>CM038488.1:2249381-3477484 GCA_021464305.1 Kandelia obovata
AACAGGTTCTTCGTGATTGCAAATGCTGTTGCAAGCGGTTTTCTTTTTCTTTCTCTTCCCATATCTGTCTTCAACATCATCAGAAGTACAAAGCAAAATTACTAGGATCATCTGATCCTCATTGACACGGTACGTATATGGGCACCTATAGGAACTGTATACATATATTTCAAACATCCGAACAGTAGAATGTAAGTTATCTGTTCCTAAAATCATCATTTGTTGATATCCTAATTCAATTAATTTTATTTTATTTAGAATAGCACATAAATTTTCCTACAATATTGATTTTTTTTCTTTATAAAATTAATATCATATAGAGATTTAAATGTTGTCTAGACATATGATTAAATATAACTTATCAATAAATTTTTAAATAATAAATAAAATATTTATAAGACTAAAAAAAGAATTATAATGAAAATATAACACATTTAAATTCAAGTTGTTAAAATTTTATCAATTAAACTTATGTTAATCGTAATACGTTAGATTTTTTTTACGTGAAAAATATCTATATTAAAAAAATATATATTAATTTTAAAAAGTTAAATATCTTAATTTTATAATAAAAATATTACGTAAAAAGAAAAAAAAAAAAGGTCAAAAGGGCTATCAAGAAAGTAAATTAAGAAAAAAAATAAGAAAAAATTTAGTAAGAGTAAATAATTAATTATCGTTTTCAAAATTTAATGTTAAATTTTTGTATGACAGAGTTTATATTTTTAATCATTAAATAATTAGATAAGTTAGTTATTATTTATATGAAATTTTAAATTTGTCAGTAATTATATGATAAGTTGATATTAATCCTAAGTAATTAAGAGCTTAAATCATTTTGAGTCGTACCCTTATTTATGTCAAATTGTTAACGTTTATGTTCAGAAAATCATTGCCTGCTAAGTCTGCTAATTAATTTGTTACAAAGGCTATGCTGGCTCTTCTCACGGGCTGGGGCCTCTGCTGCTGTGGCCATTGTGTATTTGGCCCACAAAGGGAACACTAGTGCGAATTGCCATCAATTTGCCAAACAGCTCGATACTTTCTGCGAACGGATATCTGGATCTCTCATGGGCTCTTTTGCAGCAATAATTGCGCTTATGCTCATTATCGTTACATCAGCCGTGGCTCTATCTCGTTCATAATACATTATCGTCAGCTTTGTGTTCGTGTATGTATGTCCTATGTATGCACTTATTGATTATGATAAAACTTGCTTTGTTAGTTTAATGCTTTGTAAGATCACTCCCTATTGTGTACTCTGTTGAGACTTGGCACACTTAACTCTTTAGGTATAATATTTAGAAGATATGATCAACCGTGCTAAAAATAAAATAGCACACACAACTCATTGACACCAAGAATCAACGTGTGTCTCGGCTTTTATACTAAAAATTATCACTGAAAGTAATTGAAGAATTACAAACTAGACTCAGAAACCCGTAAGTACCCATTGTCACCCAAGCTCGTGCTCTTAAAACCATTATATATATATATATTATTATAACAACAAATTCTCAAGACCCACAAGTACTTTGATCACTCAAGCTCACGCTCTCAAAATCGTTATATTATTACAACAATTGAACACACTGCTCCTTGTTGTAAAAGAACTATGTGTTGTTATCATTCTTCGACATTCCGCTATCAAAGAGACAAGTCTAATTGCACCTATACAGTCCCATTCTACTGGAAATCTGGTCATCCATCAAACTCTGTTCCACATTATGTTACATATATTTTGTACGCGCCACCAACGAAAGAGAGCAAAGCGAAGAAACTATAGCAAGTCCTATATTTTAAGATTTCTCGAACAAACTCGTATTGATAATTAAGGATCTTCAAACGTTGCCAATTTGTGACAGACTGTAAAAGCTGCAACTACATTTTAATGGAGCATTCCACAAACCCCGATGTAGCTTCATAGATGGAGCTATAATAATGCCACAAACATCGTCTATTGACTTCAGTGTCTTCTCATAGTATACGTATGATTCAATAACTTTTGGGGCTGACGAACTTATCTAACTGCAAAAACCGATCACAAGCTGTTAGTAAATGACGATTACTGGTCAAGATGTTGAACTCTAGTCCGTAGCTACAAAACCCAATGCACAAAAAAGGTTTAGAGGTAAAGAGAAAGCTGAACACTTTTAGTCTCACTACGAGCAGCTAGCGAACCAAAAGGGCTAAAAAAAAAAAAAAAAAGAAAAAGAAAAGAAAAAGGGCATAAGGGGTGTTTGCTAAGTTTTTACATTTGTTTTTCAATAGACACAAATTATATGCTTAACATGACCGATTTAGGAAGCCCCAGATGGAATATGCTCAAATATATGTCACATTGCTAACGTACCTGCGACATATTTTCGACCAACTCATTAGCCTTTTGAACATAATCATTCCGGCGACCTTGGGCAAAGTGGACATTGCAATTTTCAAGTCTTTACAAGGTAAGCCTGCTTTAGCCTAATGAAACAGGACATACCTCCAAGCCATTCTATCCAACATTTCCCTCATAAAATGCAACCCTCAGCGGTCTCCCGAATTCTGGCCACGGACTCTTCCGGTGACAAATCGGGCTCAAAGAAACGTTCTTTTATAAACGATCGCGTACCCCATTTCTCAGCTGCAAGTGCCGGTGGATTGCCACTGCCGTGCAGCTGCTGGCCTAATGCTAATGAAGTGGCTACAAGTAATGTTGTTACAATTTTCCGGCGAAAGGCCACGTCTTCATGAGGTGAAATTGATTCTTGAATTTTGGGTAGAAGCGTTTAGAACGGTGGCTGTGGCATTTGGTGAGGCTGTGGTATGCAGGAGACTTGCGGTGCTGGTTAAGCTGCCCATTGTTTGGATAAACATTTTTGCGGACCAAGGGCTGGAAATTGTTGAGCAAGTGGGCGTGACTGCCCCGTCTCTTTTTGGATTTTGAGGCAGGGGTTCCTTTATTCCTACGTGGACCATAGCATTCTGACACGTGGCACCCATTATCTTGTTGTGATGATAATGATAATAATCATCATAATAAATAAAGTAAAATAGGCATACTAATAAATATAATTAAATATAATATATTATGTAATGTTATACGAATAATATGTAATATTAATAATTTTATAAAAATAAAATAAATTTTATATAATAATTAAATATTATTATATGCAATATAATTTATATTGTATTTATTTATATATTTATACATTTGTATGGTAGAATCTTAATAATATAATAATAATAATACTATTTATTTATTCTATTTTATATTTTTTAATCTCTTTTAAATTAATAATATGTTAAATTAACTAAGTAAGGTAACAAATCTATAAACTTTATATTAAGAAAAAAATTAAACATTTAAATTTTATCTCTCTTCAAACTCTATATATATAATTCAATTCCATAATCCTCAAAACACTTGCTAATTTAACCTTTTAAAAAATAATAAAAAAAAGTATCATAATTGGGTGGGTTAATGATATAATCATTTGAATTTTTAATTTTAAATATACCATTTAAACTCAAACTTAAGTCCTTATAGACATTAAAAAAAAATAATAATACAAAAACAAAGAGTTATATGTACTACAAATAAAAGTTGCAATAAATTTAACATTTTCCCAAAAAAAAATCCAAATAATTATGAAATACATAAATCTATCATGATAATAAAGGTTTTTGTTGGTAATTTATCATGATGATAACAACAATAATACATAAATTTTCAAATATATGCAAATAATCCACCCAAGACATATGTAACGCTTAAATAATTTTGTGGGACATTTGGGACCAGGTGAAGGTATAGATTGAGATCAAGAGGACCCAAGTAAAAGAGAATGAAGCCCCAACCTATCGAGCCGGCTCTGACTTGGCTGATGCATGGCCCTAAGATAAATGGTAGCGACTATGCTGGGCTCCCTAAAATTTTTTAAAAAATAAAAAATAAAAAATCAAACTTTTATTTTTACAGTTAAAACATAAACTAACTTATGTTAGTTCAAAATATTTTTTCTTCCTCCCCCCTTTTATCAACAGATTAGAAGTAGAGATTGCTGCTTATGCAGTATTTTTGAGACATGAAAATGATGCATGTAAGTGGCATCTCGGCACAGGTCAATGTGATTTACAAAGAGTGTCGCCTTAAAAATTTATACAACTAACAATAATAAGTATAAATGTGTAATGAAATGATGCCTTCTCGCTCACCATGTCCCGCTTTAAAGGACACCTGCATCCGTGTGATGAACCCCTTTGAGAAAAACTTGAGACGTGTTGGGTGGGAACACTAATATAAGATACATATATTGAAGGAGAAGGGGCTTTTTTTGAAAGGAAAAAAAATATAAAAATAGGAGTTTTACTTTATAGCCTCGTTACAAAGATGGAGTCTATTAAAAAATAAAATAAAATTTTATGAGTATATATTTTATTCAAGCTAAAGGTTTTGGATGGAATTTTCGAAGTCAACTATATTATATATATATATATATATATATATATATGTATGTATGCATAAAATAAAGCGAGGGTTGAAATATATCTTTTAGTTTTGGAAATTTTTTTTATGGCACTATAATTTTTATTGCCAGATTAGAGAAACAATAAAAAGAATATACCCTTCACTTCAAAAATCTGATCCAAGTTAAGGCACAACAAGGTACGAAATTATGATAATTTTCTATAAACGAAAGGCAACAAGAACAAAGTTTGTACTTGTTGATTAAGGAGAATTCACAAACTTTCTAGTTATTTCAAACTCAGTTAAACTTGAATTTGACACTACCTTAATTGTCTCAATACCATTCAATTGAACTCAGGTTGTCGTTTGTTATATACATGAGGTTTTACATATGCTATTTAAAAATCCTAATAAGATGAAGCCTTTGGCGGAATACCAACTAAAGTTCACAAAATGTTGTGCCATCCACGTTCAAGTAACTGAATTTCTGATCAAGGAAGTTAAAAAAAAAAAAAAAAATCAGTTGGGCGAAAGAAAAAAAAAAAAGGAAAAAAAATACTATGGATATCAAAAAAATGAAAAATTTTATATGGCAGATTCTTGTGCTTGTACTTCTATGTTACAGTGGATAAGATTAAATAATTCATTATGGATTAAGCAATTTGCAAATAATTAGTTCCATAGATGAACATTGATTAAAAGTTTGAGAATCTTTTTTATTTCTTTATAATTAGTGTATATATATATATATATATATATATACTATCTATAATTTTTTTTTTGTCTGGTCATTACGTGTATTTATACCACTAGTCTAGCTATTGACTTCAGCTGCATAATTTCCACTTGTGGCCACCACACTAGACTATCCCTTCTTCCTCTTAGGGACCAGTTACAAAATTCTTACTCGCTGCTGCAGGCTTTATATCATTGAGTTAATCAAGTTTATATCTGCTCCCAGTCCATGAGTATTCATTAATGAAAAAGTCAGTCCGTCATTTTATTTGGAAGATAGTCACCATAAAATGTCTTATTAAAATTTTGTTGATAAGTGAGAAATCTATCTTTAAAGAGCTATACTTTACATGTTTCAGATTATATACCCTTTTTCCTTTTTTGATTTACGTTGCATTTATACATTTTTCTTTATTATCTGTAACAATTTAAAATGTATTTCAATAAAATTTCAAGTAATCATCCCCGGGGGCCCAGAAAAAAAAAAGAAAAAGAAAAAAGGGCTTCAAGATGAAGATTATGTGAATTAGACTTGTAGGGATTTTTCTGCAAATTGCATGAGATTCATTAAATTAATAGGTTCAAGCTGTTAGATGTGTTGAGAGAGATGGACTAGATTGGAGACTTTTATTTGTTTTGACATGGTAGAGAAGAAAAGTGCTATGTTAATCCTAAAATTTATGGGGATCTTAAGTGTTGACATATATTAAGTGAGTGGAAGTATATAAAGGCCAACCAATTAGCACAATGCACGAAAGCCATTTCAATAATGAGATTGCAAGACTGGGGGGTGAGTCCTAAGGAAGTTGAGTGTCTGTTGGATGCATTAATCTTTGTTGCATTAAAATATAGGATTCACCAACAGCTCATATAAAAGACTAAAAAAATGCAATTGATCATACCTTGGTTATTCCAGCCACAGCTCTTCTTAAAAGGGCCATTGGAAAACCAAAATGGTTTTTTTTTTTCCTTTTTTTTTTTTTTTTTGAAACTAGATCAGTCAGAAAAGCAAAGAGAAGAATCAAAGATTCAAGCTTGCAGCGTTGAATTGCGAGTCAATAATAAGTATAACGGAAACATAGGATATTGCAGGGAAAAAAAAAAAATCATCTGGAGATGCGTTACTCTTAGAAAACTAGTTTCCTTTGAAGACTTGTGTAGTATCTATTATCTAATATGTACATTTGGCCACTAACACGACAATAATTAAGCCTCTACAAAAAGATCAAAGAAAAAGAGTTTCAGGATTAATATTTCCTTTTTCTAGGGGCACATGTCTGTACGGATTTTTGATCCTTCAATTTATGCAATCCTCTACAATAATTGGATGGATGTAGGGATGGATTCTTTTTCCTTCAATTTATGCAAGTCTTAAATGCTAAAATGTTGCAAGTGGAGGTACACAGTAGCCAACCACTTGATATAATCCAAAGGAAGTTGACCATCGACTCTAAGTGGAGGCTGGTGGGCTTGCATATGGAAGTTGACCCTCGACTGTCAATGGATGCATTGACACGGTTTGCTTTCCAAGGATGATGAAATTAGGTGGGGGTGGTTGTTCAATTATCAAATGATTTCTTTTTTTTTTTTTTTTTTTTTATGGGCATGGATCTAATATTATATATATTTATTTCAAAGGATCCATGGCATTGTTTAGATATTGACAGAAAGTTGCATCCTGTGCTGTGATTAGATATGAGACAAATATAAATATTTGATTGTAAATTCATGTACGTATGATTTCCCAGGCCCAATTCATAAATTATAATCAACGACTCCAGCTGCCAAGCTATGCATGATTTGAAATTTCTGTTACAGGTCCTTTTCTTGACAAGGATTTGTGTTACCTTTATTATTATTATTATAATTATTAATTATGACATCTTAACCATTAAGGAATCGGTTACACAACCTCAAAAGAGAAAAAAAAATGATGAATAACTTAAGAAAATGAAAAATCGTAGACGGTAAATTCTTGTGTGTATATGTTTCATATGTTATGCTCAAATAAAATAAGTGAATCATTATGGGTTTCAGCAACTAGAAAGTAGTTAGTTCCACGAGTTGATTAATCAATGATGTCTTGTCTAGTAGGCAATTAAGTAAATCGTCCACGGAGAAATTTTATGGAATGGCCTTGTTTGACCTTTTTTTTTTTTTTTAAGTATTTCAATAGAATTACAAGATTTAATCCAACAAAAAGAAATTTCAATATGTATATCATGTTAATTAGGCTTATAAGAAAATTTTGAAAGTTACATGAGATTCATTTACAATTACAATAACAATAATGAAGTTTGAAATCAAAATTTCATAAGAGAGAGAATTTTAAATTTTAAAGTTATGTTAATAGAGTTGTAGAAAAGTGAAAAATAAGAATATAAAAGAGAGAGAAAGAAAAAGAAAAATAGAGGAAAAAGTTTTAGAAATTATATTATTTATCAACCTAATTGTATATAATTGATTCTAATAAATTTATATCAATTCATTTCATAATTATCAATAATTACATAATAACTATTGCATGTCTTCCTATAATTCATCCTAACTATTTATTTTGAAAACAAAACCTAAACTATTGGATTAAAATGAAGTGTTTTACAAATTTTTATCTATAGTTTTAGAAGAAGTCTTCCTTATGTTAGAGGATAAGACTCTTATTAATACATATCTTCTCCTTTTAATTTATAACTTTATTCTTAAGTCCTTAAAGTTTCAACTAATGTTCCTTCAAGCTCTCAACCACTGTATTATAAAGTCTATCTCACAACTTCCCAAGACTAATAAGTACATTTAATCAGTAAATTGAGTACTTTATAGTGACCAAGTTACTATATATATAGTTATAAGGTATCAAACTACTATCTGTTACCAAACTGTCATCTATTACCTTTATTATTAATGATATAATAATATCCAATTGGTAACTTAAGTTCATGTCTAATTAAAAGTTTAAGAAATTATGTGTTTTATAAATATAGTAAGGTATGTATTAGTTTTGAATTTACTATACATATAACCCTTAAAGTCCTTATTTCTAAAATTTTATACCTAGATATGATATGTAAAAAGATTTGAGGTTACAACTTATACTTTTTTTACTTTAATCACAAAGACTTTTAACTCTTGGAAGTCATTAGCTAATTTGTCGCCATCTACTTTTATAAAAAGAATTTTTTTTTGTATATATATGTGACTTAAAGTATACTTTCTATCATACCAGAAACTTAACCCTTTGGTTTTCTTTTCTTCCATTGTTTCTTTAAATTTAGCCTTGGAAACTTTTCCCACCCATAATAATCTCTAAGAATTTATAATCAGTGTATTAATATTACCCTTAAAACATGACCTCATTGTATTGGTAGGTGGATTGACCTTTGGTACAAGCAATAACCTTTCAGATTTTGAAATAGATCTAGATTTACCATACATAACACTAACAACTTCTTACAACTTAGTTAGAGCACAAATGTGTTGTAAGGTTTAGGCACTAAACATTTTCAAATGTATTTAAAACTCCTCTTTGAGTCAACTCAAAAAATTCCTATAGCATAGTAACCTTATTGATAAACACATCAAATTAATTTTGATACTCAACAATTATAGCCAATTGTTTCAAGTCAAACAACACGGATAATAAGTTAGTATAGATTATGGTGCTAAACCTTAACAATATGGTTTGTGCATATCTTAAGTGGGAAAAATTCTTTTAGGTCTACAAGTCATGAAATTGTAATGTCATTGTAAGGATATGTCTTCTAAAGAACCAATCACCATATTCACTTTAAACTCTTTAGGTGTATTATCAATTTCAAAAGAATTTTTACATTTATTTAACCACCCTTGTAAGTTTTTACCATTGAAAACAGGAAAATCTAATCTAATTGGCTTTTTGGAGAACAAAGAATTAGTGAAAGATGAAAGATCAATTATTTGATTCTAGCTCATATACTGGTTTTAAATAGCAATACCAATGTGAAGTCTTTCAACTCTGTCATTTTTTTAGTGCAATTTCTTTAGTTTTAAAACCTCATGAGGATGATTTTCTTTAATAACCATCATCTCTCTTGAAAGATTATTGATCATCTCTTCAAACTTCTTAACCTTGAAGCTATCATTATCATAAGACCTAGTGTTAGTTGTCATAGTTTTTTGTTTCATCTTTAATACACAAAGTAAAGTTTAAAGAAGATTTTGGTATAATTCAAGTTCCAGGGAATATACTATAATACCAAATTGATAAAGATGGAGTTGGGAATCAAAATTACAAAAGAAAAAGAAATTTCAAGTTTCAAGAATAGTGTTAATAAAGTTGTAGAAACATAGAAAATATATATATATATATATATATATATATATATATATAAAAAAAGTTCAAGGAATTGTATTATTCATCAACTTGATTATATACAATTGATTACAATGAATTTATATAAATTTATTTCTTAATTATCAGTAATTACATAATAATTATTATATATCTTCTTACAATATATCTTAACTCTTTAACCCAACTATTTTCTAATTATTATTACTTCCAATTTTCTATCCTCTAGATCTCTTTTTGTTGACAATTTTCAAATTTTTTATTACTTTTACACTAGTATTAACAAACAAGTTAAGTAAATTTCATGTGTCAATCTTCTTATATGTATCATTTAAATTGCTAAATTTATGGAAAGTGATGGAATGATATCGGAGAACTTGATTTTTGTTGGTTTGGTGTTAAAAAGTTTTATGTTTATCCTTCAATCTTAAATGCTAAACATGTATTAAGTAATTAGAAGCATATAATGACTAACTAATTATCAAAATCCATAAAAGCCAGTGATAATGAGATTGCAAGATTGGGTTGAGGTTTAAGGAATCCTTTTTACACAAATTTCAAGTTGTCGGTACAACCTTTACTATTGCAGTTCCTACTTCAAATATGAAAAGAAACTAAACTCAAGATTACTCTTTATTATTATTATTATTATTATTATTATTATTATTATTATTATTATTATTTTTTTATATGATATTTGATAAGATTAAAATATTACGTAAACTATGCTTGTCGGGGGACTTACAAATTCAAGTAAAGCAATCGACTGAAGCTCAGATGCTTGTACTGAGTCTTTATCCTTCAATTTATGTAAGTCTTAAATGCTAAAATGTTGTTAGACAAGTCGAGTTATTAGGCGTAATAATGGCTAAGCACTTGATAAAATCTGTGAGAGCTATTTATTAGGGCAAGTTCTCAGGAAGTTGAACATCTGCCCTAAATGGATGCATTAACATGACTTGTTTTCAAGGATGATGAAACTAGGCGGTGGGTGGGTGGGTGGGTGGGTGGATGGGAGTTCAATCTTCAAATGCAATAATTTTCTTTTGTATTTCTTACAAAAGATGGATACTCATGGCATTGACAGTTCATCTATCTATCATCAAATCATAAAGACGTTAACAATGAGATATTATTTATTATTAATATTAGAATCTTTACTATTAAGATTTTATAAATTATTTAGGCATTTTTTAAGAAAAATATAAAATATTTCCTATTTTAGTCAATTATATAATAGGTGAATTTAATTTTTATTTTAATTTTTACTTAATTGTTAAGTATTTTTTATTTAATTATAAGTTTTGGTTATAAATAAGTCTATAAATTTAACATTAAGTCCTCTAATTAATGCGTTTCTACCCTGCATCAAATAAGTGCAATCCATCTATTCATAAAAATAGAAAACATCATAACATGGTTATATTAATTCTATATATATATATATATATATATATAAAGAAGTGGTTATATCAATTACTAAGTCTTCTTAATATTGAATATTTATTTATTTATTTTGTAACTAAATTAGTCAAAAAAAAAAATAAAAATAAAACACAATAATAATATTAGACTATTAGTCATAATTTTCTATTAAAAACAAAAAAAAAAAGACAATTACTTCCTTCAAAATGTGTTGTAGGAGTTTTAGCATGAATTAGGTGGTAATTCATGCTTATAGTAATATTAAATTGTTTTTTTTTCTCAAAACTAAAAATATATTGGGAGACTTTAAAATCCCGCAATTTTATTATTTTGATTAAATAAATTAAACTTTTATTTCATAAGTTTCGTATTTGTATATAAATAGGAAGCATTTATAATATTAATAAAAATAAATATAAAATAAAAACACTGAAGTAAATTGTATGGATAGTAACGACGAAACAATTATTTAAAGCCGACGATTGTCTTTTTAAATCCTCATGCAAAAGTCCAAAGGCGAGAAGCCATCAACTTTCTCAAGAAAACCTCCAAAATTTTCCCGAGAAAAAAAGGAAAAAAATAAACCCCTGTAATGGGAAAGTGTGGATTGTTTGATCTAGAGAAGCACTTCGCCTTCTACGGAGCATACCATAGCAACCCAACAAACATATTGATTCACATGCT
Organism: Kandelia obovata; assembly: GCA_021464305.1. Taxonomy (NCBI): domain Eukaryota; kingdom Viridiplantae; phylum Streptophyta; class Magnoliopsida; order Malpighiales; family Rhizophoraceae; genus Kandelia; species Kandelia obovata. Next base: position 2,261,009 of record CM038488.1, read on the forward strand.
ATTTGTTTGGCCAATCTTCTTCACTTCCCTTCTCATTCTTTACTTTACGCCTCCTCTGTTTGATAATCTCCCTTCAGTCAAGTTCTCTGTGTTCGGAAACAACGACGTTTCTCTGTTTTTTAATTATGGTTTCCTGTTCGCATTGGTTTATGCTCTGTCTTATGTTTGTTTGGACCCCAAAGCTGGCTTCTTGGCTGCTATGCTCTGTGCTTTTTGTTGGGTGGCTAGTTGTTTTCTTGGTAGCTGGCTTGGCTTCTCTATTTCTTGGAAGGTACAGTTTTTGTTTTATTGCTATTGTTTTCAGGGAAACAGAATTCTTCTTCTTCTTCTTCTTCTTGTTTTTTTTTTCTTTTGCAATTTTGCTGGAAATGAATCGGCAATTCTTCGTGTGAATTGTTCTGTTTTATGTTCAGTATGCATGTTTTTCAAGGAAACGTTTCACTAAAAGCTGAAAATCTATTTACAATTAGCTCTTTCTGCGAGTTTGTAATGGTAATGTGAGGTTCCAAGTGTTTGTCACCCCACCTTTGTTATGATATCAGGTGCCTCTTTATTTAGACGGAAAACGATTTAGTAGGTATTGTTCACTATCATTGCAACTATTTGCTAAATATTGTATGGTTAGTTAAGCCAACGGTCGTGCTGCTCGTGCACATGTGCAACTATTTGCTGATCTGTTTTATGTCTGGATGCTTTATTTCCGGTCACTATTGCCTACACTTGAGGGATTCTCCACTCTGGTATTGACTTTCTCAACTTGATTATTCGGAGGATGTAGGAAAGACTTCTGAATGTTGGGTGTGAAGTCAATCAGCTAATTAATTGAAATCTATCCATCTTGTGGTTGTGCCACAAGGGATGTTAAAATTGGCCTTGTTTCAATTTTCTGACGCCAGAGAATTGTTTGTCTCAAAGATGAGATGGACAAGAAAATTACAGTGTTTTTGACTTGACCTGCTTTTATGTTGCGGCCATTTGCAAATCAGAAAATCTAAGATGACAGCGGATCCAACTTCAATATTTTGAGTATAATAGAATCAAGGATCAAGGAGCAATTCCGGGACAACTTACTTTTAAGAAGCTGCTCCCTATGCTAAACTGGCCCCTTTGTCGAACTGTCTAATAATTGGTTACACTGGTTATGCTAGTTTGTGTAGAACCCAAAAAAATTTAATGTTCGTAAAGGCCTGGTTCTATATCTTTCATTTCTATCATTTGATGCTGAGAAACATCCAGATGTCATGTTTTGACTTGCCTTAGTGAGTGTGGACTTGAATGCAACTTAAAACCATGTGAAAGCAATTCCAGTTTGTTTTACCGAAGGTGAAAACTCTTGTAGGTTGTCCTGGAGGCCCAAATTGTTTGTTGGACGGGACAGTTCATTGGTCATGGGGTGTATGAGGTATCTAGTTTTGCGATCTGTAATATTGTTAATGGTGCTGTTTCCATCATATTTGATGTGGCTTAACTTCAGTTAACGTTCTGCAGAAACGAGCACCTGCTCTTTTGGACAACCTTGTCCAAGCCTTTATAATGGCTCCCTTCTTTGTGTTGTTGGAGGTAGATTCTTAACATGTGTCCACAATTTTGTATCAATTTAATCTAACTCTCCTGGCTGGGTTGTTCTGTTTCAGGCTCTTCAAATCGTCCTCCATTACGAACCATACCCAGGGTTTCATTCAAATGTTCAAGCAAAGATTGAAGCTGAAGTCAATGATTGGAAAGATGGTAAACAGAAATTGCTTGCTTAGTTAGTTTCTGCTCAAGTCTGTGATCAGTTAAGCTTCATCGTAAGTTTATTTTCTTCTGCTGGAGGAAGCACGCTTGATTATTTGACAATGAACTAAGTATCATAAATAACCTTCATGTCAGATGTGCGCATGATTATATCTTTTGTAAATAGAATATCAGAAGATGCTTGGGCATCCCTGGTTAATGGAACTACTTCTGGCATACAGCCACAAGGTTGCTCGTTGATATAATAGCACAGCATAATTAATTCAGTAGTTGAAAAAGCTATCACACTTTTGAGTCGCGTTATCATTATTATTATTATTTATTTCTCCGGTATTATTAGCTGTGCCGGGGAGCAAACCTGTCGGAGGCCGAACAATGAGTTTTTGTTTTGCTGTTGTGTTGTCTTTAACTTCCTGTGGTTTTGTTAACCAACCAAATTTTCCTTTTCACAAGGGTAAATACAGCCTGTTTTTGGTCATTTATAGCACCTCTGCAATCAAACAGACAAGTTTCTCTCCATTTAAACAGGTTATGAGTGTTGCAATTAAAACATTATCTCCTCAACTTAACAGAAGTTGGATAGTTTTTATGCTCTTCCATTGCTAAACCTTTATAATGTTATGGCTGCTTAGTGTATTTTATAAGTGCCTGGCTACTCTCATCTTCAAGCCATGTGCCATTGACAGAATAGTCATCATCCTGTATTTCACAGGATGATTTGGCACCAATTTGAATGTGAAAAATCTGCACAAAATGGCCAGTGTCATCTTCATTTGGAGATAAGCAGAGTCCTTGCCTAGGCATATCCTTGGTCCGGCCTGCAGAAAACCAATGTTAAGGAATGTTAGCCACCTACTTCCAAGAAGCCAAAAGCTTGGCCACAGATGTTGACAAGTTTATGTGGAACTTAAAAGAATTAAGTTGAGTAATATGATTGATAAGACACTGGGATTAGGGATAATATCCTGGCTGAGAGTGTTGCATCTATTTTACTTACTTGAAATGCGGTAAACTTGAATGGAGATGGATTTTGGAAGATGCCATCTTTAATCCATCTCTCAGGCTTGAATGAAGCTGCATCTGCTCCCCAGTTGTACTCCATTCTTCCCATTGAATAAGGAACATAAGTTACCATGCCTCCTGCTTTTACTTTGGTCCCATCAGGCAAAATATCATCCTCCAGGATGCCCTTCGGGTCCTGTAATAATCCAACATAAAGTCAGCATCTTGAGAATATACAAATATCATTCTTTTCTTTTTCTCAATGTCCTTATACATCAGTCATACCTGAGGGACGGCTGGATACAGACGAAGGGTCTCTGTGATCACCGCATGCAAATAGTATAATTTCCCTAATGAATCATAAGTCAATAGTCCGGCATATTGCATTATTCTTTGATGGAATGTTTGTAGGTCCTCCATGTTGATTGGAGTCAATTCAACATGCTCTTCTTTTGCCCTTTCTTCTTCCAAACTTTTGAGCTCCATGTAAAGCTTCTCGGCTACATGTTGATGTGTCATTAACATGTATATAGCCCACGACAGAGTGGTTGCTGTTGTGTCTCGGCCGGCTATGACAAAGTTCAGGACAACATCCCTGAGGCTTTTGTCTGTCATATTGCTTTCTGGGTGTTCACCCAACTCAATAAACCTTGAAAGTATGTCATGTTTTATCTGCTATCACCATAAACAGCACATTTTCATTTATCAGCAACATCTTTTGCATGCCAAGAGAAGAACTATAATTTAAATAATCATGTTACCTTGTTATTTTTGTTGGCCTCCCGAGCTTCTTGTACTTCTGCCTTCCTTCTACGGATCATGGAATAGGTGAAATCATCAATGATCTTGATGCTCTTATCAAGGTGGGCTTCTGAGCCCACATTGAGAAATTTCTTTACTTTCCATGAGGGGTCAATGAAACGACGTGTCACTATAATGTTGGCAGTGTCAAAAGCCTGAGCGAAGCAATTTTCTGGCAGATTGGGAGCCAATGTTCCTATTTCTACTCCAAACCCAACTTTGCATATGGAGTCCAAAGTCATCCTCATAAATAGTTCCTATAAACAGAAATTGAGTTGTTCATTTAGACTCTACAACATGCAAGCAAACCATTTCCTGTCTTTAACTAGTGAATAGAACTAAGATTGGTTTGGTCGACCAAATTCGATGCACGAAGTTATAAGGAGATCACCTGCATGTCTACTTCTTGATTGTGGAAAGATGCCTGACTGAGAATAGAAGAGAGCTTTATGCTGTACTCCCTGAAGACACAGGTGCTGAAATCCCTCAAGCTCTTGGATGCAAACTCAAAACTAGCAGTCTTCCTTTGCTTCCTCCAATGTTCACCATCTGAGTTAAATATTCCATCTCCGAGCAACACTTCCATGTACAAATGGTACGTCTCTCCCTTCAATTAGATCATTCTCTATTATTACCAGGGACAGGAACACAACAGATAAAAAAAAAACAAAACTACAGAACTTGGTAAGAATATAAACAATGAAAGACTGTACCTTTGGATAATTGAGAAAGTTGGTCTTAAGGACATGTTCCACATTAGCAGGATCTGCAATGTAAGTGTAAGTTGTAAATGGCATAGGGACTACAACTGTTTTCATCTCAGATAAGTAATTGACAAGCCAGTCATGCATTTGATCATAGTTCATGAGCTGCTCAATTGCTGCTCCCACAATTGGCCATGTTTTTGGGCCTTTCCTGTTCCTTTGGTTCCATCTATGAATGAAGAACCATGACACAACCATGCAAGCCAGCATCAATATGAATCCCATGTTTAATCCTTCTGCAGTGGAAGTGAGCAGCTCAGAACTTTCTTTCTCCTGCTGCTATATACAAATAACAGGTCAAAACTCAAAAATTTGGGAATATGGCTGTTATAGGAAGCCTTTGATCTGGTTGTTTCTTAAAAGCAGTTATGGCAATGGCAAAGAGGAAGTTAGCTAAGAAGTTGGTTAGTGTTGAGACGTGTGATCTACAGAATTGGCTAATTGTTCTTTGTAAACGATCTTTGCATGCTTTGAAATAATTTGACATCAGAAATTGCATCATCACTTTAGTGCCCTTAACCTAATGTTACTCCTGATGCCCCAGGGTGACGTTTGGTGGAAAAAGTAGTGATCGTAGGAATATTTAAACTAAGTTAGATTGTAATTTACATTTATAGTCTTTTAAACTATAATTACTGCTAACAATAAGAAGAATACATTAATATGTGTATTTAACGTTTATGATAAACTAGTGGGCGTTGCATTGATGTTCATAGGTTTAGTCTAATATCAGATGAATATTGACAGACTCGTGGTCTACGTGGTAATCGATCCAAATAGAGTTGATGAATATACTGACCAAGCGACTCATTCAAAGAAGCAACATGATGAAGCTTGTTCAAATCAAATTCCGAAATATGACAAAAAAAAAAAAAACAACAAAAAAAAAATGGAATTCCAAAATTACGATGGGATCTACATCTTATTGTCACAACCAATGCGATATTTTAGTAAGATAGATCACTGTCAAAGCCAAAGACAAAATTTACTCGATGCATGCATGCACTATGCTCGTGGTTAGGTTACGGCCACACAGATTGCTTGCCAGAAGTATCTCTTTTTCTTCTGTTTTGACCAAATTCAAGCCATAGATCCATGTGATTGAAGTGCTTGTAATTTCATTCGGGTGATGAAAAATTAATAAATAAATAAATAATGTTGAATCCATTTAGTTCTAAAATAAAATAAAAATCGTACCATAGATTTAAAAAAAAAAAAAAGTGTATGAAATCATCATAGTTTGGCGGTTTGCCTATCCTATACCATCCCTACAACAATAAAAATGGTTTTAATTGTGATAGACTTATCATCAAAAAAGAAAAAAATAAAAAAATCTACCCAAAAATTTAGAGTTTTTAATATAAACTTTTTTAATTTATTATTTATGCCTTTAGTAATTGCCTATTGGGGGTTATATTGTTAATGACATATGTATAACTCACAGCTGCTACAAAATTGAGAATAAATGGTTTCATCTGAAAATATAGCATTATTTTATTGCCTTCTCATCTTTTTAATTTTTTCAATTTAAAAAGTTTGAGCTTTCTAATTGACAAATTCCATTAGATAGCCATGAATCATCTTGGGTTTGTCTGCATCGAGCCATCTAGAAGGTGTAGAAGCTGCCATTGATGAAATGTACTTTATTCAGCTTTGCCCTAGTCGTAATGTAAACACTAATACATTGCATCCCAAATCAAATTTGCTAAAACCTATAAGACAAAGTTAACAATTGACACTGCCACCTGTTCACTGTTCTAACCAATTGTGGGGTCTCCACAGAATCTTGATGTCGGCACTTGACATATGTGTGTCAGATATTCCTTCGCAAACTCTTTTGTTTTTTTTTTTTTTTTTTTTTGGTTTTTACAATTTCTTAATGGATGTACCCACCACTCAAATCCGTGTCCAAGAAGCCAACAGATTCAGATTCCATCCTTCAATAAGTCAGAACCAAGCAAATCACTGGAATTCATACACCATTGGATTCACAAACACTGGTTGGTGCCCACCTGATTGAATTGGAACTTCCCATATTCTCCATGCTGAAGTCTTTCAGCCCCTGTACTGCCCATGATGTTTTGGAGAACAAAGCTGGTGTTATCGTATACGTCATCATTCAAGAGTTGGGTAATTGGACCCATGTAGTCCAATTCCGATAGATGGGTCAGAGAACAAGGCCTCGGAAATTTTAGCATTTGTGGTTGCTGCTGCTCATTAGCATCAACAAAAGTAGGTGCCATGCACAATTGGGTGTTTTCCTCCTCTGTTTTCTCCTCCAAATGTCTATTTCCTGGATGCTTTTTCTTGTAAATCCTACATAGTACCCAATCATCCAACTGCAACACACACACACACAAGATTAGCAGTTAATGTCCACATCGCCAAATAACTCAGTTTACCAAACCTCAATCGAATCAAATAGCACTCACTGGATAGCAATTATCACAAAAGCAAAAGGCTTACTCTCATGGATCCATTGGCCTTGTTAGCTTGTTTTTTTGAATCATTCAACCGATACTCATGCATAATCCAATCTGTCTTAACACCCTTCGGCGGCCTCCCATTGTAGAACACAAGAGCCTTCTTAACCCCAACATATGTAGACCCGCTGTGGATGGCCTTGTCCGTGCCTGTGGCCTTCCAGTACCCGGAAACAGTGGCTCTATTAGGCCTCGCTCCATTTGGGTACTTCCTATCACGAGGGCTGAAGAAGTACCATTCAGTTTCTCCAAACTCCGATTTCTCTGCGTCAAATATGGTAAAACCATATCAATCATCAATACAAAAGTCATAGCTAAAGAATTATTGAGACCCAATTAAGAGAATTTGATTACCAGGTAGTTGCCAAGGATCAAACTTGTAAATATCAACTTCTGGGATTATTGACACGGGGCATGGCCTGGATGTTGCTTGGTTACGAAGATAATAAATGATCAATTCCTCATCTGTTGGATGGAACCTAAATCCAGGAGGCAATTCAGTGCTGGATTTTCCTTGCATATCTAGCTAGTAATGCTCAAAACAACACCCCCCCTCCCCCAAAAAAAAAATCAATAATAATGTTTATAAACAAAATATTGGATAGTTTCAAGCTTGTTGGTTATGATATGTTTGTGAGCTAAGAGTGGTAAGAAAGAAGAAGGTGAAGGTGTTTGAAATGTTTGCAAGGAGAAGGCCTGGCTTTTTATTTGCAAGAGTTAATTGTCGTTTTGTTGGGGGGGGTGTGCATGGATTTAATTGGAGGCTAAGTGGACTTTTCCAATGCCTCAGAATTCATGACGTCTTAGCCATACTCCTCAACTTGATTAAGGCAAGAAAGATGCTATACACACCTCCCAAATTCCCAATTTTGTGGTTTGGTTCCTTGTATTTGCAAGATTGCAACATCAAGGGCCTTTTCATCCTAAAAGGATATCCACTAGGATATGTCAATGGAACAAAACAATTTTTTTGAAAAAAACCCCCCCTCCCCACCCATCAATTTTTCAGCACTCATCCAAAATAGAGGATTCCATCGGTGAAGTCATCTAATTTGTTGGCACTTTTCATGAAAAGAAAAAAAAAAATCTGGATAGCAATATTTAAGGAGCAATAAGAAATATGAACCAATTATATTTTAATTAATCTAACAAATAAATATAAAAGAATTATTTTATTCTCATATTGTATCTACCACATTAATCAATAAACATGACTAGGTTGTGATATTCTCTCATAAAAATCGATTCCAACAAGTGAATATTAGACTTAAGCTTAGTTTCATTAAATTAAGTTGATAAAATTGGTTTCAAAAGCAAATCTCTTAAAAGAGGTTAAAGATTCATTTATCAATGATTTCAAATTTTTACAAAGCATAAAATTTAATTTTGGGATATAGAAAGTTAAGGTAACATTATAATCAAATTGTAGTACTAATTAGATTAGTGCGTAACATTATTTTGTTAAACACAATTTATGCACTTTAAATTTAAAACCCTATGAGAGAAATTACTTCTTTATTGTTTAGTGCTAGCAACAATGTTATGTTGGGAAAGTGAACTTACCCTTTTCCGTTGGCCACTTAGTACACATACCCTTTTAAGTTTGGCACTTCATATTTACCCCATAATTGCATGATTTGATTTTTACTAAAGTTATTTTCAGATTTAGGGGTCTCCAATTTCATTAAAATGGTACTATTATTTAGCACGATCCAACCAATATACATTCAAAGAACACCATCTCTAAATAACAAGAACAATTCATGTAGTTGAATGGAAAGGAAACAAAGTTAGTAACATGATTGGGCATTTTGGATCTTTGAGAGCAATGGCTTTTGGCGGAGAGAGTACGCAACTTCTTCCTAGGAGAAGAGGGGATTGGGAAATATCCAAACCTGAAGAAAATGAAAATAGATGGGTGCAATTCAGCCAATTGGATTTCGAAAAGTGGGCAAAATCAAGCCCCACTTTCAACAAGTGACACGTGCCCGTAGCAGTCTCCTCCCAGGACAAGCAAGCATCATAAAGGATAATCCAGGCCGAAAGAAGACACTCTTTTGTCTGGCCCTTATCTACCCACCTCACCCTGCTGGGTCCTAATTGGTCCGAACCCCTTCACTAGGCACCATTTTTTAATTAATCCACGGGTTGGCGTTAGGTCCTATTGGATGGTTAGGAGGATGAGGATGAAAATTCGAGTACTACTCTACATTACAACTTTTTCTTTTTCTTTTATATATATATAATTTTAAGGTAAATAAACGTGCATTGTAATTATATTAATTATTAAATTTATAAATTAAAAGTTGAGATTACTGGTTATTAATTGTGATTTAATTTCTTTCTTATAAATTTTTTTTTATTTAAATATTAATAAATTGAATAAAATTTCTTTTTATTATATCTCAGTATTAATGAAATTTAAAAATTTTTACGCTACGTATCAAATGTTTAATTTTATTAACTTTATTAAGATAAATGTCAACATAGAAACTCTAATGGAAATTAGTATAAGGAAAAATATACAAATTAATAATCAAATTATCAACTAGAATGGTAATACACATTACATTGCTTTTGTGGGTTTTTTCATTCTTTGATTATTATAATCCTGGTTAAAACAGAATATTCAATGAAACACAGGCTTAACAAGATTGGAGTGGGACAAGCCTTCTGGAGGGATGGATAGGATGGACATAACTAGTAGGCCCCGCGGCGGGGGGGGGTGGGGTGGGGGGAGGTGGGTTTTCCGTCTGCTACAACGAGGATAAATCATATACACTTTAAATAACATTTTAAAAAACATTCATGAGATAATTGGGTTGTGGGTCCCATTTGGGTTGGGATTAGATCACGATAGGCACTGGTTTTAGAAACATAAACATTTGGGAAATGGAAAATTATAGTGAGAACATATACATAATTTTGGGAAAAAACAGTGCGGTGATGTGTTCTTTCTTCCCTTGGATTTGGGCTTTTTCAGGCATATTTGTTATAAATAAAGGTTGGAAAGTTGCCAGGCGGCTGCAAGGCTGATGTGTAAGCTGGAGATTTTGCATGCAATTGTGCAAAGCGATCATAGGCACGAATACAATCACACAATTCTTTTGAGAATTCCAGCAATGCCATCAGTAAAATTATATTTTATCTCACTTTCTTCAAATAAAGTGTATAATGTTCAGAATCCTTTAAACTATCATCTTCGACAACACAGAAATTAAAATAATAATAATGATAATAAAAGCAAGACTAAATATATTTAATTTAAATATCCATCAAATCAATAATACAAAATGGAATAAATTATTTACAACATAGGTTAATTTGACTCGTTGTGTGTTGTGTTGAGAGGTACAACCTACAATGAATAATAATAATAAATTATAACTAATACAACTCTATGTTTAGTATAAAATATAAGGTATGAATTTCACAAACTCATTAAGTAAGACACACTAATTAAATTAGAAGGAACGATATCGACAACATTTCTTTTGACCAATTATCTAAGACCTTAACATAAAAATAAAAAAAATAAAAAAAGTTCAAATTTCACCTCTTTCATTTCCCTTTTTTTCATAGGCTCTATTCTCTTTAAGAATGAAAAAAACAGAGAGAGAGAGAGAGAGAGAGAGAGAGAGAGAGAGAGAGAGAGAGAGAGAGAGAGAGAGAGAGAGAGAGAGAGAGAGACAACAACATCCCTCCCTTCTCCACACCCTCCACTCTCTGGGATCACCACTATCACTGCCAGAAGAGTCTCTCGCCACCCCCCCAAATGACAAGGCTATCAAGCTAGTTGAATTTTACCATCGCAGGGACATAAAATATCATTTAATGAGGCCCTTTTCCTCTCGCTTGAATAACATGGTAACACGTGATAGTTGAAGAACATGTAACTTCAAACAAAAGTCAGAAATAAATATTGTTTTACTTAGTGAAAGGATTGTAGCAAGTCTCGATATCTGAACTTTGATGGATGTTTGTTCGTGCAATTTCTAATAAAAAATGATCGTATCTGAATATGTTGATTAAAGTTTATTTCTTAAGGAAATTGGTACATAAATGCACATAATGCATTAATTTAAGTTAAGAATGCCATGATAACAAATTATTGAATAAAATAAAATAAAATAAAATTTAACTGAGCAAAATGAGCAGAGTTAATTCTATTTTAATAATTTTTTATTGCTACTCATTTTTATTTATTGTTATTTTTTGTTCTTCTGACTTGCTCTCAATCCAAGCCGTTGGTGCCTCTGGGTTATCTATCTTGGACGAAAGATCCAACTTGAAATCCAATGCAATTGAGATTTTATTATATATAATGTAGTTAAATTAGCACTGATTTTAATTTAAATTCAAAACTTTCAATTTTAAAAATAATTTATTATTATTAAAATAAAGTTTATCATTCGATTTTATTTTACAATTTCAGTCATAATTATAAATACCAGCCCCTAAAGAGGGCCCCGACTACTAGATCCAACAAAGGCCCATTTGGGGTTTAATTAATACATACATACATACATACATACATACATACATACATACATACATACATACATACATACATACATACATACATACATACATACATACATACATACATACATACATACATACATACATACATACATACATACATACATACATACATATAAAGGGCCCAAACTGGGTTCCTTTGTGAGCCAGGAAGCGGAGTCCATCAAAGTGATCAAAATTTCTGGCGTAAAAAGTCATCGTCTTTCTTTCTTCTGTTTAGGGTTTACCAAAACGTAAGTTGATTAATCTGTTTAGCTCTTTTCATTTAGTTGATCTCAATCTCAGTTACCCATCTCTAAAGCTCCTCGCTTTTTTTTTTTTTTGAAAATTATTTTGGGGCTTTTGGTTTAGCTGATATATCTGAATTGCAGGGTTGCTGTAATTGCAGGAGGTTTACTGTATTATAATTAATGGTCTGAATATGTATTCCTCAAGAGGCAGTAATGCTTATGGTCAGCAATCATATGGTGGGCAATCTGGGTATGGCCAAAATGTAAGTTATTTTTATTTGAAAGAAAAAAAAATTGAATCTTTACTTGTTATTCTGTAAAATTTGATGTTTTAGCGATATGGGTTTCTGGAGATATAACTTTTTAATGGATTGAGGATTAGAATAAGTGTCTTAAGTGCATTGGTTTATGTTATTGGTAAAAATAGCAGCCTAGATGATGTGTAACATTATGTTCACCCTGTTATCCCAATTTTCTTGTAATACTGTTTGTTGGTGGGTATATTTGCCCTTTTGGCATGGTTTTTTTTATTAATCAAACTATCACTTTTGGGAATCTGTTGGCCAATTGAATGGCATTGGGTTTGTTTGTTAGTCACTTATTAAAGTTTCACAATCATCTATCTTATTTGATTAATTTGATAAGGCCCCATGTGTTGTGTTGTGCTTGCCCAAGTGGTGAACTCATGCGGGTATTTGTAGGTTAGAGGTCTCATCTTTTCCTTATTAATTATTAATTAATTAATGTTTTTGCAGCTGGGGCCTGGCTATTCTGGGAGTTCAGTTGGGGGTCCTGATGGAGGCTCTCAGCATTCTTTGGCTTCTAGGCATTCATCAATGTTGGGTGGTTCTCAGGAAGTGGATATTGGAGGGTACAGGGTCCATGCTTCATCTGGAACACGTTATGGAGGCCAATATGGGTCTGTATATGGATCAGCTGCCATGAGTGGTGCTCAACAGGTCCATACTATGAATATTTCTTATAATGAATTCAATCCTTGGTGACATATGCATCATCCTATTATATTTTAACTCTTGGGATTCTTGCCACCTCAGTTTACATTTCTGGTACTCATTGGTTCAATCCACATTTGTTTGCTATAATGTTTACTTTTATGTTTCCCTATTTACAACCTTTATGCCACATATTTCCCAATTAGTGGAATTAGCATTAGTTAATGTAGGATCAGCATTTTACATTGCTTTTTTTTTTTATTATTTCTTTGAAATCTTAAGCTGAAAAACTGTTTTATTAATTATAATATCCCTTAAATAACTTCATCCAAACATTTATGCTCTTTTCCGCCAGTGCATCCTGTATTAAAATCGTTGATAGAGCTCTTTATGGACGAAATTGTTTTGAAGTGTGAAACTTAGATGAGTTGTCAAATTGCCTTTTTGACCATCTGCTTCCATGGCAGACTGAGGTTCCATTTGAAATTTTCTTGTGCAGGTTCCAATGATGAATACCAAAGGAGGTGGACCATCAGCTTTGGAAGGCCGTGGTGGCTACTCTGTGACTGATTCTCCAAAATTTGCATCTGGCGAGTATCTTGCAGCATCAAGTCATGGATATAGTCACAAGAGTGATCCATTATTTGTTGATAAAATTCCTGATTACTCTGCATTAGACAGACGGCAATATGTTGACCGACATAGTGCTTACATAGGAAGGGACATTCAAAATGATCCAGCTGCACGATATACTGATTCTTTGGGTTTTGGTCATCAACATCAGGTTCGTTTCTTAATTTAATATTTAGACTTTCTGATTTTGTTGATCATTATCAGTCCTATTCCACTTTTGTACTTTTTCTTTGACACATTAGCACTGGCTGCTGTTGTTTAGCTGATAATGTTTCATGTTTCTTTTAATCTTATATTATGATGTCCTGAGTTTATAGAACTATTTTTCAGGCATCATTGCAGCGACAAGAGCAATTGTTAAAATCTCAGCCAATGCAATCTGCTTCTCTTGAGGGAGGTGCCAGGTAATTTTATTATTAATTTATTTGCTGGGTAATATACTTAAATGGAACTTTCACTGCATTTCACATCTACTGGTGTTCTCTGTTTAGTGATCTCTCTGTTTTACCTGATAGAAAAGCAAGGTCATCCTTGCCCTTTTTGCAATTAATTAGCCTTGTTTGCCATGGTGTTACTGTTAGTCTGCACAAAGCCAAGCCAGCTGGTATATACTTAATATTGCACTAAGTAGCAACAAATTTCTGGCAGACAAATTGATTATCTGGCAGAAAGGGGTGCTGTTAGTCGTCATTCTGGTCAAGACCTTGTCTCCTATGGAGGGAGGATGGATGCTAATCCTCGCAGTTCATCTATGCTTAGTGCTTCGTCATATAGTGGACAACATACTTCATCAATATTAGGGGCAGGTCCGCGAAGTAATGTGGATGATCTATTGTACCCACAAAGTTCATCGAATCCTGGTTATGGCATTAGCCTGCCTCCTGGTAGGGACTATGCCTCAGGAAAAGTGCTCTACGGAACATCTCTTGAGTTAGATTATCGTGGTGGTAATCTAAGAATTGATGAACGTAGGGATGGGAAAGCTGGTTATCTTCGGGAGTTTGAGTTAAGGGAGGAGGAGCGGCGTCGGGAGCTCTTGCGTGAAAGGGAGAAGGATAGAGAAAGAGAGAGAGAGCGTGCACGGGAATGGGAATGGGAACGAGAAAGAGAACGCGAAAGAGAACGAGAACGAGAACGAGAAAGAGAGAGAGAAAGAGAACGAGAAAGAAAGCGCGAAAGGGAACACATTTTGGAGGAACGTGAGGAGAGAGAACGTGAACAGAAACGTGAGCTTGAAGCTAGGATTGAAAGAACTCCGCTAAGATTCTCAAGGGATCGTCGCGGTTCGTCTTTGATGAAGGATGGCAGATCCTCGCGGCGAGATTCCCCAAGCCATGAAGCATCACATAGGTGGATCTTGATGTTTCATTTGCATCCTGCTTTAGTTCTAAATATGTAGCTGGTTGTTTCTCTTGCAGCAGTCTTGACTAACCTGCTGTTCTCTTATGCTGAAGGCGTCATTCACCTCTTAGAGAAAAAAGAAGAGAATATATCTGCAAGGTAAAGAAAACAGTACAAGAGTTTAGTCATTCTTGATGATGAGAATTTTTCCTCTGAGGAATCTACTCTTGTGCTTGTGTATCTACTTCCTCCATGTAGCAGTTGGTGTGGGGTTTCAGCTCTGGGATTGACTAATAACTCTTTTGACGTCCTCCAGCCAACCGTTCCATCCGATTCATTGACTGTTTGGACACCCTCTTTCTTGATTTACCTATCTCTCTTCTGGCTTGGCCTGACTGTTTGACTTCTAAGATTTTGCCTTTCTTTTCCTCTCTCTTGCAATTTGATTTGACTTCATCTTTTTCTTGGCTTCTTCCTCTCTGAAGGATATGTTATTTGGACTCCTCTAACTCTCTTTTCCCTACATGGGGACAAGTGCTTGCATCATTTGGAGATAGTGCTGCTCCTCTTTTAGTTTCCAGGACTTGAAAACTAATTTTGAATGTGGTACCTTGCTTGGGATCGATGGTAGATGACTGTCTACTGTGGCTGCTACTGCTTTTGAAATTTAGGAATTCTACATATAACAAGGAACTTGTATCTTTAAATCATATATTGCATACTCTATATTCAATTTTGTTGCTATGTTGCATCATTGCAAAGTGATTCTGAGTGCTATCTGTGTTTTACATCCAATGGTGTCTATATACAGGTTTATACGTCCAGGTTGGTAGATATAGAGAGGGATTACTTGTCAATAGATAAGAGATATCCCAGACTTTTTGTTTCTCCAGAGTTTTGCAAGGTTTGTATATGCAAGTTGTTTTTGCTTGAAGGGATATAAAGTTTTGATAATAAAAGTTTTACCTTTGATGTCCCCCAATTTTTTTAGGTTGTTGTCAACTGGCCAAAGGGGAACCTTAAGCTCTCTATCCATACCCCCATCAGGTACTTTGCTTTTCCTCATATCATAACTATAGTGAATTTCTCCAAGATATTTATTATAGTTTTGGTAGACAAATTGATTATGATTTCGGCACTTGAATGAGATGTTCTGTATATCTTCCTTGTAAAACCATTGGCAGATGTTCTAATTTCTAATTTATTCTTTGAAGCTTCTATACATAAGTTGGATGGCTGGTTTGCAGATTTTTCTATTTAGGAAAGTGAGTAAAATGTTTTTGTTGGACTGATATTGACAAAATTTATTGGGTGCACAGTTTCGAGCATGAATTTGTTGAAGACGAGAATATATCAGATTCAAAAGGAAAAATGACTCAGCTGTTGGCTCCACAGTGTGCAAATTCTGAGAAGGGAAGGACAGTTTGGACAGCAAAAGTAGGTCATGATTTCATTCAAATTTTATCTGATTTGTTGGTTCAAATTATATTTCTCTCATGTGACTTTGGAGTGGGGCTAACTGATTGGCTGGATGTGCAATTATTTGTTGTGCATTGCTTTTTGTATCATTTGCACAGCATTTTTAATTCTGAAAGCCTGGAAACTTCCTTCTTCTTCTTTTTTTTTTTTTAATTTTTTATTATCTATTTCCTCCCTTCTTTTAATATCTGCAAGTTTTACCCTGTATAAATAATTTTTAAATCTTGAGTTCCATCATAGTTTTTTATTGGCTTGGTCATTATCAGCAATTGGCTTGTGAAGAATTAGAATGGTTGTGTCTTAATTAGTAATCCATGTTTGCTGCTTGGATAGCTGGGGTGCTAGAAGTTTAGGACCATGTCTTTCCAGTCCCTTTTTTATAACCCAAAGAGTGAAAATCTTGAGTTTTCATGAACAGACAAATTTATAGTTTTATGCCTAAAGAACGCACCTAGAATTTGGGATGTTAATTAATTTACCCTTAGCCAAAGTGCCATTGTCTTGACAGACCATATTTAATGCATTAGAAAAAAAAAATAGTGGGGCCAGAAATTATTTTGGATGCTCTATCACCCTTTTTGGCTGTGGTGGATCCAGGATTTCTGGTTAGCAAGCCAAATTTTATATACATCAGCAGTGTTTCCATGCATGTGGCTTTTTACTTTGTAAGAAATTGACTGAATTTCATCTATCCTGCATAATAATGTATTTCCTACTTTTTGCTAAAAGGCTACTTTTACGGCTGAGACTTGTGACCAGAAACTCTTTGAGGAGTAACTTTTACCATTGTGCTAAACTCTTTGACAAAATTTATGGTCATTTTTACAAGAAATACCAGTAAAAAATGCAAAAATCAAATATATTAGTTGTCTAATCATTTTCTCATGAATTCATATATAATAAAATAATGATTCTATAAGTGTGATACTACTAATAAATTAGAAAAAATAAAAAATTGAAGCTTGAAATACTCTTACTTAAACTAAGTGACACACATAATGCAGTAATAAATTATTCCTAAAATAAAAGTTTTATTTGTAATTGTTATGTAATATATCAGTACATGTGCATATTAGCACTGCTCCTTGGGTTAGTTGAGGTCGTCTATTTGGCCAGTCCCGGCATGTTTGGATTACCAGTGTGGGCAAAAGAAAATTTAGAGTGGGGGCAAATTTTTCGACTTCATGGAAGGTGGGTGCATGCAGCCCCATTGCTGTGTACCTAAATTCACCAGTGCTTTTGTGGCCTGTAATTTCAGACTTTGATGAGTTAAAATTGATACACTTAATGAAGTGGTGTAATTGGGTGCCCATCTTGTTCAACTTTATGTCAAACATTCTACATCCTTCAGATTCATGCTATAATTAAGATCTTTTGTAGGTGTACTACTTTCAATTTACATTGCATAATCTAGCTTTAATATTTGTTTGATTGCCTTTTGAATCATAATCAAGTGCATGATCTGAAGTAATTTTTCAAACTAAGAAGGGGCTTAGGCTCATGGAATAGAGAGAGGAATTGCCACGAATGGATTGCCTATGATAGGATACCTAGGGAGTTGAAGAGTTGCAGATTTAGTGCAGATAATTCAAGAACATATTGAAATCAGTAGTTGAAAAAAAAAAAATTGACAAGGGGGATGCTGGAGCTGAAAAGGAAGCGTCGGATACTTTTTTTATGTGAAAGCTTTTATCATCAATTAGCAAAGTGAATGCTAGGTTGAGATATATTAGTATGGTAGAGAGATTGATGGTACAAATTAGAGTACTGAAAAATATACTAGTTTTTTTTCTAATTTTTTATTTATAATGAGAGCATGGCTAAGCATGTTGCTAATGGACTAAGAGATATATCAAGCTGGCCTATCTAGTTTTGGGTTAAGAGTTGTGCGAGCAGTATAGTTTTGTTTTATTGCTCCACCTTTTGTCTAAGCAACAATTTCAATGAGTGTTAGTAATTGTCTAATTAACTTATTCAATTGCTGGGCAATATAACTGTTTGTCCTTTTCTTTTTTCACTTCATGGCTTATCTCATCACAGTTTATGCATGATTATGTTTATGTAACAGTCACATGATCTTCTCATTAATGACTGGCTCTGCCTCTTTGTGGTTCAGATAATTTTGATGAGTGGGCTTAGCAGGAATGCTTTGGAGGAACTGTCATCTGAGAGAATCTCTGATGATCATATACCCCATATCTGCAATATTCTTAGGTTTGCCCTCCTGAAAAGGGACCATGCTTTCATGGCAATTGGTGGTCTGTGGGATGCTGCTGATGGTGCTGACCCATCTATTGATGATTCTACTTTAATTCAAACTGCTCTTAGGTTGGTATTGGCCCTCGTCATTGGATTGCTACATTGAGCATATGTGCTTTCTTTGCTCTACTGAAAGAGTTTCTACCTTGAAGGTATGCAAAGGATGTATCACAACTTGATTTGCAAAACTGTCACAATTGGAATCGTTTTCTTGAGGTAATATATTTCTACTTTCTGGTTTTGGTCCAAATTATGCCCTCTTCAATTATGATGTAACCAATTAAAAACTGGCTTTCTTAACATTGGAAAGATTCTTGTAAGTTGGACATTATTCTTGTATCTTTTAAGTAGTTGATCAGATTTCACATGCAAAATTCTAGCCTTTACACTTGGATGATTTAAGTGTATTTTTTTAAGCTGTTTTTGAAATGGAGGGCTTTGCCCATGCATGCATTTTGAACTTTAAATTGCTAATTCCTAGAATCCTGCTGGTATGTGCAGATACATTATGACAGATTTAACAATGATGGGTTCTTCAGCCATAAGGAGGTCACTGTTCTGTTTGTCCCTAATTTGTCTGAATGTCTTCCTTCATTGGATGCTTGGCGAGAACAGTGGCTTGCTCACAAGAAGGCTGTCAAAGAGAGAGAATGTCAACTATCTTTAAAGAAAGAGGTGTGCAGTGTAGATGCTTGAATATAATTGCACTTTCTGTTGGATTTAATGGCCATTGGATTGCTGCTAATTTCTATCTTTTCTGCAATATAGCTTGTTACTAATATTGTTGTATGTGTTTCAGAAATCAAGAGAGAAGGAAGGGCAGAAAGGTAAATTGTGTATTTAAACTTGTGCCACATGTGATTAGGTCTTTTGCCATGCACCATTTATGAAATTGGTGGCATTGGTCATTTTAATTCAGGTAAGGGAACGGAATCTCCAAAAGAGATTAAGAGGCCAGAAAAAACAGAAAGGATCAAAGGGTCTGACTTGCCTGGTGTCAACCGAAAGGAGGAGGATGGAAATAACAGGATCAAAGGGTCTGACTCGCCTGGTGTCAACCGAAAGGAGGAAGATGGAAATAACAGGATCAAAGGGTCTGACTCCTCTGGTGTTAACAGAAGGGAGGAAGATGGAAATTACGCAAAAATTAAAACAGCAGCAGAAAAGGGTGATGATAAGGGGAAAATAATTACTGGACAAAATAAGATTGCAACGGTAGATGAACCCAAGAAAATTAACAAGGAAGAGGGTGAAACTGGTACTGCTCAGAAGACTGACAATGTGAAGCCTGGAAAGAAGATCATCAGGAGAATTGTGAAACAGAAGGTAGCTGATAAGAAGGCTGATGCTGAGAATTCTACTAGCAAACAGAATGAGTCATTAGAGAAGAAGGATGTGGAAAAAGACAATGGAAAATCTGATATGTCAGAACAGATTCAGCCAGCTGATCCTTCTGGAGTTAAAACTTTTGTAAGGAAAAAAGTTGTGAAAAAGGTTCTAGCTGGGATCACTCAAAATGAAATGAAGCAATTGCAGCCTGAGGCAAAAGCTGAGAAGGAATTGGACTCTGCTGAAAGTAAACTCAACGATATTTCTGGGACCAGCAATGTTGCAGTGGGTCAAGGCACTAGTGTTAAGGCTTCCATAAAGAAGAAAATTGTTAAGAGAGTCCTTAAAAGAAAGCTAACTGCTGCAGCCAGGGATAAAACTGGTGAGAGTAAGAATGATAATGATAAGGAGTTGAAGACACCAACTTTAGAGGAGCAAACGAGTGTGTCCAATCCTAATAAGTTGGAAGTCAAGATTGTGAAGGAAGATAAGGATGCTGAAAAGGATACTGACGGGAAAAGTGACTTAAGCGCTAAAGCTGAAGGTAAGGCTGATAGCCAGAAGATTGTTGAGAAGGATAATCATAAAGGCAAGAGTTCAAAAGGAAAGGAAGATGGAAAGCCAAAGGATGAAAAAAGGGATGACAATGGAAAAGATGATTCTCGAGGCAAAACAATTAAACAAGTAAAAGAAAAGAGGAAGCCTGATGAACCTCCTAGACACCCTGGATTGATTCTGCAAACAAAGAGCAACAAGGAAACTAAAGTATGTATATTATGGTCTCCAGCACCATATTATAAATTTCTATGCATTAAAGGAACTAACGGTAAATATTTGAATGTAAAAATCATCTGATTAAACATTCAGTGCTTTATTTATTTTTACAGCTACGCTCACTGTCACTTTCACTGGATTCACTCTTGGATTATACTGATAAAGATGTTGAGGAGTCAACATTTGAGGTTCTTCCTGCTGAAGTGTTATATCTTTCTTCATTTGGGATTGGATTCAGCATTCTCTGTAATTTGTATTTGCTTTTGCAGCTTTCATTATTTGCTGAAACATTGTTTGAAATGCTCCAATATCAAATGGGTTCTCGGATATTAGAATTTCTCCAGGTCAGTTGACAATGGTTAATCAAGAGTGCATATCTCTTTTTTGTTTTGCTAATGTGTCTTTCAACTGCTTGTCTGGTGTGTAGAAATTGCGGATAAAGTTCCTGACGAAAAGAAATCAACGCAAGAGGCAGCGGGAGGAAACAAATGAAAAGGGGGCAAGCAAGCAATCGCCAGCAAAATGCCCGAAGACCAGTGAGCTTCCTGTGAAAATTAAATCTGCTGACGCAGAAATGTTGGGTGTAGATACACCAGGGAATAAACATAACACATCAAAAGAAGATGCTTCTGTTGGTAATAATGTTAATGAAGCTAAGATGGAAGATAAAATTGATGATGAAGAAGATCCAGAGGAATATGAAGAAACCGAAGACCCTGGACTGGAAACATGTAATGAGGCAAGCATTTTCTGTTTTTCTAGCTGTTTGTCGCAATTGGATTACCTGTCCAAAGTTGCCTTTTGTTTGATAATTTATCTTGTAGCTTTCCATTATTTTTTTTAAGCAATTTGGTTTATATGGGGCTAAGTATATTTGTTGAAGTAACATCATCTGGTGACCTCATGGATAGGACAAGAATGAGGGAAATGTGGGTGTCGATGCTGAGCAGGATCGAGTAACAGTTGATAACAAAGATGAACCAGATGAAGTTGCCAAGGGGAAAACCAATGAGGAAGATGGAGATAAAAGGCACGAGTCTGATGTAGATTTAACTAAAAGGGGAGAAGCGAAGGTGGTCACAGGGAAGAGTGAGCATTCTGATGTCAAGGAGTTGACGGTTGATAAGGAGCTATTGCAGGTATGGAATCACTAGCCCTTTAACCTTCACCATTTTTTCGCAGCAATTGAGAAGGCAAACATTTGCTTATCATCAGTCTGATGGAACTTCTTATCTGGGACAGGCTTTCAGGTTTTTTGATCGGAATAGAACTGGCTACATTAGGGTAATATACAACTCCTTCACATTTTTTCTTCGTAGTTTTTTCTAAGATTAATGAGGACTGGTTCTTACTTTTTCAGGTTGAGGACATGAGGCTCATTCTCCACAACTTGGGGAAATATCTCTCGCATAGGGACGTGAAGGTGAGAATATAATTCTCTTTGATATATATTTTGAATGCACGCGCAGGTGCACATGCACAGACACTTGAATTTCTATGATTCCATTATTACGTTTTCTAATCTTATGGCTGCATCAGGAGCTTGTGCAAAGTGCTTTGTTGGAGAGCAACACTGGGAGAGATGACCACATCCTATACAACAAGCTGGTGAGAATGACTGGCATCTAAAGATTAGGAAAATGGCTGCTTGCAGTTTTAATATGGAGACCCGTTGATCTTTCTATAATAGGTGTTTTTTTTCTAAAAAAAAAAAAAATTATGTAGCTGTACATGTCTTTTTTTTTTTGTTTTCCTTACATTCAATCAGAAATAAAACATCTTCAGAAAGTCTTTGTTGGGGAAGGAAACAGAAATGGAAAATAAGTGAGTTTTGTATTATGTATTTACAGTAAATCGTATGCGAGCTCCTAAGAGGTGCTAATTGGTCTTTCAATTTTTATTTTTTTTTAAATCATGATGTGCCTGGGCCTCATTTATTGGAATAATGCATATTTCTGTGCACATGGTGGCAGCTTCCGTGCGGGTACTACAGTAAAGTGCCAGGTGGGTTTGTAAATGTCCACGTAGGCACGCCCATAGGCATAGGCATGGACCACCCAAAGGAGTGTGACTCTTCCGTTTCCTCCTATGGTTCATTGAAAATGCCAGCTCTAATTGACTTTTTATTTGGTTCTTCCAGGCCATGATTATCGATTCAAGTAGCCAATAGCTTTGTCACTAGACCGGTAGCTAACTTGAACTCAAAATTCACTTGCTCATATCATAGAGCATTTCACGCAGGAGCTGTTTTTTCTTTTTCTCTTTGGCTGTAGATGGAAACGTTTATTAATTGAACAGATACATCAATAATTGCCGGTAGCACATCTCATAAAGGGTCAAATGACAAACGGCAAAACTGCATAAATGCTTCTCTACAGAGACAGCTTGTCTAGCTAGATCGTGAGTACGCGGACATTCCACTATGTCTAGCTAGCTAGATCATGAATACGCGGACATTCCACTATGTCTAACTAGCTAGATCATGAATACGCGGACATTCCACTAACACGGATATGATCCTAAACAGCTTGTTTCTGACACACAGAAAATGTAATTTAAAACAAGCTTGCACAGAGGAATCCAACTTCCAAACTCCGCGTATTCAATTCCAAAAAGTCGAATTGACTTCCCTTTTTGAGGCAAAGCCAATTCTAGTTCAAGCCAAAGCAGACTTAGGTTGATTTGGTGGACATCCACTCACAGGTCGCTCCCACCATGAACCGTGCTTTTGTTGTTCACTTCAGACTTTCCCGTCTCCTTCCCACCACTAGCGCAACGTTCCCCTTTGGTCAACTTTTTACGTTAAGAGGGGTCCCCTGGTTTCCTATGATCTTTCCTTGCAATCTATATCTTTCATAATTTCCATTACCCATCTCAATTCCAAAACCTTCAAATTCTGCCAGCTATTCTCCTTCTGTTCTAAAACAACCTGGCATTTGCATGCCAGCCAGCCATCCCATCTGGACGAGGTGGGGAGCTATAAATAGCTTCTATCTTAATCCATGATTCTCACTTCTTGCCAACCCCAATCATCTCTGCTTTCAACAAGAGCTTCCACAGCTCTATCTCGAGAAGCAAAGCAAAAATGACATTCTATTCATCCAACAATGTTTCCTCGTTGCTTTTCATCTCTATGTTCCTTTGCTCTCTGATGGCCATCTCGGAGGCCAATTTCTACCAGGATTGCGACATTACATGGGGCAATCAGCGTGGTCAGATACTCGAAGGCGGCCAACTCCTCACACTCTCTCTCGACAGATATTCCGGCTCCGGCTTCCAGTCCAAGAATGAGTACCTGTTTGGCAGAATAGATATGCAAGTGAAGCTAGTACCAGGCAACTCCGCCGGCACCGTCACGACCCTTTACGTGAGTTCCTCGTGAAATCTTTTCTCAAATTCACCATTCATTCCGTCTTTTCCAATGTGCCTAAAAGCATTTCGTGCTTGTGTTCCAATTCGATGCAGTTGTCTTCTCAAGGACCGAATCACGACGAAATTGACTTCGAGTTCTTGGGAAACTTGTCCGGGGATCCATACATTGTTCATACCAATGTGTTCAGCCAAGGAAAAGGGAACAGGGAACAACAGTTCTATCTCTGGTTTGATCCCACCAAGGCCTTCCATACCTACTCAATTGTTTGGAATTCCCAGAGAATCATGTGAGTGTGTCATTCGTTTTCTCTTCAATCTCTTCATACATATATATATATATATATATATATATTTGCGTGTGTGCGTGTAATTTACGTTTTAGCACGAGAAAGGTTAGTTTGTGCCAGTTATATTAATTGCGATTGTTTGATTATATTCCTTTTCATTAGGTTCCTAGTGGACAACATTCCTCTAAGAGTGTTCAACAACTTGGAAGCAATTGGGGTGCCGTTCCCAAACAAGCAACCCATGAGAGTTTATTCGAGCCTATGGAATGCAGATGACTGGGCAACCAGAGGAGGGCTTGTGAAGACTGACTGGACAAAGGCTCCTTTCACGGCCTCTTTCAGAAATTTCAAGGCCAATGCTTGCATTTGGTCATCAGGGTCATCATCTTGTAACTCAGCCTCCGCAAACTCCTTGCAGGATACTGCTTGGCAGGTCCAAGCACTTGATGCCTCCGGCAGGAACAGACTTCGATGGGTTCAACAAAAGTACATGATCTACAACTACTGCACTGACTACAAGAGGTTTCCTCAGGCTCTGCCTCCTGAATGCAAGCGATCAAGATTCCTCTAAATCAAGACACTACGTCCATCCGAGCATGTGTGAAGAAACATTTGTTGTTTTTTTTCTTCCTTATTTATTTATTTATTTATTTATTTTTTTGGAAAAATTGAGCTTGTCTACATAAAACATATTTTGTAATTCTTTATTCTTTTTGCACATATTAATAAAGCAGAAGTATTTCTTTGAGTACTTCTACCAATAACTTGCACACTACCATACTGCTAATTCTACTTTTCAAAGCAAATCTTCCTAAATGAGATTCGTGGTACGATGGCCACCAGCCGCGTGGTTTGGTGGCAAAGCCATTGAACTCTTTAGTTTCCGCTACAGGGCCAAAAAGAACATTAGAAAAAACAAAAAAGGTCCATACTCGTAGGTTTATGCAGAGGTGAAAAATAAAATTTGATTACGATGAAACACAAGTTGGAATTTTATGGGGCTAGGAGGGAAAAGCAATGGAAAACAAAGCAAGATGATGATATCGTGACAACTGAAATATACTGAAATGAAGATAACAACTTTATTATCTAGGAACCTTCAGACAAAAACATGGCTAATAAAATCACGTGTTCCGGCGATGCACAATAATTGAAAGATAACTCCCACATCCTATGCTTATATTGTGATAAAAGTCTAATTTTGAACATTACTGGTTGGTCATGTTACAGTAAATTTCAAAGTACTAAAATCTTGTGAATTTGTAGCAGTCAAGTGGATATTCTATGTTAATATTTTATTATTTTTTATTTTATTAAATTTTCTATTATATTTTTTATACATATTTTCTTATTTAAGTAAATTAAGTATGGTAGACTATATGTAGTATAGTCTTTTTTAGAAAAGTATAACTAACCTGTCATATTATAGTAGTCAGTAATTTAATCAATTGCATAAGTACGGTCTAATTGTCTTTTATACCTAACCATGTATACTATATATTTGAATGATAATGTATCATTTAGGTGATTCAAACACCAGACAATCTGTCCACTATTACTCTTCCAGCTATTGTTGTTTTCATTGTCTGCAAATCAACTAGAGGCAACTCTGCAATTAGTCTATTGGTTTGTAGATGAACTAAGATTGGTATCAGAGCTTCTAAAGGATTTTATAAGACCTGTGGTGAGTGAGGGAAAAGAGAGACACACGAGAGGTTGAGTGAAACACTTGAGTTTTTTAACCAAGTGGTGTAAGATAGCAATTTGAGATGGCTTCTGCAAACTTCACACCTGTCTCTCCACCCAAATTTTTTGGAGAGAATTACATGCAATGGTCTATTATCATGAAAACATACTTAAAGGCATATAATGTCTGGGATGTCACTAAGAAAGGGGATGATCCATTAGCTCTTCCAGCAAATCCAACTATTGCTCAACTAAAAAACCATAGGGAGCAAGTAGCTAAAAGTTATAAGGCACTATCATGCATCCATTCGGCAGTCACTGATGTTATATTCAATAGAATTATGATATGTGAGACACCAAAAGAAGCTTGGGAGAAGTTGAGAGATGAGTATAGTGGTAGTATTAAAACCAGAAACATGCAAATTCTCAATCTAAGAAGAGAATTTGAAGTTTTAAAAATGAAGGACTCGAAGATTATTAAAGATTACAGCAACAGACTTATGAAGATAGTGAATCAAGTCAGGTTGCTTGGAGAGGACTTACCAGATAAAAGGATTGTAGAGAATGTATTGGTTAGTATGCCTGAGAGGTTTGAAGCTAAAATCTCTTCCTTGGAGGACTTA
This sequence comes from Kandelia obovata, assembly GCA_021464305.1. NCBI lineage: Eukaryota > Viridiplantae > Streptophyta > Magnoliopsida > Malpighiales > Rhizophoraceae > Kandelia > Kandelia obovata. Next base: position 2,287,304 of record CM038488.1, read on the forward strand.
AAGGACCTCTCTCAAATTTTCGTGGTAGAACTAATCAGTGCACTCCAAGCTTAAGAGCAAAGAAGGACCTTCAGACTTAGAGGAGTAGCAGCAGAGCCTTCAAGGTCAGCAACAACTTCTGAAGGTGCTATACAAGCCTCTTACAAAGGAAAAACTTCCTATAAAAGGTCTCAAACTGAAAGAATACAACACAAGGATGCAGAATCCAACAAGACAAGAGGGAAAAAAGTCTATGCTCCATGTGAACATTGCAGCAAAACTTCACATCTCTCTAAGGATTGTTGGAGAAGGCCAGATGCTCTTTGTTCCTTCTGCAACAAATAAGGTCATATTGACAAAATATGTAAAAGCAAAAGGAAACACTTGCAACAGCAAGCCAAGGTTGCAGAAGAAGAAACTCAGCAAGCAGAAGAAGAACTATTTGTTGCTGATTGCAACACAACAAGTTCTAACAATAAAACATGGCTCATTGACAGTGGTTGCACACATCACATGTCCTCCTGTCCATCAGTCTTCAAAACATTAGACAAATCCTATGCAACCAAAGTTAGAATTGGAAATGATGTCTTACTTGAAGCATATGGAAAAGGCACAGTAACTGTCTCAACTCTATCAGGTACAAAATTCATCTATGATGTATTGTTTGTGCCTGAAATTCATCAAAACCTGCTCAGTGTTGGTTAGTTGCTAGAGAAGAACTATACATTGCAGTTTGAAAACAATGGTTGCACTATTTTTGATTCAAAAGGAGATATGATCATCAATGTTCTAATGAAAGCCAAAAGATTTCCGTTAGAACTTGACCAGATGACACATAGGGCCTTACCTACTGCCTATGATGAGTCTAATTTTTGGCATAAAAGATTAGGACATTTTCACTATGGTGCACTGCAAAAGATGCAAAAAAAACCAGTTGGTGACTGGTTTGTCAGAAATATCCAATCTAAGAGGAGTCTGTAGTGCTTGCCAGCAAGGCAAGCAAACCAGGTAGGCTTTCCCTGCCAATCAAGCTTTGAGAGCTAAGGAGAAACTCAATCTAATTCATTTTGATGTGTCTGGACCTATGTCTATAGCATCTTTGAATGGAAGCAAGTTTTTCATCATATTTATTGATGATTATACTCGATTTTGTTGGGTGTATTTCATGAAAGCTAAATCAAAAGTTTCATCAATATTTTAAACCTTCAAGACTCTTATTAAGACAGAGACATGAGCCAAAATCAAATGTTTGAGGTCTGATAATGACACTGAGTTTACCTTTGCTTCTTTTGAAGAAATCTGCCAAATCTCAGGGATAAAAAATCAATTTACATCTCCATATACGTCTCAATAGAATGGAGTATATGAAAGGAAAAACAGAACAATCATGGAGATGACGAGAAGTCTTTTTTACGAGAAAGGCATGCTAAAATTCTTTTGGGCTGAAGCTATCAATACTTCAGTATATCTTCAAAATAGACTCTCATCTTCAGTCATTCCTAGGAAAACCCCATATGAGCTTTGGTTTAGTGCAAAACCTTCTGTGCAGCATTTAAAAGTTTTTGGATGTCTTTGTTTTGTCTTGATACCTGATCAAAAAAGGTAAAAACTTGATCAAAAAACCAAGACAGCTGTATTTGTTGGCTATAGCATAGTTTTAAAGGCTTACAGAGTCTATGATGTAGAATCCAAGAAGATAATAATCAGCAGGGAGGTCAAATTCAATGAGGATCAAGGCTGGAACTGGAATATTGCTATATATGATGATCTGGATGTCGATATACAACAACTAAATCAACTTAAGGTTGCTGGTCATGACAGCTCAGATGAGGATACAGAGGATGATGCTTTTGATGATGTACCTATAAGGGGAACAAGGCTACTCTCTAACATTTATAATAGAAGCAATGTTGATATCTCAGATCTTACAAATCATAATGAGGCTGTTAAATCAGCAGGTTGGAGGAAAGCTATGCAGGATAAATTTTGTGTAATTCAAAAGAATCAAACTTGGTTCCTTACATAAAGACCTAAAGATAAGAATGTAATTGGAGTTAAATGGATTTACAGGACCAAGTTGAATGCAGATGGTAGCATTAATAAATTAAAAGCTAGATTGGTAGCTAAAGGCTACTCACAATAAGTTGGACTTGATTTCTCAGACACATTTACTCCTGTTGCTAGGCTTGATACCATTAACTTATATTGCTCTTATTGCTCAAAAGGGTTGGAAAGTTTATCATCTTGATGTCAAGTCTGCCTTTTTAAATGATTATTTGTAGGAAGATGTCTTTGTGGAACAACTAGAAGGCTTTATGATCGAAGGGGAAGAGGAAAAGGTCTACAAATTGAGAAAGGCCTTGTATGGCCTTAAGCAAGCACCAAGGGCCTAGTTTAGCAGAATCAACAATCATTTGTTGCAGCTTGGTTTTGAGAAAAGTAAAAATGAAGCAACTCTGTATGCCAAAGCTACAAAAGATCAAATTTTTATTGTATCAATCTATGTTGATGACTTGCTTGTTATTGAGAGCCATCTTGAATCTGTCCAGCAGTTCAAAAAGGAAATGAAGATGATATTTGAGATGTCTGATATGGGAGAAATGTCCTTCTTTTTAAGTCTCCAGGTGAAGCAATCAGACCATGACATTTTCATTCATCAAAGGAAATATATCAGCGAGGTTCTCAAAAGATTCAGCATGAATGCTTGCAAGTCTGTCTCTACACCAATGGCTACAAATAAGAAGCTTACCAAAGATGATGGAGAAGAAAAGATCAATGAAGGACTATTCATGAGCCTCATAGGGTGTCTGCTTTATATTACTACTTCTAGGCTAGACATTGTTCAAGCAACTAACTTGCTTTCAAGGTTCATGCATTCTCTTAGCAAGAAGCACTATAGAGCAGGTAAAAGGATTCTTAGGTATCTCAATGGCACTTGAGATCTTGGCATCATGTTTGGTAAGTCAGAAAAGCTTGCTGACAGTGATTGGGGAGGTTCAGCAGATGACATGAGGAGCACTTTTGGTTATTGTTTTACACTCGGTGGAGGTTTCTTTTGTTGGAATTTCAAGAAGCAATCAATGGTTGCACAGTAAACTGCAGAGGCAGAGTATATAGTTGCCACTGCTGCAGTTAATCAAGCCATTTGGTTAAGAAGAATTCTCATGGACCTGCAACAAACACCAGCTCAACCAACATCTATCTTTTGTAATAACCAAGCTGTCATTGTCATATCCAAAAATCCAGTACAACATGGGAGAACCAAGTATTTTAGGATAAATCTTCAATTTCTTAGGAAAATGCAGGAAAATGAAGAAATAAAGCTGAAGTATTGTAAAACAGCTATTCAAATTGCTGACATCTTTACTAAGGCACTCCCTAAAGTCAAATTTGTTTTTTTAAGAAGGAAACTTGGCGTGCAATGATGCAAAATCAAGGAGGAGTGTTAAAGATTGATTTTGAACATTGCTAGTTGGTCAAGAGAGTGTTGCAGTCATGTTGCAGTAAACTTCAAGGTGCTAAAATCATGTGGACTTATAGTAGCCAAGTGGATGTTCAATGTCAATATTTTATCATTTTTCATTTTATCAAATCCTTCATTATGTTTCTCATTCATATTTTCTTATTTAAGTGAATTAAGTATGGTAGACCATATGCAGCATGGTCTTTTCTGAAAAAGTATGGCTAACCTGTCATAGTATAGACATAGTAGTCAGTGATTTAATCACTTGTATAAGTATGACCTAATTGTATTTTGTACCTAACCATATATACTATATATTTGAATGATAATGTATCATTTAGGTGGTTTCAATGCCAGATAATCTATTCATTATTATTCTTCTAGTTATTGTTATTTTCATTGTCTGCAAATTAACTAGAAATAACTCTGCAATTAGCCTATTGATTTGTGGATGAACTAAGATATTGGCATACGGCTCTAACCTTGCATGCGCTCATCTAGGGGGCACATTAAGAAAATATTTTGGGTGGTTGATACAGTGAGGTTTTGAATTTTAAGAAGACGTTCCATTAACTCAAACTCTATACGTTGACAGGGCTCCTTCAACTTTGCAAGAAATAAAAAGAATACAAACTTCAATTTTTATTGACCCATAAAGGGAAAAGAAAAGTGATTGCACACACTCCATCTAATAGAGACACGCAAAAGACAAGCAGTTTAGGATCCTCATAGTTTACAATATGGATCCTTCCAAGTGGAATCCGTTGTTTCCTGCTATAAATTAATCCTCTTGTTGTAAATTACATTTTCATTGTGTCAAAAACAAGCAGTTTAGGATCATATTGTTGTCAACACAATTTTAGAAGATATGTTTTTGACACATTGGAATTTCCCGTAACTCATGATCCAGCTAGACAAGCTGCACGCTGTAGCCAGGTTAATTTCAGCTGTGAGGGAAACAGAAACAAAAATATGGATATGATACTAGCAGATACATAAACACATCAATTTTTAGAATATTATATTAAAATATAAAATTTGTCACTTTTATTTGTAATGATGAAAGGTAAATTATATAATTTATCACATAATTTATTATTTATTTTAATTTTTATCACTTAATTTCATATAATTATATTACTCAATATCAATTCTTTTTCTATTTAATTACTCTGGATTAGATATAATGTCATAACATCTTTCCTCAAAGATGCATTTGTATGCAATTAGGGCTCGTTGTATTCGTTTCTGTTTAATTGGCATCTAATATGCTAAACTTAGTTATACCTTTTGAATTGTACAATGAAATAGCAATGAAGATAATTAAGTTGAGGATACTGATTGTTCGGGTGATGCCTACTAATTATTTGCTACCTGCTGTAATCTGAGGGTAAAATATATTGGTCTGAAGATTGAAGGACAACTGCAACCCTAGGCCTATCTTGGCTTTCATGTATTGATCTTCGGAACAGATAAAAACATTCTAGGTGTTTGCTACAATGGGGTTTTGATTTTAAGGAGCTCACGATTAGCAGCACAAACGCCATTGTATATATGATCTGCGTTTCTTGTTATTATTTTCTCACTTGACTTCGCAATATATAAGAAGAAAACGACTGCCAACTTTTATTGACCAATAAAGATACGCACAAAAGTTATTGCACAAACTCCATCTAATAGAGACGTGAAAGCTATGATGATATTATACTCAGCAATGCGGGAATCCGCATTCTTCCTGCTAGTTGCTCTCTAATTGTTACAGGTAATATTCGACATAGAAGGAGGGAACAACATGTCTTTGGACTTGAACATCAGACTTGGCAACCAAGGCACGGCAAAAGCGACGGATAACTTCCGCCATTCCTGCCTTGAAATTGCTCGTCCCTTTCATCTTCTGCACACTCTTTTTCATGTCCTTGATCCACATCTTGGTTCTCCGTAGAGCAGTCTTGTTCATGTCTCCATGATCACTGCAAAATTTGTAGCTCCTCAGGTATTTTTGCCTCATAACGTAACTTTCGGGGATCCTAGTACTCCCAGTGCTGTCGCCTACTCCTTTTGCTTCCTCCATGCATATGCTTGATACGAACCTAGCTACTTCAAGCTGCCAATTGGGTTTTGCACACATCATCCTCTTCTCAAGATTTTCTGAATTCGGGCTGCCTGTTGGAATGAGTTTCATCATATCAGTCCCCATCATCTTCCTTTGAGTAATCTATTGGAATACACAACCTAACGAGGAAGCTGATAGAGATCACGATAGCCTATGGTGCTTGTCTCCTGTACTTTGCGAGGATAATACCCTAGATTGCTCTATTATTACGTATTTATACCTGCTAAGCGTTTCTTCTTCCGCAGGCATATTCATTCGGAGCCCTAATAGGGCAGTAAATTGTACCAACTAGAAAAGGAAAGCAAGTTTGATTGGCTGCACAGGAATTCAAAGTCCGAAACCTTACCAATACAATAATCTCCCGTCACCCCCAATAATATCAGCTACACCTTCCACCACCACATCCACAGGTGGAATCCTTCTTCCCCACGTATTTGTTTAAATATATATATATATATATATATATATATATATATATATATATATATATATATATTAACAAGAATGTTTGGCATTAACATAACTCCAAAGGACTTTATACAACAAATATATAGTTTACTGCACCTCAACTCTGTACAAAAATATGAGTCATTTGGCCATCCACCCAAAAAAATTTATTAAACTGTTAACACCTCACCAATTTCCAACAAAAGTTAAGGCTACTTACCCAAACAATGTATAATCAAGATTATCAATCACATCCATGTGATGAAGTTCATACCATAGACCATTTCTTATTTGGTCGTGACATTTTTCGAAGAAATTCCACTCACAAGACCAAAAGATTAAGAAAAAAAAAAAAAAACTTGATCTTTAGTACGACAAATAATATCCCCAAACACTGATATAAAGTTTCAAGATCTTTGAAACTTTGATCCTTAATTTATGTTGTTCAAGAATCACTCTTTACAATCAAGGGAGGACCTCCTGAGATCATTCACTATCTCCGTAAAACCACTCACTCCTCAACCAAAAGGAGCTAAACTTGTTAAATAGTTGTTAAATACTTTATTGTTACAAACTTTATTCTACTAATACATTATTAATAGATATAACAAGCTAGCAATATACCTTTAAATGCTTAATCATTATTATATAATAGTTAATAATCTTTAAAAAAAAAAATTCACTGTACTGTTAACCTTTCTAAATTTCAAATTCCTCTTAAACTTTTGACTTTCAAAACAAATTCACTTCCTATACATACCCATTTTTACCCATATTTAAATTTTCCCGTTAAACCCCCTAAGAATAACTTCTCATTTATCATGACACGTGACTCTCCTGTCTTAATACTAACATATAACAACACGAGTCATCTTCCCCTGCATGAACTCCACCGTGGGGCTCCCCAGATATAAGAAACACAACTATGATCATCATAAGTTCAACATTCTTTCAAAAGAAATACACCCCACTTTTACAAAATTATATAATACTAAGCACTCTCCACAAACTAACAAAATAAATCTAGGTTAAGCCACTAGAAAGACATCATGCATATGCGCGCCTCTCCATGCTGAGAATTCAGCTTGATCAGAATTGCTTTTGAGAACATTCAGTTAATCCAACATTTTCAAGATCAGCACAGCAATCCCCCACCCATGCTCTGGCGTGCAGAAAAGACATTGGAGATTATAATTTTCAGGCAAGGTTTAATTCAAGGATATGGCAACTATTTTCACATTTCTCACTTAGTTGCTGACTTTCTGCCTTTCTTTCCCCTTCTGTTAAAGGCATTCAATCTATTTTGATGCCCTCCAGGAATGGTATACTTTTCCTTTATGTCTTGATTCAACTCTACTTGCCTTGAGCACCCATATTCCGTAGTAAAATACAAATGGAAAAGATGACGTAAAGTAGAAAAATTTTCCATATTCAATGCCACACGAGACATTCAACCAATAAAGTATGAATACACAACCAAAATTCCATTCTGATTGAGGAAAACCAATTAACAGATTCATGAAACTTGGAAAAGCAATCCAACCGCAATCTTGACTTGGAGCTTCACACCAGAACATCAAATTCATGACAAACATCAACCACTTACCACTGTGAAGTTCTGAAATCACTGAAGGTTTCTATTATTTGGTCTAAATTGCATAGCAGCACTCAAAGAAAACATCAATTTCAAAAATCAGTTAAGAGGAAGGCTAGAGGTGAAGGCATAGCCATTGGTCTCAATATAAAATCATGGAAGATGATCTCACCGGTCTTTGTTTCAGAGAAGATATAAGCATCCTGCGATCATTTTGGTTAATTTACTTCTTCAAGGAATACATGCCATCTCTCAGTTCTAACTTCTCCTCAGAAACTAAACCTGACAAAAAGCTTTGCAGCTGTTGAAGTGACTTATCATAGGGAGGATCAGCCACACAAAACATCTGGAGCAAAGATTATTCAAGTCATTTGGTAAAGCAGAAATCAGCATCTAACGAAAATAAGCTAACACCATCATTACCTTGAGAGTGTTGTGAATTCTATCCAATGGCATGCTGCTGAAGTTTGTGAGCATCCCCATTATGAATTTCTACAACAAACCAAAATCTCCTTTAGGAAGCTTGTTCTTTTTAGAGGAATCCTTTAGGAAGCTAAACAGAGAAACAAGTCCCTAAGAAGTTTGTCTACAGCCTAAGCAAAACTGCATTTCAGTAAATTTACATATCTCACTTGACCAACCCATTGTCTGCAGTGGCTCTACCTCCATCAAACACAAGGGGGAAAAAATGTTTGTGTGTATACAAGCAGCCAAACACAAAAGGGGGCACAGAAGGCCAACGCTGATTTTATTCCCAGTAAGGGACACTTCTATGAGCTTTATCTTTGACACAAAAGGGCTATAGAAATGTGACAAATGCACCAAATCCATGCTCTTTTAACGAGGCTTCAGTAGACCACTTGAATAACTTCCAGTAATTGAAATCAGTACGCACAATAATTAGAGTAACATGAATGAAGATAATTATGCAACATTTCCCATACTTCTTCTAAACTTAACCTCACAAGACAATCAACCTGCAGTGGCCCAAGCTATTCCCCGGAGCAGGCTTTGAAAATCAAGTTGTATTTAAGACTAAATTATCAAATATTAATAGAGAAACCTTGCTTCAAGCAATAATATATTAGAGAAAAGCTAGGTAGAAGTATTTAGGGAGCAACAAAAAACATGGACCAATCATATTTCACTTGTTCTTACGAATAAATGAAGTTGAAAGTAGAAAAATTACTTCATTGTCTTCTTATATCTACCATATTGCTTAATGAGCGTTGGTGCGTAGTGGTGCTCAATATAATATTTATTAATGTGAACATACAGCTGTAAGATAAGTTCGCATCATATCTTATACCTCATACACAGTCATTTCCTTGCATATTTGGTCCTCGACAGAGGCTACAGGTGTCTCTGCTTCCTCGTCAGCTACTAGAAGATCCTCACCGTTTGTCCTGTTACCACCATTCTTACTACCATCAGCCATGCCTTCCACTAGGGTGAACACATGATCATCAGAATCTGCCCCAAGTGTTTCTGAAAGAACTCCCTGAGTATGAACAGGCAAATGAAGTTAGTTTATTCCACAAGTTTTAGCCCCTCAAATTTTCACATTAACCCACATTGTACATCATAAAACACCACAATATAGAATGGTAAGCTTCATTGAACAAATATCAGGGATCTGAAATTGATTAAATAAATAATAGCAATAGAATGAAGAATATTTTTACAGAAGAGTCCAAAGGTAAAAAGCTGCCAATACCAACAGTGGCAAGCACTTTGGTCAGTTAAACAATGTAATAGGTATTTCGATCAGTCTGAAAGGATTGAAGCTTCATTCAACTAAATTATATAAATGAAAGGAGATTGGAGAACATACCTTGCTTATCCAAAAATGTATCCTTCGATTAAGCACATCGACAGGTAAACCAATAGCAGCTGCAAGGTTTTTACAGGTCCAACTGAAGTAGAAGAAATATGCTATTTTTACGCATCTCATGATTTGCATTGGCATATTGTTTCAATTCCAGAAGTTACCTCGTCTGCTCTTGAAATTGCATGATAATTGCAGCATGTACGGGAGTCACTGTTAACTGCACTGTTCTATCTTCAAGTTGCAACTCTAACTAAAATATAATGGCAATAAGTGTAAAAGCATTCCAAAAAACAAGGAAGGAACATACCCAAATCAGTGTTTTGAGGCAACTGACCTTGACAGCACCCAGATTTTTCTTCCAAACTAGCTTGCGAGGAGTCTTGATTTTGTGAAATCTTTTTGAATAATCACTTAGCAGCTGATCAACGGGTTCAGGAACCTTAAGGGCCTCATCCTAAAATAAGGTGAAAAAATATCTATTACTAGGAAGAAACAGAATTGTGAAGATATTGTCTGACAGGAAAAAAGTACAATAAAGGTCAGAACCTATCATATTGCACATTACAGTCTTATTTCACTTGCCAATGTTTACTGCAGATACCAAGGACAATGAAAATGGAATTCAATCATTACCATAAAAGGACTGGGCAACAAAAATGACAGACCAGAGGAAACTTTGTAAACAAGATATCAGCCATTAAAAGGACATTTGAATTGAATAGTTGATTGATACTCTTCATGCTTGCAGAAGATGATATAGTGCAATGCTTCTGAGACAAATTTTGAATACTTGAGGAAAAATATTATATATATAGAAGAAACCAAAGCCCTTCACTTATGTTTCTTGTTTGCACTTCGAAAGATGAAGCCAGGCAATGCATCCCCACCTAAAGTAACATCTTCCAAAGTACAACTATGGAAGATAGTTGCAGAAATATTGCCATCCTAGGTATCCTAGGAAGACAATTTTCCACATTTCCCTAGTACATCCTAATATTTATTCTGCAGTTTCAAAAGTCTGGAAAAGTTTTCTGATCAACCAAAGCACAGCAAAGAACTAGAAGCAAGAATTGCCACTGATACCTGGATTGAAGGCCAGAAGTTTGAAGATATGATTGTAGCATTAAGAATATCAAAAGATACATCTGATGAACCCTGTGACTCTGGAACTAGCAATGCATCAAGAAAAGAGTTGCCAACCCAAGATCAAGTGAGATGAATTACAATGCAGTCCAAGAGCTATCCAATATGGGCCAAAATGTTACAAATCCAGATACTATAAGACTACCTGTCTGAGATGGCTGTACTGTTGCTTTAATATTTTGGTTCATCCTCTTCGAATCAATCAGATCATTAAGCATAATTTCACATCTCTGCATACCACTCTCTCCAAAATGTATCTAGAAAATTAGAGAACAAAATCCATGTCAAGGGTGGGCCATTTGGACTCAGATGAATAAGAACACTCCATCAGACATAAAACTTGATGCAAGGAACATAGTCAATTATACCAAGCAGAATGCCCACCTTGAGAAGTTCTACGGTACGTATCTCTGAGTCAATATCATAATCAGTTTTGTTGAGAAGCTTTTCAGCAAGCATTATTCGATATTCATTAACAAGTTGGTCTTTTGAACCAATTATGCCAACAATCATTCCTAGTATGTCAACCTTCCTTCCATTCTTACTGCCCTTCAATGGGTCAGCCTCTACAGGATCAGGCTCCCATCTGAAAGGGTGAAATTCAACAAAAGGATTGTGTCAGGTACAAAATGTTTATGGTAATATAGCACTGCCCAATTGGCAAAGTTTAACCTAACCTATAAATCATGTTTTCACAATCAAATAACTATGCACACCGTGCAGCATTGATCCAAGCTTGCTTTTCATCAATGTTGAAATCATCATCTGCACCAACATTCTCTTGAGTTTCCTCATCCCTATTTAGCTCTTCAAGAAGGCTGTCCCCAGCAATTCCAGATCCGCTGGGATTTCCCCCAGTTCCATCTGTAAGCATGGTTACAATGCATTTTATTGTATCTTTCCTACCCCTCAAATAGTCTCTTATTGGCTCGCCAACTGCTTCAAGAAAGACCCCAGCTGGGTCAATTGTCCGCAGTGCTTTGATGGTTGAAACATACTGATGCAATATATCATTTGTTGAGGCACCCGCAGTGAGCAGCCGATATCTCAGTGCAGAAATAAATGACTCAACCAGCTTAGAATGTTGTCCCGTATATTCAAGGCACTGTTTTAAGTCCTCAATTGCGGGAAAGCTGCAAGTTAATAAATCTACCATACATCAATATTCTCCCCAAAATTGTCATGCATTGGCTTCCAGTTGATTCTCATTCCATCACTTACAGAACCACTGTTGCTCATAAAAGAAAATTTCAAAACTAATAAAAAGGAAATTGCAAATATCTTTATAAAATAAGAAGTACATTTTGGTGTCCAAATGTATGGTATCAGAAGATAATTTCAATGCTATGTTATAAAAAAATTCATTTACAATATGGAGATCAACCAAGATATCCCCCAGCCAAATTTAAAATGAAAAGGAACTGAAATGAGACTATCCAAACATCCACTAGCCAATTGAGTCTCATACTTTTTCCAACTAAGACAAAAAAAACTGTGTGATGCTTCACAAAAGAGAAATAAGCACCATGCTAGAAAATATAAATCAGGTGAAAACATTAGCCAAACACACCAGTTTCATATCTTGCTAGGAATTAATCTTTTTCCTTAATTAAGATTAAAACCATGAAGATAGACCAACCAAGAATTAGAAAAACTGTTGGTTCCTCCTATTATTATAGCAAATAACGAGCAAGGCAAGGTCATGATGCAGATATTATGGGCAAAGTAAAAACTATATTAAGGAGCAAAAAAGGTTAAAAGATATACCTTTCAGGATAATCCACAATAATCTCAAATAATTTGGCTATTCTTAAGTCTTGCAAAGTTTCATAAGCAAAATACTCTAGCCGCAACTGCCATCTAACAAGTCCTTCTGAAGGAGTACTGATTCCAGGGTAGCATGACAATGGGGAAGAGGCCAAGGGTGAATTCAAACCCTGTGTGGGAGTATCTTTGCTAACTGACTGACCAAGATAAGCTAGTAGGGCGTGTAAGAATTGGAGAGGCACAGCCTGCACAATAAGGCTTCATGGAATCAACAAGTAGAAACATAAAACTAAACTTAAGTACAATAGTAAAAGCTACCTTGTAGACACCTAAACAATCTCAACTAACAAAAAGCAGCCTAGCTCCCACAAAGAAATATGATCCCATTTGCTGTAGGGGCTCTATACCCATTGGAATTGATGATAGGTCCATTGGAATGAACAAAATTAATGCATGTGAAAAAGGAAGCACCAAATAAATCTGAACCTTACATAAAATACAATGTCTGCATTCAACAAAAACATTTTTCAAATCGACATGGGATTCTAGTTGATGAATTGCCGGTTCACTGGCTGGACAAGCCTATACTTCATGGTGCCTATGTGAAAAGAACCAATACAGTTTGGAAATCTAATGTAACGAGCAGATAGCTTCACTGAAGGACAAATTTACTCAATTCCATGCTTGCAAGGAGTGGAAAAGAAACACTGATAATGACCTGTATCCACCCTTTGATGGATTCCAACACAGAAGCCCTGTAATCATCCCCTGCCAAATCATGCACTCTAGCCTGCCATTTCAAACAGGAAAAATGCTATTACAACTGAATATAACCCTTCTATTAGAAAGCAAATGATTTCCAACTTCTTATAACAAGCATTTTGTGTCTTTATGTGTGTTTCATATCTAACATTAGTCACATGGATCAGTTGCTCACCTTCAAAAGCAAAAAGATGGCAGAAGCATACGCATCTTCTGTCATCGACGTCAACCCAAGACCTCTGAGGTCACGAACAACTTTCCCAATGTTCATGACCAATTCATGATTTTCTGTGAGTTTACCTCTGAGATGGCATTCACCAATCTTCATTTTGCAATTTCTATATGGCACTTTGGCCTTTTCATCTAAATCCATGCCATCTTTCTCCTGATGATCATCATCACTGTTAAACTCTCCATCCATGATTGTACTCAGCTCCTCCAGTCTTCCCTTAAAATAGGAGTGCAGTATTTCTAAGAATGTAAGGCATTGAAAGAGAGGTTGCAATTAAACTTAGCATTATGCCATACACTTAGACTGAAATTTCCTATAAAACAGAAACAATTAGCTTTATGATAGAAATAATATTTAACCAATTGTTCATTAAAAAAACATATAGTGATATGGCTGCTTCATGCATACCAGGGAAATGCAGAGGAAGAGTGGCCATAAGGACTGAAGACACCATCAACTGATATCTTGAAAAAAGATAATGTCTTTCAGCATCCAAATTATACTTTCCTTGGGCCAAATTTTCCTTGTATGACTTTAAAGCGCGAACTATCATCAACAAGCAAGTTTCCTGATTCTGTTTTACCAGGGATATCTCACTCAGAGCCCCACATAAAACTTGCTGTAACTCATCATCATTGCAAACCTACATTTCACCATTTTCCAAATCCAGACATCAACAAAGCAGAACAAGTACAAAAAATAAACAATGCATGTATTATTTATTTAATGAAATCCAAAACAAAGAAAAAGAAAAACAAGCTCACATACAAGAATTTCACTCTTATCTGTAACTGCTACGTTACTATAAGCATCAAAATACCGCCAAAATCTTAAAGCCCCATTCTTCTCAAATGCTTCCTGTGAAAAGCCCCAAGTCATAATCCAAATAGTTCAATTCAACCATTCTCTCAATTTAACGAAATGAGCATAAAATCGAATAGCGCAACGACTGGACCTCCAATAGTTTGAGGAAGTGGTCACGGACGAGAGAGTCGAGACCATGCTTGCAGAGCACGCGCACGTGGGATTCGAACTCCGGTTCGCCGCAACTACCGCCGGCGCCGTTGAGAAGCGATTCGGCGGCGGAGCAGAATGCTCTGTAGCTGTCGGCGATTTCTTGGATGGAATCGTCTGTAAGAGCGTCCAGAATGCCCAGATTGCACACCGACGGACTCGGCTCTTCCATTTTCGTTTGCTACGAGCGAGGCAATATGCATTTGGAAACCCTACAGGCTTCAGAATATTTTGGAAAAATGGGTCTTTTTTAAAATTAAAAAAAAAAATACCATCCACTATAGATTTGCCGCCATTTGCTATAGAAAGGTTTTTAAATTTAACACCTTTACCATAAAAAGAAAATTAAAAAAAAAATTCATTTTATGCACCCTTTAACTTTATACTGTTTGTCTTACGTTCAAGAATCTATCAAATACAAGTTTTTCAAGAACTCAAATCAAGTTCAACTTCTTATATATATATATAAATAAAAAGTATATAAATTGTAATAAAAAAAATTAAATAATCAAACATTTACATATGTAAAATTTTAATTCTTCCTCCCTCTTTGAACTCTCCCTCTAATCTCACCTTCTTCATTTGTGCTCAAATTCAAAGTCCATTAATCTTCAATTTCTTTTGTAATTTCCCATAAACCTTAAGTCTTTGCATCAACAAGAAAACTACAAAGAGTACTTAGGCGACCATTTGACCAAGACACATCCTTGTACATTTGTTTTTGTGTAACACGGACAAATTCCATGGGATTTAATCTGGGCCCTTATATGGGCTGCACAAAAGCTCCAAGATTGGGCCTTTATTACTTGTTATGGCGGTCAGGAAGTTCCAGGTCCACTTCCATGCTCCGATAATTATCCCACCCTTCCTGTCATTTATCGTTTTCTACCAACGGAAAAGACTCAGCTGACTGGACGGGCCGCGTCGGCGTACTGCGTACAGGGACTTTCAGTTTTCAGTTTGAGTAGGTGAGCTCCGACCTATGCGGGCTTTGTTTTAGTTTCTTGATTTAGCTTTTTGATTGTTTTGGCGTTTTTGGGGTTGTTGTGAATTACGATTGAGCATGTGTTGATATGCCTGCCTGTTGGGAATTTGATCTTTTCTCGTTTTGTAATGGTTAGTAATCGTGAGTTGCTTCTAAGGATTGGGGGTTTCAAATTGGATGAGATTTTTTGGTTATATGTAAGAAGGGTGAGCCTTGGTGTTTAATAGAAGGCTTATTCCATTGATAATTTGGTGTATGTGTGAAAAATAAGAGTAAAATTGGATAAGTCTAACCTTTACTCAGATCCCACTGTATGAGACCCTAAAGTATAAAAGCTTTGTGCACTGAAGGCCTTTTTATTTCCTGTTTTATGCCAATCGAGTGCTGGATATTGATGAGATCGAGCTTTGTCTATATCTTGTGTACTTGGATGCTAACTTGTTCCCTATCCCCGATCCTCTTTATGCCACTGGCAGCTATCATTTTTCAGGAATTTCTTTATCTATGGGAATGGATAATTTTTAATTTTATTTTGAGTTTCAAATGCTCTTATCATGACTTCTGCTACCATGTTTTGGTATTTCCTGATGGAATTGTATTGGTTTGTAAGCTAATGGGAAAGGACTCAAAGGCAAAGGATGCAAAAGGGAAAGGCAAAGGAAAGCAAGCAGGAGGTGCTAGTGATGAAAATGCTTCAAAGGGAAAGGGGAAATCAGGCAAGGGTGGTGAGGGACTTGGGACATGCACTTATGTCAAAGGTAATACTCTTGTAGGATTTTTAGTAAAAGAAAATGTGCTCTGGACAAGCTTTGTTATGATGTTTTATAGGTAGTTTGATATGTGATTGGATCAAAATACTCCTTGGCAAATGAAATGGTCTTTACTCATATTGTTGTGTATTGCTAGCACTGCTCAAGGTGGAATGAACAGTTTGCTGTTGAGAACATGACGTTTTTGTTTTTCATTCTATATGACTAGTAGTCCTGCTGTTTTATTAGCTTCTTGAATTGGCTTTAATATTTGTTTCAGCAAGGCATATTCTATGTGAGAAGCAAGGCAAAATAAATGAGGCATACAAGAAGTTGCAGGATGGTTGGCTAAACAATGACGATAAGGTTCCTCCAGCTGAGTTTGCAAAGGTAAACTTTAATCTGTTTTGTACTGTGTTCCTTGACAAGTTAAGGTTGTCATGGAAGCCTCATCCTTTTTCTTTTGTGAATGGAAAATTCATTTCATTATTTACAAACAGATTACAGAAAAATCTGTAAACCATCCTGCAAAGGGGCTGTAGCCTTCAGGCTGAAAACCTTATAGCTAAGCTGAGTACCTCATTGTCAACATGGCCTATTACAAAGCATGACGATGGTATTCCTGATGATTTGAATGTTAAAATAAAGCATACAAAACCTCTTTTGACCATGATATCATCTGTGAACTTCCCCTATGAGTCTATGACTTTTGGTCAAAAACCTTTCCTAAATTTCACGAAAAACCACCCTTGATTCTACACCATATGCTCTCAGCCATGGAGCCACTAGAAACAAGCACCACAAAACCACTCCCCACAATTGCGTGTAATGAACTAAGGTTTCAGATAAGAAAGGAGAGAAAATTACATTAAAGTCAATTTGAGCAGAGGAATTGAGAAAACAGAAATAGAGAGGGAAAAAATTTGGAGATAGAAAGTCAATTTTGCATTAATTCTTATTCACCACTTTAAACAAAGTTAATGGTAATGATATCATCTGTATTTACATCATGCTCCTCATTATTGCCACTCTGGTATTAATACCAATCAATGGCCAGAATTCAAGATAGCCCTAATACATGCCCAATAGCTATAGCTAGCTATAGCAGTCTCTTGAAACAACCAAAATGGAATGCTCAACTCCGAGGCACCTAACATTATTCCCTGCAAATCCCGGTCAACCCTGTCGAGAAGGCCAAGAGACCATGTGTTTTTACATTGTTTGTATGTTTTTTAATAATTTCCAGCATTTTCTTTAGAATAAAGCAAAAGGACTATTGTTTGTATCTTAATCAAATTTCCTTGCCACACAGTGAGCCATAATATGTTTTGAGCTACTAATCACCTGTTCATAAATAGAAATGGAGTTCCGTGTACTATTTGGCAAATACTACCTATTTTTTCCTTTGTTTTTTGTTGTTAATTTTTGTGTTTTATTTTTCATTTTTCATTTTTTCAGTTAGCGGCAGAATACTCAGAATGCCCATCAGGGAAGAAAGGCGGGGACCTTGGATGGTTTCCTCGCGGTAAGATGGCTGGCCCCTTTCAGGATGTGGCATTCAGCACTCCAGTTGGAGCTACAAGTGCACCATTCAAATCAACGTACGTATCTGTACTTTCCCTAGTGTAATCTACTCTAATCGTTTTGCTTGTGTTTCGTGGCCTATCTGAGTCTTTCCCTGAATGCTGTAAATTTATGTTTGGCAAGAAACCATCACTGAAAGTTGTGTGCAACTGCTGATGGGTACCATTCACTTTGGATGAATGCATGACTTAGATGTCTAACATATGTAATGCAAAGTATGACAAACATAAGAAGGAACATAAGAAGGCATGTATTTCCCATAAAATTAAAGGTAAAAGGAATATAATTAAAGAACTGATGCACAACACTTACAGAATCATATCATTCGATAATCTAAAATGATTTTGAAGTGAAGAGGAAATCATTCTCATTTATGTCTACTTGTCCACGGGGATGATGCCATTCACTATCTCCTACTCATCAGATGGTTTGCAATGAACAAGAATCCAGAATCCAGACTGATTATGATATCAGCAGTTGTCTGTCTAATGCTTTATTTTGTGCCTCATGTCTCTGATAAAATTTACTAATACTGTAGTCGCCATACTTTTTGTTCTTGGTGTACTCTCCCAGTGTAAGATTCTGTATGACATTTCAAATTCAGAAAGCAATAAGTTGCTACTGACTTTTGCAATCTGGTCACGATTTGACCTTGTTGCAGGCATGGGTACCATATAATCTTGTCCGAAGGGAGAAAGAATTGATGGAGTTGCTTACTGATGGAGCAATTCTTGGAGCCATGTCACGGCAGCATCTCCTACATGTGTTTAGATGCTTCCTTGTATTGTAGACATATTGGGCTGTCCCAGTTTTTCTGTCTTTATTATGCTAAACAAAAAGGATGTCAAACTGATGAAGTATTGGACATCTGGGGTTATTCCTTTTTGTTACATATTTCTTGACATAAGCCTAAGCTGATTGAAGTATTAGCCAAACTGAAAATATTTAGTGCACTGATTGAGATATACCCGCTTTTTTACATCCGCGGGTGTCTTACGCACTTTTAAAAACTCCCTAGGGTGTTGATATATTTGATGAGAAAGAGTGAGATTAGCGTCAAAATTTTAGCATACCATAAGAATCTACGTGGGGATTTGTGTATCTGGTACACAAGCAAGATAACTTACTTTACAAACAGAAAATTGCTGAAGCTCTCTAGTGGTCGCAGTTCAGAGTAGCCTCAATCGATTGGTGCATAATTACAGTCTACAACTCTTGTAATTTTAAATTCGGTATCCAGCATTGTCAACCAGGGCTACATGAAAGAGATGGGTCATCAGACTGCTGCTCCCTGAGGGGATGCTGCCTCAGAGTCCTCAATAATAAGTGATTATACAGTAAATCTATGCCCATGCAACTAAGCTAAGAAAAAATGATAATGGCAGCTATAATGCATCATGGCCATCAACCACCTTAACACCCCAGCTCATATCCTCGCAATGTCTCACATGCGGAACAATTGCACCTGTATCAGTACCTCTCTTAGACTTGCAGTCGTAAGTGGGGGGTGCATGAAAACAAGGCTCCATTGATATGGCTCGGCGACAAGGTGGATCTGGGGCAATGTCATTTTCTGGCTTGTAAAGGATCCATGGCTTCAATCCTCCCAGACCTTGAGCCACATAGCCAAATGTTGACCATGGGCTTGTGACCAACACATCGGTCAGACTAAGGAGGTACATTTCAGCCCATGCCTTTCTGTTGTGCATTTGGTTATCTGATTGTTGGTATTCCTCATGACTTGGCTGGTAAACCCCTATGACTTCCCCAGTCATGGTCGGGAGTTCCCAATATATGTTCCTGAGATTCTCAGCATAACCCGAATTAAGCGATGTCACCAGGAGAGCTTTTGATTTTGGGTTTTCAGATGGACTGACAATGGAATCTTGCAAATCCACTTCTGGCAGCAATTTCTCCTTCTGAGTACAGGCTAAAATTTGATCCTTCACGTGTTGTAAGGGACCAGGTCTTGTATCAAACACTCTTATCTGAAGACCAATTTTCTCATCTGCCTTAGATAAGTAGGTTTGATAATACCTTATAATTAGTCCCCACACGTGATTTGAGGGGTGGAAAAGGTAGCGACCCAGGTGGTGGAAAACTGTTGCTTTCTCGGGGAATAATTTGCTCAGTTCTTGGTCAAAAGATGTTAGGAAAAATGCTGGAACAAAGTAGTTGTCTGTTTTCAAAATCAACCAAGGGACCTTTGCGAGAAGAGATTGATCTCCATCACAAAAGAAAAGCTTGTCATCGTCACCATAATCGTGAACTAGGTGAAGGTATAGATAAGATGGTACTGACTCCGCTGAAGTATTCATAACATTGTTCTTCAGCATGTTCCCATAAGAGTGAGAAGAGTTCTGATCAAACCTGTTAAACAGATCAATAAGAGGAAAATCCCGGGGCAGTAACCATGAATTCTCTGGAAATGGCTCACAAAATAGGTCCACAATATCTTTTCCTCCGTCAACAAGCAAGACTCGGTTCGTGAGGAGGGCATAAAGAAATGTTGAAGCTAGGGCTAGTATCCTGTTGCCCAAGCCATTATAAGAGATACACACAATATAATTACAATCAGTGGAACCAACCTTACGGCCAGACTTGAGTTGTTCAATGGCTAAGTTATACGATCGAGTTCCAGGGCCACAGCGTTTGTGGAGATCCTCATAATTTCTGAGTCTGGAAACAAGATATGAGGAAGGCTTACGAGGTGAATTCTTGCGATACAGAAAGGAATGGTACCTACTGGCACAAGCAACTTCGTCAAGCCCAGAAGCGAGAAGTCCGTCAAGCAGTTTGTCATTGGGGGGCTTGTCAGCACGTTCAGAGAAACCTATTGGGGAGCCTGAGAAGAGGGAAGTTCGTTCATCTGCAACATCATGACAAATGACAAAAAGAATATGTTGTTAGTTAGTATTGTTTCGATTAATTGCATGATATTGATGTTATGTCATGAATGTGGTTTTTGATTAATAATGTTAATACTTACTCTAATATTACTACTGTTGAAATATGCTTATAGTATCTTCATTTTATTATTCTGAAGAGTGGTACCTTAAGTCATGTTTTGTGTATAGTCTTTAAAAAAAAAAACCATTTGGTAACACATTGGAGAGTCATGACAACAAAACTAAAGCAGAAGAGCTGTGTCCCATGAGGTGGGATATTCATGTTCTACCCCGAGACAAATCCTCTTTAACCTCGGCAACAACCATAAATTCTCATCGAGACCTTTTATGTCTGTTCTTATTATTTCAAATAAACCTTAATAAAAGAGTATGTAATGAAGCAAGTGGGGTGTGGGTAGGTGGGTGGGTGAGGGGGTGAGGAGAACGAACTGACCTCCTAGCGAGGATGACGGCGGAGTGTCTTGGTAGTCGGCGGCTGAGGTTCTGTTATGGGGAACTCTGGCGTCGACGAATCCAAAGGTCTGATCGGACGGCGAGTGGCGAAGCATGATGGAGAGGGCGAACAAGACGGGAAGAGCTACTAAAGAAGCAGCCAAGATCTTGGTGAGGGTCATGGCACTGAATAATCCGAATCCTCCCGGCGGGCTGCTGCTTCGACGGTGACAGTCGCCGCCCTACTCCTTAACAACGATTTCGGCTTGATTCATTACTTTGTTTTTGTTTTTGTTTTCAACAGGTACTTCCAATGTCCGAGCATGGCATTCTAGCCAGCCTCAGCATCAAATACTTAAAAAGATGTTCATCTGCCGACACTACCTGTGCCCTTTGATTTTTGATTTTTATTTATTTATAATTTGTACTATGTTGACGCTGATTTTTTCATAAGTCTTGCGGAGCATGCAGGAGATTTTTCGATTTTTCCTCCGCAATTCTATGTGGGGGAAGCGGGGCATCATTAATTGAAAGGAAAATAAATAAATAATTTTTTTTAACTTATTTAAAATATTATTTATTTTAATAAAATTAATATTTTATAAAATAAAATACGATCATAACCGAGTTATATACCCTTCAGGTTACGACAAATGCGGAAATAATAATATATGACCTGAATACCGGATCTCGTGAAGCTTCCGTTTTTATCAGGTGCTAACCTCTTCTTCTTCTTTTTTTTTTTTTTTTTGCCACGTAATCAGCACACGTGTTTGATATAGAGGGATTGACATCCGGACTGCACGGAATATGATAAAATTACTCTGCATTCTCATACACCGAATCTTTATTAGTCTCAGCCAATCAAGCCATTCATCGTCTTCCTCATGATAAATGTGTGTGTGTGTGTTTTTTTTTTTTTTTGTTCTTCTTCTTCTTCTTTTTCTTTTTGCATGCTTTGTATTCTTGAAAGCAACAACTTGATCAGCTGGTAATGGCTTGTTGGTTTTTCATGCAACATGTTTTATTTTTTGTCATCTTGTAACTTGATCGCGTCTACGTTTCTTGTTTGATAATTAACTCCTCTCTCTCTCTCTCTCTTTCTGTCCTCGCTCCGCTCTCTGTTTTTTTTTTTTTTTTGTGTAATAAATAAATGTCCAGTGAAAATCTCAGAAGAGTAATCGGTACTCTCTTCTCCTCGGTTGATTTTTATTTTTTTTTATTTATGTTTCAATTGGTAGGAAAATATATTATTCATAATGCTACATTCAAGCTGGAAATCCTTCTCCTCCTCCGTTGATATATATATATATATTCATAATGAAGTTTCTGAAAACTTTCGGCTTTTTTTTTTATTATTTTTCTGGTACTTTGTGTTTGAGTTTGCCTTTCTAATGTTGTAATATAGATGAATCAGAGTAGGAGTAGTAGTAGTAGTAGGATGATGATGAAAATGTAGAAAGCTGACATTACTGTGTGTAATTGGTTGATGGATAATTTGATTAGGTTTGATAAGGTAAGGAAAAGATGAAATTCGGAAAAGAATTCAAGAGGCAAATGGTTCCTGAATGGGTAGATGCTTACATGGATTATAATGGACTCAAACGAATATTGCGAGAATTCTTGCAGTACAAGCACCAGCGGCACAAGCAACAAACACCCTCCAGAGGCGTACAGCTCAGACTCACATTGCACAGAGCATTAAGTGGACAGAGCTTACGGTCGGGTAATATTTCCGGTATGGGGGATATTGAGGAGCAAGTGATCAATGTCAATGCGTTAGATCAGCAAGATGGTTCTAGGAAGTGTTACAAAACTGAATTCCTGAGGCAATGTGAAGATGGAGGAATCATTGAGGCCAGATTCTTTAAGAAACTGGACGGAGAGCTCAACAAGGTTAACGGCTTCTACGAGGACAAGGTTCATGAGATGATGCGCGAAGCAGATGTGCTTGCTAAACAAATGGATGCCACCACTGCGTTGCGGATCATGGTGGAGAAACCTGATAATCTCTCCACTGCAACCATGACAGGTTCGGATGCTTTTGTCACCCAAAATCCCTCCAGGAGCTTCAATTCAAACAGGGCTCAGAACTCTGGTGAGAGCCGATTCTGAACAGTAACTTTGATTTTATGGTTGCAAGGTGTTTTCATGGTGGTTGATTGTCAATTCAAAAGGAGACAATAAAACCAGGAGAAATCAGACAACAACCTATGGTTAAAACGACTTCAGAATCTTCTAGTTACTCTGAAGAACTTCTGGGTCTTCCGTCCTATTTTGCTATTTGATTATTTGCTTGATTGAAATATTTGCGGTAGGACATGGGCAACCAAATGTGGCTAGATCCGTTTGCAGAAGAATCGTAGCTTAGCTTATGTTTTGCTTTGAAATTTTCAAGTTATCATACTCAATTATGCCTTTAAAGTATTTGCAGGAGCGGAGAGCAAGGATAAGGGAATAGAGGTGGACGTTACTCGTCAAACAGTGCATTCTGCTATCGCAGAGAATGGTGATCTTGTCCTTATCTCATCGTTAATAAAATAATGAATCTAGCATCCTAAAATCAAAATCTTGTGCCAATATGCAGGAAGGGAGCATATTGAGTTGACCATTGAGACGAACACAGGCAATAGCAGCAACAGAGAACAGTCCACCAGCAGTCTGGAGGTCACTGAAGTTCAGAGAACTAATGGTTTCCCGGAGGAGAAGAACATTAATGACTATAAACAAAATCCTTTGAAAATATTAGAGCATGTAAAGATTAGGAACACGCGTGAATCTCCATTATCAACTATAAAAGGTGTCCTTATGGATTCAAAAGAAGAGGAGCTGAGATTCAAGAAAGAGGAACTCAGAAAAGTTGAGGAACAACTGCAAGTTGTGTTCATTGAGTTCTACCAGAAGCTTAGACTCCTAAAGCATTACTGGTGACATTTTCATGCTGTTGAAGTATTCATGAATTTTAATCAGGAAGATTTTTTGGCTTTTGATCATTGCCTAATCGAGTGTCTTTGCTTTCAAATGGTCGAAACAGCTATATGAACCTTGCTGCATTCTCCAAGATCATGAAAAAGTATGACAAGGTTTGACATTTATTGGTTTCGTGAAATATGTGCACTAATAATGTGTGTGTGTGTGCCAGCGAGCGGGTGCATGTGCGCATGCGTGTGTGTGTGTGTGTGAGAGAGAGAGAGAGAATTTCTTTCTTCTTTCTCATGAACACAGAAAAGGATTCCTATTCAGAGATCAAAAACATAGATGAGGATCTTTGTACAGGTGGATAATATTGGCTGGATTTCAGAGTCAATAAATGCTTGAAACACACAAATATCATTCTAGTGAAAGTTTAGTATTGACATTCTTAGTTTGCAACCCTCCAGATCACTTCAAGAAGGGCAACCAGATCGTACATGAAAATTGTGGACAACTCATTCCTTGGCAGCTCTGATGAGGTACAGTGACAAATTCATTTCCAAGTTATATGATCAAAGATGATGTTTTGCAAATTGTACTTAAAGCACTTTACCGAGACATTGAATAAAAGAGAAAGAGTTGTCCCACATACATGGATCATAGATGGTGCTTCTCATCTAAGATTGAAGGTTGATACCTCAAATTTTAAGCGTCCAAGTAAATGTTCAGTCAAGCTTGTCCATCTTTTTTCTTCCATTTGGGACCAATATTATCATCACGGTAGCATGTGTATGAAGTTCATTTTGTTTTGGTTTAGTTGCATTGTTCATCTCCGCAATATTCTTGCTAAATGGAAGGAAGAGCTCTTGGGATCAGCTTTATCTGTGTGAACCCCTCACAGAGCTTATAATTATCTCACCTTTGCATGTTCTTTGCATGTGATTAGTGCCTGTGAAAGGATGCTGGAAAGCATTGCCTTAACTTTTTGGAGGGGAAAATAGAAAGAAATCGACTTGCAAGATGACTTTGCTTAACATGACTTTATTATAGCGGAATGTTTATAAATGTCACCTTGCCTCTTGATTGACTGAGCTGACCAGAAAGTATTTAAAGGTTACACCCGATCAAGCTAACCACTTAGTTGCACTAGCTGTTATTCTCAGGCCAGTTTAGGCTACTTTTCAGAAAAATATGCCACATCCCTGGTAAAAGCTTCTGCTAGTACAAAGATTTTTTTCCAATTATATGTACATGATATTATTTAACCTATCTATTTCTTTTGTGAGAAAGGACAACATATTCTTTGCTTTTTGCTTTTTTTTTTCTCCTCCTTTTTACAAGTTCACTAGCTATGATGTGCTTTCCTAGGTGATAAACCTCCTTGAAAGGGTGGAGATTACTTTCATCAATCATTTCTCAAATGCAAATCGCAGGGAAGGGATGAAGATGCTGAGGTCAAAAGTGAAGAAAGAAAAGCACAGTGTAACATTCTTTTCAGGCAAGTAGTAGGAGTAAGTGCAGCTATTACTTCAAATCTTCAAATGAAACTTTTAACATATTTTTCAGGTTGAAAGTATGTCTCAAGAGTTTATGACCTCCATTGGTCTATCGGAGTTTTTTCTTCTTCTTTTTTTCAGGTTTTTTTTCTGGTTGCTCTATCGCCCTACTGGTTGCTGCTGTCTTGAAAATACAGTCTCGTCAATTATTGGGTAAAGCAGAGGGTACATCATATGTGGTCAACATTTTCCCACTTTACAGGCAAGAGGAAACTATGGATAGCTCAGAAGTTTCTAATTCATTTGGTTATAGTCTTACAGAAACACTCTACAGTCTGTTTTTTTCTCTCTGATAAACCTTTAGTCTCCTTGCAGCTTGTTTGCGTATACTTGCCTCCATATGCTTATGTATGCTGCAGACATATATTTCTGGAGGAGATATCGGGTCAATTACCCCTTTATTTTTGGTTTCAAGCAAGGAACTGAACTAAGTCATCGAGAAGTTTTCCTCCTGAGCAATGGCTTTGCAGTACTTGCCCTGGCCAGTTTCCTCACAGATTTGTATTTGGATACAGTTCCAAATGCTTCAAATTACAAGACACTGACCCAATTGGTCCCTTTGAGTGTGATTATTGTAAGATTCTAGAAATAGCTTAGTCTTTTTTCATCAGAATTTCTCAGATATATTGTATAAAAAAAATTTACTGCTCCATGTAGACTACATGCAGGTACTCAATGCCCCCGTGGCTTTGTCATCTATGATATGCTTACAGACTTGCATTTGTTAACAACCACATGCTTCTGTGGACCCAGGTGGTTCTTGCCATGCTCTTCTGTCCTTTTGGCATCATATACCGTTCAAGTCGTTTCTTCTTTCTTAAATGTCTGTTTCGCTGTATTTGTGCACCACTATACAAGGTAATGAATAAACTGATGGTAAAACAGTCAGTGATTGTATGACATACTTGGAAGAAGTAGTTTCCTGAAAGTCTACATTTGCAGGTGACACTGCCAGATTTTTTCTTGGGGGACAACCTTGCCAGTCAGGTTGGCACTCTCCTTGTATTTAATGCAATATTTTTGAAACAATGATTGTGGTACTTACTGCCCTTTAACCTCAGGTGCAGGCCATAAGGTGTATTGAGTTGTACATTTGCTATTATGGTTTGGGGGAATCCTCCAGAAGGCAAACCAAATGCAAGAGTAATGACGTCTATAATGCTTTCTACATTGTTGTTGCTGTTATACCATTCTGGCTCCGCTTTCTACAGGTAATGTCTCTTCTGTTTATTAACTTGCTACCATTAATTCTGCCAATAATGATTTTCTTTATTATGGGACACATTGCTTGTCATAACACATTTTTTGTTATATGGTACATGGATTTTACCTGAACAACGTTTTTGCAGCAGTATTATGCAATGCATTAATCTTTGCATAAATAAGTCTCTCTTGCAGCTTGACCATTGGAAAAGAAACTTGACTACATTAATCTTTGCATTGTAATGTCTTTGGAGATTCTGGAATTTAAAGATCCATTTTTTGACCATTTGTTGGAATTTGACAAAAGTTATCTTCACCTTTGTGCTTGGCTTGTGATTGTTCCCTTGCTTAAGGTATCCATTATTAAAGTCTCGGATTGCTTGGTGCTTGTCTGGCCAAAATGTTGTGGTTATTGCGCAATTTGTTACAGCCCTGGTTTATTCAATTGGCTTCTCACTTCTGACAAGTGAACTGGCTTAACGTCTTATGATAAAAATGAATGCCGTCAAGAAGGATGAGTAGGGTGGCGATGGAATACCATCAGTGCTAGCAAACTGTGATAGCTTCACTAAAATACCAGACGTGCTGCATATCCTGTCTAGCATGTGTGGTTGGCACCCATAGCTCTAAAATTTTCAGAGATAAGGAGGGCATTGTCCTCCACTTACATAGGCAGTGACTCGGCCATCATTTGTGCAACTACATTTTATTTGTATTTTTCAAATATACCAAGTTAAAGCATCATGATTTAGCCTGATGGTCATCTCTATCCCTTAAAGGGGTTGGAGGGAGGTTGTGAGTTGAAATCCCTCTCTCTGCTACAAATTAATTTTTCAAATTAGAGCACTAGGGGCAAAAATCTGTGCTAAGGCAAAATCAGAGAGCAAAGGCAAAGCCATAGAAGGTTCTGCTTGTTTTAAATTTTCTACATCAGTTACATTGCAGACATTATAGTGCTTTTGAGAATAAAAACAAGCGACCATTATAAATGAATTGCTTGCCATTCAAAAATGTATTAATGTGCTTCAATTTCATTTTGTAGTGTCTTCGTCAACTCTGGGAAGACAGAGATGCAGAACGTGGATACAATGGTTTAAAATACTTCCTGACAATTGTTGCTGTTGTACTTAGAACAACCTTCGAGCTGAGAAAGGGAAGAACCTGGATGGCCTTGGCATTTGTCAGCTCGGCTGTTGCGACAATGATGAACACATATTGGGATATCGTGGTAGACTGGGGACTTTTGCGGAGGAAATCAAAGAATCCTTTTCTGAGAGATAAACTTGTGATTTCCCACAAAAGCGTGTATTTTGCGGCTATGGTAACATAAGTTTCCAAAAGGAGATGTGGATGAAATTTTACTGCTGTTTATTTATTTCACCCATTGAGTTTCTCCAGTATCATTGCAGGCCTTGGATATACTTCTAAGAATTGCTTGGATGCAAATGATTGTAGTATTTAATCTGACAAGCTTCCATAAAATGGCTTGGTCAACGCTAATATCTTGCCTAGAGGTCATTCGCCGCGGCATCTGGAACTTCTTCAGGTACCTGCCACTCATTCTCCCACCTGTGAGTTTAGTACGAGAATCTGTTAAGTATGTTGTGTTCCACATGTATCTATAAGAAAACTGAATGGCATAGGCCTGACATATCCCGTCAGGTTAACTTCTCCTCTTCAAAGCTTTCCAGCACCATTCCTTTCACCGATCACTGCATGCACTATTATGTAATCATTCTAATGAACCTAGAAGAAAACGAGGTTTTCAAATTTGTCTTATCTTGAATAATATTATGCATTGACTTGAATAGATCTTTTCCACTACGTTTGCAATAAGTGATGAAAAAACCATCAGTGGGAGGCTGCCAGTTTTCTTTCTTCAACTGGAAGTCTTATTTCTTGCTTGATAATAAGTCTGCATCCATCAGGTTGGAGAACGAGCACCTGAACAACGTAGGCAAGTTCCGAGCATTTAAATCAGTCCCTCTACCGTTCAATTACTATGACACCGATGGCGATAATGACAGCGACATGGACTCTGACAAGGACGATTAAGCATCGATACTTACCCTCCTATTGACATTACTTCTATGCTGGAATATTACAGCTTGGTAATGGTACACACTGCAGTGTCAAAATCATGACGTGCCCCAAGGTAACAGGCGCATGGAACCCCCTTTTGGCGTTTGGAACTAAAGGGAGCAGCTTGACACGTTTGGTGGGCAGCTAATTAACAAGGCATTATACCATAATAGCAAGGATGTGTACAAAATTACTTCAGGGTAAACATAGTTTGACATTCATGGCACATTTAGTTCTCTTAATATGATAATGGATTGGTGCATTCTTACTCTCATGCTCAAAACTTGCAGCGGTACTTGTGGACCTGCAAATTCCCAATGATTTTAGAATATAAATTAACAAAACTACGTGAAAATCTAGTACTCTTTGTACTATTATTAGATTTACGACGAGATACTGAAATAAAAAATAAAAACAAATTATAAAAATAAAAAATTTATTTTTTAAGTAAATAAAATTTTTATAATTTTTTTGAAATTTTTAATTTGTTAAAATAATTTTATTTTTTATTATTCTTAAATGATAAGTTATATATATAATAACTAAATAATTATTATTATAGAAATAATAAATTAAGAAATTTTATATAATAATAATAATTAATAATAATAATTTTTTAATTAAAATTTTTTTATTATTTATCTGTACTTCAATTTACCGTAAATTAAAATTTTATTTTATAGTTTGACTTTTTTTCTCAAAACTTTTTTCCTTCGTATGATACTGCAATTTTTCTATAATTTCATTGAATATTTATTAAACTCCAAAAAATTAGAAAAAACATCTATTAATGACTAAACTGACTCATTGACTTTGTTATATATATTTTCACTCGTAAACTTGTTACTTTTATTTGAATTAATCAATACAACTTGATTTTCTTTTAAATCAATTAATATAACTTGATCTTATTTTTTAAAAAATTTATTAATATTTATACGCAAATATTTAGTTAAAAATATAATAACTCTACATAAATTTTTGTATTTTATAATATCATACTTTATTCAATTGAGTATTTTTTTAATATTATTATCAACATTTTTTAATTGAATATCTAAATTGATATTATTATCTACACTTTTTAATTAAATATATGATAACTTATTGATAAACTCATCATCGATATTATTTTACAATTTTTTGATGAGTTTATCATCAAATTTATTAAGACATTCATTGTATATAAAAACAATATCTTCTAACCGTTTTAAATATTTGTCCATAAAAAATATGAATTTTTCAAAACAAGACATTCTAACCTCATAATTTGAATTATGTGAAAATATGATGTAGAACTACAAATAAATAATATTAGAAATTTTGAACAAAATTGAAGTTCTGATATTAGGATCAAAAATAAAAAAATTGTAAAAATAGGAAAAAAAAATATAGAAATAGAAAAACTCTTCGAAGTAATCGCCTTATTTTCTCAAAAAGATAGATTGACCTCTTATTTGTTAAAATAGTTTTAATATAATTTTATTTTTTAATATTCTTAAATAATAGATTTTATATTGACTATTTATTATTATAAAAATAATAAATTAAAAAAAATATATAATAATAATATTAATAATAATAATTTTCTAATTTAAAGAATCTTATCACTATAATTTAAGAAAAATTTTATGAAATTTTACTTTAGTTAAATTTAATTTAATTTTTTTAG
The DNA here is from genome assembly GCA_021464305.1 of Kandelia obovata. Taxonomy (NCBI): domain Eukaryota; kingdom Viridiplantae; phylum Streptophyta; class Magnoliopsida; order Malpighiales; family Rhizophoraceae; genus Kandelia; species Kandelia obovata. The sequence goes on from CM038488.1 coordinate 2,317,734, forward strand.
ATAATTAAGTAACATTTTTTGGACAAGAAATTATAAGAAAAACGTAGGGTAAAAATATTTAATTATAAATTTTTTGTCATCTTTTTTATTTTATTAACTAATAATTTATTTTTTAATTTTTAAAATAAAATATTATAAATATCAATATAAAAATAGGAATGATATTTATTGTATAATTTATTGTTCAATTAAACTGGATATATATATCTAATAATAATTTTTTTATCACAAGTAATACTCACCTTAATTGATCTTTTTTTTACTTTAAAAAAATTTCTATTAAGCACTAAATGCCAAGATAAATTATACGTGCATATAATTATTATTAGGAAAACGAAAACTTCATTTCACCTCGAGGCTTTCATGCATCCTCTGTTTTTTTTGCTTTAATAAAAAAGATTATTATTTTATAATTATCACAGAAAGACCTAGAGATATGAGCTAGAAATAAAAAAAAAAAAAGAAACGAAAAAGCGACAATATAAAACTAAAGAGAGAGAGAGAGAGAGAGAGAAAAAAAAAAAAAAAGAAAAAAAAAAGGAAAATATAAGAAAGACTTGTCAAAGGGTTTATAGGAGGTTTAAAGCGGCGATTACATGGCTGCTTCCTCCACAGCCAAGCTCCTCTTTTCTCCCGAAGCCCATTGAACCCTACCAACCATGTCCGCCTCAGCATCCAAGACCCCAAAATCAGAACCCCAAATCCCTGATTCCAAAACCCCAGAAGAATCAGACTTAGATCATTCAAAACAAGAACCCATTAAACCAAATGAAGATAATAAAGATCAACAACAACAAGAAGAAGAAGAAGAAGAGGGGGAGTGTGGGTTTTGCTTGTTCATGAAGGGCGGTGGCTGCAGAGAGGCTTTTACATCTTGGGAGGACTGCATCCAAGAGTCTGAGAAGAAAGGCGAAGATATTGTGGAGAAGTGCTTTGAAGTCACCGCTGCCTTGAAGAAATGTATGGAGGCTCACGCTGATTACTACGAGCCGATTTTGCGGGCGGAGAAGACGGTGGAGGAAGAGGCTGTCAAGGAATTGGAGAAGGAAAAGGCGGCCCATTAATGTGTGTCAACTGTGGTTGAGAGACATACTGACAAATAATGTGGTTAGGTGATTACCCATTTTACTCTTTTTTTTTTTTGGTGAAAAAAAAACTTAAAAAAATTTGTGTTTGCTTGTATTTTCCCTTTTGGTCCTAATTTGCGGGGCAAATAAATGCAATTGAGGAAGTGGGAAAGAAAAAAAAAAAACAATGTCACTGAATGAATGATGATTATTTTAGGTGAATTTCATTTTGTTTGTCTTTGTTAATCTCTTTTTATTTACCAGTTTTTATCTGATCTTTATGGTAACTAAAGTATGCGCCTCCGCGGGAGGAGATTTTCACCAATTTAGGCTACAGCTGATTTATATATTATGGGGAAAAAAAATTTCTTACACGAGTATAATGTCTTCAATTAGAACTTAGAAATAAATGGTCAGCAATGTTCTGTGTTATGGACTGCCGTTCAGGGCTTCCTCAGGAACTCTGCTTGGTAACATGTAAACATTGTTGGTGATGGTATGAAATCCCCCATTGGCTAATTACTAAATGGGAATAGCCTGAGATGTGGGAGAGCATTAAATATGGATTGCATGTAGATCTTGGTCCGTTGTGAGGGAGAAAGATGTTGGATGTTTCCTCTGATTTGTGTTATTAGTTTTTGGATTCATTAGTGAACCAATTGAGAAATCTGCTGAAACCATTTCCTTTTCTAAAATAATGGGAGGGCAATGTAAGAACGGCATTGTTTGTAATTCACTAGCACCGTTTATTCCACCTCTGACTTGGAATTCTCAACCCCAATGCTTTATCTCATAGAAATTTTTCCCTTGTTTCATCAGCTGGCAAAAGTTCCAAGGCATTCAATGCTGAACTCTAGAGAACTCTAGAGTGATTGAACATTTTAAGGCTTGAAGCAGTGAATTTTTGGATATAACAAAAGAATGCTAGTATCGTATAATTTCACTTGTAAGATCTTACAGAATCACTGCTCAAACGATCACCAGGGAAAGAAAATGAATAAATAATTAACAGAAAAAATTGAATGGCATGACAATTAGTCACCTATTGAAAACCCTGATTTTTCTGCCATTCTGCAATGCTCAAACGCATTTGTGTGTGTGTGTGTGTGTATACCCTGTTCATTTAAGCACTTGTGTTGCCAATATCAAATGGTCTCTGCACAGGACTGCTCTGAATAAGTATAAGGCCATCTTGGAACGGTGTTCAGGATTGCAGCAGTCACTTTACAGAAGTTGAGTTAGTAAGGCCAAGCAAATCATCACACTTCGTTCCCTCACAAAGGCACTCTTGAGGGTTGGCATAAAAGTAATCTTCTTCCTTCGGCCTATCTGGAATAACCGTCCGATGAGTTGGCTGTCCCACATGTTTATTGTGGGACACCCGAACAGCTTCTGCAAACTGATTCCAAGAAAGTGTCCCATTGTGATGCAAGTCCAGCAACTCTACGAGTTTTCTACGATCAAGCTGGATTGTCCTTTTAAACCCAAGATACCTGCAAAAAATCAAATTAGGAACCTGAAGACTAATTACCAACAAAATTTCCTCCATCAATTAGTACAATGCATTCGATACCTGCGGTGACCTTCCACAACCTTGGCCATGTTTCCATCGTAGGTGGGAATGAAAGTATTACTGGCTATCGAGACCATGAAATCCAGTGCAGCCATTTGAGATGAATGGTTTTGGAATTGCCGCAGCTCTAAAGGATCTAACAGCATTTCCTTTTTCACCTGAAAAGGACCCTTCAGGACTGAGATGCAGATGAAATAAGCTAACACTGGCAGAATAGGACTAATGAAGAGTTCCTTGGTCTGATTCTCATTTGGTTGCCTTGGATAAGGCTTCTTAGCTCAAACAATTACCAAAATGATAATAAAATTTGTATTTTTTTTTTCTCTTTAGAAGAAGAGCCTACAAAATCATTTGTCAAAATGCCATAAGCTCCTAGCCTCCTACCAACCAAAAGGGCTTCAACATATCATGGCTGATATCTTCTAGTCATTCCAAGTGCTCCACAAGCATTAACACAAAAGTTGTAAATCACACACTTACAACATAAACAGCTGAAATTGTTAATAACTTACAGTCCTTGGAAATGCAGTTGTTAGAGCTGCAAGTCTTCTTTCACTGCCATATATCTCACCAGCTGCAATATATATCTGTGTTTCCTTGTCAAAACCCAGTGCTTGCAAGACCAATGCTGTCTCCTCAGGGGTCAGCGGACACAAACCTTGTGATCTTTTCTCTTCAGACACAATCTCTTTCTCTCTCCACCAAGGATAAGCATACCTGAGTGGAAAGTGCAATTCAACATCTATTTATTACATCTCTGAACATGGCACAATGGCTAATACTTTGATCATAACACATAGCAGACTCAAAGGCAAGGACACATGTGATCAAGTATTATCAGCAATTTTTTCTCGCCTCTGCTAATTGCCAAAGTCTCACATATGATGTATGGATGATAACTTGTTATGTCAAAGAAGTTGGCCAATTAACAGCCATTACACTGTATCACACTTGACATACTTGGAGGATGTACAATTTTTTTATGACCATTTTGTGATGACTTGTAATATTGCCATTTTATATCACAAGTTTCATTGTCCAACCAGGCACCAAACAGAACATATCTTCTGCCAGTCCAGTAAGACATTGAAAGATCATTTTCCAGATATAAAAATAGATACCCAGAAGAAAAAAGAAAAGAAAATTCAAATTTATAGCACAAGAAACCTTAATTGCTTGAGCTCCTCTGCTTCTTTCTCAGTGCAGCCGTGAGTACACCCTGAGAAGGCCAACATGTCCATCTCATATCTCAGATGCAAAGCCACAAAAGGCCCCCTCTCCTGAAGAATGTGCACCAATTTGTAGCCCAAGGTTTCAATCTCAGAAGTGAATTTCAGTGCCTGGAAATTAACACGACATCTGAGTTTCTGCAGATCAAGTTGGAGCCCATTGTTTGCCAAGCGTGTATCTGTTTTGTTGAAATGCAACACCTTTAACTTGCTGAAAAGCGGCAAAATCTGCACCACAATTCAAATGGCATGGATCAGAACTACTATTAAGAAAAATAATTTAGGACAAAGCATCAATAGTTAAGGCACAAGGAAGAAGGAACACTACTCATTTTTTTTCCTTTCCACTTATTAAATCCACCAGCTGCCTTTGCATCCATGTTTATAAATCATAAACTTGGACCTAGTAAGTCTCATTATACCCAACAAACCTGTTGCAGGTAATATGTTTCATTTGACCAGCTAACCGGGGGCATCTCAAATACTTTGTATCCATGTTTCCTAGTAAATCTCTTGGGCAGCCTCCTGGCAATTCTAACTTCATCTCTTAGTGAGTCTATGAATTGTTGCACATCAAAGATATCCTCAAAATTACTGCATGAAAAATTTGAAGGAAGGGTCAGACACTGTTGATTCCTGGAAAGGTGACAAACATGGTATTGTTGACAAAAAGCTGCGAATAATAAAAATACCTAGGGTCAGCCCAGAAGGATGTCTTGTCAAGCTCTGGAACAACCAAAGTGAGATTCAAAAGCCGAGCAACAGCCACCATGTCACAGATCTGAAATGCCAAACTAGACAAGTCAGTAACTTGAGAAAATTTCAGGAAACCAAGCATTGGAAGAAGTACCAACCGCAGCACGCATTTGATTCAAGCCTCCATTGCAAGACACCTTCAGATAACCATTACTTGTATAGTTTCCTGCAAACTTGCCGGTGTTAGTGTCTTATCTATGAAGGCAAAATATTAGAGGATAAATATATTTATCCAAAGAGATGTTTGTCCAATAAGGTTCGGCAATTTGAAGCTCTAATTACATATTTCTTCCTCCAAAGCTTTCAAATTCGTCCAATTCTGAATTCATATGGACACACATCTTCTGGTAACAAATAGCACCAACAACTAAAGAAATATGATGAACAGTCTAGATATCATGGCTTGAAAAAGGGAAGACAACTGAGAACGAATTGGATCTAATTCTCAACTCATACAAGTTTTAAGAAATGAGTAAGAACCATGCATGAAATTTTGAGTCTGTAGAGCCACGATGACTAACTCAAACAAATCTGTCCTTGTTCAAGAGTCATTATAATCCTGTATCTACTCATTTTCCACCCCCTAACATAACCAAAGACAACTGGTATAATCTAGCAAATGCACAATATTATCTACTGTCAGCCACTTCAGAACTCTACATTAACCGTTCAACACACTTAATGTACAGTACGGCCAGCCTGTATAACAAATGTATACTCCTCTAATAAATGGTTTATGAAAACACACTACACTCCCAAAATACACAAATTGTTAGTCTCCCAAGTTCTCGCATGATCCTAATTTATTGCATAAACGCTCTTTAGTTGACTCTAAGAAGTACAGAATTTTTATTTATTATTTATTTTTTTTTAAAAAAAAAAAGGCTTGGGTAAAAACACATGTGTAACCCAAACTCAGTTGGCTCAACTACACCAATTATTAAAAAATAGCCCCAATCATCCTCAGTTCAACGCAACAAATACACCAATACAATCGATTCAGCTGGCTTCTTATACATTACTCAATCCCAAGTCCATCAGTGCATATAGATCTTATCAAGCGGATAAAACAAGCTAAAAAAAAAAACAAAAGTACTCACTCGCAGGCAAAAGAAGCGGCGGCGACCGAAGGGAGACACGAACATGACTATCGGCGGTGATCTGGGAGATTTTAAAGGTTAAATTGGTAATAAATCGGGGATGCCAAAGCTCCCCGACCGCGACGAGCTGAACCACGCAGGTCCACAGCAGAATACTGGAGCAAACCCTAATGAACCACACCTTTAACCTGGTCCTAGGGATCGACGCCGCCGGGCAAAGCTTCTCGGACCTCAGTGGCACACTCTCAGATCTAACCTCCATATCTCTTCTCCACTCCTCATCGCCGATTCATCGGAATTCCGAAACAACGTGATCCAGGGTGTGGAATCGCGAGTTACAGAAGCCAAAATAATAATAATAAATTAAATATTAAGCCATAAAATGGACCGAAATGAGAATCAAATCACCCAAAATAAACAAATAAAATTAGTGGGTTTCTATTTCTAGGATCCCATCAAATTTTCTTTCCTTTTCCGGGAAAATTCTCTGTTTCTCGCTGATCCACTTTCTTTCTGTTAAAGATTCACTAAAATAGAAAGAAATTTTGTCCAACAAAATAGCTAATAATTTTGCCCTTTCCTCTCTCTCTCTCTCTCTCTCTCTCTAAATTTTAATTTCTTTTAATATAAGACGGAAATAAATTATAGAGTTAAAAATATGTGATTATTATTATTATTATTTAAAAAAATTTCATTAAAATAATTTTAAATTAAATTAATAAAATTACTGTTAAACTCTCGTTTTTTATGTTTATTCATTGGCGTTTGTGTAATATGTTTTCTATTTTTTTATTAATTTTATGACATGTGTTTTTTTTTTCTGTCTTTTTCTTTTGGTGTTTATAGTTACAAAAAGACAAGAAAAAAGGAAGGGAATAATAACAAGCATCAAGCCCTGTCCAGGGAAAGGCAAATGTTGCTGTCTCGAGTCACCTGTGACAAAATGTCATTGTCAGTCTGTCCGGCAAAATTGATATGTCGGTACAACACAAAATATTAGGATAAATAATAATAATAATAATTTTATTTTATAATTATTTTTAAAAAATTTATTTAATGCATAAATTTTATTAATTAAATTAAAATTATATTTAATATTTTTTTTCCTTGAGTGTATTCATTCAAAATTTAACTTAAAAATACCATTACCTTTTTCTCGATATTAAATAGATATAGTTAAATAGAAAGTAATAAATTAATTACTAATAAAAAAATCCTTAAATATATCGAAATATATTTCTTCATAATTCTTTTTATACAGACTTTTATGGTAGAGATTTTTATTTTTTTTGGTTGCTGCCCAAGCCTTTAATATTGTAAATAAGGATTGAATTGAATCTATAGTGAAATTTTATTAAGTTCTTAAGAAAGTAAAAATAAAAGTAAAATTTATAGGCGATAAAAATATTTTTTTATAAAATAATAATAATTAAAAAAAAAAAAGAAAACTAAATCCTTTTTATTCATTAAATTTTTAAATTATGAAACAATGAATAGGGAAAAAAAAAATAAAAACGGTCAATGCTAATAATAACCTAAGTAATAGGAGGGGTTGGAACTCAAGTCTGCCTGACCCTCTCAAATAGTACACACACAAAAAAATGGGTCGCTGATCAAGCAAAAATGAAAGGAAACAAATTTACCATTTTAATTAATATTTATCTAAATAAACAAGTAAATTTTAATTATCCTTAATTGTATTGCTAATTAAAGAATGATGGTCTGTACAAATCAATGTTTATACTCAAATACAAGTGATTGTAACAACATTCCTTTTCTATCAGATTCTGAAGATAGAAGCAACATTTTTTAGATAGAATCACCTGCACTCAAAATAAACTGGCAATTTCCTAAATGTTAACCCATGGAACCAATTGCAGATTCTTTCTCTCTCTCTCTCTCTCTCTCTCTCTCTCTCTCTCTCATATTTAGAATTGTAGCTCTATCCTTAAATTAAGGAATGATTTTCTCAAACCAATTTCAATCAATTGATTCCGTGATTATTCTTAGTTGATGTTGTCTCGGGCTGTTACCACCTAAATAAAATACCTGCTGTACAAGAATGTTTTAGTTCGATTAATGACCAAATACACTGACTTTTCAGCTTGCAAAGGTTCAAATCACTCGTACGTATGAATATCAAAGTAATGGATAAAGTCCTTAAGCAGAGGGGATAGGGAATCTTGTGCTATATAAACACAAGTACTGCACTTCACTCCACACCTTAATAGATTGACTTTTAAGGAAAAAGTAATCCCGTAACACATGCATAACACATGCATGGAATTGATATATGGTAAGTTATTCCTTCTTATTTACCAAAGTTGATCTGTTTGACATTGAGCTCACACCCTCTAATGTGAACCATCCTCTTTCTTCATTATTAACAAGTCACTCTCGAAGGAGGACTAGAAGAGACCGGCCGTAAATCTACGGGTGTAGCCGTTACAGTAGATTTGGTGCCCAAATGCCGCAGTAGTACATTCAATGGCAAGCACAGGCTACCCAATTATCACAAGCATCTAAAAGATACGCTACGAAGGAAGCTTATTCTGTCTAACACACAAAAACCAGCCAACCTTTATTATGCGTTAAACATACAAATTTTGTATACATTCACGTCTCGCATTTAAAACGATAACATGCTACAAGTAACAGCTTTGAATGTGAAATCTTGCATTGATGACTTTAAGCTAAGGGAAACTAAATGTTTAAGAACAAACCAGAAAACTTTGATCCAATGCCCACAATTTTTTATATGAATGGAAGACAGTGAAATATTTTGACGAGGGCTCGGTGTCAAAATAGAAACAATAGATCAGCTATTGCAACCCAATCGTGAGAAATCAAGAGCACTTTTTGCAAAACCAGCAACAGCAGTAACTTTCACAGTGAAATCTATTCACAAGGCCAGCACCAATTGCCCGCACAGGAAAATTCCAGCAGGAATGGCAAACTGATCAATATACTTTCCCAAATCATTGCTCTTGGCCTTATGCATTGAATATATTCCAGTGATGATCAGCTGGCAACATTTCCTTAATCTTTTCGAGCTTCTTAAGAATCTCCAAGAAGGAAGGTCTTCTGTTCATATCAGCAGCCCAACACTTCTCTGTTAAGCTGAAAAGCTCACAAGAGAAAAATAAAAAATAAAAATTAGCAATCCAATTTCCCGGAGATTCACATTGAGGAAAAGGACATTCCATGGATGCCCTGGTTTGACTTTTGTTGTGGAAGGAATTCAATATGCATCAACTGAAATTTCAGCTGGTTTATAATCAACAAAAGGTTCAAGTTCCTGGCAATATGTTGAGACACTCAAAAGATGCTTTACAAAGGCAAGAAAATACAAGACTTGATGACTGTAACTTCGATTAAAACAAATGATAAAGAGGAAATATCAATAATCAATAACCTAAATATACCAATTTTTTTAATCATTAGTCTTTGCCCATCTCCCTTGACAAATGCTAATTTTGAGATCTTTTATCCACACATGCAGCATGATTATTGGCTGTGGGAGTTGTATGCTTGATAACCCATTTTCTTTCACTCACAAACAATTTTCTGTTAGTTATTGATAAAATCCTTTTCCATTATAGCAAAGGAAAATAAACATAACTATCACCACATTCAACGCCCCTTCACACTGCAGTTGTGTCTAAGCTACCCAGTGGTTGGTCAAACATAAAATCATCGATTGGATACGGATTCATGTGAATAAATCTCACATCGAAGATAATAGAGAATGATAATCTTCCCAAATGAAGTCAAGAGCACACTAAAAGGCAAAATCTGAAGAACAAAAAGTAGTTCAAAAAATTACTTACTCCCTAAGTTCAGGGATATATCCTTTGGAACGAAATGTTGGTCTATGCCCTTCAGCTACATACTTGGCTGCTTCGTAAGGTTCACAATTTGAAAGTGGTGGTTCCCCTTCAAGCATCTGCAGTGGAGAATATAAATCATTACAAACTGTTTCAAATGTTTTGTCACTGTCTTGTCTTAATGAAGCCACATTACCTCATACAGTATCATTGCAAAGGAGAAAACATCAACCTTCTTATCGTATTTCCGGTGTTTGAAAACCTCAGGGGCCATATACCGATCTTTTGTTTTGTTCACAAAAGTAAGCAAAGAAAGAAGTATGATGTCAGGTTTATTCTGGGTTCTTGCACGGTTTTACAAGTGAAATGCAGGAGACAAGCATAAAAAGTATGATGTCAAGTTTTATGCAGGTGCAGGGGAATATTAGAAGAGAAACTCACAACTTCCAGTCTCGCCAGTCATTTTGTACACATCATGAGAATTTTGGACCTTGATTAGCTTACTTAGTCCAAAATCCCCAACTTTCAGATGGTCTGCACTGGCATTAACTAAGAGAACATTCCTGAGGATTAGGGAATAAATAAGAACATGTTAAAGCAAAAAAGGTGCCGCATGTCCTCACCACCAGCAACCAAAATAAAAGCAACAACAAAAAATAGAAAATTTCTTTTGCTGAGAAAAGATTGGAGCTTTATCAAAAGGCAGTTACTACATCACAAAAAACAAAGGCTACAACAGAACTGACAGACATGATTAAGCACTACATGAATTCAATGCAAAAAGCTTACCTTGGTTTCAGGTCTCTGTGAATAATGACATTTGGTTCATTGTGAAGATAGGCCATGCCTCTGGTTGCGATAAGACATGTGTCATATTAGCATAGCAATTCTATATATTGAGGCTGCATAAGAAATATCACAACATAGAGAACTAAATGGTCTATAATCATTCCATGAAGCAGTTAGTAAAGAAAGATAGGACCAATAATGTTCCCAAGCTCTTCAAATTGTCTTGTTATTCTGAACTACTAGCATATCAACTAGGACAAATAAATCTATCTGCCACTAAGAGGAAAAGGAGTTATGAATTTTCCATGTCAACAAAACACCATGCCCTTCAAGGATTCAACTAGCAGCTTCCTGCCAAATATGAGAAACTTTGACAACCTCCACCCAGGGCATGAAAGTACAAATAACAACTCCGATGACCAAGAAGAAGGAAGATGAATGGGCAGAAATGGTGTCCATGCATTCTACTAATTAGTTAAGCAAACAGTAAGTTTGCTCCTCACCTAGCAATGTCCAATGCAAAGTTTATTGCTGTTGATGGACTAAGTGCACCCTTTTCCTTGAGGTACTGATGAAGATCACCCTATGACATTCGAAGAATGCTATCATTAAGCAAGATTGGATGTGAAAGTTAATCTTCAAAGTCACCAACAATAGCTATTGAGTGTGGCGATAAAAATTAGAATAACAAATGATTCACATACCCCTCGTAAATACTCGGTAATTAACATCAGGGGCTTCCTCTCAGTGACAGCTCCAAGAAATTGGACTATATTAGGGTGGCGAAGTTTTACTAGCAAATTAACCTCATGCCTGAAGTCCTGGCTGAATCAGGCAAATAAAAGAGAAGGAAATAAGCAACAGAGAGGAATACTGTGATGCAAGAAAGTAAATGTATTAACAAAATTGAAGATAAAATTCTTAAGAAGTGTTTACTCTCAGAACATAGACAATTGTAACACTTAAAAGTGCTTCTTTGTAATAGAAAGTAACGGCTGTTACTTGCTAAACTAGTTGTCAGCAATCATCTAAAAGGAGACTTACATCACCAATCTATCATCAGAAAGTGAAGGAAGAATCCGTTTAATAGCAACTGGCGTTCCACGCCAGTAGGCTTTCAAAATCTCACCAAAAGAACCCTAACAGCACAAGCTACAGTTAGCAATACACCTTGTGGATAAACTTAAATAACATACACCAAAAAGATGCAAATCACCAAAAGACAAGCAAAAGGTGAGAAAAGCAGCAGTAACTAATAGAATGAAATCAGTCAAAAGCACAACATACAATGAAATAAAAAGTATAAACTTGTTGAAGGAAATATAGAGCGAGCTTCCTTTCATAATGGCGAATTCATTTGTTTCATTTTTACAGACACACCATCATGAACATCACCTTTTAGTAAGAGGAACAACATGATAGTAAAAGTAAATAGATCCTCATATTATAGGTTGTGTAGTTATAGAAAGGAAGAATACTGTAGTAACATAAGCCAATGGTATCACAGCCCAATAATGAGGTTGAAAAGTAAAGAATAACTCACTGTATCAGGTGGAATTATCGGTGTCACGCAAAAGTTTAAACTACACCGGCTGGTTCATACATGAAATGACAAGACAGAAATATATTGACAATATCATAATAAAAGTAGCTTTTAGAAACCACCAATCACAGGCATTCAGTCTACAGTAGGCATAAACATTTGAAAGAAAACTGACTGGCAACATCCACAAAAACATAAGTCTTAAATTTCTTAAAAAGGCCGTAACCTACTAAAACATTTACCAAAATTAAACTTTTCATTTACATCAGGAGTGATCACTAGAAATTAGAATCACACCTTCCCAATGATAGCAGAATTCGAGAAGTCCAGCTCAGACGGGTCAATTTCCCAGTCACACTTGTTTGGCAGAGGAGGTGGAACAGCCTTCGGTTCAAAATGGCTTCCATTTTGACCCTGCAGTTTTACTCGAAAAATCAGAAGGAAACGAAAAAACATGACAACCAACCATAGCATCATAGGCACCAGCATTTTAAGAAATTTCAATGGCAGAAATAGACCCAAAACAAATCGAATTTTGAAAGTAAACAACAGGACTCACGTAGGAGGATCCACCATATGATTTTAGAAATTCAATCATGTCGGGCTTCTTAGCTCCTTCTGCGTCCGCTAGAGGCTGCCAGTACAGAAAAATTCAAATTCAGCCAAAATTGTTACTTTCAATCCAAAGCTCTTAAAAAAACAACGAACCAGAAGAAACGACAACATAAGATTGACAAAACGGCACCGGAGTACATACCGTGTTCTTCCAGCGATCCTGCGCGTTGACGTCGGCACCATACTCAATCAAGCACTTGGCCACGTCGATCCATCCATGGAGCGACGCCACGTGGAGGGGAGTCCGCTTGTCGTAATCCCTAGCGTGGACAAGCGACGGATCTTCCTCCAGAAGCTTCCGCACGGCGGCGCAGTCGTTCTGGTGAGCGTGCCAGAGTATAAGTGACGTCCTGCTGACTCTCGCCTTCTCCTTCTGCTTGTCCGCAGAGGACAATCCGACGCCGCCGCCCGACGAGTCGCAGTGGCCGGAGGAGGAACTGCCGGAGCTCATGTGCCAATCTCTGACCGAATCGGTGACGGATCTAAAGAGAGAATATTTTGATTTTTCTCTCGTAGTTTCTGATTGGATTTCGGTTTTCTCGAGAAAATGAGCGGATCCGCTAAATGGGAAAAAGAGAAGGCAACGCTCTTAGCGCAACAAGTGCCTCAAGTGGCAGTTTTGTATCCGTTATTCCGTTGTTTGATTTTTTTTTTTTTCGTTTTTACTTTTCTTTCTGTGAAATGTGAAAAGAACATTCTTTTTTTTCTTATTTGTTTTTTCTTTTTATTAATTATTTGCGTGTGTGACTTTCCATTTATTTATTTATTTTGGTTTAAATTATCAGCAAACATTTTCATTTGAGGCGTAGGTGCCATCGCGTGACATATGCTTAAGACTCTGGTGGGAAATATCAATTGAATTTTCATAGTTGCCGACAAAATTTAAATTATATTATATACACTTTTATTTTATAATCGAACAAATTTCATATCGTCCGAAATTTCGATTTATCTTGTGTGGCGGCCCCTTCCAACTCAACGCGCCTGTTAGAGTGCGACACTGCAACTACGTCCCCAAGACAAGGCAAGGCAGGGCGAGGCGTGTTGTTGGCGTTAAGGTACATGTAATGGTGTTACTTTGCACTAATTTTTACATGAAATTTGAGAGTAAACATCTAAATAAGTAAGTTATGGAAGATCAAGACATCGATATCAAGTGAGAAAAACAAAACAAAAAAAAAAAAAAAAAATTAAGTCATTGATGTTGCATCGTATGCTGAATAACATGGTGACAATTCGAATGCATTATTGTTCTCTCTTTTAAGCCAGATTAGATTCTTTAATATTCTTTAGATGTAATGCAAATCTTAAATCATAATTAGCTAACATTAATGCGTGAACTGGGATTTGAGCTGACGTTATGAAAATTTGTTGCAAGTGGCTAACATTCACGGAATTCAGGTTGGCACAAACTAAACCAGAATTTCAATGACCTGAATTGCGAGGAAACAATAAATGAGAAGATAAGTGCTTTTATGAATCTGATATTGATCTCGAATTTTACGTAACAAAGACAAAGATGCAGAGACTTTGAAAAGAAATCACCAGAGAGAGAGAGAGAGAGAGAGAGCCAGAGGGGTGAAATCATGGCCGCGAACACAGAGAAAGTATCCGTGAACCAAAAATGACTGAACGAGGAGAATTACGCTTGAAAAGGAGAATTTATGAACCGAAAAACGACTTGAAAATTATTTCTGATGTTGTCACGAATCATGAATCCCAAAATGTAGATTTAACCTCCATAAACCAGATTTCAACACAAATGAACTAAATGAAAAGAATAGAAGGATAATGAGAGGATTTGGCCAGCATAGAAATGATGATCTGACTATACAGACAAAATGATAACTCGGCGCCTTCCTTATTGTACTAAATCAAAATAAACGGTACACTTGTTTCCAAACTTGGGAATCTTTGCATAATCGGCAAAGCCATTACATTGCTTACAACTAATGCTTATAAACAATATGCTTACAACTTATGCCTATAATCAATATTTTTCAATTATTTGTGTTAATTCGAACATATCAAATACAAATGCATAAATGCTCCAAGTAAGATGAGTAACCAAATTCACCTAAATAGGAGAAGAGGATAAAGAAGACATCTTAAGTTGACTTAAAAATTTGTAACTATAAAAAATTTAAAATAATTAGATTTCATATCAAAATTAATTTATGATATAACAAAATAACTTAAATTTAATACTAAAAGTTTTTTGTTGTTATTATTGTATTCAATTCAATTTAATATCATAAATATTAAACAGAAATAAGGACAATTAGTTCATTCTATTTTCATATAATCACCAATTTGAATTACAATATTTACTTGTAATCAACTTAGGTAATTTAAAAGTTCATACCAAGTCCTCTTGGTCTTCAAGGGACCGCTTACGAGCTCTTAAGTTAAGCTCAAGGCTTTGAGGTAAAGGAGGTGTCCTGCCTCTTCGAAATAGAACAGCTAGAGCCCTCGTCCTATGACAAAGATCAAAGACCTGCAGGAAAAAGCAAGGGCTAATCATGAACACCATTGTTTAATTTGAAAGATCAAAAGCTTACCAAGATACTTACTGATGAGGCTTCGATTTCTGCAACACCTTCACAACCTTTGCCTCCTCCTTGCAGTAAATCACAATATCTTACGGCTTCATTCTCATCTTCAAATACCTTCAATAAGAAATTGCATTTTTTACTAAGAATATTTGCCAAACGGGGAGGTGTTATAACCTATTTAGATGAGATGGCAGTACATAAAGATTTCCGGAGGAGTTGAATTCCAGTGGATACGTTGGACCATAAAGAAATGTAATATGTTAGTATAATATATTACATTTACATCTTATTTCATTCCAAAACATAATCAAGTGACTGTGGGGCATCCCTATGGAGGAGACTTCTCGCATTGTGAGGTCTGAGAAGGACTAAATTTAAGCACCCTTACCTTATATTCCCAAAAAGGATATTTCTACAACTTGCCACCGATGGCAGCAAACAGATTAGATTTTCAATTTCATTTCCTTCTCTAGAGATATCTTAATTCCAAATAATGAAGTACAGCTCTGAAGTTTCAACAATGAAGAAGATTTTAAGGTAATAAAGGTTGAAATTGAGAGTGAGTCAACTTCATTACCCCCAACATCTTTAAGCCATCGTCATCTTTCTTCTCGCCTTCAGTCAGTATTTTTTTTTTTCCCAAAACATAAAAATAAATGAAATATGCGGCTGATAGATATAAACACTTACAAGTACTCCCTCCCTGATATCCTCCACAAGCATCTGGAACTTGGTGGTTCCTTTTCTTGACGCTTTAGCCTGATTTCCCATCTCAGACCTCAACTTTCCTCCCTTGGAGAAGAGTAGGCCAAGCTCTCTCTCAACCTCACTGTTAATTCAAAAGCAAAATGTGAGCTGGTAATGGCACAGCAACAGCAACAACAAAACTTTCAGAAAATGGGCTCGGAAAAACAATTTGGACCTGCGATTTCTTCGAGTTTTCATCGTGCACAATTGGTTTTCCCTGTGGGTTAGTACGTACACAGGCTTTGAGGTTTCTCTCCATGGATTAGCATCCAGTACTGGAAAGAATAACGAGGCAGAAAATGCAAGAAGCTCCGTAAGAAACAAGAAATAAGAAAATACAATATAATTTGAAATCTTATTCTTTAGTCCAAAAAAATTATTTCGCTTAACAAATTAAATTATTGAATACAACTATTAATTATATATTATACTTTTAATCAATATCAAATAAAATACATTACATTATTATAATTGTTTTGTTCAATTCACAGGAGAGCAAATGCGCAGCACCACCATATCAGATATGAATTAATTCGACTGCTTTTATGCAAATAAAGCTCTTGTTGGAGGACTATTCGATTATTAGATTGTGCTCTAACAGCTCCAACAAATAAAGAAATGAACATTGAAAAATCATATTAGATTATGGAATAATAATAACATTAATAGAGGTTAGATTAGAGTAGAAATACCGTCGTAGCTGCTGGAATCGAAGGTCTGGTGAAGATGTCTACGCATATCGTAAGCGCGTGAAGAAACGTGCCTCAGAAACTCGTCGGAAGTACCAGGAATGATACCGTCCAAGTGAAGCGCTCTTTCCACCTCCTCACTCCCCCTATCGTCGTCATTCTCTTCTTCATCTAATCCACATGAAATTCTTCTCCGTCGGCTCCTTCTGTAAGGTAGCGGAGCGTACGATGCAGGCGATAAGTAGGAAAGGCGAGAAGGAGGAGGGAGGAGACGGTGGATGCGGTTGCGGATGGAGAAGGAGGAGCCGAAGGCGGAGAGTTGGTGACGGCGGCGAGGAGTAGAGAAGGGATTACTGGGAGGAAGGACCATCGAAGGAGACACTGAGGGCAGCGAATCCATCATTTTGATTGATTATTGCTCGAAAACTGGAGCAGCTATGTGGCGTCTCATCACTCCGTCAGTCACTATGATTGATTCTCAAATTATACATAAAACACGGTTTTTTTTTTCTTTTTTTTTTTTTTCGTTGAGTTGAGGTAGGACTATTTTCCACACTACGGCTGAAGGGACACGTGTCAGGGAAGAAAAAGGACGACTTCTCGGCGTGGAAGACTTTGCAACTGCTGTGGGGGGACGGCTTCTTGTTAGGCCAACGTGACTCTTTTGTCTTTTTTATTATTATTATTATTATTATTTATTAATTTATTTTTGTGTGGTATATTTTGTTTCTAATTTTTACCCTTATTTTTTGTTACTATTTTTAATAAAATTAGGTATGGGGTCTCATTACAAGAATTGGGATCCATTCTCGCTCCATCCCTAAATTTTAATTAAAAAATAAATTAGATAATTATTATATAAAGATAATCTAAATTATTTCTTAAAAAATATATTATATAATAATAATAATTAATTAATTTGTGTGAAAAAATAAATTTAATAATTTTATATATAAAAAATTGTCTAAATTATTCTTATAAAATATTATATAAAAATAAAATAATAAATTTTTAAAAGTAAAGAAAGGGTCGAGACGTTGTATATATATATATTATAATAATAATAATAAAAAAGAGATCTTTGATCTTTGGTCAATTTGCGTTAATTCCACCCTTGTTGGAGCGGGCTGGGCAGGGACCGACGAGGTTGAGTTTTCGTCGTCCTTTCTAAAAGTCAGAAGTTTTCAAATATATTTTTAATCTCTTAACAGGTGTATTAAGAATAATAAATTACACAATAAATATAATTATTTTTTATTATTATAAATTATATATTTATTTTTAGGATTGAAATCTAAAATTTTAAATTTTTAATCAGTAAAAGTTTCGTGAAAGAAAAAAAAATGAAAATTCCTTTAAAAAATAAATATTTTTGACTGTTTGACAAATCTTGTAGATTAAAACTATATACACTCCAAATTTTGTGGCCCAAAAAAAAAAAACACACTATACATTAAATTTTTTTTGTAAATGTATTATTTTTAGATTAACTAGTTTACTTTCTTTATAATTATTTAATTGAATTATTTATTTTTTTTACAAAAAAAATTATGTAACTTATTTTTCTAACCAATAGCCATAAATAATAAAGTAATTAAGTTTGCAAACTCTAAAAGCAAATTCCTGATATTAGATGGATTCAATTTTAATTTCATCAAATGTCATTGAAAAATAGAAACATAAGAGGTGTTTAACTTTTTAATTAATTTTTATGATAATTAATTTTATTTATAGTATTAATTTTCAAGATCGAATTGATAAGATTAATAATCATCAATAACATCATTAAAAAATAATAAGAAATAAAAAAAATTATCTTAAAAATAGATTTTGAAAAAACTGATGATGAGGTTAAGTGGAGATTTTTAAAAGAGATAATGCAATACATAAGCTTTTGCAAGAGATAGAAACGGTCGATATAGGAGTATATATCAATACCTTAAGTGTCTATTCTGATTAATGAACCTCTCACCTAACAATAAGAGGCCTACGGTTGGTATCGGGTAGCATTTGTGGTTTTCGTGCCTTTAGTCTGCCAATAATATTATCATTTTCAGTTTAATGAGGGATGAATTCATAAAAAGACTATAAAAGGATTCTTCCATACTTCTAGTGTTGCTCAAGTTTGCAAAGTAACCTCACCAAAACAACTATGCATGGAGTTAGTGCAGACGAAGCGAAGATTAAAAACTTTAGGCTACATCCTAGAAGTGTCAAGTGAATCTGCTAACTGTGAAATACATAGGACTTCCTTGAAGGGTCAATCTGAGGAGTAAAAGCTTGTGGGATTCTATTATTTGAAAGATGGAAGCTTGGTTGCTTAAATGGAAATTCCACTTCTTTTTCCTATATTTATTTTATGTCTCTCTCTCTCTCTAGGATGTTAAAATTTGTGGAAGCCAGAATAGAGGAGATTCAATCTTCTACTTGTTTTTTTTTTTTTTTTTTTTTTCCTTGGTGATGATGACCGAAGCAAGAAGATTCATCATGTGCGAT
Organism: Kandelia obovata; assembly: GCA_021464305.1. Lineage (NCBI taxonomy): Eukaryota > Viridiplantae > Streptophyta > Magnoliopsida > Malpighiales > Rhizophoraceae > Kandelia > Kandelia obovata. Next base: position 2,336,720 of record CM038488.1, read on the forward strand.
AAGGTTTATTGTGGCGAGTAAAGTCATATGGTGGCTTAAGCTTAAGCAAAATTAAAGACTGCAACTTGGCTCTTTTGAGTAAATGGGCTATAAAGGATGGAGAATTCTAATCAGGTGACGTGGATGAAAAAACTTCAAGCAAGGTAGGATGGGTACAACTGATATTGGCTGTGGGGGCATGACACACCAAGTTGTCAAAGATATCCCCAATGTAGAAAGGAGTATGCTTCATTCTGCATCTTTTTCTTGTAAGTCAAAATGGGATTTTATTGTGAAATCTCTGTTATTGTCAAGTTGCAAACAAGGATGTCTTAACGCACTGAGTCACGAGAAATATACGGTAGTGCAATGAACTAAATTGAAAATAAAAATAAATTTGCTCAAGGGAGGAGGGTTTTGAGTGTGTCTATGTGCCTGTGTTTTCAGAGATTTCCCTCTATTTATAGCCCTTCCAATAATGCTAACTCACAGTCCGTCCTCCTTTCAACAAACGTCTCTACATGATGCACCCTATTATTTGCAGTCATCACAACTTACAGGCAGTGTAAGTTCGCTACACCTTCTGACTTTTGGTGGTAACATCCACCGCAAGGGCCAGCTTCTTTGTCCAAACTTAAATCAGTTGTCGTCGTCTCCATGCAATGACACAACAATGATCAACAGGAGATCATATCAGGCTTCACCTTTGTCTGTTGATAAATTGCCTCACATCTGCATGCTTCAATGCTGACACAATTCCTATTTAGTTAATCCACAAGACCTGCTCAGGGAATCCCACTAAAGAACTATAATCCCTCTGAGCTGCACTAAAAATTCAATTATGGAGTTTTTTAATGACTGAACTACCATTGTAAAGGTTAATGGAGGTGATACCACAAATGCTGCAGTCACTAAAACTAAACACACTAGTATACCACAAGCTGCAGTTGAGGTAAAAACCTTAAATTTTGAAAATTTTTGTAATTGAAGTTTCAACTTTTTAAATTGGTTATAAACTTTTTATTTTATTTATATGAATATAATTTTAATAACAATTACAAACAGTTGAATACGTAATTTAATTTTAAAAATTTATATAAAAAAGACTTCAAATACATATTAAAAATACATAAATATACCTATATTCATATTGCACTAAATTTCTCTTCTTTCTCTTACGAGTAAAAAGCAAAAACCCTCATTCCTTTTTCATATGAATTTTCATAAAGAGAAAATTTTAAAACTTTCATTTTTCTACAAAAAAGGAAAAAAAAAACAATGTATACATATGTTAATATAATTTTAAAACATATTTACATATTATTTATTTAATCAATATCACGTCTAATTAGGCATAATTTAAATAATTATATATATATAAATTAAAAAATTATGATTGATTTAAAAAATTTTTTAAAAAATTAAAGTTCAATTACAAAAATCCAAAAAAATTAAGATTTGCCTAAAGCTTATCCCCTTCTTAATATGCATGTAGATGTTTCTATTTCTCAATTAATGAAATGAGTTACCATGTTCGGAAAAGAAAAAAAAAAATCAGAAACCATTAGAAGACTAACGTCATGAATATCATTATGAAATGTACAAGCAAGAGGAAAAGACCGCCATTTCATTTTTTTTTTTCTCTTATTACCATGAAGGGAAACGAAAGGGAAATGGTATAACATACCATTTCCATACGTATATTGCGCAAAAGCATACAGCAGGTCCTTTTATCTTGCAACTTTACATAAAACATGTACATGCATGGTAAGAAAGGAAGTTGTTGGCACACATACAATTCCAATCGCGGTGTTAGTGATAGAGCTTATATAAGATGATAATGATGATTGCAACCACTAGTGCACCAACGAGTAAGCCAACAATCCACTTGTTTCTGGTTATCATTCTTGACATGGAAGACAAGACTTTCTTACTCTTGTCGATGGCATCATCTATTCCATGCAGCTGCACCAAAAGAGAAAACATACAAAAAAGGACCATATAAATCCCTAACATGACAAAACCACCAATTTCCACTGTGCTTATTCGAATTTTGGTCTGAGGGTCATAACAGTTGGCAAAATCAACACACAAGACTCTACTCATGTATGTGGCTGTTCAGCAACAAACGAAGACAGCTTTGGTGGGATGGAAAAGGAAAGTCTATCCACCTTTCTACTACACTAAGTCACTGTGTGGAGAATAGAAATGGCAAGATCAGCAGCCGGTGACTTCAAAAAGGAAGTTGTCCTCAAGCAAAGATCATGCCAGCGGCAAGCGGTATTATAAGGCTTGCTGCTTTGTTTCAATTTCCAAGGGGTTTCTCTTCTTTTTCTTTTAATCATTGGCAAAAAGTGGGCTTTCATTTTTAGAAAAGAATTAAACTATACAAAGGCATGTGGGGTGCTCTAGTTAGACTATCCAAGGCTTGAACCCCTCCCATTTAAGTTGTTTTGATCCTATTTCTAACTAATATGTCTCAACCCTTGATTTGAGTCCTTCAATGTCCATAGCTTCCCTCAATTTTTGTATAGTTTGATCAAATTATGTCATTTTACTAAAATAAATAGGCAAATAATATATATATATATATATATATATATATAACCATGTCCTAATTTAATAGACATGTCAAAATGTCCATGTCATATTGTTTCCATATCGTCAAATCCATGCCAATGCTTCATAGAGTAGCAGTGACTAGCAGAAACATCAAACATAAGAAATTTAAACATATAGCAAACATCCTATTTCTCCTCTTGCCCAAAGAAAAGGAGCATATAATACCTTGTTATGAGCATGTAGAAGAGTCTGGCGCTGTTGGTGCAGATCTTCAAGAATTGAGATGCCAAGCTCTTCTGTCTCAAGAATGGTTCTTCTGCTTTCATTAATTCTCTCACCTGACTGGTTCAGTCTCTCTACTGACATAGATAATCTCTCCCTTTGGTCAGTGGAAGCCTGTACCATGTATTCCAGTTAAAGACAAAATTTTTAACATAAGTTAAAGAAACCACAGAAATCTCAATTTGATAACAATGTGGTAGCATATCCATGAAATAAACCAAGAGTTATCGTACAGTTGAACTAGATGGCATTAGAAATTAATATAAAATCAGCCAAAGAGAACAGGTAAAATATTCAACTGAAACTAGCATAAAATGCGTTAGATTTCTAATACAAAGGGAAGGATTATGCTTCCATCTAATATTTTCCTAGAAATATTTGGTTCACTCCTCAAATGTGAAAACCATGACTATGAGTGCATACAAGGGGACTCCCCTTCCTCCCCTATAAAGGACCACCAAAAGCAGGGCCTTGAACAGCTAAAACAATAGCACATAGAGGGAAGAATAACCACAGATTCACTATACAGATCTTCTATTATCAAAGATCAAAATAAAACTCTACTGCATAAAAGAAAACGGGAGAACGTAGAGGTTGAAACAACAATTCAGATATACACAAAGAAAAACAAACACAAAGAAGGAGCCTACAAACACATGATGAAGTTAAAACAAGGTGGTCCAATAAACCAGATTAAATAACAAAATTAATTAAAACAATTACAAACCCTATGCACGTCAGCCATTCCAGAATCCACCAACTCATCATGAGCAGTCTGGCTAGCATTCCCTGAAACAACCCTCTTGGCTTCCCTCTTCAACTTGTTCAAATCAGACTTGTACTCCCTCAACTTTGCAAGGAGCATAGCCTTAACGTTCGGCTGCAAACTCCTCGCCTCGAGGTCCATTTTCCGAATCTGCCATGCACAGACCAACGCAAATACAAAAAAAAAAAAAAAAAAAATTTACAGAATCCACCAAACAGATCAAAATAAAAATTGAAGCTAAAACGCCTCAACTCCGAAATTTAACAGAAAAACTCACCAAAGCGTCACAATCATCGAGCCTGGAGCTGATCTCGGCGAGCCTTGCCTTCTTCTCATCTGCAATTTTTCAGTTAAAAAAAAAAACCAATAAAAGTTCTCATAAGAATGGAATTAATAACTATAAAAAGAAGAAAAAAAGAAAGCATATATATATATATATAAGGAGACCAAAAGAAAGAGGGGGCATACCTCCATCCGGAAGAAGAGAAGCAGCTTTGCATTTTCGAGAGAGATTAGCAGAGAGCTCGCAGTACTGACGCTCGTATCCGTCGAAGACCTCACTCATAATTATTATTTTTTTTAAAAAAAATAAAATATTTTAAACTAAAGAAGCTGTTCGATTCAGTCGCTAGTTGGATCTCGAGATTGCCGAGATTTATGTCGGAGAATCAGAACAGCGGATCAAGCGATGCCGTGCCCGTTTCGGACAGCCGCAGGCCTCTGTTGACTTCGATTTGAAGACGGCCAAGCCTGGAGAGAAGCAACAGTGACTTAGATACCATAACCAAAAAACGACGTCATTTTATTATCACTCGTCCTTTTTCATGTTCCTTTTTTCTATTTTCAATGTTTAATTAAAAATATTTAGCTTTACACACCCGTGCCCAGAGAGTTACCAAACTTATTTTACAATAAAAATTTAGATTATTTCTCGATATATGCCCTAATTAACAAATACCTATACACAAATATACGTGAAAAAAAACCAAAATATGTATGTAATGTCTCACCTGTATGAATAAAGGGTTAAATTGCCTTGAACATTTAGCTCTCTATTATTAGTTCAGGAAACGAGAAAATTTTCTAACTCTACCCTTTTGTTTGCCTATGAACATAAACTATGTATTCCTCACGTATCACTACATTTTACACCGGAAATCGTCAGGCCGTTTGAGGGTCTGGCACAGAATACGCAAAAAATGATTAAACAGTTATTTTATGAGAACCTGACAGTGCCTTGAGTGGTTCCACCACAGTTCCAAAATGTAGAAACTACTGCTGTGATGTTTCACACTCAATGGTAATTAAGAAAACGTTTTGATGGGGGAAAAAAGTGAAATTTTTTCCAAGGAATTTCTGCATCATGCCAAGGGAACGTGCAATATAAAGTTATTTTAATGTCAGGTTATGTACTTTAACGGGGAAGACAATACAATGATTCCTATCTCATCTGCCAAAATGACATATAAGATCTTGGAGAACTTTATAAAATGTTTCTCAGAGATCCCCTTTTGGTAAATTCAGTACAAAGAAATAATTGGTCAAAGCACTAAACAAAGATGGTCAAAGTGGAGTTATCACTTGAACGTCCTGTTCGTATAAAGTAAGTTTGCTGAGATTTGATGTGCACCAATGGCTAGTTCAAATGCCTCAATGTGGAGAAATAATATCCCAATGCTTGAAATAGGGCACTCTCTCCAGCATGTGTAACAGTCTAATTTGAGTTAAAAATAGACACGAATGTTAGCCTCACTTCGGGAACCAAAGGTTTCACTGGGAGAAATAGGATCTGATTCATTGGACACCATTTACACCTTTTTCACCTTATTTTTGTTGAGATTGTCCCGATGTTGATCAGCGAACACCTACGATTACAAAGATGGAGCAATGTTATTGACATGAAGCCAAGTTAGCTCCCACAGACTCTCCTTGCCTAATGCACTCCTCTGCACAAATACTCCCTTAGTTTTCATTACAAGCAAGATGTACTTAAGAAGCTCTGGAAGTACTTCATGGAGCTTTTCGCACTTCTTCCCTCTTACTGTTACATTCACATACTTTTCCATCCCGCTAAGCAGTCCCAGCCATAGTTTGCCGTCAGTTGTGAAAGGTCATGGAGTAGCTGTAAAAATGCTTTTGACAGGAGATTTACAGCAAGTATAAGCGTGCCTTTCATGTCTCTGTAATCTTTCTATGAGTGTCTCTGAGCAAATTCAAACAGGTCTATTGTTGATTGATTTCTGGTATATTAAAGAACAAATTGCTGGAACATTAAAGTTTTTAGCCAGAACTAGCAAAAACCAGAAGAGGGCAATAGGAAAACTCGCAGAAAAAGAGAGAAGAGATTTGAGGGCAAAAAAACACCCAATTTTGTTGTATTCCAAGTATCTGTATAATCTTTACAACATTGCAAGTACATAAGTACATTTGAATCATACTTGAAGTCATAGCAATCATTTACATGATTGGTTGTCCAAAAATACAAGTAACCTATTACTTGTACAAGAGACTCAAGAGCTAATGAAATGGTAGAGAAGATTGCACTGGAACATCACCCTTGCAGTTGAATCAGCAACTTCTATAACTGAAATTCAAAAGAGGAGGCTTGCCTCCAAAGCCTCCAGCAATTTTCAATTCCAATCTTTAACAGCCCATTTTGGCATTGTAACTTTGCTCTTAGATATTCAAGCCTGGACTTGGGCAAGGCTTGACAACTCCTTCCTCTTGAACCTCCTTTATGAACTTAAGTCTGATTTTGAAAAGTTTGGTTCTCCCAGGATTTACAAGGTTCCTTGATATAGAAATTGTAGATTGATTATCACAATGATTTAAGGTAACATGTGATAGTGTCTGATATAGATCAGTTAGCAAATTTTTTAGCCCTATGACTTAATTTATGGTTGAGGTGGTTGCAACATACTCTACGTTATAAATCGAGCCACTATGCTTTGCTTTCTTGAGTTTCAACAGAAAGCACGAGAACTAAGGGTGACAAGATACCCCGATGTGCTTTTCACGTCTTCAGCAGAACTGACTCGAATCACTATTTGTAAATCCCACAAACTTTAGTTTCTCAGACCTCCTGAACATAATCTCAAGTCATATTATCCTTTAAATGTATCTAAGGATTCTTTTTGCAGCCTTGAAATGCATCTTACTTGGAGCATGCATGAATTTGTATAGCAAGCTGATAGAGTGCATAAGATCAAGCCTAGAGGTTGTCCAGTACAGAAGACAACCAATGAGACTTCTCTAAATGCCTTCATTGATCTTCTCAGCACCATCCTTTTTCATCAATTTTTGATTCATCATTAAAGAAGTTGGCATAAGCTTGCAAACATTGATCTCAAATTTCTTTAGGACCTCTTTTGTATATTTTTCAGGATAATAAAAAATTTCTTACTTTGTCCACTGAACTTGCAGACCAAGCAAAAAGGACATTTTGCCCAATTCACTCGTCTTAAAGAACTCTTCATGTTATCTTTGAAATGCAGGGTAAGGTTAGAACAATTTCCAATAACTAACAAATCATCCATATAAAATAGTACAATAACCAACTCATCATTCTTAACTTTTAAAAATAAAGTTGCTTCATTCTAAGTTTTAGTCAAACCAAAATGCTCAAATGACTGATGTTGAAGATCATGGCTTCTCTAGTATTCCATTACTCCTCACAGCAAATGCAAAAGTATTTATTTTATTTCCCATCAATCTTATCCTTCTGTTCCAAGCATTTAAACTTTTAGTTTGTCGTCTCTAGTACCCACACTCAATATACCTTTTTAAGCTTTATTAACTAAAGCCGACGGGCCAATGTGTCTAGCAGCGCCAACAAATGATGCAGCTAGTTATGCCCACGTTCAGCGGCATGGTCGCCGCCAGTTGCCGGCATGGTTGAGTGCAGCATGCCGCCACCTACAGGAAAATAAAATTTTACATTTTGTTGTGCACCCAACAAAAATTATCATTGTTGACACCCCAATTAGATAAGAATTTAAATTTCTATTTAGATGTTTTAATTTCTAATTTTAAGAATCAAAGTGTAAAACTAACCAAAATATAAAATTTATGTAAATGAAAACTAAGAAAAAAAAAATAGCATTTTGTTGCTTTCAAGTGTTTATATAGATTTCCCCGAATGCAATGATATATAATTAGTACATAATTTCTATAATAGTCAAATTTTATTAGGTACCATCTACAGTCTCTTTAAACCCAAATTTCAAACAGAAGTCGCCTGTTTGATATTCAAGCATCTAGCAATACATGCAAATCTCCGCTCTCCCTTCATCATTCTTTCCTTTTATATATTCTCTCATACCCTTCAAATCATAAGCAGATGACCTCAGAGTCGAAGTGTCGTGGGCACCAGCGGATCGAACTCTTGTTTCTTTGGGTGCTTAGACAAAACTACTGATATACATGGGACCAATCAACCAATTCGAAGAACTGCAACCTTCCGGCGTGCCAATAGGATTTCGTTCATTTGAGCAATTTGGAGTAAAAGCTGATTAATCTTCTGCAAAATGAGGTTGGAATGATCATTTTCCAATTATGGAAACAAATATGAAACACAAACACAAGTCCATCCAAGAATTCTGATTAACTAATTTAGCATAGCAAGCACTTGAAAATGAGCCCTTTGGGCCGCTTGCTTGCCTTTTGACGCGTGACTTGAGCATTCTTAAGTCAGACTTCTCATTGTATATTGTGAATTTTTACCCCTAACAGGGACATCAAAAGAGAGACTCTTCCTTGTCAAATAATAACTAAAACGAAAGTGCTGAGTTATAGTATGCCTTGGAAAGTCAAATTGTGTGTTATTTCTGAAGAGCCACTAAAAAGTTTACATTGTCCTGTCATCCAGCAGCTGACTAAATTTTGCGTTATCATAAACTCTATTAGACCAAAAAGAAAAAGAAAAAACTCTTCAAATTAACGCTCATAGGCATCAATGTAGTCAGAACTCTATCGATAGGATACATGATTATTGAACCCCATTATTGGGCGTTTAAACTAGACACATTTGGCATAACCAAAATGTTTGAATTCTGGATGATAACGCAGGATTTCAGGTGGCCAAAGAAAAAAGTTGAATTGGGATTCAGAAAAAATGAACCTGATCTTTCTTTTTGATAAGAAGTTCCAGACGACTGTCTCTCCCTTCCCTCACCCAATAACCCCGTCGCCGCACTCTCCAGTAGAACACCACTGCTGCCGCAGCCGCAGCCGCCGCCGCAGCCGCCGCCGCCAATGGCCAAAGTCCATGTCCACAAAGAGCGCAATAACGGATTCTGCTTGCAATCCAAGCAACCCCAGATTTCAAATTCTCAAACCGCGGCCTCAAAAACTCCCCGTATGATCTCGAATCAGACGGGGATAATTCTTTTTCTTCATCTTCCACTTTTGGCTGGATAGGACTTTGTGAGTCTGTCGGTGGTAGTGGACATGGAATCTGGAGGCCTTCGTGGCTGTCTGGAGCGGAGACAGAGAGGCCCCCATCATCTTCATCACTTTCCCATTCTTGTGATTGGATTGCCGGTGACATGTGAAAGATTGGAGATTGGATTTGCTCCCATTCATGCAAGGATTCTGTGACCTCGGAACTGTCCATTGTCACAGGATTGTTGTCCAGCAAGGGAAGTTCGACAGAAGTCAAGTATTTCCTGTGGATATCTGCATTTTCTTTAATAATAATAATAATATTATTATTATTTTATTTACAATATGTTTATTAATTTTATTTAGTATATCGTGTAATCTACTGATATTTCTGAACAAGGAAAAGAAAAAAAATCCAGATATTATTATCCATATCCATGTCTTATGGACCAATAGAAAAGAAAAAGATAAAAGATAAATCTGTCACTGAAAAAGGAAGATATTTTGATTTACATATTTTGTCAAAAAAAAAAAAAAAAGAATTCAGAAAACAATATTTAAATTGCAATAACAATTTCAATTGGACGGAAAAAAAAAATCCCATTTCTTAGACTTTAGCCTCCGTCTAAAAAGAAGTAAAATGTTGCCATTATAATGGGTTCAAAAGAAGGAATAAATGCACTAAATAGCCGATTTTGTTGGTGCAACTAAATGTTGCAACATTTGGTAGATATAAATAAAAGGGTTGGTTTTGATGGATTAGATGATAAATTCCAACTCAAGTTTAATGAGGCGGATCGAAAATGAGAAGGCCTCACAAATTATGGTCCCAGACAAATATCTTCCTAGCTAGCGAAAGCAGCATTGGCATGAAAGGAAAAGAAATGTCCAGAGAGGCCTGAAGTCGACCAGTCTGTCTCTTTCTTTGTAGAAAAGATCTTGTGAGTGTAGTCTCGCATAATATGCAATGGGGATCGGGACACGACAGTCGGAAGCCTGTGGAGAGGTGCATGTGTATGCACAATACGCGAGAGGGCCACTGTAAGTCCCAAATAATCAATCCAAATAAAGAAGTACCAAAATAGGTCCCCCATCAGTATAACTTGTCCCGCCGCCTAATTGACGTTTATGTGAATTTTTCTCTAATCTTGGATTCCCCCGCCCCCCCAATTGAAAGTGAAACAAATATAATCCTGATAAGAAGGCCGAAGTGACTAGCTTACCAAGATGTAATTACAAGCAGATGGGTCGTTTTGTTAGATTTGAATTTTATCTCCTCTCCATTTAGATATGTCCATAAGCTTAGAAAAATTAAGATAGCACACATTAAACCAGTAGGCTTATGCCCCAAGTCTCACCTATACACTAGAATGAAGCCAGAGGATTATGAGCTGGGGCTTGATGGGGACCAAGAGAAGGGACTGACAGTGAGGGTGAGGAAGAGAAATGCAGCATTGATGAAAGCTTGGCCTGGGACAAACTCAGGGAGGAGGCTGCAGTTCTTGGTGCAGCCAGGAGGGCCTGAAATGAAAGACACAATACAAAAGATTAGAGTGTGGTTGGGGCACTTATGATACTGCTGAAGAAGCTGCAAGAGCTTATGATGAGGCTGCCTGCCTGCTTCGTGGAGCTAATACGTGGACGAATTTCTGGCCTTCCCTCCCATCTCCTAATTCAAAACCAGCTCTTCCTCCAAAGATCACCAATCTTCTTCTACTTAGCCTCAAAGCTGGAAACCATGCTGCAATGCCAGTAGCTACTGCCAATGCTATGCTTGTCAATAACATGCAGGATTGGGAAGTAAGTGAACTTGAAGGAAACCAGTTTGATAACATTTTCCATGTTCATGATGATTGCAGCATCATTGAAAATAGTGGTGTTAGTGCTCCTTCTAGTCCTACGCCGAACTGCGGTCACTTCTCTACCAAGTTCTACTAAAACAGAAGATGGGAATGCGAAAACATTTGATGTGGATGATAATTGGAGCAACGTTGATGCTGTGCTCAAGGGAGATGGATAAAGTGTAAGAAGAAGAAGAGATCAATCACACGGTACTTTAGAGTGTTTAAGGTGTTGGAAAAAATATAGAAAAAACATTCACAAGGCTCCTCTATCAGACCTTCGTTTAGGTTATTTTTTTACGCGCAAAGACTTCTTTGAATCATTTTTAATTTGTAATCACTTGTTATCTCATAAATATGTATAACAAGCCTCTTATTTGTAGCATAGAAAACAAACCCTCTAAAATATAAGTTTCACATGCAGGTCAGGAATGGTAATGGCCAAAAAATAGACATGAATTACCACGTAATCTTAACAGGAAGGACGTTGGAAAGAAGGATGATACAATGAAAGATGCCAAGAAAGAAGTGCAAGAAGAAATTGTCATTCCAGCGGACACCGCCAGAATATAATTCCTCCTCACTGAGCACGGAAAATGGTGAATTGGCTCTTTGGAATTCTCTTGATCTTCCTCCAATCTGCTTCATTATTTTTTATTGTTTATTTTTAAATCCCATGGCAAGGAATTTGGAATTGAATCCCAATTCACACTATTTTGTGTAACTCATAGCAAGACAGTCCACTAAACAAGTATCCATACTCTCGTAAAAGCCCCCAATGGAATCAAAATTCGTCTTGTCAAGCAACCGTAGTCATGCCTAATTTGAACTTAAAATTTATGTGTCAAAAAGAATTTGATAAGATGTCAATAAACTGGTCTAATCTGAAGAGTCAATAATGAATTATACATTAGAAATTAACAGATATGAGAAGACATATCATACTTAAGCTACATTGTAAGTAAACATTTTTTTAACAGGAATGTGGAAATTTAATTGGTAGAAGGAACTGTGAAAATGCACGCACATTTAGTATGAACAAATCCCCTGTGGTTGCCTAAAGAAAACATTTTCACTGTTATGGCTTAGCATTACCACCACCGCCCCTGTTGAGATCTACTATCTAGTCCAAGGGGGAAAAGATGACACATTGATAATTAATTACAGTGGAGAGAGAAGTTTTTACGTGAAATTGATGTGCCACTGTGGTGATGAACCTTTTATCTCCGCTGAAAAGCTCAGATTCTTTTGTTACAGTTTTGCATAGTGAAATCACTATGAGTTTGTCTAGGAATCTCTTCCCAGGAGAATTGGCCCTAGGCTAGAAAAGATGGGCATTACAGTAACAGATAAGGCTTAGTACTTATAGGAGAAAAGAATAGACTGAGACTTAGATTTACCCTCGTCAATAGAATTGGCTTTTTACCTTTGTTTCAAAGAACAATGATTAGAAATATCAGTCAATTATGTCTTCCCATTTTCTTTTATCATTGGAAAAAGCCCACAGCCTACTTTGTTATTAGTACAAGATTTTAGATGCAATTAGGGGTAAACTAACCTATACATCAAGGTGAATAAAAACAAGAAAAGGTCAAATTGAAGACAGTCATTTTCCATTTCACATCTATAAAAACAGTGCTTTCTGCTTTTTTTTTTTAAAATTTTTTTTTTCAACTCCATTTCATGGACATTAAAAAAAAAATTGACGCAAAAAATTTTATAAATTCACGTCATATGATTATAACTATTAATTATATATTTGTATTTCTATCAATCAAACATTAAGATATATAAAAAAAAAAAAGTACAAGCACTACTTATAATAGTGTAATGTATAATTTTGAGTTCGTCTTGCATTAATTCATCAGTGCCATATAATATATTCTTTTAGCTAGAACGATGATACAATTCAAGAATTGGAAAGCCCTTTTACCTGAATTGCAAAGATATATTTATATATAGTAAATAATTAAAATCTTCTTAATTTATTCTTAAGAAGACATTGTCACCATTATATAACAATGATGTCACATCCAAGATAGCTATGTTTTTTTTTTCTCGTGGATATCATTGTGGTTAGTTTGCTGATTAATTAAATGTGCCCAAACGGGCTCTAGCCGAATAAATGGAACCTTCTTTTCTTTTCCTTTTTTCAACAGAAAGTGAAGATCGGAATGTAGTAGCCTTTCCTTTCTGTTTGTCGTTTTGCAATTTGTGTATGTCTGTCAAGTGATGCAACATCCTGTGGCCTAAACATTTTTAAGCCACTGCCTGATGAGTCATTGTTAATGCCCTTTTCCTTCGGTTGAAGCAATGATTAATGTCTGGTTCTCAGCTTTTCCCAAGGTATGCCACTGTAATGGAGTCAACTCAAATGCTTAAAGGCATTTGGACAAAATCCTATTATTTCTACAAACTTGTATTTCTTTGACCTAGGATAGAAAACTTCGTTAGCTTTCATTCATGAATTGTCCTCCTAGGTAGGCATGGTCAAAAGTTTCTGGCGTCCACGTTACTTGATCATGTCCATGAAACTTTAACTAAGAGAAACAAATATTCTTTACCTTGAACTTTAGTTGCCAAACACCTATTTATAAATTATAAATTATGGTAGTTGACACCTTAGTCGACACCTCAATAACTTTAGCCTATACACTTGAACAATAAATTATATTTTTTTACTTTCAAAAAATTTATATCAATAATTTGTTGAATATTGCATCATCTACTCATCTTTATAAAAGATTATGTTCAACATCAAAAACTTGAATGTCATGTATTGGCCAATTAATTTTTCATCACCTTACTTATTTGAGTACTCGGTGCATAACCAAAACTTATACTAAAAATTAGTATAAAGTGTCACATATTTGTAGCATGCTATTACCAATAAAAGTTTAAAGGGATTAATCATCATTAACAATTAAAGTCAACATTCTTATCAATAAAATAAATAAGTAGTTTTGGATTTACTTCTCAAATTGTCATAAGGTAACATCTTTTCCCCAATTAAGTTCACAGTTTAAGATATATCTTCATTTAACCATGTACTCAACTTAATGATTCCTTTTACTTTACCCTTGCATGCAATATTTAAAAATTTTCTCCACTTCATGCTTCTATTGTTTTTTAATTGTTAAAGAGGACACTTCATTTATTTTCTTGGAGGCTTATCATTATTTTTCTTATAAAAAGATTTCAAGAAACTTACATGATATATTAAGTGCACTTTTAACCTTTTTAGTAGTTATAATTAATAAGTCACATTGTCAACATTTTTCAAAATAAAAAAAAAATCATCATACTTAAGAATCAACACAAGATACACAATTTTTCTTTCATATCTTAGGGGTTAATTTTAGCAAAATTTTGTTCCTAATTTGAAACTTAACATCTCTTTTTCTCTTGTTATCATATTATTTTATATGTTAATAGTCTTGTTTAAGTTATTTTCAACTTCATCAAACAACTTTTGCTTTAAATGGACATATAATAGCTAAATTTTTTTTTCCTCTAAACTTGTTAGCAATTTTGTTAGGACTAAGGGACTGTTACCCTATAATCAACTCAAAGGGACTCATATATATTAAAAAGAAGTAATGGAGATTGTAGCAAAATTTGGTGGAATCTAACAACTTTAGCAAATTTCATAAGTTAGTTATCATATAATGTCGAAAATATTCCTCAACAAGTAATTGATTCATTTAGTTTGTTCATTAATTTAAGAATGATTAATAATGGAAAACTCTAACAAAATCATTCATAATTTGCAAGTAATACAAAAATCTCTGTTTCTCATTATATCTTTAAACAACCAAATTTTTTACCACTCACTTGCAAAAATAACTCAACAATTGTCTCCGCTAGACAAGCAGAAAAGGTATAAATGAACACAACATATTTTAAAAAATAATCAATCACCACCGTAATGGATCTCATGTCATTAATTTTTGAAAACTCATTACTCGCTAATGAAATCTATAAAATCCAATACCCAAAGTGTTATTAGAATAAGTAATAGGTGTAACAAGCCTTCTTCTTTACATAGCTCAATTTTGTTTTGTTGACATACAATGCATGTTTTGACATATGTTTGAACATTTTTTTTGGTCAATGATAGTTGCAAGATAATAAGACTATTATCTTTTCCACTTTGAGATTACTAATCTATTGAAAATCATGACACTCCCTTAAATCTTACTTTTTATTACATGCATTATTGAAACATATAAATGGTTATCTTTAGCATATAATAATTCATCATCTAGTCAATATCACCTTACCACACCCTTTTCTATTTATTACACAAATTTTTAATAATTTGCATGATATGAAGCTTACACCTTAATGCTATTAAACAAGTCATCCTGCATTTGCGTGAAGACAATTACTTTTTATATATGTTAGTGAGTTAAAAAATTTACAATCTAATTGTTTCTTTTTGGTTTGTGATCACATATAAAATCATAATTAAACAAGAACTTTTATCATCAAGCTTGTCTCATAAAGACCTTTTGAGTTTTGAAAAATTTATTGGTCACACTATCTATGTGCATTTCAAACTCAGTACCCAATAAATAGATTTGTCATATGTGAAGGCAATGCATCATAGTAAGCATTTTCTTTTAATGAGCTAAGTACCATTACTCTGTCTTAGTCAATTTTTGACTCCTATTAGCAATATAATGACTTTCTTAAACTAGCACACCATTAGTAACCTTATTTGACCCATCGATTAAGTAATCAAAGAGCAAATCAAAGTTAAGCTATTAGAGTACTAGCTTTGTAGACATTATTGCCTTTAACTTGTTAAAGGTTTTTTGGTATTTCATGATCTACCTTAATTAGTAAAAAAAGGCTTCCTTTTTGAAGTAGCCATGCATAAACTTCTTATAGAAGGTAAACAAGCTATACAATAGTTCAAACCATTCTCTAATTCACTTGAACTTATCATTGATTGATCCAATGCGTAAGCAACATTACTTCTTATTAGACAAACTCACATTTTTCCTTCTTAACGTATAATTGGTGTTCTATCAATCGATATAACATAATTCTAAAATGAACTTAGTGATCCTCAAAAGACTCATTATACAAAATAATCTCATTAAGATAAATTATCATAAATTGATCAATAAAATTATGAAATAAATCATATATTCAATTATAGAAAGTGACAAGGTCATTAATCAAACCTAAAGGTATAACCAGAAATTCATAGTTGTATTAAGTACTTGAGTAGCCATGATGTATTACTTTATATCTCATAAAAAAATTTTAATAGCCTTGGCATTATGTTATCCCTAAAAGACTTTAAATTTTGATACCTTCAATTTTCTAAAGGCATCTACAACTTTACTTAGTTGGTTGTATATTACCTTTTTAAAAATAACAAGAAATCATTCCAAGTCACTAAAATGAATGATTCACTCCAAATTTATGTTATTATATTGTTTATCCAATAAGAGGACCAATTTTTTCAATTGTTCGAGTCTCACTAATATCAAAAGGGACTTATCCTCTAAGATATAACTAATCAAGTCCTTAAGCTTAGCCACACACTCACACACAATGTCATAACCCAATCGACTAACCATCAATCAAACCTCAGCACTCTGATACTAGTTGTTATAGGGTCAATTTTTCAATCAACTATTTTGTCTTATGTGACATTAATTCAAACTTAGTGTTTGCTCTCTTAAGCACCAAAGATCACATAAGAAACTTTAATAAGAATGTCACATAATTTCATAAGTGGGACATCTCATATATATATAAATCACTTTTTAACTTTTCTTACTTTCACTCACAAAGTACAAAGGATTTTGTCAAAAGAATCTCACAAGTATTCTTTACCTTAATTTTTTACTACCAATATCTATTTATAAGTTAAAAATTATGGTAGTTAATACTTCTAACTATTTAGAGTCATGCATGACTTCATTGTTAAGCTAATCACACATAATGGAATCTTTCACTCTTATGAGCATATATTAATGATCTTAACCAATACACTTGGAAAATAAGTCATATTCTCCTACTTTTAATGAGATGTTACTATTAACTTATTCAACACTAAGTCACTTGCCTACCTTTCTCAACACTTTAATCTCAAGCTTTCAATAATTCACAATGTTTTTACCTATCCTAGCTTGATATGTTCTCCTACTTTTAAAGAGTGTTTACTATCACCTTGTTCAACACTAAGCCACCTACCCACCTCCGTAACAAGATCATGTTCAATAGCAAAGACTTGGTCATCATTCTAATTCATCTGTTGTACTAGTCAAGCCTAAGTTTCCAATAACCCATAATGCCTTTGTTTATGGCAACCCAACATATTGTTCAAGCCTATATCATGCTTACTTTAAGTCAATTTCCAACTTACTTGTTGGCTAATGCCTTGGCCAACCTTTTAGTCACTAAATGTCATATCTTGGTTTATTAACATGTCATCACCTTACTTATTTGTCATGTGTAGCCCACACTCAATGTTCATGCCAAGAATTAGTGTAAGATGCATCATTTTCTAATATGGTCCTACCAATGAGAGTTTAAAGGACTAATAAGTCACATCGATAAGTTGAAGTAAACACCTTTATTGGTAAAGTGGATAGGTAATCTTGGATTGGTTTCTAAAATTTTCATATATCATATCTCTTTTCTTACTAACATCATTATTTAGGGCATTTTTCCACTTAACTAGATACTTAATCTAACAGTTCTTCTCACTTTATCCATGTCTTCACCAATTTAAACATTTTGTCGCTTTATACAAAAACTGTGTTATGATTGTTAAGGAGCACACCTCGCTTGTTTTCTTGGAGATTCGTTACTATTTTTCTTATAAAAAGACTTTGAAAAACTTATAGGGATAATAAATACATTGTATTACTTCTAATCAAAAGAGAGTGTTAAGTTTTTAGCAAAATCCTTTCAAAAAATACAAGAAAAATAGATCAATTGGTTAAAAAAAAAAAAGTAAAGTTGTGTGAGAGAAATATAGTAAGAAGAAAACATTTAATCTATAATAATAGACATGATATACAAAGAAAAGACTAAAATCTCAAAATGACAACAAAAAAACAACAACAATGAGTTAAGGAAGAAGCAATAATGATCTCTAAGTTTCTCTAAGTATAAGATTTTTTTCCCTTTTATTTTAAAACGTTAAGATAATCACACATGGTGAGAATAATATTTTTTAAGATTTAATTTTTGATAGCTATTACATTTTGGGTTTTACCTATTTGATTTATTTGATTTATTATTTAATTAGATAATAATGGAGAAAATAATCATTTAAAAGACAGATAATGAAGGACAATCTCTTTATACAGAAATATAAGAGATGACACTTTTATAATACACACATTTACCCTTAAATGGAAAAGGGAATCAAATACTTTTGTCCACCTACCTATACCTAATCAAATTGATTATCTTCAAGTTATTGATATATTTGGGATAAATTACCAATCTTAACCATTTCAAGTTCTTTTTTGTCTTTAGGTTTAGGCATGCAGCCAAAATGAAAGTTTTAGAAAGGTTTTATATACATGTAAAGTATGTAGTACCCATATTTATTATAACCAGTTACTTGATGATATTTTAATAAACAAGTAATGAGGAATACCTTGATGATTAAAATCTTAGACTTTTATCTTTAATGTCTTAAATTTTAATCTTAGGATAAATGTACAAACATTATGTGAATAAAGAGAATAATCCCAATGGGTAGCTATCGACCTAGTGAGCCTCCTGACAAAAAAAAAAAAAAAAAGTAGAATTGAATACTAAAGAAATGACATCTTAAACTATAAGAGGAAATATCTAATAGCTCAAGACAAGATATGAAGAAATAATGTGTGATAAAAATAAAGATAATAACTACTACAAAGTATGTAGACAATTTGAGTAATAGTGGGTAGAGCTATATGCAATACATTTTAGAAAAAATTCACTAAAACATATTGAGACCATATATTTTAAACAATTTTGGCTTTCTTTTTCATTATTTTTTCTTTTTTTTTTTGTTTTTTTGAAAGTGATAAGAAAGCTCATCGTAGAACTTAAACTCTTGGTTGTAGATAAATATATATAGTTGTGAGATTTATATAAATTTAGTTTGTCATAATTTTATATAGACATGAATCTTTTATCATAAGTTAAATACATAGCTTAAAAAAATCATATTGCATTATCATGATTGTCATATGAATATTTACAATTATTTAATACAATAATGATAAAAAGGCATAAAAATGAAATGAACAATCATGATAGTATCAGTTCATTTGATTAGTCATACGTCAAGATAGTTTATATTTATTTAATAAATGAGTGTATTTTATTCATTCACTTAAGTAATAAATATAATTTTATCTCATCTTTAATATTAAACAAGACATAAGATCTATATTTTTTTTCATTTTTATTATCTATCTTTTTAAACAAAAAATATTATTTATATAATAAATATCATTTATTTAGTAAATAAATAGTAATTATTTTATAACAAATGCAATATTTCTCCTTTTTTCCAACAACTCCTCTTTATAGTTTACATATTTAGGACTATTACCCAAGTTTTCTAATCCTTTTGGTCTAATCCTTTGTATATACTATATAAACTCTTTTTTATATATTGTTGGATTTGTTCACTTCTTTGTTTCTAACTATTTTCTATGAACACTATTACACTAGAGTCATTATGTCAAAGTTAAAACTCTCTGTTTTGATCTATAAGCCTTTTTTTTTTTCTTATTTTGATCAATTTATGGTCATTAGAAAAGAATTGGTAAATGTTGACAAATTATGAAGACATAATGATATATAAAGATGTATATACATAAATGTAGAAAGATATTATAACCTTAAGTCCTTCAACATAAAAGTGCAAGTATTTGGTAGCACCTTACACCAATACGCAGCATAGAGATTGGTCGAGCATATAAAGGAAGCAAGGTGAACATAGCAACCAATGTGCATGGTAGTAAACCACACACGATAAGGCATTGGGTTAATTTACAAACTATGCCATTAATAACTAATAAGTAATAAATTGTGATTAACAAGTATGCATAATGATGGATTAGACATGATAATGTTTCCTCTTTCTAAAGGGTCATATTCCTCAATACTTTTTAGAGAAGGGTGTTTATCTTGAATCAAAATTGGCCATAAAAAATTAACTAAAATGCATTGGCCAACAAATGGGCCAAAAGATATCTATAACATTAACTAACAAATGTGTCAAGAATAGGACTAAGACATTAATGGTATGTTGGCACACACATTAGGATTCAGCTTAATGTTGTGCAAGCAATTTACAAGGCATAAAACTTGTAAAAAAAGCATAGGTTATTCTCTTTACAAACATAGACCTAGTAAAAAATAGGAATAGGTAGATTATGTCACCCAAGTAAGAATAAAGTGGGTCAAGAGTGATGATTAAGCAATCAGTATGTGTAACATGAAATAAAAGAAATGAGACATTTTCTATTATGCATGATTGGTTTAATAATTTGGTAGTTAAGTTATACATATTCCTAGATAATTTAGAGTGTCAATTGTTACAACTTATAATCTATAAATACTTTTAAAGTGGGTAATCAAAGACTCACAGAAGGTAGGTAAGTGAAAGAATGAAACATTTTTAAGAGAGTTTGTCATTTCCTTTGTACTTGGAGTGAGAAAATAATAAAAGTTTGAAAAAATTCTTGCATACACTATTATCTCTTTAATTCATTCTATTAAATGTGTTTATGGATTAAACACTTGTTATGAATGTTTGTGTGCAAGGTTTGATATAACCAAAAAGCTATCTTGATTTAGTTAAGTTAGAAAAATTTAGTATTTGAAATTAGTTCCTTAATAAATAGAAAAAAAAGGCTATCATGAAAAGAAAAATTAATTAGATAAAATGTGAAATTCAAAGTTCTAATCTAATAACTCATTTATAATTAAATTTCTCTCCTCAAACTAACTAGAGGAAAATAACTTATTTGAAAAATTATATATTTTTATTTTTTTAATTGTTATTTTTTATGAATGTCTAATAAAAATGAGGTTCAGAGTAATGCAACTAAAGTAAAATCTTTTTTTTTTTTAAGCAAAACAAAGAGAAATAGGAAATAAGAATAAACTAATAAAATCAAATACAAAAATGAAAAGGCCATGATTCACAACTTTTATTGTAAGTGATGATTTCACTCTGGTTCATGAAAAAAGCATCCTTAATATGTTGTTTGCTCGAAACTAATTAGGTAAGCTTGTTTGCTTTTGTCCATTAAATTTATTAGTGAGCCTTTGGAATATTTTTTTTTTATTATTTTAATAAAAAAAACTACACAAGAAGAATATTCTCCCTTAGTTTTCATAAATCTTACACTTTATAGTAAGATTACATATGAATCTTCTAAATTAAATTTCTAAATTCTCAATAACTGTGATGATAATTTTATTTCAAATATTTGTTTTCAATGATTTGAAATTAAGACTTTAAATTTAAAAGTTCAAGCTCTTGTAACTCATAACTCATAAGTTGCCTATGGACTGTAGGAAATAAATAATAAGTTGTAACTCATATCATAGATCAAGTTTGAGGGCCCATGTAGTATTATATCATCCATATGTCAACTTGTGCTCATATGGAATAGTTAGTTGTTTGACTCCCACTCTTTTTTTTTTTAATAAAAAGACAAAAGAAAAAACTTTTTTACAACAAATTTTCCAAGGATCTCACAAAGAGGGGAAGTAGACTAATACTAGTGAGCATGATACTGGGGTCCAAAGGATTAGACAAAAGGGCATGAATTACCTCAGGCTCCACACTAATGATATTGTCCCAGCACCACATTCCAAGAACGCTTATCCTTAAAATACTTTGGAGTGGCCCACCTTCCCAAGTGCATGAATTGGCCACCCCATCCTCCATTCTCATCCCCACCATCATTAATCATGTTAACAAAAGTTAAGGCAAGAGGGAGGCTAAAGGTGGGGTTGTCCATGTTTTGTGTGAAGATAAATTTATTTATATCTATTACATAGCTAATTGAAAAGACCCTTGTGAAGAATTCTGTTGAATTAGGATGGCTTTGATGATCTGTATTCTTTTTATGTTATGGAATGAGCTATCGTTTATGGTACAGATGAATTGATCGTAGAGTTCCTCTATAAACAAGGGCTAAAATAAGGGAATAGAAGCTTCCCATTCCTAATCCTGCATTTGCTTTTATACTGATGCCAAAGAATGGACATATGCATCATATTAACCAGGCCCTTCTGCAAGTTCTTGTTCAAGATAATTAGGTATAGGCAAGCACTTGTCATGCCAGATGAAATATCAATTTTATGGTTGCTGACATAGGACTGCCCTTATTTTTTTCATCTTTAGGGTGAAGTTCCGCAAGCCACCTTTAGCGCACTATTTCTTTGATCTAATTGAAAACGCGATCCGCAATAAATTAGGTTCTTGCAGTATTTTACTACGAGTCTGAAGAATAAGCATTAGAGCCAGCCTGGTGGTAAGCTTGTGTAGCCATACATTCAGTCACACTTCAAATCTCTCGACTCTTTTTTTTTCACAGTAAAAAATAATTTGAAATTGTATGAGATTTGCATTGGCGTATCCATTGTGTTTTTAAACTTCTTAGTACTCAGATGATTAATCTGTCTGGTTGTGAGGTCGTAAGGGCAATCAATTATATACTTCCTCTTTTTTTTTTTTTTTTTTTTTGGTACATCGGGAAAATCAATGCTGTTTTGTTACTACATTCACTGTTGGGTATATGCAATTGTCATGTCTCCCACCCTTCGCCATCCTGTTTCGCTTCGCTCTACATTGACTCGGCATGCCTATAATATATTCCAGCTTGACTGATTTTGTATTAAGTGGACTGTAACGAGGGGGATGATTAAGAAGATGATGCACAAAAAAAAAAAAAAAAAAACCTTTAAAGTAAACAAAAAAGACAAAAATTTAAAACGAAATGGACCAATCAGGACATGAAACTTGAATTGCCATAGGCCATGTTTTTCTTACTTACTTCTGAAATTCGTGCCTTTTCCCCCTCATTTGACTTCAAACAAGATTCGGGAAATAATAGGAAATAATAGGCGTAATGACCTTATATTGTTTGACAGCAGTCATTGTATATTAAAAATAAATATTTTAAATAATAATTTTAAATTTTAAATTTTAAATTTAGTCCTTAGTTCTTATGAAGTTAAAAAAAAAAAAAAAAAGAGGGAGTTTTCTGTAATAATTATAATTGAATTTATATATTTTTCAATTTTCATAATTAACCTTTTTAAAATATATTTTTTTTCGAGATGGTCATTATTTCCATGTTGGAGTGCTACGTAATCTCTTTTCGCGTGGCATGCCATGTTTGTCCATTATCGAAATTTAGTAGTTGGGTTCTAGTGATATTATTTAAGACATAAATCACAATATTGAGATTTTAATTGGGAAAAAAAAAAAAGAAGAAGAAGAAGTTAAGTTCAATTTTTTAATTTACTCATATAAAAATTAAAAAAAAATTAAAAAAAAAAAAGTTAGAACATCTACAAATTTTGTAACAGTGAAAATATTTGTTGAACACACATATTATATATTCATCCAGTTATAATAAGATATTATATTATATTATATATGACATTTTTTAAAAAAATTATAATAATACCAAATTTCTTTTTGTAAAATAAAATATTATTTATATAATATAAAATATCTTAGGTATTTTATAAGAATTTTTATAATCTAAATAAATTTATGAAATTTGTGTTTTCTCTGCAGTATAGTTAAAACACTTTCAACGGAATTGCAGTAGCTCCGAGTAGACCCTTACCAATTCATGAATAAGGCTTTTGTAGCTTTCTTTATAGCCTAGACAGAGACACCACCCTTTGAATTTCACCAACATCAAAGCCTTCCTTCAGAAACTAAAGACACAAAGAACAAAGAGCCTCTGCCTCAGGAACTTCATTTACACAAAGAACAAAGAGCCTCTGCCTCAGGAACTTCATTTACACACACACACACACACACTCTCTCTCTCTCTCTCTCTCTGCGTTTACTACAGTTCCTCTGATATACCTTCTCTTTTGATATCCCAAAACAGAACTCATTTCTTCTCTATCTGTGTCTGTCACATGAGCACAACCCTTATTTCTCTCTCATCCTTGTTTCTTTTACTCTAACAAAAGTCATGGAAGAGACTGAAGAATCCAATGCCAACAAGAAATGCAACACCACCAAGACTGGAACTTTTAGAAGCAAAACCAACACCCACAAGCATCAGTATCAGCATCAGCATGAGTTCTTACAATACTCAGACAATTTGGGGTTCTTTAGCCAGAACCAATGCCAAAGTCTCTACCCAGCTCTTCGTCCTCCACCTTTTACAATACCTCTATCTCCACCTTTTCCTCAAAGCCATAGTCTCGGGTCAAAAACCCATCTCCAAAAGCCAATCTGTATGCTAAATACTCCTCTTTTTGCCTCTCCTGATAGCCATGGCCCAGTTTCTAATTCTTCACCAGGTAAACAAACCAGCTTCTCTGCTTTGTTCTCTTTGCTACTTTCTTCTTTCTTTTCAAGATATTACATTCAGATATTTTTTTGGCAAAAAAGTTCACACATAGCTTTTGTATCTGGTTTTTTTTTTTTTGTCTCAAGATTCTTGAAAGAAAGAAAGAAAATGTTATGTTTTGACATTCAGTCCCTGAAACACAGCAAGCTGAGAGCAGATAGTTGCCATCTTTGACTTTGCCTTTATTCGTTTTAGTTTATTCTCCAATTATAATGATCTCCCAATATGGGATTTTACAGCTTAGATTCATTTGCTACAAATGATGCAAATCTGATGACGAAATTGACATTTTTGCTATCAATTATAATGCATAAATCTGAAATATTGTAACTTGTACGCAAATATTGCGACTTGTAAGGTTCTGTTTCGTTTCTGGGTCATGAAGCATGACGATGTGTCTTTAAGACCAATCTGTATCTGAGTGATGGAGTCTAATCTCATTGCATTACGGCTGACGTATTCTGCTCACTGTTTATAAACAGTTACACAGGAACTGCAAGGACCCTTCAAAGAAAATGAAGGGAGGAGAATCATGGGTTCCACCAAACAAGCTGAAGCACTGGTGGTTGCAAGGAGACCAGATTCAGGAGGTGTGGAAGGGTCTGTTATTACTCTACTTGCCAATCATTTTCTTGTCCAATTCGATTCCTCGCAGAGAATTTTCCATTATAATGTGGAAATTTCTCCTAGTCCTTCCAAGGAAATTGCAAGAATGATCAAACAAAAACTAGTAAAGGACAATACCGCTGCCCTTTCAGGTGCTCTGCCAGCATATGATGGCCGAAAGAATCTCTACAGCCCGGTGGAATTCCAAAATGATAGGCTTGAATTTTACATTAGCCTTCCAATCCCGACTACCAAGCCCTCCTTGCTGTATGGAGACTCTCGTGGCTTGCAAGAGAAGCATCAACAGCTCAAGTTATTTAGAGTGAATATCAAGCTTGTGTCTAAGCTTGACGGAAAGGAGATGAATTGCTACTTGAGCAAGGAAGGTGATAATTGGGTCCCTCTTCCTCAAGATTATCTACATGCTTTGGATGTTGCTCTTAGAGAGAGCTCAATGGAGAAGTGCATACCGGTGGGGAGATCGCTCTATTCGAGTTCAATGGGGGGAAGTGAAGACATTGGAGGAGGAGCTGTTGGATTGAGGGGGTTTTTTCAAAGTCTTAGACCAACCCAACAAGGACTGGCTCTTAATGTGGATTTTTCTGTGACTGCCTTCCATGAAAGTATAGGAGTCATTCCCTACCTGCAAAAGCGTCTCGAGTTTCTTAGGGATCTTCCCCAAAGGAAAACAAGGGCCCTGAGTGGAGAAGAAAGAAAAGAAGTAGAGAAGGCCTTAAGGAACATCAGGGTCTTTGTTTGCCACAGAGAAACTGTGCAGAGATACCGTGTTTGTGGTCTAACTGAAGATGTTGCACAAAATCTTTGGTTTGCAGACAGGGATGGAAAGCAACTAAGGTTGCTGAGTTACTTCAAGGATCACTATAATTATGACATACAATTCAGGAACTTGCCATGTTTGCAGATTAGTAGGAGCAAACCATGTTATCTTCCAATGGAGCTCTGTATGATTTGTGAAGGCCAGAAATTTCTTGGGAAGCTCTCAGATGAACAGACTGCAAGAATTCTTAAGATGGGCTGCCAAAGGCCGAAAGGAAGGAAAACCATTATTGACAGAGTCATGCAAGGATCTGTTGGCCCAACGAGGTGATCCAAAACATACTTGAAAAGATGCTCTAGTGAAGGCATCAGTTTCCTGAATTCTCTCCAACCATTAATTCATGTTCACTGATTTTTTATTTATCACAGTTCTTCGTCTGACTGTGTCTAATAGTTTAAACCTTTTCATTGACAGTGGCAACCAGAGTGGAGAATTCAAACTCCATATTTCAAGAGAAATGTCACGAGTTAACGGGAGAATTCTTCAACCACCAAAACTGAGACTTGGTGATGGTGGACATACAAGAGATCTTGTTCCTTCTCGTCATGACCGTCAGTGGAACCTTTTGGACAGCCATGTGTTTGAGGGAACTAGAATAGAAAGATGGGCTCTAATAAGTTTTGGAGGCACCTCAGATCAGAAGTCCTACATTCCAAAATTCGTAAACCAGCTATCTCAAAGGTGTGAACAATTAGGCATCTTTCTTAGCAAAAGTACTATAGTTGGCCCTCAATATGAGTCGACTCAAGTTCTGAATAATGTTTCCCTCCTGGAATCAAAACTAAAGAAAATCCACAGAGCTGCCTCGTGTAATCTCCAGCTGCTTCTGTGCATAATGGAGAAGAAACACAAGGGGTATGCAGATTTGAAGCGAATAGCGGAAACAAGTGTTGGTGTCGTTACCCAGTGCTGCTTGTACCCAAATCTTAGCAAGCTGAGCTCGCAATTCCTGGCTAATTTGGCTCTCAAGATCAATGCCAAGGTTGGTGGTTGCACGGTTGCTTTGTACAATTCATTGCCTTCTCATATTCCACGCCTTCTTTCGTGCCATGAACCTGTGATCTTTATGGGAGCTGATGTGACTCATCCGCACCCACTTGATGATTTCAGTCCATCCATTGCTGCTGTGGTTGGTAGCATGAACTGGCCTGCACCAAACAAGTATGTTTCAAGAATGAGGTCGCAAACACACCGACAAGAAATCATCCAGGACCTTGGTGCGATGGCTAAAGAATTACTGGACGATTTTTATCAGGAAGTAAAAGAACTTCCCAGGAGAATAATCTTCTTTAGAGATGGAGTAAGTGAAACCCAATTTTACAAGGTCCTTAAAGATGAATTGCAGGCAATTAGAGAAGCTTGTTCTAAATTCCCTGGCTATAGACCTCCCATTACTTTTACAGTTGTTCAGAAGAGGCATCACACAAGATTGTTTCCCTGCAAGATTGGTCCCCCTGTTACTCAGAACCAGCTTTTCGACGAGAACATAGCACCGGGGACGGTTGTGGACACCGTGATTACACATCCCAAGGAATTTGATTTCTATCTATGCAGCCATTGGGGTGTGAAAGGGACAAGCAAGCCAACCCATTACCACGTCTTATGGGATGAGAACCATTTCACTTCTGATGAACTGCAGAAGCTGGTTTACAACCTCTGCTACACATTTGTTAGGTGCACCAAGCCAGTTTCTTTGGTGCCCCCTGCTTACTATGCCCATTTGGCTGCATATAGAGGCCGGCTTTACCTTGAGCGGTCTGAGTCCATGACTTCCACAAGGAATGGTTACACAGTTTCCAGGGCCGCCCCACCAAAGGTGGCACCTTTACCGAAGCTCAGTGAGAATGTGAGAAAGCTCATGTTTTACTGCTAATTTTTCTTCCAATCTCCACGTAACCATTACAGCCTATAGTGCTAGCTAGAATGATGTGTTAAGAAAAAAAAAGAATTCGTCTTTATGATTTTAATGCGATGGAATTTTCTTCATTTAGAATAAAGTTTATATAATTGAAAAAGAAGCGTAAATAAATAAATAGAAGTTTGTAGAAAACAAATTCAGATTCAAAAGAAAAGATGTAGCTTGTAGATGGCCAGCCTTATCCACCAATGCGGGTCTCTGAGACATTGGTCTGGGACAGTGCTATCAGATTCTAGCAATTGATCCATAAAGTTAGTTGGACACACATATGCTTTCCACGCATGCATCTGCAATTCAGTATAAAAGAATGGCAGAGTTCCCTTTTCACGCAAGTGTAAAGATCAGAACATGGCAGAGAAAAACAAGTAAACATATAGATATGAACAAAATCAAAGTGGAAAAAATGAATGGCAGTTTTTAACTTATGGTGCTTTGTATTTTTGTGAAATTTAGGACTTGAGTTTTTTTAAAAAAAAAAATTATTCATGTTTAACTTCATAATTATTAACAATTTTAGTGTTAAAATAAATATAAATATATATATATATATATATATATATTGATATAGAGAAAGAGAGAGAGAGAGAGAGTCTTTGGGACCTGGAAATGAAAGAAGCATTACAAAACAAAAGACAAGAAAAGATGGGATTCGAAGTAAATTCTGACTTTCGAATTGCCCCTTTGTCTCTTCCTCTGGCCTCTCGCTATCACCACCTATTGATCATCTCTTTCTCTCTCCTCCTCCTCCTCCTCCTCCTCTTCTTCTTCTTCTTCTTCTTCTCCTTCTCCTTCTTCCTCTTCTTCTGCTTTTTTACCTGTATGCCTTCAAAGAAGTACCCTGCACATGGGCTTGGACATCTTAAGGAAGGATCCGACTAATTGATTAAAATACGTTATCTATTATATCCAAGATATTATATATTATATTTCTATTATTTTATATAAAATAAAAAAAAAATTATATTATATAAAATATAATTTATGTAATATATATAATATTTTACACATGATATATAGAATATTTTTATAATTATTTATGTCAATAAAATTTGTACCTATCAAGATTTTTTTTCATATAAAAATGTTAAGAGACATGAAAAAATAGACAAAATTTTTACTATAAATATATAATTATAATTATTAATTATAATAAATATATTATTTTATATATAATAATTAATAATTATAATTGGATGATATAAAATAATATTTACAAGTCTTTTTTATTTTTGTAAAGAAATTTTATATATGTCTGTCTTGCTTATTTTTACAATAAAATTTTATATGGAATAGAGATATGATACGTTTTGTGTCTTGCTCCTACTCTCAAAAAAATTTATTCGGTATAAATTCTTCTCTTTACAAATAGTTGATATTAATTTAAATTTATTAGAGATTATAAATTAGTATTTATGAAAAAATTAAATTAAATTATTTTATTTATTATAACTTTTTATTAAATTAAAAATAAATATTATTAGTATTTGGTATATAAAAATTTAAATATCTAAATTTATTACATAATTTGTCAACATAAATTTATGTTACAAAGATATTAATTGTAATTCATTTTGAGCCAAATTATAAACTGATTAGCAAACCAAACCGCAGCTTGAAGAATTGTGAAAAAAAATAATAATAATTTTATTGAAGAATTTTTATAATTATTTTTTTTAATTCACCCAATACCTTAAATTCAACTTACATGGAATATTTTTTGTTAACTATAGTCACTGGAGTATTATATAGTAAATACATATTTCTTACTACAAAATTATTAAGTTTGTTCATATAACACAAATTTTAGCTTTTTTATAAAAAAAAATTAAAAATAAATTAAATATTATAAAAATATAATAATTATAATAATTATTTTTAAAAAATAAAATTTATGTAATATTAATAAATTTAATAATATAGCATTTAGATATATATATATATATATATATTCACTACTAAGATGTGATATGTGATGGATATTAAGCGACTGCCCTTTACAAAAAAATATCTAATATAAATTAAATTTATTTAATAAAATAAATATATTAAATAGCTTTATATATATATATAAACTATATAACATAATGGGTAAAATTAGTATTTTTTTCTTAAAAAAACTGCAGTTTGGAAAATATTTTATTTATTTTTATAAATATTATCTTCCATTTCATTTCTTTTCATAGGAAATTTTAATTTATCCATTCAATATTTCTATCTATTACTCTCAATTTTTCTAATTATAATATTTATTTTAGTAAATGAATTTTAATCATTTACTTACACTAAGTAAAATTTCAAGTGTAATATTTCAAAATTTCATGTCTAATTTATTTTATATAAAGTAGAAAAATAAATAAATAAATACCTTGAAAGTTCAAGACTTAACAAAGATTAAAGTTAAAGCTAGAAAAAAAAAAAAAAACTCAATTTTCCGACAGAGTTAAAGTATGAGTTTGAAATGCCAACCCCTCACTATGAAGACTTCTGTCAACCCATGAAATCTCACCTGTGGATTTGGAAGAACTCACAGCTAATAAGGAATAAGCAACACTCAAATCTGAAAATGTTTCCTGTGCATTTTACAGAGGGCCCCAACGATACAGTCAGTAATACAACGAGTTTAAATCTATCAAAGCAAGAAAGGTAAGAAAACATTACTTCAAAATCGAAAGGAGAATCTATAAAGTTTAAATCCTTGAGCTTAAAAATTATTGGAGTGTTCCTTTTATTTTTGATGGGACATGCAAATAGTTTAATTTTTTTATTTTTTATTTTTTTTATTTTATTGTTTTTGGACTTTTTTTTTTTTTTTTGAAAGGTTGAAGACGCTTGTACTGCTCAAAATTCCAAACAATAAGGTGAAGACAATACCACTCAACAAAGCCTCGTTCACCCCAAAAATACTCATTGGGGGAGTGTAAACCGAGCTCATCGACTACGAGGCGGAGGTTCACGGTGGAAAAGATAGGTTATTGAACCATTTTTTAACCTTCTCCTCTAAAAATTACTCATCAGTATCTACAATATCATTATTTATATAATTTATAATCTCTCTCTTTTTTTAAATAAGTAGGAGTTATACAATATCACAATCCACCCGTTAACACTTAAAAGTATAAGTATGGCCGGTGATTTGATATGTCCTCTTTTTATTTATTTATTTTAATTTTAATTTATATATTATTTTTTTAATAAAAATAATTTTAAATATTTATATGTATAATTATTTAATTTTAAATTTATTGATATTAAAATTAAATATGTAAAATTTTTATTTAATTTAATAAAATTTTTATTAATAGATTTTTTTATTAAAAAAATTAAATATAAATAATAAATAAATAAAATTTGAGTACAATTATTTATTTATATATACATTCATACACACGCGCACACATGCATTATCAATTCGCTGTTGGGCAGTACACAAATATCAACAGAGTAAGAGTTCAATAACAATAACTCACTGGTCAGTGGTCAGTAGTAACAGGCAATGGTTGCTTGTGATTCCCTTTTGTCGGTGATACGACCCCCATGCTGCCACTGCTGCTGCTGCAGCATGGCTATTTACATGACACCAAGACATAACCCAGAATGAAAACATCCTATCAAACAAGGACCCTTTTTCCTCCCCGCCCCCCCCCCATTTATTTTTATTTTTAGTGCTGTTGGATTCCTCTCTGGTCCCGTCAGTCCAATCCAACCCACAGTGCAATCTTTTACCTCACCCCTCCAAGTCTCTCTCCGGAGCATAAGCATTCATGCTGTCAGTTACCGGTGGAACGTATAAAATCATTTTGGGTCCTCAAAAACAGAAGTTTGGTTGAAAAGATGTTGTTATAAAAATCCCATCGCTTTTCCCTTTTTCAAATTTTTTTAAATAATTTTTAGCTTTGAAAGATCATTAGATTGAACGACAGTTAAAAACAGTTGCTTCCAACCTCTTATGATTAGACTGGATACGAGACTAATCTCATTTGACATGTTACATCAGGTGAGGTGACTGAAGGCAATAGGCTTTTTTTGGGTCTCTGTGCCTCTCTGTTCCAGGCGGAAACAAAAAGGCTACACACACTGTTTACTGCCAAAGAATGACCAGATGATCTTGAGAGAAGACTGCTTACATGTGCTTAGCAGCTTTAGTAGTAGTTGTTGTCCCTCTGGTTGTTTCGTTGATTGCTCCCTGGGTAAATGCCCACTTGGACTTGGGCCTGCCCCATCCAGAGTGGGGGGTGTTACCGGTTGGGCCATAAAATCTGAGTGTTATGTTTGAAACCTCATGCAGTGTCCGTTTGTAGGTACTTGTTTTCCTAGAAGATGAGAACGTGGGAATTCTCAGATAAACCTAGCTCTCACTACATAATTATAGACCTGAAATAGTTAAGCTACCATAACATATATGCTATAAATCCCTGGAAGTATGTCAACTTCGTTACCACTAACAATTTTGTTTGTTGCCATGCACCATTATGCACTCATGCTGGCCACTGTTATTTATTTCAGTTACTTCAATGAGTTCATGTTGATTGATTCCATTCATGACTAAATAACTGCCTTCACTAGTCTTCCTGTTTGTCAATACGAGTACCAAACTCTGTCAACTTCTCATTTATGTTGTGTCAGCACTTTGAACCAGATTCTGAAATGTGCAATGACCATCCTACACGGTAAACAAGAAGTCATTCATTTTCTTGTTACATTCTTTTAGCCCTTTGTCCCCAAGGGAGATCCAAACTACTCAAGAAAGTGATTGAAGATTAGATTTAAAGGTAGAAAAGGTTAGAAAAGGCGGCCTAGTGCAGATGTAATGATTGGAAGTTGGAGTAATTCTTCAATTCCTTCACAAACCTGCATCCAATCAATCAGAAAGTTGTCCTCAGAAATCAAAATAACAAAAAGTAGTTTTTCATAGGGATCATAAGCAAAAGTTTCAGTGGTGCCATAACAGTGCTTTCGCCTAAAACATCTACAATCATCAATTTCTTTAAAGAAAAATTCTGTTGGTTTTTCAACTTACCATAACTGTATAGCATTTTTTTTCTGCCTGCCTTGCAACTCAATGTAATACAAATAGAATTTTGCAATCAAGTAACCCTGGTCATCCTGGAAAAACTGCAGAAATGTACCATGAACACTACACATGATCTGCAAGTTGGACTCGTCATTTGGGGGCACAGTGGTCAAATATCAGATATCAAAACATGATGCAGCACTGAGAATAGAGAAAAACATAGAAGCTCTCCAATGGTAATCTACAGCCCTCTAGCTGTCAACCAAACCCAGAGAAACCCCATAAGACAATGAGGAAAGTAAGGGATTAACTGGATAACATGATCAAATGGAAGGTATAGCCGCAAATGGTACCTCTGAATTATGTCACTAGTGGCCTTTGTCTGTGTTCTATCCTTGGTTTGTATGTGCAGTGTAATCAACTCCTTACTTTTACGTCACTAATTTTCAGAACTCTGTTTGAAATTAAAAACAATAATTGTAAATCAATACAAAGGACCAGATGTCAAAGTTAGCAAAGTAATGAATCATACGAAGAGCATAAGATTAAAGGATGGAGACATTCAGGCGGACTTCATTTTACCTAAAGTTTTCAGAGATACAGAATCAACAGAGAAATGAAAACTTAGAGAGCTGCCCTCCTGCGTATTAATTCTCCATAGACCATGTTCAGACAACACCAAATGAGATCTAGTCCCAAACTTTGCCAAAGTAAATAACATTAAAGAGGAGATGAGACCTATTGAGCTTTATCACTTCAGTTCCAGGTAGCAGAATATTTTGGTGATGTGCAAGACAAAATGGAAATTCATGAGGGTAAAGAGAACCATAGAGTTATGCGAAAGAAAAGTCATGTCCTAGTGAAGACCATTAATATTTTTATTTCTTTTTCTCCATGATTGAATAACTATACCTTGTTTGACAAAGGAAGTTATATATTACTCGGTAATAAATCTCATGGTGCAGAAGTAAAGCCCAGCATGAAAATGAATTTTTACCCTAACAAGAGCATAACAAATTCACCATGCGATCCAGCCAATAAATGAATAACATTAAAAAATGTTAAGGACTTGGCAAAAGCTATGCAATTGTCTAATAATTCTTATTTTAGACTCAGGAAGAGCCACGCAATTGTCTTCTGGACTTGTGGTAGTTAGCTTATAAAGTATAAATTTTAATATGACAGTGGTGGCAGCAGCAGAAGACATAGGATGAAAAAGAAGAGGTATCAAATATGCAGTAATTTCACTCCTCCCAGTTGTACAAAATTGAGCCACCTTAACCTTATGGTGAATCTATAACATTCATGAACTATGATAGTATATGCATTGACTTACAAGGTAATTTTACATTTACTTTGAACAAACAAGGAAAACAAAAATACTGCAACTCTTCAAGAGTTGACTTCCAAAAGTATGATCCTTTACAGCCCTTTTAAAACAATGAATCTTACCATATCCTTTTTGTTTATTGTCCTTAAGAGATTTGAGAGTAATCAGAAATAATCACCGCCCATAAGTCTCAAAGCGAAATGGTAGCTGAAGGTCTAGGGCAATGTTGGTGACAAGATGACGAAGATTAGCAACAAAAGCCAAACTCCTTAATAGCAGCTCCTAGTTTCATTGGCTTTGAAAGCTTCATTCAAAAGAATCAATGTACAGGATCATGCTATTGAATTCCCAGAGATTCGCCAGAAGCAGATATTGTTTCTAAAATTGACTGGCATTCACCATCTGAGGCTTCCATATTATAAGATCTACAGCTGAAGTAGAAAACAGCATTCATCATCAAATCAATGAGCACCACAAATGAATACATGATCACCAACAGTGGACCTTCCCATATCCTGGACGACCCATCTCCATAACTCAATGTCTTCACCCTGTGCTCAAATAAACCCTCCACAAATGCCAATCCAATAGTTGATCCAAGAAATATCAAAAGCCCTACCTGTGTCTGTCCTCTAATCAAAATGCTGGACCTGAGCAGTGCCTGAGGCCCCGAAACATCCTCCAATACAGAGATTACAATGGCAACATTGCATATTATGATTGCATTGGCAAAAACAACTGAGAATACTAGACCCTCCATCATGGCAGAATACAGATTCATATCAGGTGAGAACCCCAGCACAGAAAATGCACTACAGATGGCAAAAAGAAGTACACAGAATAACGTTATGCAACCAACGATCACCATACATGCCCACACATAAGTGAAAGTAACCCTTCTCCAAATTTTACTTATTATCACCAAAAACTTGGATGAATAAGCAGTTTGCCTTGAATAAGTGCAATCCACGGAGTAAACAACTGCAGCTTTTGACAACAAAGAGAAGGTGAGAAATAAAGGGAAGCACATGGCAGATGAAATGGCCATCTCTGCAAGCCGATGGCATGACCGTCTGGTAACAGGGGTCAATGGGAGACCACTGGACTTTGCAACTAACATCAGCCTAGTAGTCAGTCTCTTAACAATACTCCGATCAACCAATACATTAGACAAAAAAACAGCAGTCACTGGACATATGAGCAGAGCTGTAATCAGCACAAAGAAGGCGCAGTTATACCGCAGAATCCTTATTGTTTCTCTCAAGATATCCAATGCGTTCATTGAATGAAACTGGTGATTAACCCCGTTTCCATGACCAGATGATTCCAATTCAAAATTCCGCAAATGGGTTTCCCCAGATTCCTCCTTTGTGATCTGATACTCCAAACCAGGAGAAGCTCCCCCGGAGATATCCATCGGGATCAATATTCCTCACAGATCTATCTTAACAGTCTCCAGCTATATATTGAAACCCAAAACATAGATTGCTCAAACGAACAACAAAAGAAGCATGAAGAATGGCGAAATTCAGGTCTGGCAACGTTGGAAACGATTCAAATGAACACATAAAAACCTTGGGTCGTCACCGAATGGGTGAGCTGGTGGGACTGAGAATTCTGGAAATCGAGACGAATTGCGAGAAAACGAGTGCCCTCCATGTTTGCTTCTGGTCGCTGTTTGCAATATATATATATATATTTATTTATTTTTATTTTTATTTTTGACAGTGCATATGCATATGCTTTCAAGCCGCCCATACCCATTGGCAATGAACCTTTTCGAGCTAATAATAGTACTCTTCTCTTTTTTTTTTCTTTTTTAATAACAACCAAAAAAAGAGGAGCATTGCAAGAATAACCATACTTCTTACAACCTGAGGTTGAGTGTCATGTTTGTATTTTAATTTAATAATAAATTATATATTAATTTTAATAAATATTTTATATATTCAATTTATAATTATTACTAAATCTAAAACCCATTGACATATTATATCACAAATTTTAACTCAAAATAACCTACTAAACTCTCAGCGTTAAATGGTAATAATAATACTCTATTTTGAAAAAAAGAAAAGGAGGGGGTACTCATCTAGAATTGAAATACATGTATTAATTAATTTATTTTTTAAAAAATTTAATTTCCAAATAAGAGTTATGCTCCTTTTATAAAAACACACACTATTTAGTTTGGAGATCCCAAAATATTACATTGTTGATACAAACACCACTGGTCTTTAAATTCAAGATGTCAACATAGTTTTTGATGATTACCAGAAGCTTAAACTAATTAATGATGATCTTAGTTCCTTTTGTAGCTACAAATTGAAAAATTAAGCAGAGAGAGAGAGAGAGAGAGAGAGAGAGAGAGAGAGAGAGAGAGGAAAAAGGAAAACCAAGTTTGAAACCAGAACCAGTTCATTAAAAGGATGAAGGCCCATAAAAGCCCCTGTTTTTTATTTATTTATTTAAAGGGCCCTCTTTTCACCTTGCAGCCTCTGCAATCAGTAAACTATCTCAACCACTCGCCTCAACGAGCCGCCATGGCAACCGCCCCATTACCGCCGCTTGGACTAAACCTCTGCACGTTGCTAACAGGATCAAAACGAATCATCAACGCCCACTCCCGCCATTTCCTGGCACTCTCAGTCCTCTTCCTCCTTCCTGTCTCCTTCTCTGTCGCCGTCTACCCAACTCTTCGAAACCTTTTAACCCAATCCGCCGCACATAACGCCAAAGTCCTCCTCTCTCGCGCCACCAATCCGATCGTCCATCGAGACCCATTATCATCAGGTCCGTTGATCACTGCCCAATCACTTGTTCTCTCTCTTCTCCTCACACTCTTCACCTTGGCGCTCTCTCTCCTCGCCGTTGGTTCCATTACGTACAGCGTTCTCCACGGATTCTATGGTAGGCCCGTGAAGCTCGCTTCGGCAATCCGATCGGCCTTCACTTCTCTCTTACCCCTTTTCGTCACTGTCGTTTTCGCTCAAATTATCGTTCTTGGAATACTTGTCGTTTGTGGGTCGTTGTTGTTTACGGTGATGAAAGGAATTGAGCTTGTGGGTGTTCGAGCCGAGCAATCTTTGCCTTATCTTATTGGGATAGCTTTGACTGTTTTGGTATTGCTTTTGATATATATGCAGTTGAATTGGACTCTGCTGGGAGTGGTTGTGGTTGTGGAGAAAAGCTGGGGGTTTGAGCCCTTGAAGCGAAGCAGTTTCTTGGTGAATGGCATGAGAAAGGTGGTTTTGTCTTCAGTATTATTCTTCGGGGTCCTTGCTGGGTTTATCTTGTGGGCTGCCTCAACTTTTGTGGAGGTTAGCAGCACCAGTGGTGGATGGAAAGATTGGGGATTTGTGGCACAAATTGTGGAATCTTCGATTATCCTTA
Organism: Kandelia obovata; assembly: GCA_021464305.1. Taxonomy (NCBI): domain Eukaryota; kingdom Viridiplantae; phylum Streptophyta; class Magnoliopsida; order Malpighiales; family Rhizophoraceae; genus Kandelia; species Kandelia obovata. The sequence goes on from CM038488.1 coordinate 2,374,226, forward strand.
CGTTGTTGTTTCTGTACAATATTGCTTCGTGTACGATTTTGTACATGTACTGCAAGGCGGTGCATGGGGAGCTGGCTTTGGAGATTGCTGAGGAGTTTTCCGGACAGTATGTTACCTTGCCTTTTGATGATGGAAAGGTCCCTCGTGTTGTTTCTGTTGTTTATACTTGAAGAGCTAAACGCCTTAAAATTATACGTTCTGGTTGTTTCCTAGTTCACTATTTTCCTCAAGCTACAGAAGTTGTATTTTGTTGGATTCAGATGCTGGCATCAGTTCCGTGTCAACAACGAGAAAAAGATGGAAACTTGTTAATACCATTGTATGAAACTAGACTGTTTTGTTGATGCCTATGAATCGAATTGATCTGTTTCTGTAAGTGTGTGTGAAAATCCTGCCTTGTCTCTCCATGGGGAGAATCAATGTCTGCAATCTATACTGTTTTTATTTCATTGTGAATTGCGCAGCTTGTGCAATGAACATGAGCATTAAGTGTACCTGCTTGTTAATAGATCCGTTTGTTGAATTGAATTGGGAATTGTGGAAATAAAGAAACGTAATTTGTAAGAATCTACATTGAGGGGTGCATGTTGTATCATCACCATCAAATGATGACCGAAATGCAATACAATTTGCCTTCTTAATTTGTGGCGGCGCTTGAGTGCCTCATGCTATATGCTCTAGATATTTACGCAGTGGTCAAATGTGTAAAGTTGTTGGATTAATAATTGGTCTGTCAGTCGTATGTTTCTAGCACAGTTAGTACAATTAGTCGACAGACTATTATTAGAATCTCTTGGTCCTGTATTCCACTCTTCGAAATTTTGTCCTTCGGCCTCCCTTTTTAAACTTTGAATAAATAAATAAATAAATAAAGGATCTGCCATATGTGCTATATATAGAATTTGGCAGCTGATATGAGTGATTTTCTAACTTTAGACTCCTCCTATTGGTTGCAAAATCCACCTAATGGGAGCTGCTTGTCATGCCGCCATTGGTGTGCTCCGGCTATGGCCTTTGTGGACAGAATGAAATTGTAAGGCAAGACTTTTTGCTCCAAAAAAAATGGAAAGAATGGGAACATTGTCAACTCACAAGTATTTCCTTGTGAATCCAGTTTTTTATTATTATCGGTCTTTTTCGGTCAAAGAATATCATCATTCCTCCTCTCTCTCTCTCTCTCTCTCTCACACACACACACACACACCTGTCTCTTATACACATCTAGATGTGTATAAGAGACAGTGGTAGAGATGTGCCAAGGGCCAAGAAATTGACTCTTTTTTAACAATTATGTGTGTGTGTGTGTGTGCTGTCTCTTATACACATCTAGATGTGTATAAGAGACAGCTCTCTCTCTCTCTCTCTCACACACACACACACACACACACACATAATTGTTAAAAAAGAGTCAAGTTCTTGGCCCTTGGCACATCTCTACCATTAGTCTTCCACTTGAACAATACCAAGGATCCCACAATAAGTTTGGAAAACTTGGTTCTTCTAGTTGTAAACTTCAATATGATGAATTGAGTGTAATTTTGAAGATAAAAGTTTAGTTTTTCACTGATATAATGTAGACCTTTGGATAAAATATGGTGTCCGAAAACTCAAAACGATACGAGTGATCTGGTAAAATCTTGTTTTTATTTGGGCAATGAACTTAAGTTAACACTGTTCAATCCAGGTAACCAAAACCAGAGGTCCAAAGCATAAAAAGACTTTGGGAGCATGAAGCATGCAAATTTCCCCAGAAGCACAGCTCTTTCATCCAAATTCTCCTTACATCACCAGCACATCTTGGTCATGAAGCCTTGATTTTGAAGCTCCACGCTGACTACCAAAGGATTGAGGCAAAATGAATGGCCATTTTTTTCCCCTTCCATTGGTACTAATAGGAGAGAATGTTGAAATATTTCTGAGTCAGATGAACACAACCAAACATATATACTAGTGATCAAAGCTTGTTAAGGTTAGACTGGCTAAAAGAACATGATTTTAATCTAAGAACTCCCTCATCATGGTCAGATTGAAAGAGGAGGTTGTTCCAGTTGGTTGACCTTTGGATAATCCTGGAAGGAACTCTGTCACTATCCTCCCCACCAGATGCTTCATACCCATCACTAGTAGACCTTAATAACAGTGGAATTCCACTGTGAGGAACAGCACCAGCAACAGATAGAGCCATGAGACTCTTTGATTCTTCAGCTCCAGATGAGGAAACACAGAATGGGTTGATGTCTGGGGAGTCTAAGCTACTCTCAGGTGAAGAAGCATCGCCCATTGTGCTGGGCATTGCTCTGCTTGTTTGGAAAGCACTCCTAGCCTCAAGCTGAAGAGGGGCCAGACTAGCAGATGTGTTGGTGAAACCTTTCTCAGCTCCTATGCTTGGCACATTAGTTACTGGTTCCAAGGTCATTTCAGCTGGAAGGCGAACCCGCTTGCTACCTCGCCTTTTATTATTGTCAGGCCTTGGGAACATTCGACGGCCACTACTGCCAAAGCTATTATCTCTTTCTAGACCAAAAGGAGCATCTCTTTTCACAACAGGCTGCAGGATTTTGGACCTTTTTCTTGCCTCGGCTGCAGCTTTTGACACCTCTTCTGCATTTAATCGAGCCAATGTCCATGGACTGATCTTTACAGCCGGATTCTTTCTCTTCGCTGGCTCCTCTGCAGCTGTTTTCTTTCCTAATGAACTAACAGACCCAGTATCTGGGGGAACAACGTCAAACTGGAGGAAAAGCAGAAACCATAGTTAAGAATAGAACAGTAGAAATTGGACTAACACTCTTGATAATCATTGCAACCAATCTAGACTGCCATAAGTGTGGGCTAATGAAGCAGAAGATAGTTTTGTAGAAATTACTGACACAATATGCACATGTTGCCTGATCATTAAAATTGCAGCAGGAGAGTGTACCTGGTCTTCCAGAAACAGGCGAGGTGGTGTGCACCATGCACCTCGGTTGAGAGTAGAAAAGGAGCTTGCACTACTTAAACCAGTAAGGGAACTGACAGGAGACATTTGGGGACTATGCTGACCTCCAACTCCTTGATGATCTTGTTCCTGCTCCCTTAGTGCTATTATGTAATCATATGTGCTGATTCCCTGCATGCATGCAGCACTACTTTGTTAACTCAACAATATGTCAGCAGGACAAGAAAATAGCATGTGGTGAATACCACCAAAAAAAATCAAACATATTGAATAACCCAAAACATATGCATCTGTATGCATTACTGTCTATTTCAGAAAACTAGAATCACATTTAGCTCCACAAAGAATAGAGATGACAGCTACAGTTCATTATTGAAGCAATTACCTTTTTTATGAGGAGGATGTGGAAGAAGAAAAGCTGAGCAAGAGGTAAGGTTGCAATCATTGCCAAGAAGGTGCATACTGCCTGCAAGAAGGTTCAAATAGTTTCCATTAATATGGCATTGGAAAAAAAAAACATAGTAGTGAATTCTTCTTCTTGGCTTAAAAATTGCACACCTACTTATACAACAGGTAATCCACCCAATGAAGAAACAAATTAAAGCAATAAAATGGCAAGATAACTCACCACCACAATTACGAAGGGAACCAAGGAGAAACTACTTCCCAATTTGGACGAGATATCGAGAGAGAAGTGCTTCTGCTTGAGAAAACAGCAAACAAGCACAAGGATTCCAGTAGACCATTGTACAATAAGCTGCAATCTCAGGCCCAAGATGCACAAACCATGTTTATACCTGTTGAATGTATTTCAAACACTTACTCTGGATGACCTTTACTCCTGGCATGTTGCTTGTGGGACTCAGCAGCAAAACTAGAAAGTACAAAACTATTTGGCAACAGGTAGACTTGCAAATTGCGAATTTGATGGGAAACAACCAAGCACAAGCAACAGCAGAAGCCAGAAGTAAACCAGTTGGGCATCTTTACAGAGTAAGTGTTGAACTCTAGGACATAATAGATCAAGATTGCCTTGGATTTTTTTGTCTGGGAACTCCAAACAAAATTTCACAGGCAGATAACATTTCCACCAATGGTTCGTCTTCCTTCTAACGTTAAGATTTCTCCAACTAATGTTGAGAATAATAGGAAGTGAAAATTTTAGGGATCAAGACCTTCACGTGCAGAAGGTTGTAAAAAATCAAATGTTCAAGCTGGACAATTGTTAAAATTTCAGGTAATGCAGTGTCTGGAAGCAAGTGCTTTACCAAGAGGAGAGCAGAAACCATAAGAATGAAAAACTGTCTGTAGTTCTTTTTGCCTATACAGTTGTTAAGCCACTGCAGAAACCAAAGACTACATAATCATTAGTGGAATGTCATAAAAGTGCAAAACTATCAAATAATTAAGATGCCATTTACCCTGCAGTGATGGTCAAAACGATCAACACATTTGTCACAAACCCTACAGTGCTTGCTGTACTTGAAAACCTGGCAAGAACCAAAATTCAATAGACTTCCATAGACTGGACAAGAATGCAACACAAAAGATTCTATATGACCAATCGTTGAAAAAATATTGAACAACAGGAAGTGTCATGCAGAGTTTGATCACCTGCACAGGTTTAACTGAAAGGCTGACGTCCTAACACAGACCTACATTTGCATGCATGACTTATGCTGCCTTGCAACTAAAAACAATGCAAATAGCAACAAAAGCACAAAACAAAATTTACATGGAAAACTTCATATCAGGGAAAAACCACAGGCAAAGATGAGGAAATTCACTAACTTGAAGCAAGAATACAAAGAAATCATTTTATTTCATCCAAACAGAATACATAAGTGAGTATAGAAAACTCTAAGCTTGAATATAACTAGTCCATACTCTGATACCACCACAGATCCCAGAAAAATCTCCTATTTTGTCACACTGTGAGCTCTCCAAATCGGACCGAACAGAATTCAGGTTACCAAACTCCCACATACCTTATAGAGCATAATCCTTTTATCTACCCAAGAAGCATTTTCCTATTGTATATTCATAATCAACATACAAGATTGAACAATTGAAAAAAGAAATAGAAATAGACTGACATTAAACATTTTCACCAACCTCAACTTCACACAAACTGCAATAAAACATGCCATCCTCGCTCGTCTGTTGCTCGGAAGATTCGTAGCTTGAACTGCAGCAATTGCAGATAAAAGCACAAGGAAAGAATGCCAACTGCAAACAAGATGATCTCCCTGATGTCACATTCTTGTCAACATCTATATTGTGATTTTTTGAAATCACAACCCCACTCAACACATCCTTATCCAGTTTTTTGCCTCCAATCGGAGAAGCATTTGCATCATGTATTGATGAAGTCAACTCTCCACCTAGTTTACAATCTTTTTGTTGGGTGTCTTTGGAATCGAATCTAATATTGATATACTTTTTGGACCGAAAAACACCTGAGTCTCCAGGATCAGCTGCTGCACACCAAATATATAGGCCAAAGACACATATAATCTGGAATCAAAAAGAAAACGTCACTGAAGTTCCAACCAGCCAACTAGACAAGATGACATCTCTAAGACAAAAAAGAAAGGCACAAATAATTTTATTTTTGGTCCAGTTGAATTGCGAAGGGGACATTAACTATGAGTGATGTCTGGGTTAGAACCTAGAACTCGCCACCAAGCTTTAAGCTTGGAAGGGCCCACATTGCTGGGGGCATATGCATACTTTAGTAGCATATAAATTCCCAGGTCCCTCAGAGGAGACCTTGATGGTTACAAACCTAGGCATCATTTTGAAGGTCTCAGGTATTGTGGGACGAGAAGTGACAAGAAAGCTACCCTTGTTGTCTAGCTCACGAACTGATTGGCCTCTTAATGGACCAAAAAGAAGCATAAAACTTCCCATGCATGTTCCCTAAATAGATGCGTTTTGTCAAGCAAATTGATAGGCACAAAGCATGGTGCAATAATTAACTCCAAAACTTGAGAATGCATGAAAACATTTGGAAACTTGAATGCGGTAGTTTCTTTATAATAGACAAACTAATAATTATGGTGACATTCATAAAATATCCTAAAAAACCAGCAGGAAGGTGTGTAACATCAACATGGTGAATTGATTGTTAATCAATCCCACCACCTTTCTTGGCCCAGAATTTTATGCGCCAGATATCCTCCAAACTGCTTGGAGTTAAACTTTGTGCTATAAAACAATTTTGAATATGGAAAGACAAGCCAAACTATCACTCTACTGGTTACACCCTGCTTTTCTGCCAATAACATACTTTTGCATGTAAGACTCAAAAGCCATTTCCCAGGTGCGATGTTACAGGAAAATACCCATTTTGCATCTCTGAGGCCAAAGATCTTATTAGCAATTCTTAAGCAGATAACAATGAATTTCCATTCATTAAATAATGAAAGCTTCTTTTTTTCTTTTTCTTTTTTTTGTTTTATTTGTTTGAACCCAAGACTCCATAAATAGAGAAGCAAAAGAAAATATTCAGGAGATATCCACAATCTTCGGAAATTTTATATGCAACAAGTACCCCAGAAAACAGTCAAGCAAACCCCACAAGCGGCAAGCTGTCCAGGAATTACGCTAAATCCTCTCATGTATAACATACTTCCTAAATCATTTCCATCCCCTTAAACAAAAAATTAAAACCAATAAAATGGAATGCTCCTTAATGCCTGTGACATAATTTTTTTTTTAGCAGGCATAGTGAGCAAAAGAGAAGCCACCTCCCGTAGTCCACCGAAGAGATAGCTGCTAGACATGCTTGAAAGGTATAGCAGATAAATTACAAAAAAAAAAGAAAAAAACAAATAGCTTAACAATCACAAATAAAGGAAAAAAGAAAGTAATACTACAGAATGAGGAAGATAAATCAGGAATTGACAAGCAGAGAAATCACAGATCTCAGCTCTTCAACCCATTAGAACATATTGAAAGAACAGTTGATAAAGAGGAATAAGTGAAATGGTTCACCAAAGGAAGAAAAACGAAAATGAAGGTGTTGAAATTGCTTACTAGAGGAGTGTAGATTCCCATCAAAATGTCTTGAAATATCTGCCTTCCCGCAAAAGGAGCAAAGAAAACATAAAACGCAAACCCCAAAGCCAGAAACACAGCAACAGCCACCACCTTCACAAGATGAATTAAACACTCAAAATACAAACTTTAAGATAAAAAGGAAACGAAAAAAAGTATTAAAACAAAAAAGAAAGAAAAGAAAGGAAGAAGTGATAAACAAATACCTGAAGGGGATGATACGGTAGTTGCCATCCATGCTTCCTCATTTTTTACCACCCCACCAAGAACACTAAAGTATATATTATATCAGGAAATAATGAAATACAGGTCAAACAAGAGATATCTGGGGTTTCATTTTATCTTCTTTCTCTTTTCCCCCTCATTGTTCTGTAAAGAAAGAAATCAAAATCTTTCATATCACTACATTAACAGCCAATACAAGGGGGCTTAGGTGGTCCATAGCAGATAAAAAAGCCACCAAAATAGAGCTGAAAGGTGAAGCTAAAACTGGTAAGGCTTGTTGGGAAGTGAATAGTAATGGACAAGAAGTAAACTTTTGTCTGATCCACACAACCCACAGCCTAAAAGCATGGTAAACAAAAGGGTGACTCTGGTACTGAATTTGAGTCTTTCTTGGTTTCTATACAAGCAAGAACAAAGCCTTTTTCTTTCTTTCTTTTTTATTATTTTTTTCTTTTTTCAATTTGACAAGGGCTAGTAATGAGAAGATCTATCGATCATCTATGAGGACCGTGAAGAGAGAGAAACAAGGATTGGAGGGTGTCTGTCTGCTCTGGACTCAGTCTGGCCTGGCTTTTAATTTTCTTTGCCTGCAATACAGTCACCTTGCAAGCTCCCTCACTTTTTTCACTTTTCCATTGTTTCTAGCTTTACCTTTTTCCCATTGGTCCCTCAAAATCACGTGTCACAGAGCCAGCGCAACAGCCAGTTGCTGTTTTGGTTTCACTTTTCTAATTTTCCAACAAACCCTTTTGACAAAAAAAAAAAAAAAAGTGTGATATTAGAACACATCAAATCACTATAGCATAACCATCAGTGCTTTTTTTTTTTTTTTGAAAAAATTTATTTCACCTTCTACGATGATATAACTCAGAAATTTGGATCTTCTCAATCTAAGCGTAGAGGATGAATTTTATGGATGTTGAAATTACCCGATTGTGCAAAACAAAGAATGGTATTTTGAAGTATATACTAAAATCAAAGATGGGCAACGTTTAAAAAGGTATGTAGGGTAAATTGCATTGCTATTGCTATAGATGATGCCTTCTTTCTGTATTAACACGAAGGTATAAAACAACGAGTGGATCAATTGGTAGACCCTCCTCCTGGCAAGCCCCACTTGAGAGGGTATTTCTTCTACGAATCTCTTTGTATCTGTCATCTCCATCGCCCCCCATGCATTTCTTGGCTGAATTTAAAGAGTCAGACAAATAACTACTGTATTTAATGTCCTTTCTCTGCTGTTGTTTCCCCCCCCCCCTTCTTCTTTGGTGCAACTGCTGTGGGGAGTGGGTGATGCCTAGTCCAAGATGAAGTTTGAAACAAAGGAATATGTTGCGCACTGTGCATGGGAGGAATTGTTTTTCACTACTACCATTATACTTTTCAAAAACTTGGAGATAACTTTGGCATTTTCTTGTCAGATATTGGACTTGATGAGAAATTATAATACATCAACGAAAAACTTCATTAAATAACATAATGACTAGACAAAAGATAATAACTTAATTTTTTATATCTAATTTTAATTGTTTATAATATCAGATAAAATATAATTTATTCACATATTTTGTTATTATTATCGGGTTAATTAGATTAATTGAAGTGGTGTAATTGACGTGAGAGGGTGAACTTAAAAGATTTCACATTGACTCAGACTCAAACTTAATTAGTGATTAACGCTAATAATTAGAAATTGTTCCTATGGTATGAAAATGCATAGACTTTGCTAATTTAGGAAAATGCTTCCATGATTGGATTATTAGATCCATGCCTCATCCATTGCATGATCTTCCTAATGTAGAATTCCAAGTTTTATTATTATTATTATTATTATTTGAATGAAATGTTGCCTTTGAGGGTCAAAAGTAATATTCTTGTTAAGCTACCTAAAAATTTATGGAATAATAACTCCAACTCTCACAAATTGCCACTATATTAATCGACCAAAGTAAGTTAAGATTTAATTTTTCAAGCCAATCCCGATTTTAAAGTGTAAATCACTCGTATAAGGCAAGAGAGATGAGTGCACTAAAGCATCACTTCACCGGCCGGTAAGAATTGTATATTTTCATTCAAATAACAAGAGTAACAAAAGGTGTATATTTTGAAACCCTAATGTAAAATGGAAAGCCAGCCAGCCAGCTTGCTTACGAGCTTTTTTTAAAAAAAATCTTTTTTTTTTTCTGAAAATTATTATTTACCGATTTTTAGAAATTTTGTTTAACAAAATTTTATGAAAATTAGAAATTACTTTTAAGATTTAAAAAGGAAAAACTTTAGAAAATGTAAAATCCTTTCTCCTGCAAACTTATTCCTATGAAATTTTATATTGCTCTTTAGCTTTGCTTGATCTCTCTTTTTCTAGTTTGTTTTTGCAATGGTCATTTTGAGTTATTGGAGCGGTGAACGGAGATAGAAGGTCGTGTCCGTTGCCTCCGTCGCGAGCCCATGCTTCTGCTTAGAATCCTCCATGGAAGGACCCAACAAGCGGTACCCAGTTCTTTCTTTTCGCAATTCCAACCCTCCCATCCATTTCCCAGTCCTCAAAACCTTCCTAAAGTCTTTTGACACCCTTGCTCGCCCCACGGACGTCGACCACCGTGTGAGGGGCGCCGAGGCAGACGCCTTGGGACACTTGCTCAAGGAGAAGAGATTGTTTTCTTGGGAACTTACTTCTGGATGCTTATATGACCCAACCAAGCACATGGATTTGCAAATCCATTCTCGTTAAGTTTTTTTCTATTTAAATCTTTAAAATAATTTCTAATTTTCATAACATCTTGTAAAAGAATAAAAAAATTAAAATTAAATAAATACTAATTTTTATAAAATATTTTTTTAAAAAAATATATTAATGTGACATCTGATTATGCAAAAACAAATAATAATAATAATAACAATAATAATAATAATAATAATAATTTAGATTTTAATTAATAATGATAAAATTAACGTTATACTAACAAAAAGAAAATGTAAAAGATACAAAAGAAAACAAAGTAATAAGTAAATTCTTTATATATATAAGAATAATAGGTAAAAAATTAATAATTTCATTTGATAGGTTAAAACTATTTTGAGTTCGAATATACAATTAAAGCGGTACTATAATATTGATTGATTACATGTATTATTAAAAAAATAAAAATAAAAAATAAAAAAGGGGAAGATCGGTCCCTCCCTTCTTATCTTCAAAATAAAAAAAAAAAAAACAAAACAAATTGACAAACAAAGGATAAAAGGGGCCGCGGCCCCGTGTGTCAAGGGAGTCAATACCCCTAACAACACCCTTTTTTTTTTAATTATTATTAATTATATTTATCTATTAAATAATATAAATGTATATGAACTCCTATTTGTCCCGTCTCTGTAGAAGTCACACCGTTACAAATATTTCTGGGTCCAAAAATGGCAGTGTAAATGTAACATTGGTCCGACGCAGACCAGCATGAAGCATGTCGTACGGTACGCATACGCCTAGCCTAGCTATTTGTACACTGCCCCTTGTTCAAAATGTCCGTTTGCCTATTTGATCATTGAGCATTGTATGTGTTTCAATCGACTGAAAAGCTTAATTGTTGTGTTTTAGGAGAAGATTGACGATATTATTCAATTTTAGTAGAACTTCAATTGTTTATATTTTAATGTGCTTGTGTATATTTATTTGATATTTATTGATATCACTCCATTTATATATTACATCTCTATTTATTTGTTAAGCAAACAAATAAATTTTATTTAAATAATTATTATTTACTATAATAAAAAAATTAAATTTAAAATTTAAATTAGGCTGACAATACCATAAAAAAAATATATATATATATATATATATATATATATCTCTCTTTTTTTCAAATTTATATTTTTAAAAATATATTAAATAAAAATTTGAGTAATTTTATAATAATAATAATAATGATAATAACTTGGATCAATTAATTGGAGCGGTGCTTGTGATGGATCGCACCTCAAGAAAGGTTCCAAGTTATGAGAGAAATGGTTATAGAAATTTTAATTCATTTAACTTCATGTATATGATACATTAAATGTAACTTAAGTGCTTTAAGTTTCAACATTACAAATATTATAAAATATATGTGTTGGTTAATCTAATAGCCAGTTATATTTGATTGATTAGATTTAAGAATTGAAAGTGCATTAGCTTAAACAGTTATAAAAATTTTGAAGTCAATTGAATAGTTTAAATATTATAATTGATTGTTATCTTATAAATAATATTTCTATTTTTAAATTTAATTATCCTCTTAAGAAAAAATGTACAACAATTAATTTTTTTATTTTCATCTATAAAAGAAAATTGTATTTAATTGTCCTTTTTTAGTGATAGATAAAAATAATAATTAAAAGTAAAAATAATTAAAAAAAAGGACTTTATTAGGAAAAAGTTGAAATTGTAAAAAAGTAAAGGTTTTTTTTTAAATAATAAAAAAAATAAAGAATAAGCCTTTAAGTATTGAATAATTAATGTATTTTTGTAAAAATTTCACAAAAATTTTGTTATAATTAAGTTTAAGATAATTTAATATGAAAAGTTGTATTTACTTTATAAAAAAATATAATTAATAAAATTAAATTTAAATCTTAAAAAATAAACTTAGATTTTTAATTTAAAATAAATCATTATCATATATGCATATATATATATATATATATATATATATGCTCTCTCTGTTTTTTTTTCTGTACTCTTAATAGTTATACTAATTATTTTTTATTTTTATTAATTAAATTATTATGACTCAATAAAGTTGAGATATAGTCTAGGTTAAACAATTAAACTAAATAAACTTAATTTCTCTATTTGGGGCCACTTTAATAATCAAAATTATGAGTTTGAAATAAATATTTTTTTCTGTATATTATATTCTTATGAATTGAATATATAGATATACTTTGTAAGATTTACTATTTTCTAATAAGTATTTTATGTGTTTTTAACGTAACATTTAGCGCTTGGTACAAATTTAATATTTTAATCAACAACATTTTCTGAAATTATTTTTGACATTTAACTAATATTTAATATTATACACATCATTTAGAAGATTAAATCTAATTACTTGTTATATTCTTTTTTTATAAAGATATATATATATATATATATTGAGAAATTACAAATATTTTAAGAATAAAATTTTAAGAAAATATTTTTAAAAAGGAGATGGAGAGAATAAAGATAATAAAATTTACATTTTTTTACAAGTATATATTTTTCCATACAAAAAAGAAATACATTATAATCTCGAAAAATGTTTGTTTCTTTGTTACAAGTATATTCCTACTAGCCTTAGAATCGAATTCGCCAATTTTGACCAAGAAGCAGGACCCACCCGAACTATGGTTAAGCCTACTCCAAGATGGGTTTAAACAACTATAGCCGGTTTATGAGGTTTGAGGGGCACATCATGTTTTTAATTTATAAATTTTCCATTTCTACCCGTATGGACAAAAGTTGAAATACTAAAATTCAATTTTGAAAATTGCTTTTTATGGATCCAAGTATTTCTCTAGCCCTCTTTGGTGAGTGTGTTTTTTTTTTTTTAACCAAAAAAACAAACAACTTTTTGTGTCGTTAATTAAATTGATATATTTCCTAAAGTTTGTATTTATACTTTATCTCTCCTCTTTCCACACTCTCCTCTTGCTCTCTTTCCGTACTTATTCTCTACTTTCCCTCCCACGTTGTTTTTTTTTTTTGGCATAATTTTAGTTATTTTTGATAACAATGATAAAAAAAAAAATTACAAACATTAGACAAAATAAATATTTTATCTTGAGAAGCACTATCTAAATACAACGAGAATTATTTATCTTAGCATATGTATCAATGGGATTGAAATTCTTAAAAACAATTTCCGAATAAAAACCTTGGGATTAAGAGATTTTAAATAGAAAAGAATTTTGTACATGCATCATGTGCTTTGATTGGAAGATGTTTCTCGTTTTTTGCAATTACATCACTTCAATGGCTACATATTTGATTTTCAACAACAAAATTTAATATTTATTTGTACCTCTTTAAAAATAAATTCGGCCCTTGACTTTCTTCTATCGAAAATGATATTAAAAAAACAATTGAATTCTTTTGGTAACATATTTTTCTTGACTTTCTCCTGTTTACTCAAAACTTGACACTTACTGATGGTGAAAATTTTTGCATATTTTCACATTTTATCACTTTTACATGTCAACAGAAGAAAGAACAAGGAGCTAATATATATATATATATATATATCTGTCTCTTATACACATCTAGATGTGTATAAGAGACAGATATATATATATATATATATATTTGTAGAAATTAGATATTAAATTTAAAATTTAAAGGACTCTATTGTTAGATTTTTCAGAGTTAATATTTTTTTTAATGTATAATAATATTTAAAAAAACTAAAAAGCCAAAAAGGTTATTAGTTCTTATAACAGTAAAATGTTGTGGATTGGTATCAACATCATCCACGCAATAATTGTTGATTTGATTCTTAGATTGGGTATCAAATCAAAACTATTAGTGGATTCCTTTATTTTTGATAATAATTGTCGTATTTGTGGAGAATAACCATAGTCGTGGTTATCCATTTTATGTGATTTCCACAGCTCAAATTCGATTGCTTTTGGTGACATTTTCCCTTTGAAACAAGAATTTAATATAGAAACGAGTTCTTTAATTTTAAATTTAATAATTATTTTAATTAATTGTATAAAAGTATGTTAAAAATTATCACTATTTATATCATAATTTTTTTCATATAAAAAAATTAAATAAAAATTTTTAAAGATGACCCTAAACTCTTATGAGCGATTTTTAACATGAAACTTCTTCTTTCTTTTTCTTTTTCTTTTTTTTTTTAATGGTCCAACAAGAAAAAGTAAAATATATTAGTGACATGTCTTGTTTGTTATTTTCTTTACTTTTTCTTGCCATTTTATCTGTATAATGTCCCCGTGACCTATTCCCCATAGCTTAGGCGGTGGCCGCCGATTAGGCGATTAGTTATCCCATTTACCTTTAGCTAAAAAGATTCCCCCACTTAACAATGCATATACACAACATATATATTTGTTTTTATCACTAAATGTTTGTTGAATTTTATATAAATTAAAATTAAATATCATTATTCAACCTTTTTTATTTTGAAAAGAATATTATTTTTTGAATATTATTTTATTTAAATAATTTTTTATATTTAATTTTAATAGTAATAAATTTAAACTAAATATTCTATATTCAATATAAATCTTCATTTTATATTTAAAAAACATATAACACTACAAAAATTAAAATTAAAATAATAAAAATATATCAAATTACCGAATAAACTGCCTTCCTAAGCATTTTTCAAACTCAATTTTGGACCTTAAATAAAATTTCAAATATAAATTCGTTGCCCTTTATTCTTTTTGTGACGAAGATTCACACCTGTGTGGATATGTCGCCACATTCTTGGCCTCGACTGCACCCACGTGAATGTAGGTTTACAGAGTCATTAGTTGTCGTATTATGAGTAATTTCCAGAGAATTTTTTTTTTTAAAAAAAGATATTAATTTTATAATTATATTAATTTTATTTTTATAAAATTTACTCAATATTTTAAGTATTTTAATTTTATTAGTTAAATTTATTTTATATTAATTATTTTTTCTATTTTTAAATATCTGTAAATATTTTTTATTTTTTTTTAAAAAATAAAATCCTAAAATATTAAAAATATATATATATATATATATATATATATATATATGTAATATAAACTAAGATTAACTAATGAAATTGACATGTTAAGTAAATTTTTTTAAAAAAATAAAAAATAAAGCGAGTATAATTATAAAAATTCTTTCATATGATAACTGAAATTAATCTTTTATACCAAAACATTAATAGGTGTTGATTGCATTTATTGGAGTGATCATTTATAAATTATATATCTACGCTCCATTTTTTATGTTAGAAAAAAGAAGAAGAAGAAGAAGTTTAAATTGGCATCAAGATCTACGATTGTCTTCTAAATTACTGGTATAACTAAATAATCATTAGAACTGGTATAGCTAAATGTGCATTAGAAGGAACATCTTTTCTATGTTAACTTTATTTAGGTAAGAGACCCCCTGATTTCATAAACTTATTACCAATTGGTATACAGTTCTATTTTAAAATTTTATTTCTCCATAAACCATTGCTTTCATGCATGCACTGATTCACCCTGTCTTTTTTAGGCAACTTTAAAGTTCTAATGTTGGCAAGTGCGACATAGGTACCATTGGATGGGAAGAATGATTTAACCCTTTATATATATATATATATATATATAATAATAATAAAAGAAAAATCTTATTCGCTGTCTAATCTTGTCTCTGATTTAATGAATACCCTTGCACTTTTACTTTTATACATTTTGTCGTTTGGGAAAGAGGATCAGTTGGCACTGGGGATATTGCAGCCCCATTGAAATTTGATTTGGCACCTTTTGCTGCTTTGTATTATATATATGTGTGTGTATAATAGAATTGATCTCCCGCAAATTTTAAATGCCTATTAAAGAAATGGTAACATGAGTTTAGTTAGATAAAAATCTAATATTTTTTTTTAGTTACCACTTACATAGTAATAATGGAATCATACAATATATATATATATATAATGAAGAACAACGTTAATTTTTTTTTTGGCTAGATTGGGGAAATTTTCTTTAAATTTTCCTTTTTTTTTTTTTTTTGCTATGGTAATAAAATATATATATCCTTTTTGAATTAAACTTTCCTTTTTGATTTTTTTATCTATTTTCCGGGATTAAACTCATTTTTATTTTTTTGATTTATAGTTGACATAAATAAGAGATATGATCAGTTTTACTTATATTTTTTATATATATAAGTTTGATCGATCAGTCCAATATGGTCTTCAAAACAATGGTCCTGATCAAACACAGGCAAATCAGCAATCTATGCGAAAACTAATGGACTTATAAACAATTACTTTTTTTTATAACCTAACCTAAGATTTGAACTTTAATCCACAAAATGGGGAATAATAAAAAGGTTGATATATATGATATTAAAAGATGTTGAAATCAAGAGGAGAAGTATTTACTTTACATGGCTGCAAGTTGCAAAGAAAAGTGAGGACATGGAAAGCAAATCTTAGCACTTACATCATACACTTTTCAATAACTTGGGCATGAAAAATCCTATATATATCATCTCATTATATGTCTACGCTATATTTATACATATTAATTAATTATCTTTGCATATTAGACAAAAAGTGGTTCCCACTTCACATTCATTTGAGGTAATTTCATTTTCATCGGTAGTGGGGGCCTCGGGAAGGTCACAAATTGAACCAGTCCTTCTCAGTAGGTACCTTACATTAACCAGATTACTACTAGCTAAGTCTATGAGAAGTGGTCATTTCCCTATGTCAGTAGCTTTCTTGGGAAAAAAAATAAAAAATTCTCTATTGTCTTAGGCTTTCTTGAGGTAACTTTGCATGAAATAAAACTAACTCAAGGCTTCTGAGTTCTAATTTTGGGGCAATTGTTGTCTCTTTCATATGGTTGTCCCCTTTCCCCCTACTTCTATTATTCGGTGTGTTGCTTCCATTTCTTTTGTTGTGCTATTCATTTGAACTACATATATTATACGATAGAAGATGGACACGTATATTATTATCATTACTTAGTTTAGTATATGACATAGAAATAACAATTGGGAAAGGAAGAGTTATGTTGAGTCTTGTAAGTACCTTTTTTTCTTTTTTTTTCATTTAACACAAATTTCTTTTATAGTTATAATTTGATAGTCTTCCTAAATATAAATAAATAGTTTTATCTACTTGTAATGAGTCAAACTTTTAGTTTTTATCTAATGGTCCCAAAATTAACTGAAATTATAATATTATATAATTTTAAATTCAAAAATCTCAAGATTTTAAGTTTTTATAATTTCGAGTTAACATCTCAAAATCTTTCTAAATTTGTTATTATATATAACTTACAATTTAATAAATTTTTTAAAATGAAAATAAATTTATTGTCAAAGGTATAATCCTTGAATTTCTAATACTAAGACATTTTCAATTAGATCGGAAAGGAATGTCCACCTTTAAACATATTGAAACGGAGTAGAATCTTTTTTTCCTTCTTTTTGGATGCCTTTATTCATGTGGTGTTTTTAAGCTCTAACTAAAGCCACCCGCCCCCCCCCCCCTTCCCTTGGTGGTTGATGGTGGCGAGAAATAAATGAAAGCAAGATGGGTGGGTGTGGGTGGCTTTCATAATTTTACCTTTAGACAAGAACATGTGATGCATTTAATGATATCCGAGGGCCCATGTTTTACAGTCCACAACCTACGCTTTTCGGCCCCCAAGACGTCAAATCGAAAGCATTAGGCTTTGTTTCTTTGCAATGGACAATGATAACAATGTTTGTAAAACATCTTTAATCACAAACCAGCTAATGGTGGCATTGCGTGGATACTCAAATTGGATTCAAACACCTGACCGGCCTTTTAGGTTGTCTTGGTCCTACCCAAAATCCTTCCCTTCGCCCAAACGATTGCTCGGGTCCCAAATGCCTGAATTATCCGGAGAATTAAACCCTAAAACATGTAGTAGGGCCCTTGGCTAACGCTGGTAATTAATACTAAATAATTAAAAATGAAAAGTTTAACAATTTTGATCAGCCATAGCATTATGCACAGTGATGTAGCTAGAAAGGTAAACAGTGGCTTTTCCCGTTGTTGGGAAAACACACGAGGACCCTAACTGAAAAAGGTTTGTGAGTTGTGTCAGTCTTTCCTTTGTTTGATTTAGAGTGTAGCGTTTATCATAACAAAAAATAAAAATAAAAATAATATATATATATATATATAGTTTTTACTTATTTATTTTCAAACCATTAATTTTAATATCACTTATTTATTCATCCATCTTTGAAATATTAATAATAAACTCGTAAAATTGACACTACGTCTTAATTTAAAGTTTTAAAAATTAAATGTATAAATAATTTATTTATTTTTTTATTTTAATATAAAATTATTTAATTAAACACTTATGCACATTTTACCTATGCAGCGGCCCTCTCCTTTTAGATAAATTTCAAGTTGTTGGAACGAACTTTATTTGAAAGATAGCATTTTAAAGATTTGAATTCAACAAGCGGCATGCTTTTTGTACAAGGAGAATCCGATCTAATTAGTTAAATTGACATCCTTGCAGTGTTTCAAAGGCCTGCATATGACTTTTGGGCTGACAATTTGATAAGAATTGGGCCAATTCCAATTTTAAGTTTGATCACTTAAATGACTGGTCCATTATATTTGCATATCTTTTAAATAACAAAAATTCAATATTTTTTAATAATTAAAATTTTAAATTTTAACATAATAATAGAATGTAGTATTTATATAAATAAAAATAAAAATTATTATTATTATATAATTTATAGTCTAATAAAATTTTTAATAAACACACACACACACACACACATATATTTTTTAACTTTATACCCATTTGATTTGACAAAACCCAAAAAGGCATAATCAATACAAAGTCCATGCCAACTCCGATTGTCGATCTATTGGCCCCATTTTTCTAAAGTTGTCAATTTTAATTGACAAAAGCTAAAAAGTCAGTAACCCAAACTTTAACAGCTTTATGAGCCGATGTCTTTACTCTTCTCTTTCTTTCTTTCTTTTATTATTTATTTATTTATTTAACAGACCATTTCCTTAAAGTACATCTTACCATCTAAAAAATTTTCATTTACTCATCTTTTTGTTTATTTTTGATCCATCTAAACAAAAATGTCTGTGAATTTTCGGTTCACACGATTACTATAGATGGATTTTGTAAAAGAGAAGTGGCGAAGAATGCAAACTCTCTCAATAGAAATCCATTAAACCATTTCAACTTCAAACACCAAAATTCAAATATATTAAGCATCCCTAAAAATTACAATAATTGTACTTGAAAATAATAATAATAATAATAATTTTATACCATGACAAAGCTATTCTAAAATTTTCATTGTTCATGGGGAAAGTTTGGTACGCAAAAATAAATACTTCGCTCAATGTCACAAGAAATGGATAGTCATTAAACAACTATTTATAACCATATATTAACTAAACTATACATGTAAACTCAAATTGGATTCATAGAAGGTGATAGATACCCTTTTGGATTTTAATTCATTATATGAACTTGATTAATTTCATGTCTTTCTGGATAAAAGGCAAACATTGAATTATCATCCACGGAGCAGAGTAGACAAATAAACAGGCTATAAAACGAATCAAGTAAACGTATTTATTAGATAACTGCATTAATTAATTAATAGACAAAACATCGACAATGGGCAACTTTCTTGGCGTTTCCTTCTAATTCCATGAAGGTAAAGAAAGGAAACTTAGTAGCCTAAAATCGGCTCACTAACCGAGAATTGCTTTGTTCGCAGTTAATATTTGCTTTACAAGCATGGCACGTTGACAATACATCTTTGCCACATTTTTCTTTCCATTTGAGTCTGATGATCTACCACTTTTGTCACAAAATTGCAAGTAGATATTGTATTTTATTCCTTTTTTTTTATAAAAAAAGTGCCAGATGAGGTTGAGTCCATTATTCTTGGTCGCTCAGGAAAAATGGTACCTTGGCATCTTTGTGTGAAAAAACAGAGTCAACAAATTGATTAAATTTAAGGTCTAAAATTTGGTTTTTTTTTTTCCCCTTTTCAGATTTAAAGGAAAAAAGAAAAAAAAAAAAAATTGTACCGTTATCAGATACAACATTCAAGGCAACATCATCAATGGAACACGTGGCCCAATCTTGTACGGGAGATTTGGCTTTCTAATTACGCGATTGCATAGAATGACTGCTGTCTCTTATACACATCTAGATGTGTATAAGAGACAGGTCAACAAATTGATTAAATTTAAGGTCTAAAATTTGGTTTTTTTTTTTCCCCTTTTCAGATTTAAAGGAAAAAAGAAAAAAAAAAAATTGTACCGTTATCAGATACAACATTCAAGGCAACATCATCAATGGAACACGTGGCACAATCTTGTACGGGAGATTTGGCTTTCTAATTACGCGATTGCATAGAATGACTGTTGCACACCTTATCCTCTCTCGCGGGGACGAGCCAGCTTGCTCCCGGCGTCGTTTTAAGACGCAGAGAAAGCCAACTCTCCCGAACAAGATCGTGCCACGTGTTCTGACGGGCTCTTCCAGCCACCGGTTTTCAAAAAGCACTAATCATTTTGAGTTCTGAAAACCCTAGACCACCCTCAAATTTCCAGCCAAGATAAATACCACAAGTCTCTTCCACGCTTCGCTCCCTTGTCTCTTCTCACTCGCACGGACGCTCTCTCTGTGTGTGTGTATCTCTCTCTCTCTCTCTCTCTCTCTCTATTTTCTCTGTCAATCGCGGCCGCCATGTCGGACGAGGAGCACCACTTCGAGTCGAAGGCCGACGCCGGAGCTTCCAAGACCTACCCGCAGCAGGCCGGCACCATCCGCAAGAACGGCTACATCGTCATCAAGAGCCGTCCCTGCAAGGTCTTGTTAAATTTTCCTCTCTTCTAGCCGTCGATTCTCGAAGTTGAATGTTTCGTATTTAGATCTGTGAGATGCTCTGTCTGTCTCTTTGTCTCTCTCTCTGTCGTTATAAATTATCGCTGGCGTGTGTGTGGAAGATCGGCAGCTGGTATTCGATATTGCTTGTTTAGATCTTAAAGAGATTTTTCTTTGATAAATGAAACAAGTTGTAGTGTGAGAGAGAAGGTGAGAATGTTTGGCATCATGATATTATTTAAATGGATACGGGTATTCGATCTGAACGATTTTGGATTGAGATTTAGATTATTGGAGCTGGGTGTGGTGGTTGGAAGATTGGGGGTTGTTTTTGGATGGGCTATCTAGGTAAAGAAAAGAAAAGAAGTGCGAGTCATTTATGGAAAAGGAATGTATATATGCTTTTTTTCTTTGTATTTCTGGTTTAGGTTATCAAAATCTTCAGCTTGTCAGATCTTATCTAGACTTATTGCTTTTTTTTTCTTCTCTCTTGCTGCAGGTTGTTGAGGTTTCCACCTCCAAAACTGGGAAGCATGGTCATGCTAAGTGCCACTTTGTTGCAATTGATGTATTTAATGGCAAAAAACTCGAAGATATTGTTCCTTCTTCCCACAACTGTGATGTATGTACTTTCGACAATGTTTTTCTTTTGTTTTTTGGGGAGTCTCAGGAGATTGTTTGTGGTTCTAACGTTTTGCTTATTGCATGCATGCCAGGTTCCACATGTTAACCGCACTGACTATCAGCTGATTGATATCTCTGAGGATGGATTTGTATGATACTATTCTCTCTTGTTTCTCTTCCCCTTTTCCCCTGCACAATAAGAAAAAGGAAAGAGAAAACACACTGAACTTTGATTTGATATATTCTAAAAATTTCAGGTCAGCCTCCTCACCGATACTGGTAATACTAAGGATGATCTGAGGCTTCCAACCGATGAAAATCTGCTTGCGCAGGTTGGTTAACATACCTGTCCCATGCTTCCTCTTTTTCTTACACTTATATTGCTTCCTATTATCTCTGCTGGTTGGCTAAATGCTTATGATTCTGTCACATGAAATGCCGTTGGCCAAATTTATAGTTTGTATATTTGAGCCTCTTTTATGCGAAACTTGAAATATTTATTGTAATTTCTTTGCATTTGGCAGATCAAGGATGGATTTACTGAGGGGAAGGACCTAGTTGTGACCGTGATGTCTTCCATGGGAGAGGAGCAGATTTGTGCTCTCAAGGACATTGGCCCCAAGAATTAAGTCCTTTGTTTGTGTTCCATTTCTGGGTTGACTCGTGATTCCCTGTAGTTTATTATTGGGCTTCACTCAGAGTTTGGGAACTGGGCCTATCTGAGAAACATTTTAATATAGTCTATAAGTAGACTTGTCATAATTAAGTAGCCTGTTTAATTGATATTTTTGTGGTTTATTGTGTGTAGAAGTATATCTGCTGTTATGAGTGTATACACTTTACCATCAGAGGGTTTGGTGGTTTTGAAATTTAAACTGTTTACAAATGTCATAATTTTATACACATTGATTTTTCAGTCTTATTTCTGTACTTCTGAAGGCACAATCGTGTGAAACAAGGTTTATGGTAATGTTATTGTTACACTGGATGCTTGCAGAGAATTTCAAGTTGCATCCATCTTTCATTGGATGATGTCTATGAGGTGAATCATGGTGGTATTGTCTTGATCGTGTCTGATAAGCTCGATGTTCATTTTTGTGCCCCTGCCTACTATGCTTTTTGGGTCAATGTCGATGCTCAAAGTCTTAACATTTATGAAGTATAACCAGTTCCTCCAACAAATTGGACGATTGGCCGAAGCCAATCCTCAGGTATAGCTTCTTGCATTCTACCATCGAGCCGAACTTTTAATATCTTCACAATATAGTGGCTGCTTTGGATATCTGGGTCTCCGTTCCCCCCAGTTGGCATGAAATGTTTCTGTTATTCCAACTACTTACAAGAGCTCTATTTTTACCATGTGCTATGGTCTCAAAAAACGGACGGATACTGACCAACAGGAATATCACATATAATCCAAAAGGAAAAGGGAATTGTGGGTATTTAGTTATGGTGGGGGGTCTCCCCAATCTCAATGTGGATGTTTAGTTATGCCTATGCATGCTCTACTACTAACAAGAGTACCGCCAGCAGCATTGCAATGAAACAATCTTTAGATGCTCTGTTTTTTAGACGATTTAAATCAATTAGAACATATCGCCAATCGCAACGTAAAACTTTTGAAGCGCACTCGTAAAAACCCCACTGCCACGCCTACAACAGTAGTGGGAAAAATGGAAGGAAAGTGGATGACAATAAGATATCCAGTTCTCGTTCAGTTTGAGATCATTTCAGATCGTCACCTCTACACTGCTAATCAAAAGGACAAGTTAAGGCACCATTTGACAGGAGAATGTTCTTTAGGCATAAGAAAAACTGAAAACGAGGTTCATTCATGAGATATGTCCAATTAAGTGGCTTAGGGAAGTTAATAAACAGTGAAATTTGAACCATTAATCTGCGTACGTGTGATAGGCTGATAGCCACTGATATTGGCAAACCGACCTTAGGGCATCAAATAGGAATTACTTGTACGGCCAAGTATATGTGGTTTAGACTTTGGAAACCTTGACAAAATGACCTGTCCTTGTTGGCGTTACCCACGTCATAAGATTCTTCAATTGAAACAATTAGGGCATTTGACACACAATTGAAACAACAAGAATATCATGTGTATATATACTGTCTCTTATACACATCTAGATGTGTATAAGAGACAGGTATATATATACTCTTTGATCATTACCAGTTGGAGAACTAGGAAGACTGTAAACACAAGTTGCTCTCATTTAACATAATTTGGGATGAGCTCATGTGTAAAGCTGATTTGATATGCTAGTGCCAGTCAGTGATCCCTTCCCTTGTCTCAGAACATTTGTTATAAGGCGACTGAAATAATCAGGAAAAATAATATGACAAAATAAACTCTATTTGACAATGAGTCACATGATGCTGTTGCTTGCTTGGAACTGAAACCAGAAATCCCAATTAGTCAGCAAATATTATCATCATATATTGGGTTTCATGGCTTAATTTTGCAAACTTCTTGACCTTCAATCATGTTGGCTCCTTAATGAAAATTAGTAGTAAGAGGTAAAATTACTGTAAAAAGCATAATTATTAGACATGAAATAGAAATTGACCCAAATAGAACATTGGGTCACTATATGAATTAGTTTGTGAATAATATTTAATATTTTTACAATATCTATGTATATATTTGATATTCTTATAATTAATATATTTTATGATTTCTAACTAAATATAAATATATTTATTATAATTATAAAAATAAAATTAAACCTATTTGTTTGATATTTTATGATAAATTTATTGATTTTATACAAAAACACACACACACACCTATATTTTGCAAGATATTACAAATAAGATAATTTTTTATTGAATTAAAGATGTGATTTAATATTTTAAACATTTTAATTTTAAGTTTAAGGTTTTCTAGTAAAATAAAAAAAAAATATTTCCATAAAATACTAATTTATTTTTTTATTTTTTTAAAAAAGAAAGATGAAAGAAAGAAAAACCCAAGTCCACGTCACTGAATTGACCGGCCAAATTAATTGGCTAACTGAATTTTAAGACAAACCAAATCGACGTAGGGCTGAGTGATCGATTCATGGGACCAATAGGTTGGATTTGAACGAATTTAATAACAACCATTAAAAAATTTACAATCAACGAAATATAGATTAGCTTTCAAAATTATTATTATTATTATTATTATTATTATTTATATTTACCAAAACAAAAATAAATATTAGATGGAACACTTACATAATCGACTGCAGTCAATAGGTCCAAAATCCCTCAACTCTAATTTCCATTAATTATAGCCTCATCCGCCTATGAACCAGACGGCACAGCAGCAAAAGCAAGAAGTAGAGCCTGCAAAAGTCACATATCTATTATCTAGTTGCAGACCTCACTTAACTAGCCAGGACTTGGCAGGAAGAAAGCCCTTTAGCATCGTACGCCATAAGGGCTCCCAGAAACGATTATACCAACAATGCTTCTTCTCATTTGTCCTAGAACTGAAAGCCCTGTTTAAGCAACAAGTAGAGCTTGGCAAAGCCAAATGGTATGCAGACTTGACAGAGAAAACACCTGATTGAGAGAAGTGCCATACCAGCCGGTCCTTGAAACATCAACAACTAAGAGGAATGGAAAGAACACCTGCACACTCAGAGCCCAAGAAGAATGATTCCACCAAGTCCCTCCTCCATATTTTCCTGTCAGTATCTATGAGATCAACAAGGTCTTGGTGAAGAGAAGATTTGAAAGCCACTCAAGTTGCGCTGGCCAAGGGTCCTTCCAAATCATGTACCTGATGGCCACTGCCAATTTGCCAGCGCAAGCCTTTTTCAAGTAGGGAATATGAATGTAAAATGCTCTGCCATATGAAACTAGGATGCCAGCCATGTGAGGAAGAGAGGAAAGAGCCATGAGAAAAATACCAAAGAAGAACTATCAGTTGCCAATCGCCGTGCCTGCTTTGCCAACATTGCCAAATGAAAACGTTGAAAATCTCTAAAGCCCAGTCCACTCAGTTCCTTAGAGTAGCACATGTTCAACCAACTTGACCCTTGTAGTTTTCTCTCTTCTCATCATTGATACCCACCAAAATTTGTTCAAAATTGATTCCAATTCTTTGCAAAAGAGTCACGGGGAGCTGCAGACAAACTCATAATATATGTTAGAATCACCCGGAGGACAACTTTAATCAATTGCCGCTTTGGACCACAATTTTTCTGTACATCCAACAATTTTCTTCTGCACTCGATCTGCCACCATGTTGAATACTCGCTTCTTGGAGAAACTCACAGTCATAGGAAGACCAAGGTACCTCTCAGGTCTCGATGTATCCGTTACACCCAAACTTCTTTGCAAAGCATTTCTTGCATTTACTGGCACATTCGGATTGAAATAGAACTCGACTTTGTTCCTTGTTGATCTTCTGGCCAGAGGCTCTTTCATACATGGTGAGGATGGATTGCACGTGTTGGCATTCTTGTGGTGTTGCAGAAGTAACGAGGACAGTATTATCTGCAAATAATAATAAAAAAAATGTATAATAAAAGGAGAAAACCTTTGTGATGAGCATCATGAAGCAAACTCGATTAGCTCTTCTTCACGTAGGAGAAAAAGGTAAAGAGACAGAGGGTCTCCGTGACGAAGGCCCCGAAAGGGACAGGGAGCATGACACTGAAGTAATGCACAAGCTCGACCCAGGAAGTAACAAAACCCATACGCCAACATGATGTTCTTCGGAAAAGACCATTCAACACGGCCATATGCTTTTGTTCTATATAATTTTAAAGCCATAAAACCATGTTTCCAAATGACAAGATGGCCTCCTATAAAGAAAAACATTTATATGCAAAAAGTGCACTACTTGTAATTAATCTACTAAGAATGAACGCACAAACTGATTGGAAAAAAGCCCTTTACAAGTTTCCAGAGATTGTTTGTTACTTTTGGAATCAAGCGAATGAGGGAGGGTGTGGCTTAGTAGTCTCGTATCACCTTTGATATTCAAGATGGCGAGGACCCGTAGGCAAGAATTTCTAATAAAATATAACGGTGGTGGCATTCCATCTGGGGGCGCCTCTCTTTGGTGAGGTGCATCTGTTGAAGAGCTACCAAAACTTCCTCTCTCGCATAAACTTGGGCCATCAAAGAAAACATTCATCGTCCCCTTTACTGATGAAACGTGATAAAAACCCACAGAACAGGTTGTTGCGTATATTCTTTGGATTGCCTGCCAAACTCACCTTTACTCCTTGATATGGAATTGTGTTTTATCAAGTTTGAGAAGCATGAAAATGAAAGAAATGGGTTCTTACGCCATGAAGCGTGCAAACATGGTGCCCATAATTTGCTCCTCTCGCAACAACGACTGATGATTTCTTAGAATACAACAACAGTACCCACTGTGTGGTAGAGGATATAAAAGTCAATTCGCTAACGGTTGAGGCTTGAGAGAGAAAAAAATGCATTTTAGTTAATTTTTTAAAAAGATATTTTGGTATATGCGGCGTGGACTTTTTGCTCAACTTCTCTACAAGACCCTCTCTGAAAAAACGCCCCCCCCCCCCCCCAAAGGCAAAAAGCCGGAGACAAAGTACAGATAGACAGACAGACAGACAGACAGACGCGGTGGAGAGGAAACCGAATATAATCCAAAGTTTTTTCCAACTTTTTGTTTCTTTTTTATTATTTTTTTAATTTTGCTGGTCTTATTTATTTTCTCTTCATGATCGGATGGCTGAGATTGAAGAACAGCAGCAGCCAACGGCCACAACGTCATCGTCCTCCTCATCTCTACCTTCCAAATCATCCGCGCCTTCCCAACGACCAACCATCACTCTTCCGCCGCGTTCCTTCGGCGAATCACTCTTCGGCGATGGGCTGGGCTCTGCCTCCGGAATGGGCTTCAGCCCTGGGCCCATGACGCTCGTCTCCAACCTCTTCTCCGGCTCCGACGACTGCAAGTCCTTCTCCCAGCTCCTCGCTGGCGCCGTGGCCTCTCCCGCCGTGCTTCCCGCCACCAAGTTCCCCGCTGAGGACAAGAGAAGTTCGGCTGGTGTTGAAGCCGGCAGGCCAGCCAGCTTGTCTATTGTCCCGCCGCTGCCGCCTCCTATATTCACCGCGCCGCCGGGGCTGAGTCCGTCGGTTCTGCTCGACTCGCCGGGATTGTTGGGGCTCTTCTCCCCTCAGGTACTCAGCGTTGAAATACTTGCACTTTGCACTTTTGCACCAAATTATTTATTGCCTTTTTTTTTTGTCTAAGTTCGTTCAATTTAGACTTTTTTTTTTATTTGTTCATTTATGTGTTGGCCTGTGAGGGGAAAAGATAAAACTTAACTTTTGTCACTTATTGCAAATGTTCACTTATAGATTGGCTGTTTATGTCTTATTGTCTTAATGGGTCTTTTTGTTGCACCCTTTGTCTGTTAAGGGATAATTATTATTTATGTTTCATATTTTTTAAAATTATAAAAAGAATATTGTAGTTTACATGTGGTCTCAAAAAACATTTATACTATCCTTAGTGGAAGTTAAATTTAATTACAAAAGTGTCATGAAAATTTTCCATAATAGACCAAAATGCTTGTTGACAAAAAAAAAAAGACATTAAAAAGGGCCTTTTGCTAGCACAAGGAGCAAGACAATAATTAGTATGCAAGCATAGTATCTTGATGAGCCTTTAATATTCCAATGTTTATTAGGTCAACTATACTTTTTGAAGAGCATTGCTAACATGCAAAATACATACAAAATGCTAGTATGGTTTGTACTTGTTAAAAAGGAGAAGTAGTGTGGCCTACTAATCTTGAGTTAATCATCTCATATGTTGAATTCTTATGGTCTTCTGGAGGGTGGAGTCTAGATAAAAATTTGTGCTCCTGAACTGACCTAACTTCTGTTCCCACAAAACAATCCTCAAATAAAATGGAGCAACATGGTTGGTATTAAAATATTTTATTTGCTAGAATAAAGGGTTCTCCGGGTGGATGATCATTGTTCTGGGTTTTAATGGAATCAATACATAATTAGATCATGTTTTGCTCACTGTAATATATTGATGAAGTTTTTCTTCTTCTTCTTCATTTTTTTTTTTTTGGGGGGGTCCTTTTCTTCCCTCTCTTGTTACTAATGTGTCTTCATATAAAATTTTGAACCCTGCACTTAGTTTGCTAATTGTTTTGGATTATTTAAAAAATCTGTGCTGGGAGCTTTTGGTATGACACACCAGCAGGCCTTAGCGCAGGTTACTGCCCAAGCTGTGCAAGCCCATTCCCATATGCATTTTCAACCTGAACATTCATCTTCTATGTCATCAGCACCAACAACCTCTTCATTACAGTTTTCATCTTTCACTACTAATTTGACTACTGACCAGGAGACACTAGCCTCAATGCCTGACTCTAAAGTGGAGATCAAGGAGCCATCTGACTTCTCTGATTCTGATCATAAGTCCCAAGTTTCTTTGCTTGCTGTGGAAAAGCCTGCTGACGATGGTTACAACTGGAGAAAATATGGGCAGAAACGAGTCAAAGGATGTGAATTCCCACGTAGTTACTACAAATGCACACATCCCTGTTGTCCTGTCACTAAAAAGGTTGAGTGCTCGCTTGGTGGCCAAGTAACTGAAATTATCTACAAGGGGCAGCACAACCATCAACTTCCCCAACAAAATAGGCATGCAAAAGGAACTGGCAGCATGAATGGGAAGCCAAGTAATCGAGGGAATTTTGAAGTAGCTTCCCAAACTCATAGTGGAAAAGTGAACAAGCTAAAAGATAGAAAAGATCTAGAATCTAGTCAAGCTAGACCACAAGAAGTGTGCAGGATGAGTGACAGCAAGGAAGTCGGGGATACTGATACTATTATAGAAAAAAATGATGAAGATGAACCTGATCCCAAGAGAAGGTACTTTTGTACAAGTGAATATTTATGTGTTCAGACCTAGGGATCTTTTTTTTTTTTTTTTTTTTTGGTTCTTTTTTGTTATATAATGCACCTCCTTGTGTCATGTGCAGAAGTACAGAGGTCAGGATAATAACAGAGTCAGCTTCTTCACAAAGGACTGTTACAGAGCCCAGAATAATTGTGCAGACTAACAGTGAAGTTGATCTTCTGGATGATGGCTATAGATGGCGCAAGTATGGACAAAAAATTGTCAAAGGCAATCCTTATCCGAGGTAATTGTTTTTTTTTTTTTACCACATGAGTATACGTGAGAGCTGCAGAAATTGAGAAGCTGAAAAACAGACTTTGAAGAAAGTAAAGGCTTGGTGGTACTAGAGAAGTGCAGTAGAGTAAAGAAACTGCAGAAAAATTGCAGCAAAAGAGATGAATTTTAAAGATCATATTCTGAACTTTAAAACGAGGGACTAAATTGATAAGATGATGAGTCAATAAGCTCTAAGGAGCTTTTAAAGACAGGAAAAAATCAAAAGAGGGATTGAGAGGCTGGAAAACCAGATTTTCAAAGGTCCCTGTTGTTTATTGCGGAACTCATTTCTTTGGTCATAATTATCATGCACTGTGTTTAAGCTGCTCATTTTGGTTTTCCCTTCCAATTCTTGGTGGAATTTCTGTTGGTTTTATCTTTTTCCCCTTGGATCTACAACAGTCGCAAGCCTTTTCCCTCTTGGTAAAAATAGGAGTGGATGGGATTCCGAAAACTAGACGAGAGGATGAGACTTTGACATGGATGGTGATTTCTACCTCTGATTGTATCTTGTTGACAGCTTTACTATTGAAGAGAGAATGGGAAATTAAATAGTGAAATTCATTTCAGATCAGAATATTCACACTTGTGGAGCATGGATGCCAAACCATAAGTTTCTTTTTTGGTCCCTTGAGTTCAAGGCTAGCAGCAATTGCTCGTGTATTTAAAATAAGGGTCTGAAAATGCAGTGGGGACAGGGTACAAAGGGATTTGGAGTTTTGAAGCACCATAGTTTACTATTCTCTATGCTACTAGAATCGTATTGAACTCTCAGACTGCATTTCTTCTTCTGAATAAGCATGTCTTGCACATAGTGCCTAGTTTCTATCTTTGGAGATTTGTTTACTCTTTGACTATGTACGGAGCATATCTAATGGCTTTTCTTGCACAATATACAGGAGCTATTATAAATGCACAACCCTTGGATGCAATGTCCGTAAACATGTCGAGAGGGCTGCAGCAGAACCTAAAGCAGTTGTAACAACATATGAGGGCAAACACAGCCACGATG
This sequence comes from Kandelia obovata, assembly GCA_021464305.1. NCBI lineage: Eukaryota > Viridiplantae > Streptophyta > Magnoliopsida > Malpighiales > Rhizophoraceae > Kandelia > Kandelia obovata. The sequence continues at coordinate 2,404,889 of CM038488.1, forward strand.
TGCCAGCTGCTAAAAGCAGCAGCCATAATGCAGCAAATGCTATTCCATCTCAATTAAGACCATACAATGTGGAAAACCATGCAGTGTTTGATGGGAGGAATAACAATAATGGAAATCAGCATCCTGCAGCACATCTGCTGTTAAAAGAAGAGCAGATAACATAGTTGTATGAATCGGGGAACAGCTGTAAATTATCTTTAGCTTAGATACGTCTTTCATGCATTGTGGCCATTATTTTGAGCAAGGCCCGTGACACAAACTTATACATATGAAAGAAATACCATAAGAGAAGATCACGACAATCCGGTGGAGCTTTACTTTGTATTGAGCTATACAGCCCTAATGTTATAAGTAAACATTTATGGGCGTATGTTATGGAATAATGTTCTGTGCATTGTTTTGTTAATGGAAATACGGCAGCAGTGATTACTTCTTAACCACGCCATTGTTACATGGGTTTAGTATGACAAAATGCTTTGGTTCTTATTTTGTGTTGAAGTTGTTTTATTTCAAAACCTGTTCAATGGACGTTCACAAACGTTGGCCTGGATTTTGCAAGTTTCTCCCGGTTTTGCGGGTTGTCATCCTAGTCTTTCAGGCACGTTCAGACTGTAGCAGCATCAACCTATATTCAAAAGCTGTTTACCAAATGACTTGCATAAAGATGCTGTGTTATATCGCTAGCTCTTCATTTGTGAACCGATAGAGTCGTTAACCAATGTAGAGAGCATGTTATTCTTGTTCACCCTTTGGCCTGTCTCGGAGTTAGCGTTGATCACCAACCTTGTTGACATGACTCCTACATATGTAGAATTCTGCAAATAGGGGATGAGATCTATAAACGAGTCGAAAGTAAAATAGAAAAACCATGAAGAATTTTGTTTCATTCATGGCCTAGATTTCAGAACAAAATTTTGTTAACCAGATGAATTCAGACCAGGATGGTTTGGCTGGGAGGGCTGCACTGAGATAGCTTCTTCAACAACGATGTGATGATTTGATCAAAAGAAATTTGATGCCATAAGTGGCACATCAGAAATTTGGCAACATAAATTTTTCTGCAAGTGGAAGGCTTGGAATAAAGTGTTAGTCACTGATAATAATGCAAATCAGTTCAATAGGTAGAACGTCGCAGGTCATTCAAGGCATCATGTTTCAATGCCAATTGGCTCATGAAGGCACATTTCCACTTTGCACTCCTGCTTGCCATACCATGACGGTCCGCTTTATGAGTGTGAAAGCATGAAATTTCGAGAACTCAAGATAGCAGAACCAATGATGGTAAAGAATATAAATCCAGGTCACTGTTTTGTTAAAAAAAAGAACGAGTAGAGCCTATATATTCAAAAAATAAATATTTTTTTACCCTTTTTCTTTTTTGTAAGTAATGCAGGCCATTCCTCATCCATCTTTTGCAATGGTTTTTCTTTTCCCCACAATTGCTAGCTATGTAACTTTCTCCTACGTGTGCCTACCAGTGTATTTATTCAGATCATTGCCCGACAATATCTCACTAAAAGTTCCCCTGTAGCCAGGCAAGTCCTCTACTGGCATGGCACTACAGAACCGAAGAGGATTTGCTCTTAAATCAGTTTCCACGTTATGTTTGGTCCACATAAAGACGAGGAAAAATTCCCACAATGGCGATCAGTTTGAACGTTTTGCATCAATTTGCGTACCGTCAACCTCAAAATGCATTCCATAGAACACACTTGTCCGAGAATAATGCAAAAAGCTGCTGTCTGGCTAGAAAGAAATCTTATTCCAGGACGAGATCATTACCACATGGGGGCGTCTCCAAATGTTCGCAGCCCAACTCTTTCGTAGCCACCGATAACACCTGAAGAAAAGAATAGAAACCCATGATCACTTGAAGGTTACTCTGAAAGAAAAACTAAACTCCTAAATTTCTTATCAGAAACTCCCATCCCCAATAATTTACTAACTAAAAGAAATGATAAGTCGTTATCAAAGAGCGTAATTAGGCAGTATCTAGCTAATGATAAGCCAAGGCTAGCAATCGTTGTAGGTATGAACAATGATGAGCCCGACACTAGATCATTATTCAAGGGTATTAAATTAAGAAACTATTTACAAAGTCTTTTTGGTCGTGGCTGCCTCGATAGACCACTTCATGGCAAACAATTAATTTCTCTAATTTGTTGGGTTACTTGTGTAGGTGCGAGAACAATTATGGAGTTGGCAAGACCCTGCAAACTAAATGGAGAAAACCGACGGAAATGTCCAAGATTGTTTTTATTTGTTATAGTGTTTGTTCATAGCATAAGAATACAAAGGAAATGGAACAAAAACAAGAAATAGGAACTATGAGTTGGATAACATAGCCAACGATTGTGTTAATTTTTTGGACCTCACTCACTAAACAACAGTCCATAGCTAAAATTGCTCAACTCGCAAAGTCTAAATCGACAACCACTTCAACAACAGGCAAGGGAAGAATGGATATATAGTTATTAAGTAAAATGACTCCGTGAGACATGTAAAGGGGCAGATGAGGTGGGGGAGAGAACCTTTGAATTGGCACGAGAGAACACTTTTCAATTCATTAGGGACCTGTTTAAATATTTAAGTTACATGGTAGTTACTGGGTAGCCTTACAACCAACTAAGGGCAAGGCCCAAGCTCTCCTACATTTTAGCATCTGACAATTTAATACCCTATTGCCTTTTGCTTTGGTAGAGCCCACCCTATAATACTCAATCACTTTGAGACCCATATAAACATATGTAAACTAACTGAAGGTGGGATTGCTCATATCTCGTGCCATCATCCGAGAAAATTTTGATTGCAAAACAGCAAGCTTTACAATTCCAGAAGTCAATCTTGTGAATGAATGATTGAATGAGTTAAAGAAACAGAATGTGTCATACTAAAATATTGGAAAATAGTTAAATAGCAGTCATTGAAGCAAAGTTTGAGATTGCATATTATCGAGCATATCAATAGACTTAGCAACAGCAATCGCATGCCCGAATTCATGAATTTAAGCGGGCATCAAGGAAGAGAGCAATGACATGAGAAAACCAGAGAGTGAGAATCTCACTCAATGCCATAACTAGTAGCATTATGACATACAAACAAAAAAAAAATGCTGTTTTTAATACTTAAAGCTGTGACCACTTGGTCTTAATGAAATAGCCTTTTTGCCGTTACATCAAAGCTCACCCTTCAACTAGCATTATGACATATTCAGCAATTTTTTATCAACTTATCTAATAAAAGCTGGTATTAGTAAAAGTTCAACAATAAGCAGAATTACATGAGTTCTAAAGCCAACTCCGCAACAGGTCCAAATAGTACCAATAAAGTCCAACAATAAATCAAAAGGCACATTACCACTTGATTGTTGACCATTTCCTCAGTCCAGGTCATTCACAATCCAATCCATCCAAGCCAGAATTCGGATTCTTACCAGTGTCGCACAACAACCTATCTTAACTGCAGGTATGCATGGTTTAATCTTATCAAAGGAACTACTCAACCTAGCTACAAATTCAGAAAGCACAAATGTTTGAAACCTGATAAAAGCACCATATATACATGGATGTGTGAGCCCGTATCTTTCCCAACATGGGATCTTGGAGGGTCATGCAGTTCCAGCCAAACAATTCCTTTATTTCCCTATGCCTAGAGATCACCGAGTTCTTTCATCCGGGACATAGAAATCAAATCGAACATCAACGGAACCAGAAGTCTCCCCAGTATCCTTGTACTCAATGTTTGTTATTGATCCAATTCCTTCATCATCCTGATATCCTGGCTTCACCCGACGTACAGGCACTGTGACAGAATAAATGGTCCCAAGATCAGTGTCAGTTGTGACACTCAACTGAACTTTTTCCTGTGACTCTATCTCTACAAACTCTGATAGAGCATGCACAATGTTGCTAACGATCTTCTGATTCGCCTCATCACTAACTGCACATCTGTCAGAGAAGAGAATCATTTTCAATCTCTGTTTAGCAATCCTTGCATTTGAGCTCTTTCTTGTTGGTGGTGTTGGGAATACTATCTTCCAGGCCAAGGTTAAACGCTTAAAGAAGCTCATGTTTATGGCATTTAGGAGAAACCTTTCAGCTTCTTGACTAATTGAAGTTGAAGAAAGTTGATAATCTCCAGTAATCCCAGAAAGCTGTTTAGAATTGCCATGGATATTACGGCTAGCAAGCACAATACTAGGGCATTTGTTTGTGATTTGGGAAGAGCCATTGCCTCCACTTAAAAATCCAACAAATTCCACCTATATATCAAAGCAAAATGAATTAAACCTGCTCAGAGAAAATTTCCTTAGTTTTTGAAAGTACAAGGCATCACACAAGTGAAAGTCTACCTATGATTTTCCAATTTCTGGGGAGCATATGCAACTAACTCAAACAATCCAGTGTGTCTGTTTAATAAAGTGGATATCAAGTTCATGCAGGAACACCATAACAACTATCTAGGGAGCTCTGATAATCTCATATTCCTGTCATTTCATGAAACTTTTCGTGATGACTTATAACCTTAGCTGCTGGTATGAAGCCTAAGAGAAATCAACTATTGACCAAACAAGTGGAAACATGGAAAAGAAACATGATGGGATAAGCTTAAAATTACTTCCTTTTCCTGCAAGGATTGGAAATCATGTATATTAATTATCCATACGATTCAATCCTTTACCGCATGGGTAGCAAACCGTATGATCAGTGACTGCAAGTAGGTCTTGAAACATTACACAACAAAAGAACAAACTAACACAAATAGAGGAAAGTAAATTGGTTTCTGCATGTAGAATGACCAGACTTCAGAAAGCACCCTAACCCAGAGTATGTTTATATAAATCAAGGAAACGAAACATGCATTGAAAGTCTCTGTGCAATACAAGTTCACCCTTTATATATCTATATCTATTATTTAAACCATATAGCACTAACTTTTGGGTTTCATTGAGCCAAAGAAGGAAGAAAAAAAAAAAAGCTGAGCTCAATTGGGTTTTAGTAGATCATGAAGTCTGAGCTACCTTGCGACTGATAAGCTGAAACTGAGTCAAATAACACACAACCGTGCATCTATCAACCCTTTAAAGTCAAAAACATATCTACCAAAAAAATACTTAATATAGAGAAAAAGGGTCAATCAGACTGATTTATGGGTATAGCATCAAATTAAATGAGAGGAAATGAAAATGCTCAACTTCATCTTTCTAAATCACCACCCGAAAACCTTTTCCCATTTTCGTTTTAGTGAACCATTTTCGCCTGGAGAAACCGAGAAATAAGGATAAAAAAGAATGAATCAATCAAACCCCACATCCTAAAATCTTGCAAAATGGTAATATATATATATATATATATACACACACACACACAGATGAGCCATGAGAAAACAGAAAGAAAAAAGGTGGAGGGGGCGGCGAAGGAGATTGAGAGAGACCTTGGAAGTTGAAGAAGAAGAAGAAGAAGAAAGGAAAGAGCTTTGAAAAGAGCGCTTCGGGTAAGATGCCAGCATTGCTGAGACCCTCAGATCCCCTGATGTCGCCATTCCCGATAAGCCGCCGATATCTTTTCTGTTCCAACTATCTCGTCTCACAGAATCGGGCTTTTGCTGCTTGCACTACATTTGGTGTGGCCATATTAACGACGTCGTTTTCTTTCCCTCCTTTTTTTTTTTTTTTATTGCCCTTTTTTGTGTCTTCTGTTTAAACCCTTTACGCCTCAACGGTGCCTTCCGGATATCTTAACACCCCCCCCCCTCAACCCCACAAAAAAAGAGAGGACCTTAGGTGGTTTGCTCGTTTCAACTAAAGTTTTCAATTTTAGTCTTTGCTATAATGTTTAGTAAGTCTTTAACTCTTTTGTAAATTTTGCTCACAGCTAAGATGGAAAACGTAATCGTTTTTAACAGGACCACAGGCACACCGATATTATTCTAATATGAGTGAAATTGTTAAGGGTGTAAACATCAAGGGAGGGATGGTCCGGATTTAATCACACATCCAGGTCTCCAGGTCAATCTGAGGGCTTAAGTCCAACCGATTATTACAATTCTGCTCTAAGAGGGTGTGGCTTTCTCCAACTGCGAGTAGGATGAACGAGGCTACCATTTCTTTCCCCTAGCTTAGCTCTTTGATTACAATCTATCAGCCACTTGCATCTGTAAGATACTTTGGGATGCTGTTGCGTTTATAAAAGCTCCAAATTCATTTAATCAAAGCCATGGTAATTAGATATCAGATGTTCAATTGGAAACTTGACATGATCAATTAGAACTTCGATGGTATGCTTAATCTGACAAAAGATAATAATCAATGGTTATCAACCCATTCACAGAAATGATTTCAATGTCCCGGTCAAAACTCTTCCACCCTTACAGCAGCCTGGGGCACATCATATGCAGTTCTGGGCCTGGACTTCTTGACACCGGCTGTAAACCATACCTTATCAGACTTATAACCCTCGGCGGAGATGCCTGTGACCTTAACCCACACCAGGGCCTTTGTCTTCATTCCCTCTATTCCCGTGAGCTTCCCCCTCATAAGGATTGCTTTAACTCGAGTTGCATACCGCAGCACAGAAGAGTCCTTGAAACTGATTTCACTTGCAGAAGGCAAGTAGACAATCAGCTTGGCCTTTGATTCATCAAATTCATAACAGGTTATGTTCTGTGGAAAGAGGCCTGGTGGTAAGTTGTACTCTCTCAGAAGATCTGCCAAGCTTTTCAGCGGTTTTCCTACAAAGAGAAAAAGTATATGGAGCATGGACATCACATTATATACACACATACACAAACGAGATTCCAATGAAGCACATTTTTCAGTAGAAGAAACGGAGCTCGCTAAATATTGATCATAATTAGTAGAAGCATATGCAAACTACAGTTTAAAATGCAAAAAGAGTTATCAGGTAAGCAAATGTGAATGAATATTCTCAAACTCCATTCAGGACATGGACAACTAACAAAGTAAACCTACAAGTAGTGTCAATTTCTCAAATCTTGGAGCAAAATTAAATATTTTACACACTGCATGTGTGAAAGATAAAAAAGACACTCGTCAACATGCTCGCTAGATGAGGTAATTTCTAGTCCAGACGTAAGCCCAAGGATACTAAAGTGCGGTACAAAATTCAAGTGCCTAATGCAAAGTACTTGAGGAAGATACACTATAATAAGCCTAGTCTTGTGGATGAAGGCTCCAATATTTAGTAAAACTCCTTCCTTTGCAAGTGCACATAACTGAACTGAGCTCCTAAATGAATTTCAGCAAATAATAAGTATAGGCAAGTATAGAAATATACTACAAGATTAGTCATTGCCTTTGCTGACATAACTAATGTAGAGAACATATAAAATCCCTACCTTTAAGCTTGTTGAAAACCCATTTGGCCTTCTCTTCTACGGTATTGGAAAAGATCTGCAATTCATCAGCAAGCCATGAGAAAGTTGCAGCATTCACTGTGCGCATTCACCCAAAACAGGAAAAGAAATGAACACGCCAGATAACCACAGGAACCACTTGCACATGGTAAGAATCACAGATGAAACTGGAAAATTTCGTTCCTGCTAGGTGACTATCATTTTTATTGATTCAATAGGGATTTGTCTTACAAGAAAACTCGACCGAATCAATTACAATTCCGCTGAACAGAACAGTGACTCTGACCGCATATTTAACTAGCAAGAGGTAAATTCACTGTCCTTTTTCTCTCCTTTCCTTCCACCAACCAAATCTCAGGAACATCAAAACTGATTTACAAGAAAGGGATTTCATTTTTAAATCGTGAGACAGCGGTATTAGATCAGCCGAGAACAGTAGAAAATAAGCTATGGAGGACACCGTACGCCATCTGCAACATGACATTGATTACAAGCATTACAACAAACAGGATCCAAATTATAAAACCCAACTCCAAATTCCAAATATCTAAAAAACCCAACATCCATTTCATTAAGTTTCTAAGAATATCCATAGATCCAAACAGAATCAGACAGAAAACCAAAAAAAAAAGAAAAAAAAAAACAGGAGGAGGAAGTGGGTGAGGATGGACTAACCCGCAAGGCACGAATTACGAACCATATCACCCAGAAAACCAGATATAGACCAAGAAAACTTAATCATCAACAATGAATGAATGCAATTACAAGCTAGAAGGAAACAAGAATGCGTAGAAAGAAAAAGATTAAACTAACAGTGATGTCTTCAGTGATGTTGGAAAGTTCCTCTTTGGTTTTCCTTGATATCCACGAGCTCCCAACTTTCAAGCTAGCTACTTTTGTCAATGCTTTCTCCATTTCTCACTCCCTCACCCACTCTCTGATTCTCTGTTCCTTCTTCTTCAGTGTTACTCAATGCTTCGCTCGCCCCCTTAACTAAAAGGCTTTTGAAAGTATAGTTACTAAAATTCGGTAGGCACATCCACCCGGACAAAGCATTTAACTATTGCTCCGGTGATTCAATCTATAGGTTCATAGTCGATTTGTCTGGATCAATATTTAAAATTATTTTTTTCTATTAAACATCACAATATATGAAAATAAAAATAAAAATTCATAAACAACAAAAGAATACGATGTTAAAATTCTCTAATTTTTCTTATACCACTGCAACAAGGGACAAAGTAAATAAACTTAACAACCAAAAAAAAAAAAGTAATTCAAATAATTTTACATTAAAAAATTTAAATTTTAAAAATAAAAAAAACTTAAATTAACAATATATATATAAAAATTATCTCCTGTTATAAATTTCTGTAAAAAATAAAAACTATTGAGTTTTATTATCAAAATCAAAAGCATCCACATCATCTCTCTCAAACTCATTTTTATAACTTGATTAAAAGTGTCAAATTCACCACCAATTTTATCATTCTCTGTGTTTTGTAAATTTAAATTAATTATATATCAAAATAAAATATAATATTAATAATAATACAAGAAATTATTATGCTTCAAACAACAGAAAGCATCATCATCATAAACTCATCAATTGCTCAATTCCAACAAAAAAATAATTTGTAAATCAATCGAGAGAGAGAGAGAGAAGAAAGGGGAGAGTAGAGAACTAAAATGGATAATTGATGTACCACCAAGAACTTTTTTATCGATAGCTATCCACCGGAGAACTCTGGATACTCTTCCAATACCCATCACTACCAGAAGAATTAATTGGATCAACTGAGTTTTCCAACTTGAACTGTCAAAAACAGTTATTATACTAAGCTAATCCCTTTACGGTTTTGTATGAAATCAATTGAACACGAAGTTAAATTGAGGATGCTCTTTTTTTCTTTTTTTTCTTCTTTTTTTTTTTTTAGATTTTCTCGTGTAATATATAATATGGACTTGTTTCGTTGGGTTGGGGTAATTGTTGCAGATTTTTTGAGATTTTCTTTTGGCAATTTAAGAGACCATAAATTTTTTTACTTTTTTTTTTTTTAAGATTAGTGAGTATATACTAATTTGTATTTGCATTGAAGGAAAAAATTTAGGATAATTCAGTTTATTGTCATGATTATAGTTCTAATAAAAATGTCTTGTCATATTTTTTAAAGAACACTCAAGTAATTAATTACTTCAATTTTTATCTACGAAATCCTAATTCTAATATTGAGAAAAAAAATATTAAATTAAAGAATTAAGAAACTTTTTTTTATATTATGTAACTCAACTTAGACAAATTTTGTAATAACCAAAGAAAAAAAAAACTTTGTTGGTTATATTAAAATTACTTAGTTTGAATTTATCATAATTTTTACCATGAAAAGACAATTTTATGGTGTTTTATATTTTATGTATAAAAAAAATATTATTATTTGTATTTAGAGATTTATATATGTATTTTACCTTTTGTAATGGTTGGATAGATTATTTTTTTATTTAAAATATTTGATGTATTTGAATATTTTGTTCAAAATCGAAATAAAATAAAAATATTGTTAGAAAAAATAAATGCATTGCCTTCATTTAAATATATATATATATATATATATTAACATTAGAAAGAACACTTAAAAATCTCTATGTTTTCATACCATTGTAATAAACGAAAATCATTCGAATTTAACGTAAGATTCTTTCTTATGGAATAGATTTTATAGCATTATGGCCTCAACTCTTCTTTGGTGGCATGGTATTACGGTAAAAGCTGTGAATAGCTATTGACTTTATTTTATTTTTTTAAAAAAAAGGGTCTTATTCATTTACTTCATGATCACATCTTTTTAACTTTAATTCCAAAATAAAATGTCTAGATTCATCCAACGTCATAATCGTGGCAATTTTTCATTCCTTAACTCAGATGGCAATTTTTCATTCAATTGTTCGGTCTAGGACGGGTGTTTTGTTCTACATATAACAAGCTAGTAGATTGCTAGGACCTATGACACCAAAATATTTACCATCAAATGCCCTCTACAAAGATACATTCTGGATCATGCATCATCATAGAGAAGAACACTGTTTAGGGAATGAGCTTACTCTTGAAACCCTAACCTCAAACCTTAATCACCCAAGTGAAAAGAACACCGGCTTAGCAATTATACATTATGCTCTTAAAGATAGTTGGACATGTTTGTTTTGGGCTGGGAAGCTTGACCCACCCATAAAAATGGAAACATTTGCAAATTTGTAAATCGATTGTTGCGGTCTTAATCCTTTTAGGCCCACCCTGCCATGACCCAAGCTGAATTTGAACTTTACCAACGCACCACCCTACGGTTTTAAATCCAACAAACATGCATTTTTGTATTAGTTTAGGCTCAATTTATTCTTTTGAGTAACAACTTGTAACGGGAACAACCCTTTACTCAAGAAAAATAAATAAATATATATATAAATAAATATATATATATATATATATATAATTTTAGTTTCATATTTAAAGTTCAATTCTTAATTCCAAATTTAAAAAAAAAAAACAAAAAAAAGGTGGAATTTACAAATAAATTCATATAAAAGTTTCACTAAAGCAATACAAAAAAAATACAAATAAATTTGATGTCTCTCACCCTTATAGTTAATTCCTTTTATATACAACTCTACCTCCTAAATGAAAAATTAGAATTCATCTAATTTTACAAAAATTTCTATAATTCTGCATAATTAAGAACATTATGCAAAAATTTCTAAAATTATACAAAATCAAGAGAATTCTATAATAAGATGAAATGTTCTAAAGTTTTAATAAGTCTCTTGGCTCTCTAGAACATTTTAGGGTTAGGGGAAAAGAATAAAAATAAAAAATAATACTTTTGAAAAGAGAATGATAAGGATTCTCCGCTTTTGACTGCAAAAAATACTTTAGTTTCACGCATGGATTTTCTAAGAATGATAATCACCTTATATAATAGCAAAAAAAAATAAAAATAAAAAATAATCAATGAAGGGTCATTTTGACCGTGGGCTTTATCTAGGAAGGCATGAAAATGGGTGAACGTCTTTGAATTGCGGAAGTAAAATCAGGATTTATAGTCATAAATTCATTTGAAATAAGGCCTAAAGTGGCTGAAGAGAAACGGTGAGTTGAATTATTACTACCAAGGCTAATGGCAGGGTGCTTGCTAATGGGTAAGTAACAGATCTGCATCGTAAAGATGAAAGCTTCATCCTCAGGGAGGACGGGATTGACAGTGATTGGGCGGGGAAGGAATGAACCCATCGTTGAATTCATGGAAAACGTTTCCTGCAGTATAACCTCCCTCCCGCTCTGAAATGCCCAGGCTGATGCACTGGGTTGGGCTTCACATGGTGGCCTTCGTGGGCTCCAGTGAAAAGATTAAGAAGCTCATTTATTCTGTCCATGGTGAGAAGTTGCAATTTTCTATTGGTATTTTTGTAGTTCATGAGAAAAACATTGTAACTTTTTTGTACTGATATTAATGAGAAAACCAATACAGAATACAGAAAACCAATGCCGGAGCTTAACTCGATCGTATATATCCTATTGGTGTGTTTTGTAGTTCATGTGACGCAAAAGGACTCTGGTTTTCTCATCTACATCAATTCACGAAATTTGAATATACATAAATAAATTCATACTCCGAACAACTTCTGATGTTTTTACACATAAATTATTGCTTTAATTACACGTAAATTGTGTATTAATTGCTTTATTTCTCACATTCTGTAATAACAATTATTATGATTTTACATAAATAACTCTGTCCTTGATCAAACTATGAAAATCAATTCTTGATATTTCTACATATAAATTATGATTTTTTTTACTACACTTAAATTTATACATTGATTATTGATTATTGGAGGGATACTTATCAAGCTCTTTAATAAACTCTTCAAAAAAAAAAAAAATTAATATATATGATTATTCATTATTCTTCAATTTATTTATACTAAGATTCTTTTTTTTTTTTTTTGTCGATTACGTAATTATTTGTGTCCCATCAGCATAACCTACTCGTTTAAGTGATAAAAGAAGAATAAAATCAGTGTTCATAACAAAACAAAAGAAAATTCATTATTGATCAAAAAAGAAAAACATAGAAGAGGAAATAAAAATAAATGATCTGAAAAAAAAAAAAAAAGTGCAAATGAATGCATGCGCCTGCATCAAACACAATCGTTAGATTACATCACTTGTATAACACGATGACTAACTGGTTGATTATAAAAATAAAAGTCTTTGGAGGCTCCACCTCTATTAAATTTTCAGAAGATATAAAATTAAATGTATATATATATATATATATATATATATAAAGTACACAAAGTTGCATGTGATTGGATCAGATTGTAAGTTCAAGTAAAGTGGGTCGTAGATTGAGTGGGCCCCGCTGACGCACACAATCTCGGATCGGTTCAGGAGGATTTTATTGCTTTGTTCTGTTTTTAAAACTTCTTTCCTATTAGGAACAAGAGTTGAACAGGACAATCACAATGGCCTCGGTGGTCCCAGTCATGAGGGCTGGCTCGTAACTCTCTAACAGGTATAAGCATGTCGTACCTGAACATTTTCCACCTACGGTGAAATGACAAACATATCCCAGTTGCCATGGATAATCAATCGCTTTATGCCACGCAGCCCCCACAAAGACTCGAGGCAGCTGGAAATATTTAAAATGAGGAACGATAGCTACATGACAGCAGATGCTCCGAATAGGGAAAAGGACGTGACAGCAGGCGTTGATTAATGCATTATATTTTTCCATAGGAGCCTGATTAACATTTGAGCTAACCCACAATTGACCCTCAAAGAGTTTGTAGATATATATTATGTAGAACAATAAAATGATGCAAATTATCACTTATAATCATTCTTAATGATTGTTCCAAAAATAAATAAATCATTCTTAATGATGCTTGATTGTGACGTGTTATTCGGACCATCAGTGGTTGATTTCCGCAAATTTTCGAACGTTAATTATGTTGACCGGCCACAACGGAAGCACGGACACGGCATTCTACATAGATATGTCCAAGCGAAACATACCTTCAATATGCGTCCATTTAAAATATTTTTGTAATTTTGAAAAAAAAAAATTAATAAAAAATTATAATTACGCTTGTACATTTCTATTTGTGAATTTAAAAAATAATTCATTTGTGTAAAATTAATATTAATAACTTTTACTACAATTATTACACAACACTATAGGCAAAAGTGACCATTCAAAACTATTGCATAAAGAGCTAAAACCTTGCATAAAGAGCCAAAAATATGATTCTTGTTTAATAAATTATATAATAATTTTGGAGAATAGGTAAAATAAAAAAGTGAAATAAAATATAGGATAGAATTCTTTTTTAGATGATAAATATGTAAGTTTGAATACACACACGTTGTGTTCATGTTTCATTGTTTGCTAACAATCAGTGTCTGTTACATAAAAAAATTAAATAAATAAATAAATAATAGTCCCCGCAATTTATTTTAAAAGTAGTTATCGTTGAAATTATTTTCTGCAGATAAAGTTTCATGAAACATACAGAACCTCAGTCTACTTTTTTATTTTAATTTACCCAAGAACTAAACGGTTTTTGCTGGTTACTGCCCTGTGGATTGAGAATCAAATTCCATTCTACTACCGAATAATAACTTGGACGAGCAAAGCTAGAGGCCCCCATCCAGTCATATTCAAAGCCCTTTTTGGTGTTTCGTTTATTGGGAAGTGCTATCAAATCCAATGCCCATCAGTTCTCACAATTGCTTAGTATACAACTCTGTAATTGTGCAAAATTGGGAGTTCAAATCTTTACCCGAGGCTTGCTCTCGCATGTCAAATGAATATAAACTGTGTCAATAAATGAACTTGTCGATTTTGGTCGTTTACTATTTTTTCTGATGTGTGGAATGGCGAATGCATTTTATGCCTTGGTGGGGGTGCTTTTTGGTTTTCGGCTTCTTTTCCTGGAGAGGAGGGCCGGTTGTGTGCATTTTAAGCAAAAGTTATAAAAAGTTGATCCAATTTGATTAATTAATTTGACCCTTTCAAAAAATCAACTTGATTCAATTTGCAATGATTGAAAAAACCAATAACTCAATGATTTGAGATTTAATTAGCATAAATTTAATACCATGATGAAAAAAAAAAAAAGTTAATAATTAAATGATTTGAAATTTAATTAACATAAATTTAATATCTAAAAAAAATCAAAATCTAAAATCTAAAATCCTTCAAATTTAAAATTTAATGCACTTATAAGTTAATGAACTTGATGTATTCAAAACCTAAATTAGCTATATTTATATTCATCTCAACTCTCTCATTTGTCACGTCTAATTGTAGAGGTGATGTCAAGTATATTATAATCTCAGTGGACTTCGAACGGATATTCGATTCCCGATTTGGACGATTTTTAATCGGAGGAAGAAGCCAACGATTAATACAATTTCTCAAAGTAATGGCCCAACCCATGAGTTAATTAAACGAAAAAGATATACGTACAAGGAGTTTAGTTTAGTTAAGTCAAGGCTCCAAAAAATAAGCTTTTTAATTGACAGAGCTGAGCAATCCAAACTGCAACATGAAGCCACTCATAAATGCATCAGAAAACCAACAAAAAAAAAATAAAAAAAAAGAAATTAATTCACACACACAGATGTTGACCCATGACCAAGCACTGTCAAATCCAAGACTAGCTTTGCACAAGTGAGGTCAGTGGCACTGTAGCATGATTCCTCGAAGTTACCTTAAAAACGGGGACAAATGTGGTAATTCTCTGTGGTCAGTGGTGGTGGGTGGGTGGGTTTCTTGGAGAGGGGGTGGGAGGGAACATTTTCTTCTACTTTCTACTGACTTGTCGAAAAAGCCGGGGGAAGACCTAGAAAAAAAAAAAAACCATGACTGGCCATATACGATCGAGAGAGAGAGAGAGCGAGAGAGAGACGGAGATGCTTTCTTCACGGATTTCCACATTCAATGTTAGGGGCCCAGGTGGAGGGCAATTTCGTCATAAAATTTGGATTTGGGGGTATATTTGTTATTTAACAGAAGTGCGAGGGCCTTGGTGAATCCGATTTAGTTCTTAGGAGTTAGAAGTCCAATCCGAGATTCGTGGATGCAGACACACGCGGGGATCTGAAAGCGACAGCTCTTTTTGAGGCTTGCTTGCGTGTACGGACAACGTGCTAGAGGCCTTTAAATCCAAAGCAAATGAATATCAACTGCACCGTATCTATTTATGTTTAAAAATAATGATAAATACCTCTCTTATTATTTTTCGAGTAGATGAAAAAAAAGTAATAAATAAGTTGTATGTGATCAAATAATGATAAATTGCTCATTAAATTGCTATTTAGCATTATTCTTAATATTTAGGACCGAAATTTCAAGTATCCCTCTTGGTGCTCATGTGAGGAAACCAAAGTTGGAAAGTCATTTTTTATATTAAAGATATAGTAAAGACGTAATGTCAAAGGGCTACGAAGTTTCGTTCACAATAATTTTTTTTAAAATAAAATAAAATAATGGGATAAGAAGTGTCTGCCATGTCAATTTGGAAGGAGCCAATCATAGGGGCAGAGGTCAGAGGTTTTGGGCTTATTCTCTTGATGTCCTTGCAAGCCGTGCCCAGGCCTTCAGCCCACCGGTTTGAGCTTTATCAGTAGACAAAAAGTATATTCAATTAGTTTTACATTACCCCACAAAAAAATAAAAAAAGAAAGAAAGAAAAGAAAAGGTCAATAAAGCTTCTAAGTTTCATGGGAGAGAAAATTTATTGTCTAAGGTAGAATTATGGAGCATATATTTTTTACATCCTAAATGTATTATTCATATGATCAACTTTGTACGTGTACAATGCACGTGATTAATAATGATTAATTATTATTTTAATCAAATCGATGATTAATATTAAAATTATCAAAAGAATTCACTATTGACTCAATTCATTATTGTCTAATACTAGTGAGTTCAAGTTGGTAATGACATTATCAAATACTATTTTATATTTAGCATAATATGGTAAGATTATTTATACTTAAACCATCTCGTGGAATAAATTATGAGTCTAATTAAATTTTATTGATGTAATATTATAAATGAAATGGTCAAATTGAATATATTTGAAGTTATATTGATTTAAAATAATAAATTTTTGTTAAGTTAAATAAAAATTTTAAATATTATACATTAAATTTAATATATAGAAATGCACCCGCTCGATATATAATATGATATGATTTTTTTACTAGACATTTTTACATGAAAAAATCACTACATGAATATAAGTAAAAAGATACAACTAAGAACATGAATTTATTTTAAATATATTTTTTTAAGAAAAATTCTAATTAGTTACCTTATTTTGGTGGCTTTTTAAGGTTAAACTAATTAAATTTTATTTTTATGTATTTGTAAAAGAAAAAGGTTAGATACCAATACTTAAAAAATAATATAAAAATAAAAATAAATAAAATTACTTTTCTATTTTTTAATACTTATTATGTTATTTAATAAATATTATTATGCAATGACACTCATTAAAATACATCATATTGTATGTAGGTCCCAGACTAAACCCACGATAAAAATATATTTAATTAATTAAGACATCATATATATATATATATATATATATAGAGAGAGAGAGAGAGAGAGAGAGAGAGAGAGGAAACTCCAACGTGCAAGAAATATACCTTTTGAGACTACACTCTTTTGATCAGGGACTCCACAGACCATTCCGTTCAGTTTTGTTACATGTACTGTAGAAATGTAAACCAGAATGGGCCATAAAAAGATTCAGAATAAAAAATAAGAAGTTGCTGTAATCCATTCATGATCCTGTGCCAATTATTTTCTTGATTCTTAAGTATGAAGCTTTGAATTTGTTGCTCCAAATAAGAGCCTACCTACTCTACTCCCAGATCACCCTATGCCTATTGTTTTCAGGAGCAGCATTTTGTTTATTCCTCAAGAACTTGCATATATTTTGTTGGGTGTTCTTCACGTTGCAACGATGTTGCGAATTAAAATATTGTTGCTACCAAAAATAAATTAATAATAATAATAAATAAATAAATAGATAAAACAAAAGGAAGACTGTCTTGTCCTATCGGTTTACAATCTCGTAGTGTGGAGAGCAAGACTCGAATGAAATGGAAATAGACTTCGGATGACTGATAGACTAGGAGGCGCAAATGGGCATGAATATCAAACACAAAAATGTCTTGTAAACTCTTTTATGTATTAGAATTTTCAAAATAAATAAATAAAATATATAGAAAATAGTCGTATTCATAGAAGAGTAAAAAATAATTAAATAAAATTAGTGTGATATTTGATTTGACATATACACTTAAATAATTTTATTTTATTTTTAAATTTTTGCGTGAGCCTTTATATTACTTTTGGTATTTTAATCAAGAGATATTAGAAATACGCATACTAGCTCTACATCCTCGTTTTGGAATATTATAAATAATATTGAAAAATTAATTCCTTATGCGTTGCTCAATTTATAAAAAACTGTATCAACTTTACTAATTCAACTTCTTAAGATTATTTATGTACATATTCTTATTTCATAAATAGTAAATTGAATCAGGAATAAGATCTCTTTTCCAAGAATTTTATTGAATAATCAGTGTGGTTAGGCAAGTCAATTAAAAAAGAAGAAGAAAGAATGAGGTATATTTTTAACTTATATATCATGAACCTAAAAAGCAGTCTTCTTCGTTCCAAAAAGAAAAAAAAAAAAAAATCAAACAAAGAAGAGGCTCTCCGAGCCAATGGAAAGAATTAAGGGATGAAACGAGCTTAGAGATCCAAAAATGGAAGAAGATCTGTTCAAATCGGAAACTGTCCATAAATTTATACCTGGTCAGAAACTTAGAATGAGCTAGCTTTACAGGAGAAATTGCTCCTTAAAAGAAAGAAAAAAAATTAAATTAATTGCATCTTTATTCCAAAACCGAACCCATTAACTTCAAAGTCAATGCAGCTTTACGATAATGGGTCCTCCTAAAGACCCCT
This sequence comes from Kandelia obovata, assembly GCA_021464305.1. NCBI lineage: Eukaryota > Viridiplantae > Streptophyta > Magnoliopsida > Malpighiales > Rhizophoraceae > Kandelia > Kandelia obovata. Next base: position 2,423,317 of record CM038488.1, read on the forward strand.
AAGATGGGGGCCCTCAACATTAAATTAGCCAAATCTTAAAACCCTAGTTGCAACTTTGGAAAGCTTCATATATTTTCCACGACAATGACAATAGAAGCAATTAGGGACCACAATTAGAACTAACGTTCACAGAAACAGAACATATAATAAATATCTCTCTCGAGTCTAGGTCTAGGATGATTTAAACTTGCTTGACTCGCAACCTCATTTTCCTTTCCATTTTGAAAAAGTATTTTAACATTATCGTATTTTATATTTTTATTTTATTATTTTTAAAATTTTTTGGTGTTAGTTAGCAGATTACGACATGGGCCACGTTTATCAGACACAGCAAGCAATGAAATGTTATATCTTCTTTTATGGTATTCCCTACTTTCATTAATTGCAAGTTCAGTAACGATTTCCCTATTTTCATTAATTGCAATTTCGTGTAATATTTTTATCTCCGTATAGTGGTGATTGGAATCTAGTTGATATTGCTTGATAATTATATTAATGGGGTCGTTGGGTTCACGCCAAGTCACCAAACTTTTGATAAATTTTTGGTCCCAACTCCAAATTGTTCCAATTAGTCACTTAAAATCTTGATATTAAAAATGAAATCTTTCTTGTTGTCGTTGTTGTTGTTGTTGTTGTTGTTGTTGTTGTTGCCCCCTCCTCCTAAATGATCGCTATTTGCTATTGCGTTCCAACTTTACGGTGTTATTACTGTAAAAGTCAACAGCTATTTTATCTTATTCTATCTTAATTAGTTAGCTACAAAAGCCGAAAATTTTGCCACTTTAGACGCAAGATTAATTATTCATAGGGTTTTTAACCTCTTATACGATATGTAGCATGCAGTCTTCTCACCGTAATTTTTTTTTTTTTTATCCAATTGGAGTGAGAATGAGAATTTAACCAGCAGTGAAGTTTGAAGCTTGAATCTCAATATGAAAATCTAATATAATTCATAATATTTATAGACTTTTTTTTCTTATAAATTTAAAATTTTAAATAAAATTTAAGATTATAAGATATTATTTGATATAATATATAATTGCACATATTATTAGTGAGAAGGAAGCATATTGGAGTTCCAGATGATTAACTGTTGCTTTAAGTAGCATATTTTTATTTTTTTTCCTACATAAAGTACCATTCGATGAAGTAATTTAATTTTTGATCAAAAAAAAAAAAAAAGAAGAAGAACATTTTCAATATATTTTCCTTCTGCATCTACAGGATCGACAGTATTGATTTCTGGGAAGATATTTTTGATTTATCATCATATCTATGCAAGTTTGGACATTCTGATCCATATTAATTTAATTAGTAACGATTCCCCCCCCCCTCTTTTAATATAAGATGCATGAAAGAAATATTTAAAATTCAAACGTCAAAGGTATTGTCTGTATTGTGAGAACAAATATTTTTAGTAACAGGATTCAATAAAATTAAATGAGATTGTGTTGAATGTTCGGTTTCGGAGAACAAGAAAATTGAGTATTATGCAACAAGACGTTATTAAAATAATATATTTTTTTAATTTTTAACTTCATTTATTTATATTAATTAAAAAATATAATTAACTCACATCTGTTACGACTATTATATATTCTTTTAAGTGTATAAGGTAATATATACCCATAAAAAATATAAATATATAAAAAGAAACAGAGAGAGAGAGAGAGATTGGTAGAGGTACTTGGGTCTGAATTGCAATTTGTTGAATGTTTGGTGGGAATTGGACATAGGTTTTGCCAGTTTATATTTCATCGTCCAATCGTTTATGACCCAACATATGTGAGGTATTTGTCTGCTTCATCCTCTATTTTGTCCCATCAAAATCACCTAACAAAGTTGAGATTTTATCACACTCATGAACTTTAAAAATAATAATAATAATAATTTTAAGAGTCAGTCACTCAATAAGTATGAAGTTTACGATATTTCTTTTTCCCACTTTAGTATGAACTTTAGATTTTATCAATTTTGACAAGTTGTGTGAGAATTTTGTTGCGATTCTAAAATTTTGACAACATTTCACATAATATATTAGGGTTGTCTAATAGAGTGCTAGAATTTTAAAAAATAAATAAATAAAAAAATTCTTGCAAGATGCCAAAATTGATGAAATTTAAATTCATGCTATAATCGGGCGGAGGAAAAAAAAATAAAAATAAAAATCTCCAACTTTATTTATTTATTTATTTATTTTGTCATTAACCCTAATTTCAGTACACAATTTCCTGACATTCCATAGACTACAAAAGTTAATTATTATTATTATCTAAACCCCCAAAAAATTGAAATAAACTAAACTCAATTTAATTTAAAATTTAAAAGACACCAAACTTATATATATATATATATATATATATATATATATAATTCGATTAATTTGTAATTTGATGTGATTAAAATTCGAAAAGTCAATAGACTGAAAACATGTTGTATTTGAACTATGGGGGGGGGGGGAAGGTACCTGTAATTCGATGAATCCATCCGAGATGGTTGGAGCTTAAAGGATTCAAGATAATTTGGCCTAAATCCGACTTGGCTGTCTATTTTGCTACCTCTACAGACCATTTTTTTGTTGATAGTTGATATAACCTGTTCTTACTCCTCCAAGCAAGCTAATCAGCAGGCCCCTTTAACAGTGTCGTGGCTTTGTTTTATTCATATTTGATTGGTGGCTACTTCGGAATTGAAAATCTACGTTCTGTTTTCCGCTTTATAGACAAAAAGGGATTCTTCTCCCTCTGCTCTTTTGCCCATTTAGCTTTTTTTTTTTTTTTTTTTTGTGTGAATTTTTTCATTACTGCCTTTCTCAGTAGCAGTAAATCATTACCCTGCTCAATTCTCGGATCCTTTTCACTGGTCACAAAAAGTGTTATTATTGTCTTTGTAACTTTTTTTTTAAACAGTAAAAAAATAATAATAAAATAGAAATATTTGTTATAATCTCTATTAATTCAAGTCAAATCATCACACACCTTAACGCTTTGATTGAGAATAAAAAAATAAATCTAAATAAATGAGGAAAGTATACATCAAATTGCCATTAAATGCTCATTTTTGACTTTAATAATCTCACTAAACATTCCCCATTTGCACGAGATCTCTGAGGTAGCTGCCGCACAATGAAGCCACGTGTGTTAAAGCTGTTTTTTTTTTTTTTAAAAAAAATATTTGTTGGCTTTGTGGTTTTATTTTTTTTTTCTTGTTTTTATTTCATCTACTTTCCAACAGAGGATCAACCAATGAAAAGCAACCAAGAGAATCGGGAAACACAATCCCGTAAATAAACCATTCTTGGAGGGTTCGCTTTTATAATTTGGCTCCCCCCACTCCCAAAAAAAAAAAAAAAACAAATAAAAAACATAAAAACTCAAGAAAACCTCATCCTTCCACACCCATGTCACGCGGGACCCACTTGCATAGGCCAATTAAACACTCTACAACCTTAAAAATGGAAATATAATAAATAATAAAATATGCCGAAATTTTATGCACCGAATTAATTAATTATTCCAATTGGGTTGTTGAACAAACTTTTAACTTAAGATAAAACCCATAAATCCATTTTTGTCTACTTAAATTGTATATGTTGGTAAGCAATGCAGGCGTGCCTGTACACAAAATTAGAAAAATAATTTTTAAATGAGTGCCCCTGTTTTTTATTTTTATTATTATATGTACTAAAAACAAGGAAAGTGGAGAGAAATGGAAATGCCCTTTTCATATAAATCCTCTAAAACCCAGAAATAAAATAGAAAACAGGTCGGTAAGGTAATGTAAATAAAAACCCATAAATAAAATAGAAAACTAGAGTGTGGCATATAAATGGAAAAATCAGAGAAAAATGAGTGTGAGTGAGTTAGAGAGAGAGAAGTGAGGAGAAAAAGCATAGAATAAAAAAGACCGGATGTTGACAAATTTCGTGTCACTGTTCTTAGAAGGTCGTTCGTTTGTGTGAAGATTTCTTATCTGGGATCTCTCTCTCTCTCTCTCTCTCTCTCTCTCTCTCTAGCGTAAATAAAAATACTATCTTTCTACCTCTTTCTCTTTCTGTCTTTGTCTCTCTACCATAAAGCTCTTTTCTTTTCTTTTTCTCTTTGTTGTTGTTGTTGTTGTGTGTGTGTGTGTGAGAGAGAGAGAGAGAGAGAGAGAGAGGACAGTGGTCCAGCAGATCGAAATCTTCTTTCGTTCAATTTTGGAGACGATCTCAGCTCTTTGTAATGGAGTTGCAATAAGACCCACTTTGCTTTCTGGTATGTTTTTGTTCTTTTTTTTTTTTTTGGTGGTTATTTTTCTTCTGTATTTTGTTGTTTTGATATAGTGGCTGTCTGTGGGACCTTTTGAATCCCATACAGGATTTGATGTTCAAAGATTGAATCCATGGTGATTTCTGAGGAGAAGAGATAATCCGATGTGGGTCTGAGGTAATTTTATTTTTCACTTTGTGGGTAGCTTCATTTTGTGGTTTTCCATTTGTAATTTATTTAATAGGATGTAATTCTGTAGCTTGTGCAATTTGTTTTTCTTTTTTTTTTTTCATTGTTTCCTTTTTTTAGTTTATGGCTTCAAGAGATTCTGTATTTTCAGTTGTCTTCTTTATTGTTTAATGATTCATTTGATGGATAATTTGCTATGATGGGTTTTGTAAATTTAGAATCATAGTTCCTAGTAATAAGGGATCTGTTCTATTAACTTTTCTGGTTCAATTTCCTTTTAGTGTCTTCTCTTAAATTTTCCTTCTTGATCATAGAGTTCCATGAATTTCTACCATCTATAATCTATCCACAATAGTCAATCTCTGGATTTTCCTGAAAGTACGGTCTCTATGTAGATCTTATTCTTTGAAATTTATCTAGTTGCTTTTAGGTTCATCAGCTGATAATAGGCTGACTTGAGGTCAATGGCAGTTATAGTTTCTGCAGCTTTCTTGATGTTGCACTCAATATTGTGTAGGATGGAGTAGATAATCTTCAATATCCTATGGGAAGATTAATCATTAAGAGTTGATAATTCTTCCTTGGTCTAATTTGCAACAACTGATCTGTTGTGTTCTCTTTTTGCCTGCAGTCTCTTTGTAGATGAATGGGGAAACAAAACATTTTTCATAAATGTTTTGCCCCAAGAATGATACAATTTATGCCTTATCAGTAATTTATGTACTTAATTATCTGAGGCCTGAAATACTGCATTGCTGGAATGTTGCATGAGTTGCCAGTGTCTTTCTTTCATAGAAGAAAATGTAAATGACTATCCTGCTAGCAGCACTTTTAGTCAAAGGAGTGGGCCAGAGTTTGTTGTGTGATGCTGGGAACTCTTAAAAAAAGTGCAAAGAGTCCTTGCTTCTACAAATATGCTGCTTGGTGGCATTATGTGCGTCAGAATGTATTTGCTTCTGGTTGTATGCCAATTTATGACAATTAGGGTCCCTGTGTATTGTCATTCTCATTTCAAGCTCTCGATGGAGTGTTTCTTGCTTTGATTTATTTCCCTATTTATTTTCAATTTCTTATATATTTGTTTGAGACAAGGGAGTTTTATTACCAAGAGATTAAAAGTGGTAAATATTCATTGAATAATGACTAATCCGTCCTTTAGGGGATTTCTGACCGTAGTTCTGAATATATAGCTAGTACAGTAATAAGTGTTTGTCATACTTATTTACTGAAATTATGCTTGATGTTTATTGGGTGGACAATCTTCAGAGGTAATGTGCTATAGTTAGAGCAGGAAGCGATCAATGGATTTACAGGATTAGAACTTTTGCCAACATTGGACTAGTCAATTAGCTGGAGTCTTATAGCTAATAGACCTGCAGGCATACAATATTAGAGTGTTTGTGCATTTAAAATTTTCAGTATATGAGTCAACTTGTTGGTAATTTATGGACTGCATGATCCTCATATGGTAAAGTTTATAACAGTTCCGTAGTTGAACATTCTTTCTCCTATGTGCATCTCATTGATAAGGTTAGACTGTCCACTGCTCACCCTCTTTGCTAATGCATTCTGTGTTTTGGTTCATAGTTTCTTCTTGTGCATTGGTTTGTCTGATGGAAATGTCTTTAGATAGAAAGGGAAGGTTGGAAAAGAAAATGGTTTGCCTTTTATTGGGAAATGTGAAACATAACTCCCTTTTGAGGAGGTTGCATAGGTTGCCTCTCTATGGATCATCAAGGAACACTCGTGTGGGTGAAGGTTTAAGATAATGGCTCTTCTATAATAAAATCATTTTCTTTTCCAACTTCACATTTAGATTATATAATATTATCTGGTTTGATTGTGCTTGGAGGGCAAGGGGATCTAATGAACAGGGAGGAAACTATCTGTTTGTGAAACATTTAAATTGTCATTTGCTACTCCCTTGACAATTTTTGTGTGTGTGTGTTTTGGTACTTGAGGAAACTATCTGTTTGTGAAACATTTGAATTGTCATTTGCTATTCCCTTGACACCTTTTTTTTTTTTTTTTGTGTGTGTGTGTGTGTTGATCGACAAGTTTTATTTGTGAGTTTATATGTTTGAGAGTTACATACATCAAAATTTCGTGAAAAAGAAACTAGTGCTTTGTTCCCAAATAGAACAAGTAAAATAAAATAATTTAACACATTAGGTCTTCCGGTCTTCCACTGTGGGCCTTGGTGGATATGAGGGGATATGTGCTCATTGGTGCAAAAGTAACATATATCTTGGGGGCAAACTTTACTCGTGGGTGAATCCAGCTGGTAGTTGCATGTGGTTTTGGGTGGTTTGTTTGTTTTTTTTTTTTTGGGGAGGGGAGGGGGGATTGAAGAAGGCAGGGTAATTTCAACAATTCTACAATTTATAGCAGCTTAAAACTGTTGTCTCAAAAACTGTATGCTATGATTATTGGAGGTTAAGGGCAGCAAAACAGTGGGTTTTTTAAAGAAAAACCCCCTGGGTCATGCTAAATTCTTAGATGAGGCTCATGGCCAAAGCATAATTTTTTTACATTTTTTGAATTTAGTATAAGTTTGGCCTGCAGATAAAATTTCAGGTCATGTTTGTCTATTGACTGCAGGAATGGGAACAAAGGTGCATTTTGAAGGCTGCTTCCCTGGATATTTCTCAATGAAGGATATCAATGAGGATTCCAACAGTTGTAGCTGGCCCCTGTACCACGGAGATAAGACCTTTGCAAATGGGCAGTACTATAATGGTTTCTTTCCAAGGACCATTGTGGATGCATATCCTGGTTATGACAAGGATGCTGTAAAACGAAAGATACTTGAACATGAGGCCATATTTAAGGATCAGGTATGACTGGCTTTAACTTTCCCTTTGTCTACAGTATTCTACTTGTTTGCTAGACAACTCAATATAGCTCTTGTTTTCTGTTTTCTTTTCATCTAGCTGTATGAACTTCACCGGCTATACAAAATACAGAGGGACCTAATGGATGAAATTAAAGGGAAAGAATTACATAAAAATCATATTCCTATTGAGGCATCTTTTTCATCAAAACCTCTAGCATCTCAAATTACATCTGAAGATGCTCGTAAATGGCATATCCCAAGCTTCCCCTTGGCAACTTCAGTTTGTGCCAGACAGTCTACTTCAGGCATGGAGGACATTCACTCTCCTTTGAGTTCTGTGAAAGGATGCAGTTCACAAGCTAGTCCCTTGCCATCTCAGAATGGAGGTACTTCTGAGGATGTAGAGATACTGGAGACCAGACCCACCAAAGTGAGGAAAAGGATGTTTGATCTTCAGCTTCCAGCCGATGAGTACATTGATACTGAAGAAGCAGAATATTTGAGGGATGATAAGCTTTCTGGAATTTCAAGCTGTCTGTCCAATAGCAATCATAAAATTGCACTGGAGAGTGGAAGAAATCGATATCCTGTTGGTGTTGGAAAGAGCAACTGCCAAGGAGATGCATCAAGATCTGATTCATTTTTAAAGAGTAAAAGGAGTGTTGCTGATTTGAATGAACCTATTGAGGTTGAAGAGATTAATGCATCAGCATATGTTGATCTTTTAGGCAGCAACTCCTCCCATGTACCGACTCGAAAGCCAGAAGTGGCTGCTGAATCAAAGTCACAACTTCTAGGATTTTCTAAGGGTATCCCATTGAATGCACATCATGGAAGTGAAAATAAGACTGTCCATAATCCATCTTTGCGGATTAATACAAATGGGAAGTGTTGGTTGTCCCAAATTCATGATGCAGGTATGGCTTCTTCATTGAATCACCATTAGCTTCCTTTGTTCCACTCAAAATCTTTTTTAGACTAAGTTGTTTTTTCTTTGGTTTTGGTGAGGGAATCAGATATCTTCTATGGATATCTTGTTGGGGACATGTTTCATGTTTCCTATTTCCATCTGAACTCTCTGTAATTTACACCAGTTGAAAAGAAGTAAGAAAAAAAATTAAATTTCCATTCTTTGAGTTTGAAGGAAACCATTACGTTGGTAATTTGACTGGATACATGTATAGTTGCCAAATAAAGCATACTCTGATTGCTACACTGTTATAGCTTCACTATATTGCTTGTTACATACCATCTCATGAACCATCTTACTTTTTTGACTGTTAAAATATTCATTCAGTAGCAACTTTATTGGGGGCTTTCACTTTGCAGGGTGCCTTTCCCTTTTGTCTTTAGCATTTTAACAGTACTCTGTGATTGTTCCATTTTGGTTCTGAAGTTCTTGTCTGGGGCCTGCTCCTTTGCAGGGAACAGTAACCACCTGAAGTCTATTTCTCAAGGTCTCCTACAGGAGAAGTTGGCCACATCTTCCCAGCCAATGAATCTAATGCTCAACAAAACCTATGGATCTCCAAAATTTGTACAAACTGATCATGGAAAGATAGATAAGTTGAGAGAAAGAATGGTAATTGGTCCTGAACCCTCTGAAAGAAATCATGAAGTCTCCAATAACAGCCATCCAGAGTCATTTTGTGCCTCCCGTAACAGTCCATTTCTGATTGCTCCTTCCAATTTGAGGAAGTCCTGGTCTAACTCTGTCTCTTCTTGGGAAAAGCCCTGTGGGAGTCTAAGCCAGAGGTCTATGTCGGCTCAAACACTCCCGTACTTGAACTCATCTGGTACCTTGAGTAGTTCTCAGTCATCAAATCAGAGCCATGAGGTTTTTGGAGACCAGCGGAACTATAACAGCAACTCTGCATGTAAACCAAGCTTCCGAAGTGAAATGCCTATCCAAAATGGATTTTACCATGGGTCTTCATCAGGGTCCAAGGAACTAGCTCGCCTTGCGTCAGGCACCTATGACTATTTGAACTGCAGTGCTGCTAATAATGTAGCATCTGAGCATCTCATTAGCCAGGGTTCAGCAAAGGCCTGTGAAAGTTCAAATTTTATGGACTTGAATTCTCCCAAAGATGTGGAATTGAATGCAGTGCCTTCAAATAGTTTGTTGTACAAACAAACTCTTGAGCCTGGTCTGACAATTAGAGATGTAGAAAGAAAGTCCAAGGACAATCCTGCAACTTTACCTTGGCTGAAAGTCAAGCCTGCCTGTAATAAAGAGGTCACCAATGCAAGGGTAGATCTAAATACCAGGGAAATCAGCCCCTTGAATGTTGGTATTCAAAACATGAAATCAACTTCTTGTTCTGATGCTATTGAAACATGCAGGACTGAAATTAGTGAGTCCTCCTGTTGCGGGAAGCTTCTGGGGTTTCCCATTTTTGTAAAGCCACCTGTTTTCAAGCAAGAAACATCTTTTTCCTCTCCTTCTGCATCACATCCCCTGACATCAGAAGAAGTGGATAATAAGAGGAAAGTTAGGGTTCTTGATATCAACTTGCCCTGTGATCCAACTATTCTGCCTGACCTCATCCAACAACCTGTGGCAGATGGTGTGCCTTTCAAGAAAGAAACAGATGGAAAAGTGGCCAACACGAGACACAACATTGATCTGAACTCTTGTATGAGTGAGGATGATTCCTTGGTGCATTCTGTTCCAGGATCCAATGCAAAGATTGTTTCAGGCTTAGACTTGGAAGCTCCTATAGATCGAGAGACTGAGAAAGATGCCATCCCTGGGAAAGAATGTCCAGAGAAGGTGTATGAAGTACCTTTGGGATTAACACAGTGCAAAGCTGAAGGCGTGCTGGATGAAGTTGTGGTGATAGCGGCTGAGGCAATAGTTGCCATCTCTTCATCTGGTGCCTGCATTCATCTCAATGATGCCATGTGCAGTGCAGTTGAGTCTTCCATGACAGATCCTCTTCACTGGTTTGTGGATATTGCTTCCTCTTGTGGAGAAGATCTGGAGAGCAGGTTTGATACAGCCTCAAGAGCAAAAAATGGTGAAGAAAAAGAGCGATCATCACCAGAGGCAATTGATTGCTTCGAGTCCATGACACTGAATTTGACTGAGACAAAGGAAGATGACTACATGCCTCAACCATTGGTTCCAGAAAACTTGAAACTAGAAGAAACAGGAACCACTCCATTGCCAACTCGAACACGAAAGGGCCAGGCAAGAAGAGGTAGGCAGCGAAGGGACTTCCAGAGGGACATTCTACCTGGTCTTGCTTCTCTATCAAGGCATGAGGTGACAGAAGATCTTCAGACATTTGGAGGCCTGATGAGAGCAACAGGTCATCCGTGGCATTCGGGAATTATGAGAAGAAACTCTACTAGAAATGGGGGTGCGAGAGGTAGGCGGCGCACACTGATTAGCCCCTCTCCTGCTGTGCCAGCAATTCCACCTTGCACTCCTCTAATACAGCAGCTTAACAATATTGAGGCAGGACTGGAGGATAGAAGCCTAACAGGTTGGGGGAAGACAACCAGACGTCCCCGTCGGCAAAGATGCCCTGCAGGTAATCCTCTACCAGTCCCTTTAACCTAATTACCAGAAGAGGCTTTGATTCACCTACCATTCAGTTGAGATTTCTATAGGATGATGCAGCGCCTTCATTTCTCTTGCTTTGGGATTGAAGTTGGGGGATTCGTTGTACATTTCCTGGCACATAATCTGGTCCCTTTATTTTCCATATTTGGGTCATTGCCAACTTCGTATTTTTGATAAATAATGTTGCATGATTTCTCCTGGGATATATACTAAACATTCCTTCGCTTGTGCACGCCCGCCAACTTATGTATAGGACTCCCCTTGGGTACTAGGATTAAATTTTACAGTGCATTAGCGGGTTGTTAGTCACAGCCTCAATGCATGGGGCATGGCTTTCACCTAAAACATCGAAGATTGTCACTAGCAACATTGGTTCATATCTCGTAACGGTAGATAGAAAGATACGAGAGAGTCTAGAAGGCAAGCCAAGACTATGACAAAGAATTGTTGGCCATCTGGTTTGTCTTTTTTCTCTTAGCAGAAGCAAGAAGTGGAGAATTACTGGCGCAGGTGATTAGCATTTCATGCTCTTTTTTCTTTTTCTTTTTAAATTTTTATTTCTTTTTATCTTTTTCTTATTTCCTTTTGGGGTTGTGCTGAAAGATAATGACGACTATATCACGCTGGCACATTACATTCTGCCACTGAAAATGGGTGCAGAATATGAAGGCGTGTCATCGAGCTTTGACCAAGAGGGCAATGGAAACCCTTATGAATTAAGGGCACCTGGGAATTAGAAAACATTGTAATTAAGTCTTCCTTCGCGAAAGTGAACATCTTGACGATTATTTACAAAATTTTATAGTGTGGAAAGGCTATCTTTGAAAGCAATATTGGATTGATGAATTTGAAAGCATCCACAGCTAAACAGTGAAATTTTAATCAATCTTGAGTGACAATTTCTTAATTTTCTCAGAAAAAAGTACATGAATGTATTTTATATGCACATCTAAACAGTGCAAATCGTGTATTTTAAATTTTTTAATATATAATTATAATAGTGATAAGAATTATAGATATATATCTAATAAACTTGCATGATAAATATATACTGTCTACGTAGCGAAATTACTTTCCTCTCTTCTTTTTTTTTTTTTTGTCATTAAGGGAAATTTATGGGGTTGTTTCCACCATGAAACAATTATTTACTGTATTTTAATCAATTTTTAAACAAGTTCACTGTATAATCCTAAATTTCCTCCAACCTATTAACGATTAATATTATATTGTCTTCTCCCAAAACGATTTTGGAATTAAAGGGAAATTTATGAAAATAACTTATTAACTTGTTTTGCAGGCATATAAGATGGGTTGTGACCATTTTTTTGGTGGCCTTTATTATTTTCTTGTCAACTCATATTTAAATATTTAGACAAAATGTTCAATATAGTCGATAAGCCCAATTACCATAGGCTTGTTTTGTGCCTGAACTTGTTCTCTTGTCAAGGTTGGACGAATTTTCGTGGATAACTTGTATCATTCCTGTATTAATTATTTTTCTTACTTCATATTGTGTTAAGTTATAATTTTTTGGAAAAAGAAAATCAATTATTTTTATATTTTAAAATAAAAAAGGTGATCTGATACAAAATAAATCAAACAATGACATGATTTAATTAGTACGACCCATATCAGGTGGCCTCGGACCAAGCCCTAACCCATCAGACCAATTTTACATGTCAACTTCTTCGAGATCACCAAAATTTATAAAATGATAATAATAATGAATGATATTTCTACAATATTTTTTTCTCTGTGTAAAAAAAAGAAAAAAAAAACTTTTAACTAATTATGGGACACGGTGCAATAAAATATATTGTTAACTTTTACCTTGTTAATCTTTGAGATCAAATAATTTTTGGTAATCGGGTTCTTTATAAAAGCACTTATAGAGTTATACTTCATATAACAAAAATTATTGAGCAAGTTGAAGAAATAGACAAAATGATATGAAAGACTTGTGTTTGTTTGATAGGAATATATAGATATGATTAAGGTAAATGACTGTGTAGGTTGCCAATTTGAAGACATGGGCAGAGCAATCCTATGCTTAAATACCTTCTTGGTTTTTTCCCTCCCCTGTGGTGGTAAGTTGATAAGTTAAGTAATACCTAAAGAAAGACATCGATATGCATAATCTATATATATATATATATATTTAACAACAATAAAGTAATAATTTACAACAAATATATATATGTATATACATACTTAAATGCAACCAATCTATATATTTGCAGTTGCTAAGTTTGAGACCTTCGGATTGGCCACGGGAAAGTTGGGATTAATAGTTTCGATGTCCATTTCCCTCTATAGTTCAATCCCTTCATGTTATGTTGGAAATATAAATATTTTGAGGAGTTTGGTTGGTTGAAATAGCTAAGAAAAATAATGTTAGAATGCTCTGCGATTAAAAAAATGAAGGTTGGTCATCGAAGTTTTCGTCATATGTCAAAATGGTGGCTTCTTATATTGACACCTTTTTTTTTTTCTTCTTCTTAAAACAATGTGCGAGTTTATTATTATTATTATGTCACTTGCGTTGGTGGTTAGGACAACTATATCAACAGTGAACTTGCCCTATTGACATACCGAGCAATAAAGCCTGAGCTTGTATGTTTTTTTTTTTCTTTCTTTAAAGAAAAAGAAACAAAGAAAGCATCAGGCGATTGTTTGTTGTGTTAATATCCTCGTCCAACCTTCCCTACGGAGAGGCGTACATACCATGACCACGGTTGAGAGCCACGCATCAGAAGACCTTGGATTAGGTGGCTCGGTGGCCATAAATGGAGGAGGGTTGACTGAATTCCATACAGGACACCCCAACTCTATCCGTATTATTTTATTAAATTTTGTGTGACAGTTTATACCATTTCAATTTTGAAGAAAATTGTTGCTGTATCCTTGAATAAACGAGCATAAAAGTGGAGAGGGAAACACCGCATGCAAAACTCCTGCTTATGAGGATTATGTGATCTTCAAATTATTATTTACTGCTACACGGCCTAACAAAAAGGCACAGAAGTCCTAACATGGCACAAGGCAGCAAACTGTAATTCTGACATCTTATAATCTCCATACCCATTCTCAACTAAGAAGACTCCAACACTAATCATATGCTACTTCACCATTTGACCTCCATTCTATGGCAGAGTATGCAAGCAAGCATGTTTAACTTGAGCTGTCCGTCCTCATATATCCCACGTGGAAGAGCTTAGCTGATAATGACAACCAACTTATCTAACGCAGGAAGAACCATCAGAACATCTGAGATGCAGAAAGCTTTGATGACGGCCCAGTTAATAGCCTGACCAAGAAAATCTCCTCCAGTGATCACACAAATCAAAGACATCTTAACATTTGAGCCAAATTTGTCTAAGAATCGTATCATGTTCGTATATTTTCGAATGAAATTAATGATTTACAAGGATCAAACACCTTGTATTATTGAGAATTATCCAAGACAATACAAATAGAGCTGTCCCTGTTACCATTTCATAATCATTCTCATCGTGTCCAAGGTGCTAATTTGGGAGGAGAAAAAAAAACAGAGATACTTCTTGTGCACATTTTGATAACATAACTGAAACAACAGGAGGAAGATACCAGACGCAATTTGTTCACGCAGCACCCCATTCTCTTAACCAAGCCAGAAGACCAGAAAATGAATGAAAGAACCATGGTCTGCAGACTTGCATTGTACTACCTTGTGGAACAGTATCTTTAATGCCTATGGTCGATGGTATACATATTTTGTTCCTGGGTCCACAATGAGACCCTTTCCACCATTCACTTCTAAGTCGTGCCTGCATTAATCATGCCAATAAGATATCCAGCTCTTCTTATTTCCATTACCATCTCATCAGTAAGGATGAGTTGGTGGGCAGACGCAACAAGTTACAAACTGAATGGTTAAAAATTGACTTTTTCTCACTAAAGTTGCCTGGACACAAAGTAAGCACAAGTGAAAATGTGCAGCTAATGGTCAAAATTAGCTGCCAGGAATGGTGCCTATAGCATTTGACAAAGGTGCATCAGAAAAGAAGCAGGAAACTTAACTGGAAAACAAAGTCAGGAATGGTTAACTGTTCACGAGGAACGTATCTGAAAAGCTGCAGAAGCCTATCAGCATATACCACTTTCTTCCAGGTCTGGAAATCCACTTTAGAAAATTAGTGAGCTGGAACAGCAGAATAAATTAACTTAAAGATACTAACTTGAACCCACCATATTATCAACAAACAATTGCAAAGCAAAAATAGTAGCCTTCAGGTGAAGTGTTGGGTGTAGAACATATATTGCCTACATTAAGCAGATGATAAAGATTAAAAGCATGAAAAAGGAGAAAAGAGAATGTTAAAACTGGAATTTCCCTCTTAGATAAAATATGTGCCTGCATACATGCAAGTTTCTCTGGTGTTTACGACCAAGAATTTGTTGCAATCTTCTCATCCATCCCAAATCTGGTTGTCTTGTCAATTACACAAACAGATGCATAAAGAGTGTGAACAACGTCAGTATTTACACATGCTTATATGCCAACACCACTATCGACTTAGATAAAAGAAGAGACAAAAATATGGCCCACTCAGAGTAGCATTTGAGAAAAGTTACAAAAATCAGAGTTCTTATATCTCTATTGTGACAAACATTTAAATCCTAATTGCATATTTTAAAATTTTCAGGAACCTCCATGGGCCAAAACTTAAAAATAAATTCCATGCCACAGTTCAGAGAAACTCCAAACAGAAAATGATTTAAAGTCCGAAAAAAAGATGGGAATTTCTAGGCAGGACAGGACATTAAACATTTCAGTCAACTTAAGAAAACCAAATCCCATCTTTCCCCTCCTACTGGATTTTGAACTACTATGCATCAAAGGAGCCAAATGAGAAACCATAACAAGCAATTATCATGAAAGTTGTTAAGAAGCCCTAAGAAAAAGTTCTAAAGAGGAAACATTTTCAGTCCACTGGCTTAAAAAGCAAATTTCCTATCTACCGTTTCTATTTTAGTGAAACATATATGTGAAGCACCTCCAATTGTAAATTGATTTCATTTTGCACAAAGAACAAGCACACAGCAAACCCTGTGCAGCAAGATTAAATATAGGATATGCTAGCCAGTGATTTTGCAAGGAACTGTGCACTTACAGCTGTAAAGATGCTGCAGAGTGGAAATAAACAATGGTGTAAGGTTTCTGCATCAAGGGCTCAAACTCCTGAAATTTAATAATCAAGACAAAACCCTTCTTAGTACCAATCAGACTACAAGTACTCTAAAAGGAGACTAGAATAATGAACCAAAAAAAAAAACCTTTATCCCAAGGTTAATACTAGAGCATTAAAAAAAGCAGTGATTATTTATAAGTGAAAAAAAACATTAAACGTCTAATGGATCAAACTATAAAAATCATCTTTCAGGCACTCCATATGCAAAAGCTGATAAATAATACCATAATAGAAAAATAAAGATGCTCATAATGTAATTACCTTTACCACATAAAGCATAAATCGTTCAAGATCAAGACATCGCAGCAAAAAATGTGCTCCCACCACAACCATTACAGGATGGCCCTCACTGTCCACGCCACCACGGTAACTGGAACAGAAAGAAAAGAGCTGCTTCCTTATGTGCGACCAAGATCACTAATCTGAGCACATGCAACATTGACAAAAGCTTTGCATGAACAAAAAAGACAAAGCGATAAATATTGAGGACCAGAAAGTCACAGTCGGAGAATGATCAAAATGTGTGTAACACATGAATGCGGTTGCAAAAATTATGATACACTAACAAGCAATCAACAAATGTCAATAATTTTGACTAAGCTGGTAATGATGCATTACTAAAAAATTTTCTTACTTTATTTGAAGACTAAGGAAAAAGAGGAAGAAATGTAGCCAAGTTAAACAGGCAAATGAAGAACGAAAAAAAATCAAGCAAATGCACTTACACAATTTTTGTCTCTGCAATTTCGGAAAGATTAAGAGAATTTGCTTTAGCAAGGTATCTAGAATGAAGAGAGTATTCTTCAGCAGCAGATAGTGGAGGACCACCAATATCACCAAATCCAAGTATTTTAGCACAATTCCATACACTCCGTGCTTGAGCAGTTTTTTCCCATTGTTCCATGCGTCTCTGATCTGGATCCTTAATTAAGGACATGAAGGCAGGATCCAAATATGAATCCAAATAAGATGAATTCCTGTAAGGACAAAACTCAACCAGTTTGGTTGTTGATTAATTTACATTAATAGGCTAGTAAAATTTTCATCCAATCATGGACCAAGAATAAATAGATAATACAATAGGCAAAGCAATACAATAAGATTTGACCCCTGAAAATAGAAGCCAGATACAAGAAAATTAGGTGGTTAAGTTGGAAATTTTGAAAAGAGTAAAATTTTGCTTGGCTACCATGTTATGAGCCATCTATTGAAAGCCAAAACCATCCGTACATACACAAGCAGAACTAAAATAACTAGACATACACATACAAATGTATACAACATTTTATATAATATGTGTGGGGATGTCTATCACATTTCTTGTTCATGGTTCTACACATAATACAAGGGCAGGATGTGATGTTTAATTTGGTACACTACATAAGTTAACTGACCTTCGTACTAAGCCAACATCACTCACAGGAAGGTCATCTGGAGCCTGGACAGGTTTTGAAATGGGTTTTTTGGGCAGAGGCTTTATCCTAATCTTACGTTCATCAATTAGAGTCTCACCATTCTCGTCCCCCACATCAGCAGGCAGCTTAGAGATGGCCACCTCCTGTTCATGTTTATCTCGAGGAAAGTAAAGTGGAAGCAATCTGCAAGTAAAAGGATTGGATGACAACTACAGACTAGGAAGTCCTGATAAATAACAATTAAACAGAAAGAAATAATAATGCCACATGGGGCATCATGTCAGTGTGGGAGCCTTCCCTAGACACCACATTGTGGAAGGCTCGTGCACTGGGACACTCTTTAGGTATCATATCAGTAATCATCTAATTTATCCTTAATAAAGTGACCCTGGGAGACAATAAAAAAGTGTACAATTAGGATTACCGTTTGTATATTTCAGTATCAATTGAAGTTATGGTACAGAAAACAACAGCTCTTATTTTATCCTTCTGGTTCTCAAGGAAGCGCCGAACAGTCCCTGAACAAAATGGAATGAAGGATCTATTATGAGTCCCAACACCATTCCAACTACATCCACTGTCAAATATTGTCAGATAATCATAATCTACGAGTTGACATGTGATGGGATTGGCTTCTTCATTCATGGAAAACTGGGTTTATGACTGGATAAAATATGTAAGCAATACTATCATGCACGTGTATAAAAGAGGCTAAATAACTGTAACAATCTAGGAAAACTTCTCACTTATGGCAACGTGGGCTGCTGGCTCCCGTGGATAGTTTTTAGTCTCTGTATATATACAGCTCATTGCAATGCTGCATTCAAGTCAAGCACAAGTTGCTTCATGTCTTGCATGGAGATTGGAGAAGCAAAAAAATGAACAAAAAACAATAAAAGAATTGGCAAACCAGTGGTGCCAAATTACCTCTGAAGCCCATTTTCAATGAGAAGCTCAAGGCAAGACCGGTAGCAGTGGCTTAAAGCATTCTCCGCAGCAGTATGATATTTCACAACATACTTTGGACCAACTGTGTGGATGACTCTCCTAAAATAATCATGGGGCTGAATTAGCATCAATTAACACACGACACTACATGAAACATAAAGAAATACATGAAGCAACTAATAATTAGAATCAATTTGCATCAAACAACCAAACAAAATATATAGAAAGAAAAGACTGTAATTTTGTTACAAGACAAAGATTGAGAATGCAAAATACCAACAAAGTATTCCATACACATTGCAAACTTTTTTTTTTCACTTTAAAAATATTGTACTATCAATAGCTAGAAAGGACAGAAGGGAAAAAAATGCAACTCTTCCAATGATCAAGCCATCAGACTCATGAACAATAAAAACATAAAAAAGAAAAGAAAAGAAAATTGCCTTGATGAATCATGGGAAAATTTACATCTGGCATTCTAAACTATTCTTTTATTACAAAAAACATACCAGTGTATCAAAAACTACTAGAAATATACTATGATTAAGATGGTGAGTTAAAAGAGACAGAATTTGTGAAAAGACAGTAGTACCCTCTTATATAAAGAAGAATATAAGAGAACCACCAGAGAGAACCCTAAGCTGACATCTTTCTTCATCTCTTTTTCTCTCTCATCTCTCCACCATCTCCAACACAAACAGATCAAGCAAACCCAGAAAATGACAAAAAAAATTTTGTTTTGCCAGAATCTGACCTCCCCTATTTCATCTCCAATTTGGTTCCTCTTAGCCACCTTCTCCTGCCACCCCACCTCAGTGGTCTCCATTTTTATCAACTGTGACCCGAAGATCTTCTCTGTTCTCATTTATCCGCTCCACTCCAACCAACTCCCCTCCACAGCCCATCGTTCTCCAAGTAAGAGCTTGCAGATGAAAAGTATCATTTAAATGCAAAGGTACACATGATTTTTTATTCCATTTTAAAAAATCACTATCATCTGAAATACCACACAAAGCAAGAAACAGAGAGACCCAGAAATGAAACATTTGGAAAGTGATGAATTTTTCTTTCTGTTTTTTTTTTTCCTTGCAAAAGGGGAAGATACCTTGAAAGAAAGTGAAGGGTTTCCTTGAGGGTCAAGAGGGGCAGAGAGATCAGGGTCTTGCAGACAAAAGTGGGACCAGAGAGACTCCTCAAAAGATGAAACACAGAGCTGCTTGCTAATGCATGCCACTCTTGCCATTTCTTTAGGCCTCAATTTCGTTAGGATTATGTGAAGGGCAAGATCCCCCACTGTCTCCCAGCCCCTCTCTCTGTAAATCTGTGCTTATGGTTCCTATCTATTGTACCAACCGACTCGCTGGGTCAGGTCCTGGCTTCCGTCAATTGTGCACATAGAAAGAATTACATAGAGTCTGAGCTGGGAAGGCAATCACAGACAACTTTTTTTAAGTTTTATTTTTCAGTAATTATATTTGTATCCACCCAGTTTTGTACATGAGGGTATTTTGGTACCTTTAAGCCACTATAATGACATTTTTGTTATTAAATCAAATTTTACTTAAGGTCACTTGACAAAATATGTTTTTTTATACCACAAGAAAAGTATAGCATGTTTCTAGTAATTTTTGATATGTTGGTATGTTTTTTGTAATAAAAGCATAGTTTAGTAAGCCAAATGTAAATTTCCCATGAATAATGAACTGAAGAAATTTCTTACAATTGGAAATCACAAACTATCCAACCTTGAATGGTTCCAGATATCAGAAGTCAACCAGGAGTAGTAACAAATGGATAGAGATGCAGTAACATGTCTCAATCCACTTAATACATAGTCAAAAGATATGCTTGATCATCGTCAAAGTAACATCACATTTTTCCACAAGATATAATGATCAATATACCTAATTGCAAATTATACGTACCTAGCTGGAAGGTCATATGCATTTGTACCTCTTGCCATCCCTGTTCGACATCCACCCTACCAGAGGACAAACATTATATCAGTACGCTACAAACATTGTTGCCCTTGAAAATGCATGTACCATTAGACAAGCTCTACAGGAAAGGTGCACCAACATGTTTAACATCCTCGAAATTATTGCACCCAAGATGATGCCCTATTCAAATCAAAATTCAAAGGAAAATTTTTTAAATAAGATAAGGACCGATTTGCAGCATACCAGTGTTGCACACTCCTCTGCAAGGCCAGCCCCAGCTGCTGCATGCAGGCCAGGACTGCTGTGTGCTTCATCGAGGTTCTGTCCATTGACAGAAGAGAATATGAGAAGTTAATAAGCTGATAAATTATATATTCCAAGTATTAATCCCCACTTGAGAAAGCTTGAGAGCAATTTAAATTTAGCATTCAAAGGATTAAAGCTCAAACTAACTTCAACATATAAAAAAGACAAGAAGTTCTAAGGTCAGCACAAATGCAGTATTCTAGGCCTCTGTACTAGAATTGTAGTTATGCATTTATGAACTGACATATAGAACTGGCATAGCGCTAGCTTTACTGAACCATTTCACTTTACAAATATGGAAACTGATAACACACATCAAGCACTGCTCACATGGAAAGAAGGTAAAATGCTAACAACAAATCTCTCTATTGTCCCATTCACAAATACAAAACAAGTCATGTAGTTCACCAGATTATAAGTACTTAGACTGACCTCATTTGTAGAATTCACAACAGCATCCACTTCAAGATTCCATGGGTTTCCCCTCCATAAATATATCTTGGAGTTGATTTCATGATCAACAGGAAACCTTGATGTCATCCCATTGCTGCTGCTTCCCCCATCAGGAGTAGATGTTAATGGATTGGGGAAATACGGATTTGAAAATGAAGGGTCTTCATTCTCATAACCCAATGTATATCTACTCTCTGCATCATTCCATCGCAGAACTTGATCCAAGCTCACAACAGAATGCCCACTATCAGTGGGTGACCCACCTTGAGTGGTGATGGCTGTAGGCACAGGTAGGTACATATCTTCAAACTGCCAATTGAACCTCAGCCCCTCTTGCTATCGGTATTGCTTAAAGCCATCAAATGGAACTTAGGCAAATCACTCAACCCACAGATTTCCTGAAAACTGGAAAAAAGGAAAACCAAGCCATAGACACATATAGCATCTCAAAAACAAAAAAAAGAACATATTGAAGCAAAAGAAAGGTTTCTAATCATACATAAAAACCAGAATTTACACAGGTGTTGAACAATCTCACAACATCTCCCCCAGCATCCAAAACCTTAACCACATCCAAAAATTTCGGCGAATCCACACAAGCAAGTTCTGATTCATTTATACAAGGTCGTTCATTTGAAAACAATTCTCCATTTAATAAATAAACCCAAAAAGAAAATAATAAAATCCCGAAACAATATCGTACCAGAAAACAAAACAATCAGAAACTTCAGTACTTTTCCCTTTATCCACATTCCAAACCCTAATTTTGAACGTTGAAAAGAAAATTAAAAGGTCAAAATAATTTTTTTAAAAAAAAGAAAAATTGAAATTTGAGATTAACGAAGCTTACCTATGATTGTGAATGTGCTGAATTTGGATATTGAAAATTTTGGATTTTTCTTTTCAAAAATAATAAAAATTAATCTGAATTTCTAATACTTATTTAACAGCTGCTGTGCTGGGAGAAGACACTGAACGAACGAACGATCAATCATTTGCTGACCCCATGAGCTTGCGATCTGCTATGCTCGTTTTGGGGGCTGGCCAGAGCCGAATTTTCTCTCGTTTGCCTATTTATTAGTGGATGCAGATTCAAAAATATATCAATTATACCCCTGAATTTTCACTTAATTCCATTTTGATACGCTATTGACCTGTTTTTTTTTTTCACGAATTTAAAAAGGGTTTTCAGTTATTGGTTTTGAACTCCATTCCCAAGAGTTCACTTTCAAAACATTTATAATTCCGTAAATTACGAGTACTGTTTTCTATGTTCGCATAATATTTTCGTTCAAAAATTATTTTAAAGATATCTAATAAGAGAGTCACGTGACTTTTTAATTTTAAATGCAAAATTTAATCTTACTCTTCACAAATAAAATAATAATAATTTACGTTCATAAAATTTTCTTTTAATTTTCCGAGTCTTAGCTTTACACTTTTTTTTTTTTTTTAATCAGTTCAACTCACTTTTTGCTTGTATAGAATTTATATCAATTACAGAGGAACAGTCAACTAAAACTCAAGCCTGCTATTGAAGTCAGATCAAACATACAATTATAGCAATTAAACGTCATCATATTAAACTAATTTACCCAAAGACTAATTACCATTAACAAATTGCATCGATCTTCAAGACCACATAAAGGCCCCGAACCCAAGAATGCAGATTTGCTTACACGACAAGGGCAACAATGGACTCAAAGTTACTACACTCGGGAAAAAAAGATCCATCACAAAATGTCAGGTATGCAACCATATAAAGGCCCCGAACCAATGATGCAGATTTGCTTACACCACGAGGGCAACAATGGACTCAAAGTTGCTCCACTTGGGAAAAATGATCCAATAGTTGCAAAAACCATATGAAATGATCCATCACAAAATGTCAGGTATGCAAACCATTCAATGTTGTTCTTTTATTTCATTCCAGCCTTCTGTTTTAGCGTAGCAATGAAGTTTTCTCTCTCTTCTGGTCTCATTCCCTCTGCAGAACAATCCCCAACACCCCATTCAGCCCCTCGTATGCAATACTTATCCAGAGTTTCTTGCCTGTTCCTGAAAGACACAAGTCAACACAAATCAGCATCTCAAACCATACGAGATGTTTTTTGTCTGATGCTAAAAGTTATTAACGAGTCATAAAACAGACAATTCTGTAGTCATGTTCATGTCACACATCATAAGTAGATGGAGATCCATTCCCAGCCAACGCTATAGCCCACCCGTATGTCTCTTCTCCAACCATTTCCTTAGAAGTTGGAACCAAGGTGGCCGAAAAGGGCTCTAATTTAAGAGTAAAGTAACAGCTTAAATAAATTATGAAATGGCCCTTCAATTGTATTGCACATGCTATTGTCAAATCTGTCTCTCAAGTTCTTCTAGTGTCCTTTTATATGAGCAACGAAAAGTTGAACAGAAAAAAAAAAAAGAGTGAAGTTCGAATTAATTCTATGAATTCAATTACTTTTCTTTGTTAAGCTTCGATCTCTCAAGTAGTTCCTTGAGGATGGGAGAAGATTTGAATCTTGCATCAGCTTCTGCGTATTTCTTCTGGTTTTCTTCTGCAAAAGAAAGGCGCTTGAAATAATTAAACTCAAGAACAAGCATAATAAACTCAAGAACCAGATTTTGACGCTTGATTACAGGAGACCAGACCGTTGAAACGGGTAAGAAAATCCATTTGAGGTAATTGGGGACCTGGGATTGATTCTATCCCAGAAAATCCTGACAAGAATCCAGCTTTAGCTGCAAAACACAGAAAACTTCAATGATCAGTTCCATTTCTTTGCATTTGTGCATCCATCCAGAAATTTCCCAAATTGAATGTCAAATTTGATTTGCAGAGCCTCAGTTAAATAGTTCATAAGAAAAACATCCTCGGTGGAAACAACTTATAAAAAATAATTTCAGATGCTCTAAAATGAATTGCTTTAAATATTTTTTATCTTGATAAAGAAAAGAAAAAACTAGAATTTCAGTTTACCTGGATTGGCCAAGAGAAGCAAAGCGGCTGCAGTGGCCAAAGGAAGAGACTTGTGAATGGATTGGCAAGAAGGCAAGGAATTAGACCAAGAAGATTTACAGGGTTTTCCATTGAAACCAATTCGGGTTTTCTTTTGAGAATTCATTTTTGGAATTTCACATGCTGTGACTTTGGTGGGCAGAAACTTGAAGAATGGCTCTGCGGGGGCAACCTTGAAGAATGGCTGTGAGAGCAGCATCGTTTGCTCTGGATTTGTGATTGTGAAGGAGAGAATGAGAGTGAGAGGGAGAAACAAGCGGTTGATAATAATCGATCAACCGAAATGCAATGAAAATATGTGACGTGGCAATTCATTGGCTCCACGTTGTTGGGCAAGATTCGTACATGCATTAGTTCACTAGAATCACTACGATTCCATCCTTCTCATCAACTAGAGAGGGCGTCTGTTGTTGTGATGGGGTTCAAATTCCAATTTAATCTTTACCTCTCCTTATGGACTCCAATCTTTCTCTCTAGACCAAAGATTTTTTAAAAAAAAAAATAGCTAGAGATCAAGATCGCAAACACTTCTAACATAATGTGTATTTGTGTCAAAGAGGCCTAAAACACAATTTAGAATGTCATAAAGTATATTAAAAAAAATTAAAATAAAAAAGTTAGGTATGGCATTTGTAATTAGTGTGTCAAATATATATTAAAAATATAAAATTAACTTTCAAAATTTTTAAAGATTATAGACAATAATTTTATGCTAGGAATATATTAATGATTATTTGTTATCAAAAATTATAATTAATAAAATTCCTTTATTCTATTAATTATACTAAATTTATTAAAAATATTTACATTACACTCACATTCCTATATAATATATAAATATATAAAATATGCCCTCTGTGCAGTCAAAATTAAAGATTCATAACACATCGATTAACTGTGCTCAAAAAAAAAAAAAAACAAAAACAAAAACCAAACAACGACATGGTTCTTTGCAAAATATTTCGTAGATATTGAAGGACTGTTGGTCCAAAGAAGCAAGCAGTTTATAGTTACAAAAAATCAAAGAAGGTTTAGTGCAACCACTAAGGTCAAGAACACCACCCACTATATTGCACCTATTCTGCTGCATCCCCACATGGGATAAAGAATATAATAGCAAAAGTATTTGCTGAGCAGCCCCAGCACTTGTCAAGGCGAACTAACCATCCACACAACATATGCTCCCACAACCATTAGTCCAGCCGCTTTAGCTCCCCAGCTTTTGGGAATGTTCAAAAGCTCATCCTTCAAGCATTGTTTTGGCTGCATCAACCAGTATTGGCCTGAAGTCATCTGAAGCTCGACCCAGTACAGTGTAACCTTCCTTGTCTTCTATATCCAAATCAGCTCCATGTCTTATTAATAACAAAGCCACCTATCAAACATACACAAATCAGTTCTACTTCCAAGAAAATAAGGATTCTGACTTACATGCTTCAAATTATATGTTCTGTTGACTATTTGATAGTTTCTCCTTTTTGTAGCTATCCAAAATTGGGCACAAACAAGCTTGGCCAATATAATTCCATAAAGAGCTCAAGATAAAGCATATCTAGCTGTTGATGACAGAACACTGAAAATTAACACAAGAAAATTCTATTAAAAGTTAACAGATGAGAAACATCAAGGAATCAAAGCACCATTGCTACAAGAAGCCTTAAATGTAGTTCACTGAGTATTTCTTTGCATAAACATCATCATTGCCAGTCATGACAAGAGCAGGGTCGTTCTCTCAGTCAAATTTGTAGAGGTCATTAAGAGCCAAAAATACTGCAAATGACAGGATATGTGGAATCGAAAACTTGGGTGACAAAGCATCCAATGAAAGTATTTGGACAGGCCCAATTAGAGTATATGCACATCATTTACAAAACTTATTTTTTGAAATGACCTCTTTGTTATGGCAGATTACTGCATTCATGAGAGGAGTTTGACCAGCTTTATCAACAGCATCAATATCTGCTCCTTCCTCAATCAAGAGTTCACACAACTCTGAGTTCCCTGTGCTAGCCGCTCGATGCAATGGGGTACAACCAACCTAAATACAGAGTACATTTGCGTATAACCCATGATGCAAAGAAAGAATACACATCAAAATCAAATGCACATCTACTAAAATGTATAAAATTAAAGTTGTGTGAAGTTACAAGCCTTGTCCTTAAGATTAATTTTTGCACCATGCGCTATTAGAAGTTCAGCAATCTTCAACCATCCCTTGCTGGCAGCATAATGAAGGGGAGTGCGGCCACCGTCATTTTTCAAAGAAACGTCAGCTCCTATTCACAAGCATTTCATATAGTTGAAATGAACCAGTTGAGAGGGATAATACAATGGTGATTCTACTCTAAATCAACATAACATTTCAAAAAAAAATCAACAGAAATGGTGCTATAAGATGTTAACATTTCACGTGAAACTCACCATATTACCTTGCCTAACTATATAAAAGGGGCAACAACCCTGGCTAATCAAATGAGGTGAAAATAAACAACACAAATTTCAGTTAGTAATTCATTTGCCTAATCTAAACAAAACCATTAAGCTCAATTGTTGTTCAAATCTACACAAACAAATAGAACAGTCGCCAGAACAGTCGCCAACAGTTGCATATAGAAGGTTATTTGCTGGACTGTCAAGCAAAAGGACTGTCAGGTTCAATTATTATCATATAAAAAGTAAACCAAAACATCAAATTGCTCACACAACTTGGTTCAATGGCAACATAATATAAATGAAGTTCAGGGCGACTAACAACAATATTTGTTCAAACTAAAAATTGCCAGTTGCCACCAATCAAATGGACAAAACAACACGAAACACAGACAGGGACGCAAAATGATAACCTTTGCTCAAAAGAGAATGCACAATTTCCAGATTCCCAATGCTAGCGGCGGAGTGAAGCGGGGCCCAGCCTTCCTCATCCTTGCTGTTTACGACGCCGCTGGATTGATCAACATCTGATAGTATTTTCACCGTCTGAAATTCCATTTCAGCAAGCATTAAGCAAAACCCATTTTTCACAAGGTGCAATTAAACTAGAAATTAAAAAAAAAAAGGGATATTGTATTAACCTCGGGGTGGCCGGAGGAGACGGCGACGTGGAGGAGGGAGCGGCCGTCGTCGTTTCGGAGAGAGAGCGCGCGGGAGAGATGTTCTGGAGAAAGGGATTTGAACGTGGCAGAATCGCCGGTCTCTGCGGCCTTGAAGAGGTCCTTGTCTTTGATTTGGTTCTCCGGTCGATCAAGCTCCATGATCTCACTGGGTGGGGCCGACCGTACGGTCTATTTATGGAATTGCTATAAGATTTTTTATCAGGGTTTTGTGGAGGGGTTTTGGAGCCGGCGATTTCGTATTTTGCCCGGAGGACCGGTGACCCTCAGGACACCAAACCTATAGTTATTATTACTATTTTGGTTATTCTTTGCATTTATAAATGTTATTTATCATATTATTACGTAGTGCACGATTGTCGATGTTTTATAAAAAAAAAAAAAAACCCTTGAAATAAAAATCTCAAAAAATGCATGGATGTATGCTAATTTTCATTTTATTTTTTTTATTAAAAAAAAAAAACAAAGGCTATGCAAATAATTAAACATGATGTTTACATTAATCTAATAATAAAATCATCAAGCACAGCTAAACTTTAGAGTGAGAGCAATTGGCACCAAATGAAGAAGACCCTCTTATTGGAAGTCGAGCCAGTCAGTCAACTCTTCAGATCCTGAACCATATTCCCCTGGAAAATGAAAATTGCAACATGTTATTTATTTCAGCCTGCACAGGATAAAGAATAAGAAATAGACTCGAAGAATCCTCAAGCATCTGATGCCCCCATGTCAATGGGGTGCCCCAAAGGGGTGACCTGAGAACACAAAAAGTGTATTATTAGCCCATCTTAAAAGCAGCCAGCTAATCCCCATCTGTGTTTCCAGGTGCCACCCCTGTGGGAAATTGCCCATTGTTGTATGTGTTCTTTTCAGTTAAATGCAAATGGCGAGTTGATGAGACTGGAAATGGGCTACGGCAATTTATAGAGTTTTTGCAATGGAAAGCATATGCCACCACTATGTGGTCATTCTGGCGACATTGTCGTTGAAATTGTTCTTTGTGAAACAGGAAAAGGCCAAAAGAGTCCCAGATATGGGGTTGAAGCTGAGCTCCGCCTCCGTACAAAAAGAGTAATCACAATATATGACCATTCACTCAATCGTTAGATTGATTGATTTATTAAGACGGCTCATTAAATAATTTTTAATTTTTTATGATACAAATTCGCTGGAAAACCCGGAGTTCTAGTAATACGCAAAACGCGTGGCCGGCCCATGTGTTCGTCGGCCCAGCTTTCCAATTTAATAAAAAATATAATATACAAGTCAACTGATTACAAATGAAAAGATTTATATAATTATATTTATTTTGTTTTTTTATTATGTTAATTTATTAATTAAATTCCTTCTATTATATTAAAAAAATTTTATAATTATATTCACTTCATTTTTTTAAATATATAAAGTAATTTAGTTTATTAATTAAATTTAATCTATTTTAAATATTTTTTTATTAAATACAGTTATATAATAATAATTTATGTATAATATTGTAAACATATATCTCTTTTATCATTATATTATTTTATTATTATTTTTTAAAAAAAATTTAAATTTAAATTACATCAATAAATTTAATTATGTGATAATGGAAGAGAGATTTATTTACTATACAACCTATTAATTATATTTAATAAAAAAAATATTTGATACAAACTAAATTTTACTAGCGAGATAATGTGTTTGGAGTTTTATAAAAAATAAAGTGGGTATAATTAAAAAAAAAGTCTCTAACATAATTAACTAAATTTAACTAACAAACTAATATATTTATTAAATTTTTAAAAAATAAAATAAGTATAACAACAAAAGTTTTCTCTTATGCTAATTAAAATTATTTTTTTAATAAAAAAAAAAGTAACTCAAAAGTTAGCAATAGGTATAACTTTATGGTAGTATATAAAGATAATAAATGAGTAGACATAGTTGAATTTAATTCAAAATTAAATGAATTTATTTTGAATTTTAGTTTATTTAAATTTTAAATATTTAAATTATAATTTATTACATTTTAAGTTTATTTGATTTTCTTTTATTTGAATTTCATATATTTTGAATTATTGATTTATTGAATTTGTCAAGTTTTAACTCATCTAAATTTTAAATATTTTAAATTTTGACTTATCAAATTTTAAATTTAAAGATGGGCTTCTAATTGAATTTAATTTGTTAAATAAAAAAATGTCTTTAATAATTTTTTTTGATAAAATAAAAAATAATCAAATATTTTTTTATATAGTTGAATTATAATTATTTTCTATAAAAATAAAAATTATCATCTTAAAAATTATTAAATTATTGTATTTTTTTTTACATTTTCTTATTATACTATAATATTAAATTTTTAAATATATTTTCATCAAATACAAATTTTAAATTTATCAAATATTAATATTATTATATTTAATTCAAAATTTTAAATTTTAAATTACAACCACAATTACAGTTACAATTACATGTTAAATTCACTTATACATTCCTTGTTAGAAACTCGGTTCACTTAATTATTTGTTGATTTTTTCTTTTACCAAAGGGAAAAACTAAGCAACTTTTTTTTTTAAACCGTAGCTGCTCCGCCCATATTTATTCTACAACGACTTGTAGCTATAACGAGTCAACGACATAACCGTACATTGGTGCAACAAACCAAACCAGCCAGGCGAGCTTTGCGAAACGGCACCGGATTCTCTTCCTCGAGTATTGGACTAATGATATAAATTGTTGGTTGGCACCGTTGAGGCAATGGCAGAATAATCATCGAGAGAGAGAGAGAGAGAGAGAGAGAGATCGTCCCAGTCCGGATCGATCATCTTTCTCTTTCGATCTCCGTCATCTGGGGTTCACCATTGACCATATTCTGCATTAGATCGATGTGGAGTTTTGCTTCAAATGCGATCGCCGCCATCGGCCTGAGGAAGAAATCCAGAGACCCCCTCCCCGCCGTCGTTTCCGATGCCTCGGACGATAAGGAGGAGGACGAAGAGTGTTCCAACGCCAGTAGAGACGGAGACGAAGACGACGACGACGGCCTCCTCCTGGAATGCCCAATTTGCTGGGAATCGTTCAACATCGTGGAGAACGTCCCTTACGTATTGTGGTGCGGCCACACGCTGTGTGGAAACTGCCTGTTAGCCCTCCAGCCCGCGATTCTGCAATTTCCGGCTAAAAAGATTGCCTTTTCGTTCTTCATTTCTTGCCCGTGGTGCCACCTCTTGTCGTTCCGATTCGTCTGCAATGGGAATCTTAATTTCCCTCGTAAGAATTTCTTTCTTCTCTGGATGATTCAAAGATTGAATGGCGATCGAGCAAAATTTGGGTCCTCTTCCTCCTCCTCCTCCTCCTGTGTGGATAATCAGCCAATTTGCTCGCCGAAGTGTAATTTGATTACTGGAGATCAAGATGGCAACCGGGTCGATAGGAGAAATCGGGTTGATGACGATGGTGGTGGTGATAGCAGGAGTAGAGAGAGGCAGCAGCCACAGTCATTTTGCCTTCATAATTATATTGATTTTTTCATCCATTTTACGTCCAAATTCCCATTTGTGATCGTGCTCCTTCTTGTTCTGTTTCTTGCAATTCCTGTCAGTGCTGTCATCTTGGTACTTTACCTTGTGGTTACGGTCATGTTTGCTATACCTTCGTTCTTGGTGCTTTACTTTGCTTGCCCTACGTTGGCAAGGCTTGTGAGAGAGATAATTTCTTGACATTTTGTCTGTTCATCATTTCCGCAAAGCTGACATCTTTCTGGGGGTCCACGGTGGGAAAGCTTGACTGCATCAAGTGGTTGTTGAGCTGCTGTACAAGGCTTCTGAACTTGCGAGGATCCGGTCGATTGTCTTTGAGATGATGTCTGAATTTCTTTTCCTTTTTCCCTCTTTTTTTTTTAAATTTTTTTTTTCGTGTTTTCGGTAGCAAGGCATTTTGAGCTTTTCACGGTTTTGTATGAGTGACTGTCTGATGGTAACTCAAATGAAAGCTGATGGGCGTTTTAGTTTGTGCATTCTTCCTTCTATCTTGACCCGTTTGCTTTTCTGGCATGGTTTAAAATTTTGTCTGCAATGGATTGATACGATGAATATTTTGGTGATTACACGTCCAAAATAGTTCTCTGATTAACTGATTCACCGTTGGCATTGCCTCGCTAAGGATACAAGGATTCTTCCTTCTTCTGCTGTTCTATTTCGCCCATTCCCACTTATGAAACTGGAGCTTTTGGAGAATTTATGTTCCCTATCTTGTTGTGAATGTTTAAAATGGGCAATTAGATTTTTTTTTTTTTTTTTGTTTCTTTTTGGCTATTTCAACTTGTATTCATGAATCCCAACGCAGTCAAGGGAAACATCATCGTAGAGAAAAACTGAATAAAAATGTTGGTTAATTTTCAGTTGGTAGTGCAAAATACTATTTAAACTTTGTTCTCACCTTAATAGGTATTGTCCTTACGCCGTTGTTTTTCAATTTTTTGTACAAGAAGCATCTTTTGCAACTGTTTATCTCGATGAAAACAAAACAAAACCAGTTACTTGGGGTACATGTATCTGCACTTGCGCGGAGAATAAAGTTCATACTAAATTGATCAGGGGGCTAACTTTGATGGTTATGTTTGTACTTTCTCATTTGTTCATGTGCTTTTTCTCCTTCGTCCATAAACAATCTCAAAGCTATCCTAGAAATAACAATTTTCCAATGTTCTCTATTTCTCAATGTTGTCTACTTTCAACACTCAACAGATGCATTTTTCCATCGCAAAAGGATCAGATAAAATAATTGCAGCAAAAAATATGGAGGAGAGTGTCATAATCAATCACACAAATTAAAGGGCTAAAACAAAAAAGAAGAAAAGAAAAAAACAGAGAGAACATACAGAGAGAAAAAAAAATCTAACATCATAGCAAGTTCTGTTACTTCTCCCTTCTACCTTTTGACTATAATTGAGTGCATTAGAATAAAATTTATTGAAGTAAAATAATAAATTTTTTAAAAGTTCAATTTTCTTCTGGAAAATTTATAATAAACAGTAAAAATATCTTTAATTTGAACTGCTACGGAAAATTGTACAAATATATAAAATAATAAAATTTGAAACAGTATTTTATTTAATTTTATGAGCGACGAAATTCTGTCATAATTTATTATTTTTTGTCAACAAATTTATTTATTATATATATATATATATATATATATATATATATATATTGATTAACAAAGTTTCTTTATTTATAGACACCCGGCTCGTGTGTAGCGAGCTCTTAGATGAAGATAAGAGAATCTAATGTGGAGAAGTAGGAGATGCTTGCTGCTTTTGGAGAAATGCAAGAGCATGAAGCAATTGAAGCAGGCTCACGCACAAGCAATCGCTTGTGGACTTGGCTACAATTCCTTCGCTTTAAGCAGAATTTTAGCCTTCTACTCTGACCCAACTCGCGGAAGCCTCAGCCACGCTTGGAAACTGTTCTTACGCATTCAACAACCCACCACTTGCATACGCAACACCATGATCAAAGCCCTTTTTCTTAGAGATCAACTCACCGCCGTTTTCCATTTATATTGTGCCATGTTGAGAGATGGCATGTACCCAGATGCTTATACTTTGCCATACGTATTAAAAGCTTGTATGAAGTTGGAGTCTTATTTTCTTGGAGAGATAGTACATGGGTGTTGCTTGAAATTGGGTTTTGTGCTCAATACTGTAGTGGGTAATTCTTTGATTTTAATGTACAGTGGGTTTAGCAACATGAAGTCAGCAAGGAATGTGTTTGACGAAATGCCTTGTCCATGTGTCGTGTCATGGACGTTAATGATTTCTGGGTTTGCCAAGATAGGTGATGTTGATACAGCAAGGTTGATTTTTGGTGAGGCCCCAATAAAGGATAGAGGAATTTGGGGTGCCATGATTTCTGGGTACGCTCAAAATAATTGTTTTAAGGAGTGTTTGTATATGTTTAGGTTGATGCAGTTGACTGATATAGTCCCTGATGAGGGAATCTTTTTGAGCATTCTTTCTGCTTGTGCTCAATTAGGTTCTTTGGATATTGGAATTTGGATTCATAGATATTTGAAGAAATCAGGAGTGCAGCTGGGTATCCGTTTGAGCACTAGTCTTATTGATATGTATGCTAAGTGTGGGAATCTCAATTTAGCTAAGACATTGTTCGATGGGATGCCTCAAAGAGACACCATTTCTTGGAACGTCATGATCTCTGGGTTTGCAACGCATGGAGATGGAAAGCGTGCACTTAAACTGTTCTCAGAGATGGAGGGGGCTGGGTTTATACCAGATGACATCACATTTATTGCTGCTTTATCTGCTTGTAGTCATTCAGGCATGGGATATGAAGGTTTAAAGTTATTAGATAGAATGTTTCATGTGTATAAGATTCAGCCGAAGAGTGAACACTATGGGTGTATGGTTGACCTTCTTAGCAGACTGGGCCTCTTTAACGAAGCAATGGAGATAATACAGAGAATGCCTGGTTTAAGCAGTTCCTCAGAAGAAGCAATAGCTTGGAGAGCATTACTTGTTGCTAGCTGTAATCAAGGACAAGTCCAAGTAGCTGAGGTTGCAGCTGAGAGACTTGTGCAGCTGGAACTTCACAGCGGCGTTTATGTTCTGCTCTCAAATCTGTATGCAGTTTCTGGGAAACATGATGATGCCAAAAGAGTAAGGAAAATGATGAGAAACAGAGGGGTAGACAAGGCCCCTGGTTGCAGCTCAATCAAGATTGAAGGGATAGTCCATGAGTTGGTAGCAGGGGAGAAAACACATCCACGGATGAAAGAAATAGAGTACACTTTGGAGAAGATTAGCAAGCAAACTGAATTGTTTCTCTGGAGTAATCCATCATTCTCTTTGGTTGATGACAGATGATGTCCAATCTGTTTACTGACTGTCCATGTCTTGAGCCCATTCCAGTGCCCCTGTCCGTGAAGAGCATATTGTGACGGAATCGAACTTAAGAAAGTGAGATTTTGAGCTTTATAAATATATTGCCTAATGGGGAGGAGATAATGGCTCCGTAACAAAGTTTAGAGCCGAGCGGATCCAACTCTAACGCTAACCGCCTACACTCTACGAGGAGGAATGTGCAGCGGGCCCAACTTGTGACGGGACAGGGAGCTCAGTTCACGACTTTATGTGTGCCAGACGGAAATGCTTATATGAAGCTGAAGGACATGTTTGTGAGGCATAATTCTCAATTAATGATCTGGATTTCAAGATAACTGGTACGTACAATGATTCTGATTGTGTCAGCCTGTTTCCATCAAAGAATATTCTATGAACGATGTTGTATCCATTAGGTTTTTCCCTCGAGTTTTGCAGGCCAAAAAGGTCGAAAGGAAGACCGAGGGAAAGGTGAGAATCTGCCATTCCCCCCTCCCATCTGTCGACAAAATTCTTAGCTCCACTTGATTAAGTTTTTATTTATTTATTTGAAATTCCATTTGATAAATTTTTATTTATTTATTCATTGATTTTTGATGAAATTGTATGATGAATTTTTCTGTATAACTGATAAAAGTGTTCACTACTGAAGCTGCTCTAAATATTGCATAGAAGTAGAATGAACCAAGAATAGTTCTTGTCCCAAAAGATGCCTTTCTCAATTTGTTTGTTATTTCATGAAGTTAAATATTAGTTTTATTTTGGCGAAAATTTGTAGAGAACCATGCAAAATATAAGCCACATGCTAGCATGCTGGCAGGATTAATTTTTCATCTTGCCAATATTTTTAGCACATTTAATTTCAAATAAACTGGCTCAAGCTTCTTGGGATGTATAGAATAAGTAAATAGAGAGAGATAAACTAGCAAGTACTTAATTGACAAAACTTTCGTGAAGCAATTAGTAAGTTATACCATTTCATCTACATAATCAGATATATAGCCTTGTAAATTGCAAAAAGGCCAGTGTAATAGCACTATCTAAATAAATAAAGAATAGGTTGATGCTTCCCTATGCTGCAAAATCTGAATCAGAAACTTCGAGGGCTTTGTGGATGCCAATTGGGTTCGCACCTGCCTTGAATGCATTTCCTTCAATGTACCTGTGCATGACATTCGATCAAATTTAAGATAGGTGGGAATGTCGGATGCAGAGCTCCTTTTTCTCCTAACATTCTTTTTTAATTTTGGGTTTTCCTAATCAAAAGTCATACTCAACATGTTTCACCCAATAAATTTTTTTTTTAAAAAAAAAGCTTTCATGACTATTAAGCTTTGAGGATGACTGGCAAAAAAAACTCACATTTCTTTCAAATATGGATGCTTATGGTAGACCTCTGGAATTCTCCCTGTAAAGTGATTGTGATCCAGGTACCTGGAATGCAGCTGTGGATTACTTAAAATACATATGGAAAAAAATATCCTGAGTGTAGAAGCATCAATGCACTTAACGACGGATTCTCCGAAGGGGAAATTTTTACACAACAGAAAAGGGAACTGTGCATGGTGCACCTCCTGCAGACATGCCGGGCAGAGGCTTTTGGGTAGTGGAACACACACCAGCATGGTCAAGTCCACATCACTAAGGAAAAAGGAAATTAAAGAAAAAAAAACAACTTCCAGGTGCTTTCCGTTCAGACAATAGAAAATGTTCAAAGTAAAGAGCAAAGTAGGACTGTGTGAGACTTAGGAGCCTGGCATTATAACTAACAATGCAGGACAACTAAGGGTTGAAGGGAAAACTATTCTTTAGATTAATTATGCAGGAAACATTTTGCCATACATATCATGTTACAGATATTTTCTTTCCAAGCTAAGGCATTATACAGCAGTAAATATCATCCTTTTTTCTTTACAGTGGTATTTACTGTTATAAGACAACACTCTTAGAAATCCATTGTGATGCTCAATTCTCTTTAGAAAAAACAGAGGAGGCCCCACTCTCAAACTATTAAACAGCAAAAGGTGAAAAAGAGAGTAGAAGCAGTAGAAGTTCAGAGTTTGAGTCTTACAAATAAGTCAATTTGGGGATTTGAGCAAGTCCAGCAGGTATTATTCCAGCCATTTTGTTATAGGATAGATGCCTGTCACAAAATAAAGCCACAAATTACAGAAATCTTGTCATTGTGAAAGACAATGACGATAAACTTCTTACACCTTTGATAAATGAGGGGCAAAGGGAGGAGGAGGAAGAGGAACTTACAATATTTCCAAGTTTGTCAAATTTGCAAGTTGTGCAGGGACTCCTCCAGTAAGATAATTGTTATTGAGATAACTATGTGTCAATACCAAAAAGGACAGTGACATTAGTGGTTTACTCATTCAGCAGAAGTCATCAGTTTACATGATAGTCAATTAACAGAACTAAATAGACTTACAGGTTGCGAAGTGAAGGAAAGCAACCCTCGATACGTATTAGTTCCCTTATGGTGCCTACCAAATGATTGCTGCCAACATCCCTAAACATAATATTCAATACTACAATGAGAAACATATTCAATACTACAATAAGAAACATTCTCACTATGATCTTAATCCTCTGCTACAACAGACACATAATCAGGAGCCTTACAAGTGCCGAAGATTTTGCAAAGTCCCCAATTCTGCAGGAATTCTTCCAGAAAATCGATTCTCATGTAAATACAGATAGCGCAGTTCAGGAAGACTGGCTAGCTCCTTTGGAATTTCTCCTTTGAAACTATTGAAGCTCAGATATCTGCAAAAGGATGATCTCTCCAATGTCTAACAGACATGAAATCCCAGAAAAACATAATCCATAAAAAAATAAAATAAAATTACAGTATGATGAGTTTTCATCTACTCACAGATGGGTTAGACTCTTAAGCTCGCCAATTTCGGGAGGAAGGGCGTCTTGCAACTTATTCCACCTCAAATTACTGATACAACAAAAGTAACAATCATGATACTAAGCCAGAGATTTCGACGTCTAAAGCAACAAACAATAAATGCATATTATACAGTATCTTTAGACGCCTAAGCCGTCCAATTTGTGGCGGAATAGGGCCAGCCAGTTTGTTGTTGTGAAGATCCCTGTAATGCAGAGTAGACTAAACATTCATATTCAAAACAATTGAGTCATAATCATTAATTTTTCCAAATTTAGAACCAAAGTTTTTACCTTTTCTTTCTAGTCAAGAAAGGGTTACTTGAAAATTCTAAACAAAAAACATGACATCAAAATTCAACCTAGAAAGCTTAGCTAAATCTTACAGCCTGGTGAGATCCAACAGATTGGTCACGGCAGTGGGAAACTGCCCAACTATAGACACTGCATACACTTCCCTGAAACCCAAACAAAAACAACCCAAGTTACATTTCTCTCTCTTTTTACGCATTTCAATTTACAAACCAATAATAATAATAATAATCATAGTTATGTTAAAAAGGGAAATTACAGTCCCGTGACGACTCTGTAGTCGCCAACGGTGGCGCAAGTGACGCCGGACCAAGGCTTCAGGTCCCCGTCGCCGCAAGGATCGTCGCCGACCCATGAGTACACGACTCTCCAGCCCAGCGACGCCTTTATCTCATTCAATGCCTTCACTGCACACCCAACCAATCAAACAAATATATTAAATAATAACAACACAATCATTTTATCGTTATTACAATAATCAGTGCCGAACAGAGAGATCTGGGAGGAGAGAAGATTACTGTCGCGTTTGAGGGTCTTGGAAGAGAGAGCGAGGTCGAGCAGGTGGAGAAACACGAAGACGATCACATACAGCGTAGTTGACGTACGCCCCATTTGTCTCTCTCTCTTAAGCGCAGAGAGGGATTGAGATCCGTATATGGTATAGAAAATGAATGTGAACACGATCTTCTGATGTTGTAGCTTTCAGCGTCTGGCGGATCGTTTATTTCACTTCTTAAAGCTCCCTTGCTTTCCAATGCCCCGCCACTTACACGGACAGTTTATTAATTACTTTCTATTTTTTTTAATAAAAAAATTCCTTTTACTTTAATTTAAAAAATCTCTAAAATTTTAAAATTAACATATAAAATTAATGAATGAACTATATATATATATATATTTTTTAATCTAAAACGATCTCGAATTTTAAAAAATAAAAAATTTATAATTAATTCTTACATTTATCCCCCCCCCAAAAAAAAATTATATTAGAATTTAAAGGATCAATATGATACATAAAGAGAACAAAAAAAAAAAAAAAAAAAAAGAACTAGCAGTGCATTGATTAGTAAAATTTGAACTAAAATTATGGAGTACCTCAAAGCAACCTTAGTCGCCATGGTAGAAACTGGTTTAGGTTCGGTTGCATGCCATGGCAGAAAAAGGACAAAGAGAGGTGGCGTAAGATGAATAGAAGCTTCTGACCTCTGCTTCGACCCCCTTTTAAGCAGAGTTTTTATCACTTGTAAGTCTATTACCTTACCATAAAAGGTTTGTGACAATAATGATTTAAGTCATAAACTAATCAGAAAATAGGTCCCATTCAATTAAAATAAAATTATAAATTCAAAATTCTGGTTTTCCTACGTTACCATAAAGTTATATTTGTACAACACGAACATTGAACAATGTGGAAAATATTGAAATTGTTATTAATTTAATGACAATAACAAGTGGGAGAAAATTAATGTTAATTTACTTTACCAAATGCGTCCATAATTCAGCTGTCACTGAAGCGAGCACTAACAGTAGTGCTGAGATTTGGTGCTAGAAGAATATAGGAATTTATGGTTAGAGTAGCCTTGTCGTGCACAAATGCGTCCCCTAAACAGAGCCCGCTTATTTGGACAATTGGAGTTTCTAGGCAACATGGTACAAATCGAATTTCGAGTACAAGTTATTATTATTATTTTTTTATTTTATTTAGTTGGGTTGCCAAAGAGGACTCTTTTATTTTATTTTTAATATATAACGAGTGAAGTCTTATGGTAGTTAAATATAATACAAAAATTTTAATTTCACTTATTATATTACAAAATTTTATAAATATATTCAATTTATTTTATTTTATTTTTAAATTTTTTTCATTTGTTGAGTTAGTTAAATTTAGAATAAATTTGAATATTTTCTATTAAGTGCTTATATGTTACCTTAATAATAAATCTCTTTTATTATTATATCATAAAATTTATTGATACGATAGTTATTTTATTTTTTTTAAAAATAAAAAAATATTATAATTTTTTTTACTCTTTTATAATATTTAATTATTTTTTATTTTTTATAAAAAAAATTTGAACTTATGATATATTAATAAATTTAATAAGATAATAACGTGAAAATAAGCATTTGCTGTCTAGTATATAATATGTGAGTGATTATTACGTGTACTTAATAAAAAATATTTAATATATATTAAATTTAATTAATAATATTAATATTCTTTTACCAAAATACAATACAATGGAGAAGATTTTTCTTAGCGGCAAATCTCTGTCGTAGGATTAGTATGTACCATAGAATAATACGCAGAGTTATTATATTTTTCAGTTGGTTAGTTCCGCACGAATATTCACAATGGTCTTTTTGTGTCTCAAATTTGTCAACCTAGACCACAATAATATATTGTTAAATGCTGACTTTAATTGATAAACCTTTTCTTCTTTGTCGATGTACTGATACAATTTTCTCACCTAACTGTGTTGGCTTTGTCCATTCGATTGTGATTTCTTTTTTCGTTAATCTAATTATGGGGGTTGACTATAATTGTTATCCTGCAAGACAATTCTTCTTCTAAGGGCTAAAATATTTACTCTTTTATTAAATTTGATCATTCGCCTTCTTTTAATATTTTGTATACCCCAAGATCGATTTTCTTGCCTTATTCTCTGAATCTTTCCCTCCAAAATCTTTGGGATTGACATGTTTTAACAGTTTCAAGAGTACATCGTGACATTCCATAAGGTGGTGGGTATCTGAGTTTATAATAGAGAGAGAGAAACAAACTTGTTTGGGATATATTTAGAAGTAGGGAAATTGCTTTATTATTCCAATTAAGACAAGGAGAGACTGATTCCCCCCCCCCCCCAATGATGATAGAAGTGAAATCTTGCTGTCAACATGAATGGAATCTTAGGCTCACTCCACCTCAACTTACTAACTCTGAAAACACAACGATGGAGTGCCTTTCATTCCGCTGAAATAGTGCCTGGAATGGTGTCCTCCTCTAAGGAAATTTTTTTCTTGCTGTCAAGAATCTGGCTTGAGACTTTTGCCTCTTATTGCAATGTTAACCATAATGCTAGATAATTTTCACAAACTTGGTCGAAAAGGGTAGAACAAACCTATAAAAATGACAAGCACCACGCACAAGAATTGGTTTTGCCGTCGAGAGATTTTGGTGTCTTTTGTGACAGTGTAACATTCATTTAAGGTCCCGTATTGGTCATGTCATCAATAGACCACATATACGCTTGTCTTGCATAGAATATTGACCCTAAAAATGAAGGTATCAACAATGGAACTAACCCATTGTTTGTGGCAAATTTGACTCAATTAATACTACCCCTGCAAGCATGAGTCTTTGTTCGACTGCCTTGTTTGCCTTAAAATGTGGTAGTCTTGAACATTTATGCACACAAAAAAAATTTCATTCCGCACGAGTTATATTCTGCAATAGTTAAGTTGAGAGGGGAAGAGGAGCCTTGCAAAAAATGCAAGGTATGATTTGATATTTATACATCAGCAGTTATTAATTCAACTCAACCATATATAATGTACTTGAACATGATAAACATTACAAGACCACGCGGCGGTACCAGAATTAATGGAGCCCACAAAGGGCCGGCATTTTCTTGAGTCGGATCCAAAATTAATGGAACTCATGGGTTTCTCCTGAACGCCACCTCCTTGCCAAAAACTAAAATCACCACCGCTACAAAATGTAATAAGGAAAATTCCACCACTACTCATGGACTGGACTATTTCCGTGCTGGTTTAAGATGCCTTCACAAAAATTGTTACCCTTTTTTTCAAGCGAGAGATGGTTACTCTATCACCTTAATAGCAACAAATAATTAATCAAAAACAAGCATGGAAATAGCAGTATCATCCAAATATTGTAAACTATAATAGGCCTGGAAACGAAATTATAAAGGAAAGAAGTTCTAAATGTTCTGTACTGTAGCCACTGCAGCCATTACGCTGTATCGCCTTCCAGGCTTCCAGTATAGATGAACAAGAAAGGCTGACAAAAGAGGCACAGAATTAAAGAAAGAAAGACAAGGAAAGGATGGACTTTGATCAAAAGTCAAAAGGAATTAAGGCCATACTATTAGAACTGCTAATTGCCGGTTTATGTATAAATATATTTGGCGAAAAGGAAAAAGTCTTCAATTGTGAAGAGGGTTAGGCCCAGAAGGGACTAATCGCTTCTCCACTCCGTATCTTGGATCAATCTGACTCTCATCATCACCACTTGGTGACGAAAACACTGGTGGTATTGGTTGTGCCCTGACCTTGAAACGCTGCTGTTGGTTCAATATTTGAAACTGAATGCACAAGTTCTGGGAAGTCTTGCCAGCAAAAGAGCCACACAAATGGCTCTGACTGGTTATCATGAAATGGAGGTGGTGGTGGGGGTGATTGTGGTGGTTTCTTGATGAGGAGGCACCAAATGAAGATGGGTTTGAGAGTCTGGCCGCTGATGATGTGAGAAGAAAGAGAGAGAATAGGATCAAGATCAAGAAAGATCGGTTGCAAGACATGGTTGGGGATTGAAGAAGAAGCTTTCTTGGTGGGCGGGGGGAGAGAGAAAAAGATCGTTGAAGAAATGGCAGGAAGAAGTTGTGGAGATGATATTAGCTAGAGGCGTATGAAGGGAGGGAAGATAGTGACGGAAGAGATTGACTTTAATTCATGGCAAGAGTCCCATGAACGAATATAATTTTGCCAAGAAGTACTAGGGGCCACTCTTTTCAAGGAAGTCGGCAATCATCCCTCGCTAACTTTATGCCATCAAATTAGTCACGAATATTTGTTGGTCTTGAAATTAATTTGGTAGTAGATATTTTTGTGTATAGATCAAAGACGCTTTTTCGGTTATAATAAATGGTAGGAAATCTTAGGAAGATATTATTAGATTTTTTTAATAAATATATTATTATAAATATTAATTTTTAAAATTTTAAATTTAAATATTTTTATATAAATAATATAATTTAATTTTGTAAAAATTGAAACAATTGATATGTATTTTAGGTGTGTATTAAGAGAATATATATATATATACAATAATATAATTTAAATTAGACTTGTCATGTTCAAATTAAATTCAAAATTATAATTTTTAATAATATAATAAGATACAAAATTATTTCTCACTGATTGGATCACATGATAATAAAAATATTATTTAAAAATATTTTAACATGACTAATTAAAAATTTTAATATTTTTCACTTAACTCCATTATATTCTTATTATATTAATTGTAAGAAACAATAATAATATTTTGTAATTATATCATAATTTCATGATATAATAAATCTTTCAATGTGAGTTATGATAGTTATTTTTTATTTATTTAGAAAACTTCCTTTCATGTATTACGATACTTACATTGATTTATACTATCAATGCATTTAACAAAGTTTAAATTTGAATATCTAATTATATTAAAATGATTGGTTTTTCTATAAATAAGTATGTAATTCCTTTTTTTTTAAAGTATTTTAATACTTTATTTATAGCTTTTTAGTAAGACATTATAAGATTACTTTTGCATATACTCAACATTTTAACTGAAAAACTAATATTTAGTTTATTATAGATTAGTAAATATATTAAATTACTAATAATAAAAACATATGAAATTGATTTCCTTTCTTTATATTTGACTTCATTCTTAGAACATTGTATAAGACTAAATTTATTACTTTTTTATACGAGAATAACTCTAGGTGAATATATACTTATATTAAAATCATCTAGAATTTTTTTTTGATATTACTATTCTCAAATAATTCTTATTAATTGTGATTTATAATGAAATATATCTATTCTTATCATACAAAATGTCTCTCTAATATCTTTTATTATAAAATTTTTTTAAAAAAAATCTTAAATTTCACGTAACATACTTAAAGCATCAATAACAAGTAATATGTTATTAATATACCTGACTAAAAAATAAACTTACTTCCATTAATATTTTGGTATATACACTAATCAATAATATTTTTTCTTGAATTTGAATGATATCATGATATTATTGAATTTAGTACATCATTGTAGGAAAAATTTTTTAGTTCATATTTTAACCTCTTTAGTTTATATGCTATTAAATTTTCATCTTCTATTAAAAAATAAAAACCTTTAGGTTTATCCATGTAAATTTTTTTATTGATATTTTTATTAAAAAATAGTTTTCATATATACATAATATAACTTTAAATCATACTGAGGCATTAATTAAATAATTATATGTAATACTTTAATACCTATAAAAATCAAATTGGATGTTTATTAATGTTAATATCAAAATCTTGATTTTTGTAAATAAATCACATAATTGTTTAAAATAGTCTATCTTTTTTCTCTTTGGG
Source organism: Kandelia obovata (assembly GCA_021464305.1). Classification (NCBI taxonomy): domain Eukaryota; kingdom Viridiplantae; phylum Streptophyta; class Magnoliopsida; order Malpighiales; family Rhizophoraceae; genus Kandelia; species Kandelia obovata. Next base: position 2,467,076 of record CM038488.1, read on the forward strand.
ATCTTCTTAATACTATTAGTTAATTGGGAGTTAATTTCTTTAGATAGTATTTCTTCATCTAAATATTTTTTGATTTTTTAAACCATATTTGGTGTTATAGTAGATGAAAAAATTATTATAAATAAAGAAATATTTATTTAAATTTCTTTTACATCCATATTTTAATATTTATTAGTCTTATTAACTTCACAATTTTTAATAAATCTTACATTACCAATTTTTACAATCCTTGAAGTATAGTTATATATTATTTAGATTTCTCTAAATAACCAATAAAGTAATCACTGATAGTTTAAGAGTTTAATTTCTTTTATGTGAATTCTCGTTTTTATAAGATAATCTCAAACATCCAAGTGTTTAAATTAGGTGTTATTCTCTTCCACAATTTAATAGAACTTTGAATTGTCTTACTAGGAATCTTATTAAACAAATAATTTACAATTTTGAGTAATGCATCCATAAAAATTTTCATAAAGAAAAGTTATTTATTACGTTCATGACCATTTATATTAATGTTTGATTACGTTGTTTTGTTATACATTTTATTAAAGTGTATCTCATATAATTTTACCATACCATTTGCCATAACTTTCAATTATCTTAATATACATTTTTCTATCAAATAATTTTATATCTTTGGATAAAAAAATATATTTAATTAAAATATTACTTTACCTCAATTATATTACTAATAATAAAATAATAATTTACTTTTGGGTAAATTTTAAAATTCTAACGTCAATTTATTCAAACATTTTTTATTTAATTTATAGTTATTTTATTAAAATTATAGATAAACAACTTATTTATGCGTGTTGTTAAGTATAATAATTTAACCATTTTAGTAACTAACAAACTATAACAATAATTCATGCATATTGATTCAAACATTCTAGTTTAGTCACTTTAGTAAGAATTAAACTGGAATCATAATATATGCATAACAATAAATATAATAGTTTGGTCACTCTAATGACTAACAAATTACAATCTTAATGCATAAATATAAAAATACAACTTAATATTTATTAATAAAAAAATACTATAACATCTAGACTCATAAGTATTAATAAAAATACTATATATATTCTTTTGAATTGAAACTATAATATAATGTATATAAAAAACTAATATTGTTTCCTTTGCTTAAAATGTTGTTGAACTTTGAATAGTAAAATAAAAAATTATCAATTGTTTACTGTGTCATATTCTAATTACTATGATGAGATTGACCTAATAATTGTAAATAATCCCTTTTTACAAGAAACATAAGTTCAATTCTCTTAGGACTCAATTTGACATGACTTTACAATCTTTTACCTTTAAAAACAATAATAAAATTTAAAATATTTGAAATTACCACTACAATTCTGATCCAATAAGTCTAGTTTTCCTTAGTTTTTTTTTTTTAATAATTATCATACATATTGTCTTATACTTATTAAAAATTAAGAATTAAACATTATTATTTATTATGTATAGGGCCAATTATAATTTTTTTTTTCATATAAGAGTCTAACAATCAATTATAAACTAACATAAAATTTTATTATTTTCATAAAATCAAAAAACAATCATTATTCAGATATATATATTTTTTATCATACACAAAAAATATTAAATTTCAAAACATTTGCTCTCATAACATATGTTAGATTTTTTAATAAATATATCATTATAAAAGTTAATTTTCTATATTTTAAAATTAAATATATTTATATAAATAACATATTTGTATTTTTCAAAAACTGAAACTATTGATGCGTTTAGAAAATTTATCTTAGTCTAATAATTGATTTCTTACTCTTGACCTTCTCTAGTGCAATGAGACCTTTATATATAATTTTCATGTATTAGGAAGAGAGAGAATTAGTTATATATAAATAATTACATAGGTTAAATTAAATATGTCTATTAAGGTCCGAATCAAATTAAAAATTATAATTATTGATAATACAATAATATATATATATATATATATATATATATAGACACACATACACACATAAAGGTTAAATTAAGAATGTTCATTTATGTCCAAATTAAACTAAAGATTATAGCTATTAATAACTTAGTAATATATAAAATTATTTTGTTAAATAAAAATGTTATTAAAATAACTAATTAAAAAATTTTAAAATATTTCCACCTTGCCAAGGAAAAAGTGATGTATACTCGTAAAAATTGCAATTATAATTATCAGATTGTATATATATAGTCTTCATTTTGTGCAACTAACAATTTTCTTTGAATATATTTTTTTGAACCCGCGTCATATTTATAGTAAAAATCTGCGTATTAGAGTCATTAGTTGTACAAAGAAGAAAAGATAAAGAATGTACATGGTTTGAGTTGATGGCAAGGTGGAAATTGATCTAACCAATTTTAAAGTAGCCCTTTCTTTTAAGTTTCGAGGAGGATGCCTGTGAATTCATCTTAATTAAGAGTTCCAAGTTACAATTTCGTAGACAACAAAGGCAACATTTTATGAGAGGAGAGATACAATCTTACCCCTTGTTCTGGTCTGGTCAGTGGAAATTAAACTGATTTTCTTTGTTTTTTTTGGGGGGGGGGGGTTGGAGGGGAGAGGTAGCCTCTGGGTCCTTTGGATCGGGTCAGGATTCAGCATCCGGTGAATGAGGAGTCAACAAAAACTCTCTTGGTTCAATAATTATAACAAAAGAACTTTAATCCTAAATTAAATTGATGCTTTTGGGTTATTGTGTTTATCGTTACTGATTTCAAATTTAGTTAAAAAAAAAAAAAAGTTTGCAAAAGTTAGTTGTCAACATTTAAATTAGTCAAACATATCAATGTCAGAAAGCAAATGTTTATTAGCTTTCAAACTGATGATGATGGTTACACTAGAGTCAACCAGATAGGGAAGTCACATTTTGGTTGTTTGACCAATTCTGTGTCTCAATTAGCATATGCTTTGATTCAACGTTCCCTATTGTCCCTATCAAATAAAGAAAAAATAAAAATATTCTCTCAGTCGTAAATGTCCCTTCAGCCTAATTTCCACTAGAGTCATCCAAGATTTGGGAATCAAAAGTTTAATTCATTCTCTACAATGTCCAATTGGAAACAAATATCATCGGCCAAAAGGAATGTAAAGCTCCTACAAAAAAAAAAAAAAAAAAAAAAAAGAAAGAAAGAAAGAAAGAAAGAAAGAAAGGTGATAACTAAAAAAAGTTTAATAGAATTGTTAATTATATATTTTTAGCTTTTAGATATATAATTGTGATATATTTTTAGTAATCATGATATTGTAATATGAATTTATGTATGAATTAATAAAATTAATTGTGTCCATATAACAAAATTTTTCTAAAAAAATTGCTTGTAGAACCCTGATAATTTGACTTTTTTCTGTTTTTTTTTTAAACACAATTAAATAAGAAATCTACTTTGATTTATGCCTTGGTAACTGTACTTTTTTATTACTTGGCCGGCTCAAACTATTTGACTTTGAATACGGTTTTGATGAGGGAAATGAAAAGAGGGTAAAGTTATATAGATAAAGATTAATTTATTACGTTTTAGATATATTCATATATTGTATTAGTAAGATTATTAATTATAGTATTTTTTTTATTTTTTTTGCAATTATGATATTATAATATAAATTTATTTATAAACTTGTAAAATCAATCGTTGCTGTATAATGGAACTTTTCTAAAAAAATTGTTAGTAGAATCCCCATGAAGGCTTGCAGCCAGTAGGCAATACCACTGGAGTTGTAAAGAAAAAGCTTAGTTTTGACCTAATCAAAGAGGAAATACCCTCATTCTCTTTGCAGACAACCAGGGAAAAGTCCAAGCAACTGTCCATTTATGTTATAACTGACAAAGGGCTATTTATGAATCTAATATTTCCAGATACAAGTTGGGTGCAATGGAAATTTACAAAAATAGTTTGTAGCTAATACAACATATCAATCTGAATTTATAATTCTTTTTAGGGTTACCACTTTAACTTCTTATGGTGAGTGTCAATTATGCATAATTGACTTTAGAAACATAAGTCTAAACTCTAAAGGCATAAATAATAATTAATATATATATATATATATAAAATAATTAATTATAGTTATAATTGAACTGTGTTTACCCGTTTAGCTTTTTCACGTCTTCCTGAAATTCTTACAAATTTTAATATGGATAAAATTGATTTTTAAAAAAATGAAATGAAAAGAAAAACCGTTGAAGTCATTTGTTAAACAATGTTTAATTAGCCCACACACCTTCCCTTCCAGTACTTCTTCCTTTTTTACCACGCAGGTTTGCCAGACACCTAACATAAAAGCCTGGGAGGAGACGGGCTTCCAAGCTCCACACCCAACGAGTTCCAAGACAGAAGCCCATCTGGTGGGAAATAATTACATTGCTCTATCGTGTTTTTGAAATTTATTCATTTTTTTTAAATGTCAATTCCATTCTGAGGATATAATTTAACCGATTCATTAATTGAATAATAACTTTGGTTTCTTATTTAGTATTGTTACCAATCAGAATTGGTTATATGCTTGGAATCAAGGGTGTGGTCACTATTGCAATCCGCCCAGGCATAGATAGAGAGAGGGTAAAAAAGAAAAAAGAAAAAAAAGAAGCTGGTCTTCAAAATATCAAAAAGGAAGAGTCCCCTCGTCGATTGGTGCATGGGATCTCATAGCTTGTAAGATATCAAAGTGATTGATGATCATATGATGATTAATTTTGAGATTTGTTCTATTTTATTAATACAAAAATTGTATCATTAAAGTTTAATTATTAATTATAATTAATACATCTTTTTTAATATACAATTCAATGCGTTTACTTAATATAACTTTCTTGTAAACCATTGCCATAAAAGGTGCGAGGGCACACAGAAGTGAAAAGGCTTTAAAATATAATAACTAAGCCAATGTTTTAACTTTGAATTCTAAGGGAATTGTTTTATTGAAAATTTTCCTAAATTCACATAAAATATCCGATCCGGTTGGGGGTATGTCTCTCTGGTAATGAAGAAGTAGATCATCAGAGAAAGTCATGCGGAGACAGGAAGGGAAAAAGACAAATCTATGTTTCCCCACGTTTGGAAGGGAAGCATAGTATTCAAATAACAAAGATAAAGAGACAAAAGCAAAGCTCTCTCTCTCTCTCTCTCTCTCTCACTCATTTCTTCTCCCTTCCTGGGCTCACTTTCCCTTTGTTTGTTTGTTTGTTCGTTTTTGTTTTTTTTTTGTTTAACTGTATGAGCAGCAAACAGATAGGCAAGGACACAAAAAGGTGGAACCTTTACCATTGTCTGCAGCTATATCAAAGTCAATTTCTAGTTCCAAGCACAGTTCGAGCTCCATAAGTTTCAGCTAAAGACCAGGAGATCGTTCGAGGCTCTTCTTTGTACTTAGAACCCCACGATTGGTTCATTCAGGAAGAAGGAATCTGTCTATCAAGAACGTTGGCAGCGATCAAAGACTGGAACAAGAACTGAAAGACTCTGTCGCCAATGGAGGTCTCACTACTGAATTTCTTCACCTTTTGCTCTTTTTTCTTCAAGGCTGGCTTTACTTTCTTAATCCAGGTGATCTTGTGTGAGCATACGAGTATGGAGATTCAACAATGTAGTGTTCTGGTTTGCATTGTACTGTTCTGTCCTGGTTGCAGCTCCTCTGGATACTCTACTTCCCGACGCGGCATCCTTTGCATCAAGCATAAAATACCATGCAGAATTCAGACCACCTTCCTTCTCTCCAGACCACTTTGATCTTCCCAAGGCATTTTTTGCGACTGCAGAAAGTGTTCGGGATTCGCTTATCATAAACTGGAATGCTACTCAGGAATACTATAAGATGAACGTAAAGCAGGGATATTATTTATCTATGGAGTTTCTGCAGGTCTGATACTGGTTTCTGATAGCTTCTCCATTGAGATAATAAAAGAGAAGCCCTGGTTTAATTATTATAAGCTGATTACTAATGGATCTATAAACATTTTTTTAACGGTTCAAGGGTAGAGCATTGCTTAATGCTATTGATAACTTGGAGCTCTCAGGAGCTTATGGAGAAGCTTTGAGAAAACTAGGGCACAATTTGGAGGAACTGGCTGGACAGGTCAGATTGGCTTGTCTTTACATAGTTCTATTTGATTGTCCAGGGGATTGTCTCTTAATGGAGTTGTGGAGATCCGCCTCAATTGAATTGATTTTGGGTTCTAGGCAAAGTGTCGACCTGGTGGAAAATTAGGTCTGATAGAATGCATGGCTCAAAATAAAGCTCCCCGGTGGAAAACTAGGTCAGATTGGCTAGTTTGTGGTTCAAGGCCTTCTTCCTTTGAGTTGATATTTGGGATGCCTCTTCCATTTACATAAACCATACAAAAAAATATACTAGTTAAAAACTGTCACATTTGACATATGATTCTGTTTTATTTGGGGTAGTTTAAAGTCTTAGTTGAAATGATAGGAACAAGATGCTGCTCTAGGACATGGGGTTCTTGGGTGGCTTGCTTCCTGTTTTCTGGATTCCTTGGCCACACTAATTTACCCTGCATGGGGGTACGGATTGAGATACAAATATGGTTTGTTCAAACAGCTCATTACAAAAGATGGTCAGGAGGAAATTGCAGAAAGTTGGCTTGAGGTAAGAGTTAACTATGTTCATTACCAACATCATACTTAATCTTCTTTCATATTTGAACTCTTTGATGTTCTTGTATATCCTCTAGTATTTTTTTGAAGCTTTGCTCTGCTTAAGATCTTTAAGTTGGACTATTGGTGGATTGTTTCTATGATTCCAGCCTGTTGACTGATTGAAGTCTCTTCTGGCAGATAGACAACCCTTGGGAAATTGGAAGAACTGATGTCTTCTATCCTGTGAAATTTTATGGTAAAGTCATTTCAAGGCCTTGTTAGCAAAGAATGGGTAGGTGGAGAAAATGCAACTGCTGTCACTCATGATGTACCCATTCCAGGATATAAAACCAAGACCACAGTGAACCTCTGGCTATGGTCCACCAAAGTAGCATCAGTAGAGTTTGATTTATGTGCTTTTAATTCTGGACTTCATGCCAAAGCATATTCAGCTCTAAAGAATGCTGAAAAGGTTGATCATAGAGCATTTTTATCCAGTCAGGATTGTTACTAGTGTGTTTAACATCACTGATGCTACAACATTGTTATTGTTGTTTGATTGAATCTAAAGAAGGCAAGGTTCTTCGATTGAAGCAATGAAATACACTCTGCTCTGCTTCTCTCCAAGACATAATTGCTTGCTTTGAAAGGAGATCAGGGAAACCTGTTAATTGGGAAAGTTTACCTGAAAAAGTTGCAGTCCAGATGAATGACACTCACCCAACTCCTTTTATACCAGAGCTGATAAGAATATTAATGGATCTGAAGGGTTTAACATGGAAGGAAGCTTGGAATATCACTCAAAGGTATCTTCCTTTCCTTGCACATATTTGGTCATTTGGGTGCTAAACTAAGCTTCTTTGCACGCACAATCATGTACAGTTTGTTGTATTCATTACAACTTCATTAGCTTACATACATTGTGCATGCATTTTTTACACTCTATAAAAATGATATTGTCACTAAAATCAATAATTTAGGATCCATTTGCATTAGCTATAATTTCTAATGATTGTTGAACATACACCAGAACTGTTGTGTACACAAATCATACCATTCTTCCTGAGTCTCTGGAGAAATGGAGCTTGGACCTTATGCAGAAATTGCTTCCACAACATGTTGATATCATCACAGTGATTGATGAAGAGGTGAATAGCAGTCAATAGTTTATTTCAGGCCCAAATTAGAAAATAAGTTTGTGTTCCTCATCCTATTACCATAGGCATTTTCATGCACAGGCATGAATGACCCTCTTTTATGGAATTTTTTTCATCTGTCCAATTACCAGCTGATTCATACCATCATAGAAGAGTATGGCACAGAGGATCTCAATTTGTTGCAACAAAAGATGAAGCAAATGAGGATTCTTGATAATGTGGAGTTGCCTTCCTCAGCTGTTGAATTGCTGGTTCAATCAGAAGAAAATTCTGCTATTGACTCCATTAAAGAAATTGACATTGCTAATGAGGATAATGCTCCTTCTAAGGATGATGAACAGTCCAAAGAACAGGATACAGAAAAAAATAAAGATATATTTGAGCCAGATCCAAAACTGCCAAAGATGGCCTGCATGGCTAATCTATGCGTTGGTGGCGGATTTGCTGTGATGGTGTTGCTGAGATTCACAGTGAGATAGTGAAATATGAAGCATTCAATGAATTCAACAAGGTAGCCTGTAATTCTCATTCTTCCACTGTCTTTTGACGTTCTTCCACACAACTTAGTGCTTTTATTAATATTGAAATTATCCAAGTAAATTTACTATTCATTGCTTTCTTGGCAGCTGTGGATGTAGAAATTTTATAATAAAACCAACGTGGTCACACCAAGAACATGGATTCGTTTTTTCTATCCTGGTCTGAGTAACATCATAGACAGGTGGATTGGAACTGAAGATTGGGTCTTGAAAACTGAAAAGTTAGCGATAATTAGAAAGGTAAATTGTTACTTTGTAGTTTCAGCCTTTTTAAATACGTGTTGATCATTTGAGATCCTGTGTTGAACTTGGTTATGAACTGCAATGTACTTTTTCCTAGAATGTGTTAGTTTCTGTCTTCATTTGTGCCATGTTTATAGTTCTACTTGCCTTAACACAAAAAACCAATTGCTGCCCTTGCCTGTTGCATAATAAGTTCCAACAGACGAGTGTTTGTTCTCCATAGTTTGCTGATAATCAGGATCTCCAGTCTGAATGGAGGGAAGCAAAAAGGAAAAACAAAATAAAGGTGGCAAGATTCCTGAAAGAGAAAAGTGACTATGTTGTCAACCCCGATGCAATGTTGATGGACAAGTATTTCCTTGACATCCAACTCTTATTCCTTCCTATGGAAGCAGTTATAGCCATTGTGAGCTATTCTTACTTTATTGGAAATAATATTTAAATGTAAAGAGAAGTACTTCAGATAAAGCACATCCATGAATATAAGCAACAGCTACTGAATATCATGGGAATTATATATTGCTACGAAAAGATGGAGAAATTAGCCTTGAGGAGAGAAGAAAGAGGTATGTTCCAAGAGTATGCATATTTGGAGGCAAAGCATTTGCTACTTATGTCCAAGCCAAGATGATTGTGAAATTTATCACAGATGCGGGTACAACTGTCAATCATGATCCAAATATCAGATATCTCTTGAAGGTGCAGCTCAGATAATAATTATTCTTTTTATACATTTACCATCAAAGCTTCGCTAGGGGGATGAAATTATATGGTTTTGCAGTAGGTATAATTTATGACAATCATGTTCTTTTGCATGGCCCTTTCAGATTGTCTTTGTTCCTGATTATAATGTTAGTGTTGCGGAATTACTAATTCCTGGGAGTGAGCTTTCCCAGCTTATCAGCTACTTCATGGCCGACATTAGTTATGTCTGCAGTTTCTAAGATCAAGTTCGTCTCTTTCTCTTTGACATTGCTGTATTCCTCAGTACTGCTAGAATGGAAGCAAGTGGAACCAGTAACATGAAGTTTGCAATGAATGGCTGTGCTCTTCTTGGGACCTTAGATGGGCCTAATGTTGAAATAAGACAAGGTTGGAGAAAAAACTTTTTTCTGTTTGGCACTCTCCAACAAAATTGATGATCTAAGGAAGGAAAGGGCTGAAGGAAAGGTAGACTTACACAATTCAATGGATCGTATTATTTCTATGTGAAAGGTTAACATGGGCTGTCACTGACCTTAAACATCAGTTCAATTGATAGATGGCTTTCTATCTTGTTTGCAACTTGTACCTGATCCACAGTTTGAAGTGGTGAAGGATTTTGTCAGAAGTGGTGTTTTTGGCTGATGCAACTATGATGAACTCATGGGATCCTTGGAAGGAAATGAAGGCTATAGTCGTGCTGATTATTTCCTTGTTGGCAAGGACTTCCCGAGCTACATAGATTGCCAAGAAAAGGTTGACAAAGCTTACCGAGATCAGAAGGTGATTATTATTTGCTGTCTGAAGGCATACACACCATTTTGTTTCCTTTCCAACATGCATATCAATCCGAAGATTAAATGCTATAAGAAGTTTCGTTTTTCAAACTCAATGCTAGGTTTTAGTTCCCCACTAGATTATTATCAACTAGCACACATGTCATATATATATTTTCTGTTTTTTGCTATTTGAGAATACGACAATGGGATTTTTGAACTCATGCCCACATGCCCTAAAGGACAACGTCCAGAACCACACGCTTATTAACTAGACTACGTGCCCGACATTTACTCTTTTATGCATATTCAAACTAGGTTTTTTGATGGAATGGGCCGAATGTTTTGATTGATGTTGGAGCAGAGGTGGACAAAGCCGTCAATCTTAAACACGGCAGGCATATGCAAGTTCAGCAGTGACCGGACAATCCATGAATATGCAAGAGACATATGGAGGACCAAACGTGTGCTATTGCAGTGAACATATGCAAGCTAGATTTGCAGGGAGGGAAGATCAACTATTAAGTAAATAGTTCCTTTTTTCTCCCTTTCATGTGTGAAAGGTTGAAATCTTTATTAGTAAGTTTAAAATTATACATTTCAAGGGCATTGAGGCTAGAGTAGAATCTTCCCAGCTCCATGCAGAGCGTGAGGAGTGTAAGCATTGAGCATTGACGGTCTTTGTTTAGAACAGATTCTTCCAAAGGTTCTCTAGTATCTGCTGATATTTCTCCACGAAAAGGAAACAAAAAATAAAATACAAATATTAATATGTTAATGTTTGAATGATTATTTTATTTTTCATTTAAATATCTCTATTAAATTTATAACAAAAGATGCAACACATTTTAAAAACTATAGAGTTATTGTTAGTTAAATGTCTTGTTTTATTATTCAAACAATTATTATGTATTGGAGTGTGTGCCTTCATTAATATTACTTATAAGAAAGGATAAGTGTTGAATTGAATGCCATAATTAATAGTGTGTATAGTAAAGATAATATATTAAAATGAGTGGATAATAAATATGTCATATCATTAATGTGTCTTTGTATATGATAAAATCAACTCTTTAAATGTGAAAATAATATTGAGGTGTTAAAAAAAATATTATTAATGTATCAAAATATTAACACATCCTTAGAGTGTAATTCATGATTATTATTATCTTTTACTTGAATTTTTATATAAAAGGTTATGTAACTATGGTTTCATTATAAATAGAGCTTGAGAGAGATTATGAGAAAGTTTGGGTATAATTTAAGTGTATATTATTATATTTTTGTGAAGGTTGTGGAAGGGTTTTAATTGAATACTTATTAATTTTTTGTAGATTGATTCGATTAAAAAGTAAGTTTTACTTTAGTAGAGACAAGTAAATGATATCTTTATTCAATAGGGCTCATCAAAAGTGATGAAGGGCAAAGAAAGTAGACTAATAAAAATAAAAGATGACAAGTGGGATGAGGAAAAATTGCATTTTGACAATATAATTAGATTATATATTGCTGATAATATTATTAGCATTTTCTCAAATGTGAATTATGTATTGAATTATGGTAAAAGTTGAAAAATTTATACTTAGCCAAGAGTTTGACCAACAAATTGCAATATGAAATAATAACTTTGCCATATGAAGATAAAGGAAGGTATAGATCTAATTGAACCAATCATTATGTTAAATGACATTTTAGATTAATTGCAAAAGGTTTATATGAAGATTTAATAAGAAGATAAAGTCCATATACTTCTTACTTCACCCTAATTCTTTTAGTAATTTGGTTGTTACTTTATTATGTGTAAAAAAAATAGTGAGTTTAAAGTAGTGTAGGAAACACTGGTGTACCATAATATTCATAAAATAACTAACTTGGATGAGAGAAATAGATATGCATTTGCTATATGTGGTAAGAACTGAGAAGATTAGTCTAATAAAAGATTTGACTGTAGTAAGGATTTATTATAACCTTGGTTGTATATTTGTAAGGGTAAATATTACCATAAAAAATAATAACATTATACAATGTGAAGTAATTTTTTCATTTATAGTATAACCATATTTTTCAGTTCTAACAAACATAACTTATTTATCTTATTAAAAAGAAAAGATACATTTGTATATATGTATATACATACATACGACATATATATATGGATACACATATTAATCTTTGTTTATACAAAATAATACTACAAATAGATAATAATGCCAACATGGAAAAATCAGTCCATATAAACAATTTCCTTGGTGAATTTTGTATGGGCCTATAAGACCTAGGATGATAGAAGCATTGTAGAAAGCTTCATCATTAGGACATTTCCAAGGACTCCTATTTAAGAGTAATTGTGGTGCACATATGTCATTAACACTTCAAAGAAGATGTAATGTATCAAAAAAGGCAATTAAAATGACTATTGTTTCTACCAAATATAATTGCAACTTGTGACATAATTAACTAATATTGCATATATACAAACTAAGATGAAAGAAAGGGAAAAAAAAGGCAAATGAGAAATTAATAAATAGCAAGAATAAGAAGAGAGAAGAAAAGAATGAAGAGATAAAAGTGCACCCTTATGTTTTTGGTAATGACCCTAAATATGATGAAAAGAATTGCAAACATTATCCTTTTTATTCTCATTTTGCATTAACCCTTTTACACTTTGATTAGGTGAGCTTTATCTAAATAAATCCTTTCATTTGTATATATATATAGTCTTATTTAAGGTGGATGAGAGTGACGATATCTTGTATGTAATTTTCACAAGGCCTAATTTAAAGGTAAAATTGTATACGCAAAACTAAAATTGGTCATTAAAACCTAATCAATAATTACCAGGAACTAAGTATCATAAACTAGTTTATTTAAAATATCTCATGCTTGCTTGTAGTTGCAACACCTTAGCACTTTATATTATTCAATATTGAAAATTTAATTAATTCAATAAAATATATCAATTAAATGCAAATTCTTTTTTTTTGGTCTATTAAAAAAATCAATTGAATGCAATTTTCTAACAAGACTATTGTGACAATATTCTATATACAAAATATTAAGTCAAGGAGTAATGTCACGTTGCATTAGGCATTTAAGCAAATGTCATAAATTTTTTGATTCATTTTTTATTTATTTATTTCTCATCTTTACACTTTTTGTACTAAGGAATCATAAAAATTTTTATGTTTAAGTTTGTAATAAGGCTATGGGCTATAATAAATTTAGGATTGTTTCACATACATATTTTTATTAACTTAAATAAACATAATAATGCAATATATGATACATTTCTTTCCTTGACACCAATGGATCAAATATTATAAATGTTTTACTATTTTTGCTACCACTTATTTTATTATTTAGACAATTTTTTATGTATTGGAGTATGTGTGTGCCCATTAATAATGTTTATGTGGAAGAATAATGTGTTAAATTGTATGAACTCATTAATAATAATGTGTATGAGAAAGATAATGTGTTGAAATTAATGAATAATAAATATGTCATCACATAATGTGTCATCAAGTATGATAAAGTCAATCATTTAAATATAGGAAAGACATTCAGGTGTAAAAAAAGTATTGTTAATGCATTAGACCATTAATACATTTTTGGGTGTAATTCACCATTATTGTTGTTCTGCATTCGAATCTTTATATAAAAAGATAAGTAGCTATGGTTTCATTATAAATAGAGGTTAAGAAAAATTATAAGAGAGCTTAGGTGTAATTTGAGTAAGTGTTATCAAATTTGTATGTTATGTATAAAAATTTTGGGTGAATACTTTAATTTTTATGGATTGATTCAAATGAAAGGGAAGCCTTATTCATTGGCAAAGATAACTATCGGATATCCTTGTTCAATAAGATACTTTAATTTTTTTCTCATGAAAAAAAAATACATTTATACATATATTAATACGTACAAACATACATACAACAAATATATGTGGATGCACACACTAATCTTTGTTCATAAAAAATAATACTAGAAATTGGCAACAGTGCTAATGTGGAAAAAATCAATCTATATAGACCATTTCCTTGCTAAAAATTTTGTATGGGCTTATAAGACCTTATATGATAGAAGTATTATAGAAAACTTTATTACTAAGGCATTTCTAAGGATTCCCGTTTGGGAATAATTATGATGTACATATCTCCTTAACACTTTAAATAAGATATGTATAAAAAAAGACAATTGAAGCGATCATTATTCTAACTAGTTATAATTGTAACTTGTGTCATAGTTAACTAATATTGCATATGTACTAACTAGGATAAGAAAGATTAAAAAACAAAGATAATTAGGAACATAATATTTAACAAAAATAAGAATGAGAAGGGAAAAGTGGAGAATGAAGAGATAAGGGTATACCTTTATGTTTTTTACATTGACTTCAAAGAGGATTGAAAGCATTGCAATAGTTGCCACTATTATTCTCATTTTACATCAAGCTTTCTACACATTGATTAGGTGATCTTTATCCAAATAAATCCTTTCATTCTCTTACATATATAGTATTTTTTTAACGTGGATAAGATTGACTGATGAGAACCATAATGATGATAACTGGAAAGCTCTAATGGATACAAGAGTTCCAATAGTACAAGCTAATGATGTGAACTGTAGAGATGATGGTTGGAAGGTTCCAATGGATGAAAAAGGTCCATTTCACATTCTAGAAGGCCTAATAACACGAGCTAAAGCTAAAACAATTAAAGAAGCACTAAATGGGCTTATTAAGGACATTCAGGCCAACCAAACTTCAAATGGTACGAATTCAAGTTTGACAAAGAGTAAAGACCTAATTAATATCATTGGAGTACTTGATGGCCCGTAATAAGTAATAACACTCACTCCTAATTAAACAGGAGTGTATTTTCTGTTGTGAAATTTTTACATTGTTAGAAATTTCTCAAAATAAGGATTTGTCCTAAGTAGGAATTTGTGCCTCTTTAGGATTGCTATCTTTACCTATAAATAGGCACCCCTTGTAAGCTCTGAAGTATATACAACTTTGAGTGAAATAGAAAGTAAGAGTTTTTTTCCCTCGATTCTTTTGAGAACTAAAGAACTTATCAAGAGGTACTTCTTCTTGTGGCATTCCAATCAACTTATCACTCTCAATTCCTTTATGTTCTGAAGTGTGACATCCATATCCTTCTTAAATACCCTAGGTTCGTGTTCCTTCAAATATTGGGTTTAGGGGTTGTGTTATTTAACTATGGTTTAGTTTTCCTGGTTCATCTTTGATTCCTTGTATGCGTTGGGTCCCTTGGGGTTTTCCGCATCATTGATGGTATTTTATTTATAAATGCTGCAAGGAATAATTTAGAGATGCAATTGCATAACTGAAACTCAAATTAATGGTTAAAACCTAGTCAATAATTAATAAGAATAGAGTATATTAGATTAATTTATTTTAAATATCTCATGCTTGTAATTGCAACATCTTATTACTTTATATTATTCAATATTGCTAAATCTAATTAATTTAATAAAATGTATCAATTAAATGAAAATTCTATTTTTTGGAATATCAAAAAGTCAATTGAATGTAATTTTTTAACAAGATTGTTCAGATTTTTGACTTAAAATGATGCATTTTGTTAAACTTTACAACAATATACATGGAAAACATTAAGTCAAGGTATAACATCATATTGCACATGACATTTAAATAAATTTCATAAGTTTTATTTATTCATTGTTTCTTTATTTCTCATTTTTGCATTTTTTGTACTTGGAACTCATGGTAGTTCCTCTATTCAAGTATGTAATTGGGCATTAGGCTGTAGTAAATTTTGGATTATTTTATGTATATATTTTCATCAAATCAAACAAACACAATAATGTGATATAAGCTAAATTTACTTTTTTTATACCAATACATCAAACATTACAAGGGTTCTATTATCTTTGCTGCCTAATTGAAAATTATGCTTTGAGATTTTAGTATTTAAAACATCCATTTGAAAATTTGGCTTTTATATTCACATGGTTTTAATTTTTTTAAAATAAATATTGCTCATAACTGTTATCCTATAAATTAATAAAACCTTTTTTTACAATGCTTGTAATAGTTATCCTTTGATATTATGGATTCTATTAGCATATAAATTATAAATTTTGGAATTAAAGATCAATTATTGGTGTTTAACATTAAAGCTACAATAAGAGATGCACTAAATTTCATAAGTTACCTTATTATTGCTAATTAAATGTCACTTATCTTATTATCTAAACAATTATTATAAATTAGAGTGTGTATACGCCCATTAATAGTGTATACGATGAAGGATAAAATAATGTGTTGGACTGAGTGGACAATAAATGTATTAGACTATTACCATATCATTGGGTTTGGTAAAGTCAACCTTGTAAATGTGGAACAAATATTAGGTTGTGAAAGAAGTATTAGTAAATGTGTTAAACTTTTAATGCATTCTTGAAGGTTACAACACAACATTATTGTTGCCTTGTATTTAAATCTTTATGCAAAGGGACATATATATGTTGTTCGATTATGTATAAAACTTAAAAAGAAATTACAAGAGAGCTTAGGTGTAATGTAAGTGTGTGTTATTAGATTTATGTGAAAAGTGTATAAGGTTTCATATTGATACTTTTACAATTCTTTATGGATTGATTTGATGAAAAGAGATACTTTACTCTCTGGTAGAGATAAGTCAAAGATAACTTAATTAAATAGGGTATGGAAAAAGTATTAAAGTGTAATGAAGATAAGTTAGCGAAAATGGAAATTAATGAGTGAAATGCATTAAGATTGTGCTATGTTAGCATAATTTAACTTTATATTGCTGATATTTTTTAGCGATTTCCTAAATATAAGTTTTTCATCGACATTATGGTAGAAGTTGGGAAATCTTTATTTGGTAAAGAGTTTAACTAACAATTAGCATTTAAAAGGAAGATGCAGATATGATTAGACATATTAGTGTCTTAAATGACATTATTGGTCAACTATAAAAGTTGAATGTAAAGATCAAAGAAGAAAATAAGGTCCTTTTACTTTTTTTCTTCCTAATTCTTTTAATTTTTTGGTTACAACTTTATTATATGTGAAATATGTAATGAGTTTAAGAAGGGGGTGTAAAAAGCATTAGTGTCTTATAATATCCATAAATGATATCACTTGAAAAAGGGAAATGGATATACATTTTTGTACACGAAGAATTAAAAAAGTTTGTTTAACAAAAGATTTAAGGATAACAAGTATTTATTGTACCATTAGTTACATATTTATAAGGTTGATTATTGCCTTGAGGCAAATTACACTATTATATGACTTAAAGTAATTCTTATTAGACTATTTCTTTGGTGAAAATTTTGTGTAAGCATATAACCTTATTTCAAATGATTGAGGCATTGTCAAAAACTTTTTTATTATAAGTATACATTAACATGATTGTTGGGACTTTTGACTCAAACTAATGTCTCTTGTTAAGTGTGACAACAAATTACACAGAAAACATTAAGCCAATATGTAATGTCATGTTGTATGAGGCATTTAAGTAAATTCATTGTTTCTTTATTTCTCATCTTTACACTTTTTATGTTTGGGAATCATAACAATTCTTATGTTTAAGTTTTTAATTTGTTCTTAAGTCATAGTAAATTTAGGATTACTTCATATATATATATATTTTCAACTCAAACAAGTACAATGATATGGTTTATGCCAAATTACCTTCATTGATACTAATGTGTCAAATGTTATAGGGGTTTTACTATCTTTGATATTTAATTGAAAATTATACTTTGGGATTTTAGAGTCCAAACCTTATATTAAAAATTTGGCTTTTATATTCACATGGTTGTAAGTTCTTTTTTAACAAATATTGTTCATTATAGTTATATTGTAAATTAATATAACCATTTTTAATGATATTTATAATTATTATCCTTTGAGATTAAAGATACCATAAGGATATAAATTAAGATTTTTGGAATTAGAGATCAATTTTTGGTGTCTACTATTAAAGCTATAACGAGATAAACCATATTTGAAAAGTGACCTTGTTATTATTGATTAAATGTTACTTATGTTATTATCTAAACAATTATTTTGTAGTAGAGAGTATGTGTGCTCATCAATCATGTGTATGAGAAAGCATAATGTGTTAAAGTGTATATTCTCATTAATAGTGTGTATAGAAAAAGTAATATGTTGGAATGAATGAATAATAAATGTATTAAACTCTCAATGTGCCATTGAGTAAGGTTAAGTCAACCCTTTGAATGTGAGAAAGATATTAAGGTGTGAAAATAATATTATTAATGTGTCAGACCATTAATGCATTCTTGGACAATATAACTCATCATTATTGTTGCCTTATATTTGAATTTTAATATAAAGAAACATATAGTTATTGTTTGGGTATGATAAAGTTTAAGAGAAATTATAAAAGAGTTTAGGTATAATCCGAGTGTGTGTTATTAGATTTATGTAAAAGGTGTACAAGGACTTTGACTGAATAGTTCTCAATTCTTTGTAGATCAATTTAATAGAAAGAAAACTTTACTTTCTAACAAGGTGTTAAAGGGTGAGGAAGCTAACCAATAAAAATGTAACATGATGAGTGAGATAAATTGTAATTATATTATATCAGCATGATTCGACCTTATATTGTTGATAATATTATTAACAATTTCTTAGATATCAATTTTACATTAGCATTATAGCCAAGGTTGGAAAATCTCTACCTAGCCAAAAAATTGACTAACAAATTGTATATAAAGTGATAAGTCTATCACATGGGGATTAAGGAAGGTATAAATTAATTGGATACATCAATGTGTTTAATGAAATTTTAGAACAAGTATAAAAGGTTAATTTCAAGATTGAAAAAAAAAAGTTTCTTTTACTTCTTGCTTTGCTTCTCAATTTTGTAATAATTTGGTTACTATTTTATTATATGAATAAGATACAATGAGTTTGAAACAGTTGTAGAAAACATTATTATCTTATAATATCTTTTAAAGTTATAGCTTATAAGAAAGATATGAATTTTTATTTTTTTTATATGTGATAAGAATAAAAAACGTTGATCTAATAAAAGATATGAGGACAGTAAGTCTAAATATTGAGTTAAAGAAAAAGGTGTACAATGTCACATTTATAAAAAGGATGGTTATGTCAAAAGGAACTATCCTCATAAAAAAAGAAGGACAATGTAACACAACAAAATAACAAGGCCTTATTGTATAGACATTTTTTTTATTATGGTAAACAATGATAACATTCTTATTGTTACCAGAGGTATGAATATAATTTCTCATGATTGAAAATTAGATTTAGGCAATACTCTAAATTTATGTTCCAAGAAAGACTATTTTAAGATGTTCTAAGAATAGAAAACTAGAATTGACGTTACTTGGTAATGAGTTTACTTGTGCAATTGAAGGGGTTAGAATGGTGAAAATCAAGATGTTTGATGGAATAATGCATATTGTTAGTGATATAATGTATGCCTTAATAATGTGTAAGAATATGATATCTTTGAGCCTGTTAAATTTCATAAGTTATAATTTTTTTGTTTTTTCTAGATTTATGAAAATCACTTGAGGCAACATGATCCTGTGAAAAAGATAATTGTATCATGGTTTATATTTTTATGTTGGGAACACAGTTATTCCTAACATCCCAAAGGAAAATTGGAAATGAGGCATGAGTGTTTATTTTTAAAGACTCAAACATCAAGGTAAATGAAATTCTTATTATAAAGGAGGATGTATAAAGATCCACCTCCACATCTAACAAGTGAAATGTTAGCTTGTTGCAATTGCCTATATTATGTTGTATTTTAAACAAAATAGGATTATAAAGGGTGTGTAATTAGTATATAAAGGCCAATGTTAAATTATATTATACTTCTTTATAGTATTGTTTGAAGGGGAAAAGATAAAATGTTGATGTGTAAGTGCTCATTAATTATGTGTATGGAAAAGACAATGTGTTGATATAATAAGATAATAAATGTGTTAGACTATTAATGTGTTAGTAAGTATGATAAAGTCAACCCTTGAAATATGGGAAAGACATTTAACATTGTAAAGGGTATTATTAATGTGTCAAACCATTAATACATTTTTATAGGGTGTAATTCATCATTATTATTGTTATGTATTTGAATTTCTACATAAAAGGAGATATAATTATTTTTTTAGTATCTATAAAATTTAAGAGTTTTGATGAATATAAGTGTGTGTTCTTGGATTTATGTTAAAGGTATACTAGGATTTTAGGCTAAAGTCTAGTTATTAAATATAACTGTATTCTTTGTGCAATTTTTATTCACATAATAAGAATCTTTTATGTGTTTTTTGTGCATTCATTATCTTGTTTATACTTTTTTATTTTCATTATAATCGAAGTGTACTTCAAATTGAATATTAATGTTTAAATTGCTTCTGTGCATTTCCTAACAACTTATTATCATACAAAACAACAATACTAATGTTAAATTGTCTTTATTTTTTTTTGTTTTTCAATAGTAAATAAGCATTTTATTTATCACAATTAGGTAAATATGATTGCATAGTGAATAATGAGATCCAAACCTATCTTACATAACCTTCTTTAATGTAAATGAGACTAAACCAACAAAGTATTTTCTTTTTATTGGCTATAAATACAATGCAACGAATCCAAAACTTCTAATAAAAGAACATGCAAAATAGAAAAACACAACTATCTTATAGAAAGATATATATGAAGACAATTATCTAAGGTTTGATGTATAGTGGGTCAAAAGGGGCCCTTGACCCAACTTAAAAATATATTTTTACTTTTTAAAAATATGTTTTTCAGTTTAACTCTTTCAAATTGTCCTATTTAAAATTGTAATTTCCCCTTAAAAGATCAGATTGCTTATATTTCCTTTTAAAACTGTAATTGCTCCTTTGACTCTAATTTAAAACATGTATTCTAGTTTAACTTTCTAAAATTGTCTCCTAAAATTTTTTTACAACTTTTATTATTATGATCTATTTGTTAATAATTCAAAAACTTAGCTCAATCTAATTGGAACTTTATGACTTACAATATGAGACATAACTTAATCTAAAAATAAATTTAATAAACAAAATGAATTTGGGCAAAGTGTATCATTTGCAACTATTAATACTTCATTGAAATTAACAAGAACTTATAAATTAGGCAACGAGTATAATTAGCATCTTAAGTTTATCAAAAATACTTTGCTTTCAAACTTACGAGTATCAATTGATTATCTTGTATTTTTGGCTTTGTGAATACATAACTAAATTCAAACACTATATGTTACATAATTATTTTCAAATAAAAATCTAGTTTATGTTTTCTATGTGTTATTCATATAAATTACTAATAATTAATTTAAAAGTTTGTAACATTAAAGAAGTTACCTAAATTATTACTTAGTAATTATAACATAAGAAAGAGTTTTTACTTTAATAGTATTAGAATTATTTTTAGACTAAATATCTTAAATTCAAATTTGAATTGGAACTAATTAATTGAAAAAATAACAACAAAAAAATAAAAAATAGTTGGAAAAATTTAAATATGTTATCATGAACAATAATTATACCATAAATTAAATTAGACTCCTTTTTCATTTAAAAAAATTAGAAGTATAAGAAGTTAATTGAATAACATTTTAGATAAATTGGGTGACTAACAATGTATTTTGCATGTAAATTCTTCTGGTTTAGATGAATTAATAGCTACTATTGACATTAATTTGATATTTATAACTTAAAAAAAGTTCACATAATATAAACAATTGGAGAGGTGAACCTTTAAAGTAATTATAATGTTATGTATTGTGACTTAAGAGTTACATGTTCAATTTGTATATATATATACATACATATATATATATATATATATATATATATATATAATGTAAATACTTATAATTAAAGTTTTTATTTTATTTCTCTTTTTTCTTTTGTTATTTTAAAAAGAAAAAAAAACTCTTGAATTTATTTTTAATACTTGTTTATATGTATATTATTATTGCCAAAATTTAAAAAAATTTTGTCAAATGTTTATTAACAAAATCTGTTTAATTATAAAAATATTTAAATAGTTGATTTAAATTATAATTTTCTTAGTAAACTCACATAATTTGTAATATTTGACATGAATTTAATAGAATTAGTATTTCTATATGCATTTGATTTACTTAATTATAATTGAACATAATTACAATTTAGTCAATTTATGTTTAATTTTTCAAATACATCTAAAATTATAACAACAAAAATATTTATAATTTTAAATTCCTTTTTTGGCTGTTTTAAAATGAACAAAAATTCTAAATTTACTTTTCTTTATAAAAAGATATTTATAATTTAATTTTTTTTTCTTTCCTACTATTAAATTTATTTTTTATTTTTTTAAAATAAAATATTTATAATTTAATTTTTTTATATTTAAATAAAACACAAATAAATATGCATTTTTTAATACATATAATATATCTATGTATCATGTGAATTTTAAAACTAATATATTAGTATTCCAAAGTTAAGAAAACGTTAGTGAAATGTTCAGATAATAATATTTACTTAATTGTAGGAATATTTAAATATTTGATTCAAATTTTAAATTTTTTTAGTAAACTCTCACTGTTTATAGTATTTAATATTAATTTAATTGTTAATCTATAATCTAATATGTGTTTTAATTTATTCAATTAATATTAACAAATTTTCATATATATATATATATATATAACATTCACGTAATTTAAATAGTCATAGATAAGAAAAATTTTAAAATAATTTTTAATGAAGAAAAATAATATTAATTTTTTAAAAAAATTATTGAGAAAAAATAAATTTCTAAATTTACTTTTTAATATATATATTCATAATATATGTTTTTTTTTAATGAATTTAATTTTGGAAGCCAAACCAAAGTAGAGATACAGGACTATCAGAAAAAAAAAAAACAAAAAAAGAGGAATCAAAACCCTTAATCAAATTCGTAAAACGGAATCTCACAATAATAAAAGAAAACTGAAATCGCACTTGTGAAGACCTAGCATAAAAAAAAATAATAAAAAAAACCCAATGCTACTAAATTTTCCTGAAGCAAGAGAAGTCGCAGATTATTGATCGTGACTTGTGAAGATTTTGATTTCGCAATAGGCATCATCTTACAGTTTTGCGGTAATTTGATATTATCTGAAGCAAGCGTAGGATGCAATATGTAATATATGGTTTTTTTTTTTGGGGAAAAAAAAATAAAGTTGTAAATATGCAATATGATATTATATTAGAGGAAGATTAGATTCAGAATGTGAGATAATTACTTTTTTTTTTTTTAATTATTTGCTCGTTTGCTGACGTTAGATAAATAAATAAGATGTACTAACTCTCTCTCTATCTCTCTCTCCAATTGTTCTTTTTTTATTTAAAGGATGCTAAAAGTTGAGCTAAGTCAAACGATAAGGTGCCATAAATGAACCCTAGCCTTTCGGCGTGCTGATAATTCATTTAAATTTGTTTTGTTTCTGCTACCAGCCCAAACCTTTACAATTTATAAAGCTGGCCCATGTTAGGACGGCCCATGTTGGCTCCATTCGGTAACCCTGGTCCAATTTGTTTCCCCCCCCCCAATCATAGGCCGCACCAGTCCTTCATGGGCCATTCGTGGTCCAGCCTGCGTCATTATGCGAGATGATTATTACTAAAATACTAATCATAACCAAAGATCCCAAAAATAAAATAAAATAAAATAAATATATATACACTAAAAATAACTTATGGTCCA
Source organism: Kandelia obovata (assembly GCA_021464305.1). Classification (NCBI taxonomy): domain Eukaryota; kingdom Viridiplantae; phylum Streptophyta; class Magnoliopsida; order Malpighiales; family Rhizophoraceae; genus Kandelia; species Kandelia obovata. The sequence continues at coordinate 2,490,900 of CM038488.1, forward strand.
TAAGTTTTGGGGGTGCCTGGACCACTTTTGTGTGTAGATCAGAATCTCAAACTATTCATAACTACTAGATTCATATAATTTTAATTTTAATTTTAATCTTCTAAAAAAAAAAAGAGAGAGAGAAAAGATTCATATAATTTTAATAGGTAATGAGTAAATGTTTAAGTAATTTGAATAGCTTGGTAAAAGTAATAATGCCTAGCAAAAATGACCGACAGCTTCTTCTTTTCTTTTCTTTTCTTTTTTTTTTCAACCACGCAAAGGAAAAACACACACAATGACTTACCAAGTCGTACCGAAAGAATATGTCATGAACACCGAAATTAGTGGCAAGCTTAAAAATGGGTGTTGAGTGTGAATTAGTTCTCGTGCCATGCTTTAAAACGCATATGGCCTTATTTTCCCACTTGGAAAAAGGGTAGAAAACTTTACATGGCGTATGTGGGTTTTTTTTTTTTAACCCTTAGCACAAAGTGGCCCCTCTTTTCTCAAGTTTTAATTATTTAACTTACAGTCAATTCGTAACCTTTTGCTTATAGCCATTGCATTGGATGATGCTCTACTCCACAATTCTTCATCTATGGTAGTGTGAGTAGTTGAGATTCCATACATCGAACAAAGCCCTTTCCTAGGTTTTTTTAGTGTCAACGGTTATACGTGTCACTTTCATTTAGAACCGGTGGGGGAACACCATTTGGTTGATAGCGATCATGGCCTCACCATCAGCTAGTTGTAATCATGATGGTTTTATGCTAATAAGAGAAAATTTTAGGACAATGATCCATATCATCAACATTCAATGCTTCTTGGCATTTCCTTACTATTTCTGCAACTATTTAGTGGGGGTGTCGGCAGGAATAGCTGGAATTAATCAATAAATAAATAAATAATAAGAACCATTGCTAATTTCTCTCTCAAAAAAAAAAAAAACCCAAAAAAGCAAGACCTTGAGAAATGCAACACGAACAAAGTATTTTCTCTCAACAGTGCTAGCGCAGGAGACACTGCACTTTTGTTTTTTGGTACCAAGATTTGAAATATAGTTATTAGAATTAAGAATGTAACCACTAGACCATGCAATTGGTGGTGGAGACATGGAACCTTCAGAAAATATAATTTTCTCTGCGTATTCATTAGAAATAGCCTCTTTAAGAAAAAAGAAAATTGGGTAATATATGCTAAAACAATTACCTTAAACGGCACAATACAACTCGTGGGAGTAGGTGGAAAACTTGTTATCTTCATGCATTATTACTAACATCTTTGTAACAAAATTCTCGTTGTGAGAGGAGAAATAGATGGACGTGCTGGCACAGAAATGTGTCGATATCTATGCAAAATGGAAGCTAAGTTTTTTTTTTTTTTTTTTACAAAAAATAAAAAATAAAAAAATAAAAGAGGTACATCACAGAAATATTAATTATGGTACTTATAAATTAAAATTGAAAATTACTCATTGACACTCACATTTAATCATTCTGAGTAAACTCACCACCTAAGCACTAATAAAAACCAACGAGGCTCCATCAAAGATAACTATAACGTTAACAAATCCAAAACCCATAATATTTTATGGTCATAATAGCTGAGAAGGGCGACAAATTTTGGGGAGAGGGGGCAAGTTTACAAAACTCAAAAAAATAAAAAAAATATATATATATATTAGTGGGGGAGGATGCAATGCTTGTTTCTCACATAACTTTTAAAAATGTACTAACAAAGACCTTGTTGAGGGCTAAGTAAATTATTTAATTATTTATTAAAAAATGTATTAAACCATGAATTATATGAAATAGATGACATGGGAGAATTGTTAGACCACCCTCTTGGAATTTACACTTGAAATTTTTAATATAGATGTCTATAAACTCTTAATCATGGAATTGGGCAATTTCAAGACCAGTCTTCCAACAGCAAACCGGCAATAATATAAAATTTAGCAATCTTTGACATCATCAATATTCAATAGATTCTTCATCATCATCTATGCTGGGCCGATCCTAACCTGTTAATAGTTGGAAGTCAAGAGTAAGACTTCTGTTTTATGTGATCGAATAATGTCGGACCTACTTCACAGCAGGATCAGGGTATTGAAATTGAACTCAAAAGCATGGTCAATTGACAAAACGCCATTGAACATAACATACAAGACAAAATAAGAAAATGTTTTTTTTTTTTTTTTTTTTTGCTTCATCGTCACATGCACACGTAGGGACAGGCAACACTTTGCCTGCCAAAAATTAACGCGGGATTTACTGGTGTACATGGCGGTGGACAATACCCTAATTTTTGTATTGCTTTGGAAGCGTGCAATGAACAGAAGCATAAGCATGATACGTTTGTCTTGTTGGTTCTATTTCATGTACAAGAACAACGACAGGAAGAAGATCAATCGATTCACCCGGGGATCTATGTAAAGTTTTCCCCTTCAGAAATATAGATGGCTAGCTAGTCTTTTTCTTTTGTCTCCCTGTCCATTAGTCAATGGGGACTTTACGTGAAGTCACTTTCCATGAAGGGCCTGTGGTCAGGTGGGCGGGTGACGTTCCACAGCTAATTCACTTTTCTCTCTTTATATATATATATTAGTTCATCCATGCTATGATTAAATAATTTTTGAATTAAATTCTATGGATCTTGATCTAAAATTTGAACTATAGAAATTGTTATGGAGAACAAACCTCCGGACCTCCCTTAAATTTGGAACAGGAAATGTTTATGTTTTCAATTCAGGCTAAGAAAAATATTCTTTTAACCGCTGTTACCAGAAAGACTCTTAAAGGTTTTCAATTCGAATCGCAATCTTCAAATCTTAGTTGAAGCCATAGAAAGAGAGAGAGAGAGAGAGAGAGAGAGAGAGAGAGAGAGAGAGGGAAAAAAAACCAATTGTCATGATTAGGTCGCTACTTATTTTGTTCAATTTTCCTTTTTATTTTATTTTTTATCTATTTTAGGTATCTCCAACAGCTCCCAATTTGCTTATTTCCCCAACTTCGTAGTAATCATAAACTAAGTTCAAAGCTGTCATTTCAACACAATCAAGACTATTTTTTTTCAGACGTGAATATGTAAATAATGTATATTCGGCTAAAAATAGAGAAATAAATACATGAAAAATAAATTTTCTAAGATATTTAGTAATTAAAAATTTAGATATGTATCATTTAAAACACTATTTATAGTTAATGGGACTGTGAACAATACTTTCAATTTTTGCTACCAATTTTTGCGGTAACCACCAAAAAAAGAAAAAGCAGAGAGAAATAAATGCATGAATTTTATCTTTAATTAATGGCTCCGTATACTTTCCACTTGCTGAGTCATAACTTTCAGCCCTTTAGCCAAGTCTCTTTCTAGGGAAATAGATTGACAACTGAAAAAGAAGCTTAAAAAATTTGTGGACAAAAACACTGCAGAACCCAGCTGATTTGCTTCTGTATGAGAAAAAAAAAGGGGGGGGGGGGGGGGGGTCCATTACCAGGACTCACAGAACAGATGCGACTAGATGAAGTGTCCTCGTGGGTGACATCACCCACAATAAAATATTTTTTAAAATAAATTCAAAATTTTCTTTTAAAAAAAATTTAGTATTCCTACAAAATTTAACTGAATGCGTAAATTATCTAAATATAATGTGCTAAAAACATGAAAAACAAGTAATAAATTAAAAAAAGAAATATATATATATATATATATATATATATATATATTAATTTATAAGTGACAACTTCACCGTGAACCCTGCATGTCGGCTATGGCTTGTTTTTAGAGTCGGTCAAATGAACAGGGTGTACGGTGGAACTTCAAGAAGTGTTGTATTTAAAATTCTACAACGACTGCTTAAATTAATCTTAGTGTCATGTCTGCCGATGAAAAATTGGAGCTTTACTCGGCACATAATGGTTTGTATCCCACGGAACAAAGGGTCAAAGACTCCAAATCTATTTATTTTTTTCTATAAAAAAAAACTTATAAGTGGATGTTCCCACAGCTCCTACAGAAACAATGACATTAGTACAAGATGTAAATCATGACTTGTGTAGAGACAGTCAACATGGGCGCAATGTCCAAATTGCGTTATTTGTTGGGGTGCAACAAGCAAACTTTGTTTCTGGCCTATCATTGGATGAATTTATTCAAACACCTAGCGAGCTTGCTTGGAAATTTACTTGACAAGCTACACGTTTAATTGGGTCTGGCTCGCGTAAAGAGATCAAAGGTTGGATTGGTCTCATCCTTGGAACCACTCCACAGAAATATGAAACCTCTAAGCAATTGTTCGAAAAGATTTACCTTTTTTTATTTTATTTTAACGGCAAAACGGGATGCGCTTCCTTTTTTATCAATGCGACAGGCATGCCAGATCACTTTACTCTTTTTTTTTTTAAAAAAAATTATTTATTATTTTTTTTGATCTAATTTACTTAAAACAAAAAAATCTTGTAGGGATACATCAAATATAAAATATTTTTAAAAAATTAAAAAAATATATTAAAAAATTAAGTAATATTGAATATTTTTACATTTATAATAGTACTACATTTTAATTATTTTAAGAATTATAAATTACATAATAAACATATTTTTTATAATAAACATTAAGATAATTCTTATATAAACTTAAATTATATATTTATCTTTTATATAATATTAATTATGTTTTTACTCTTACAATAATTTCTCACTAAAAAATTAATTATCACAATATAATTAAATTCTTTTTATAATTTATATCCTTAGTATGATATGTTTTTCTTAATAATTAATTATAAAGGCTGGTTAAGGTTTCATACCATTTCAATTTATTTATAATTATCAATTTAGTTAAATTTTTAGCAAGATTCTTTATACTACATATTTTTTTCAAAGTTAGTGGTTCATCACTAATAAAATATATAAAAAGTAATACTTCAATTGCACATATTTTATTTTTGTATAAAATATGAAATTTTTAGTAAAATGAATTACACTTTGATTATTACAAAAATGAATAATGCTTTCCTATAACTTGCCTAGTTTTCCTAAAAAGTTCTTCAATTAAATCAATTCTTTACCAATTTTAGTATTTGTGACATCTTTAGTTTCAGTGGTTCAAAAAGGCACAATATTTTGTAGTTGAGATATCTAACTCATAGTAGTACTATATAAAGTATAAAGATAACTTGTAATACTTATTCTACCATTAATATCTCCATCAAAATTCATATTAACAAAACCTTGTAAGTTTATATTATTTTTTCTAAAACACAGTACTATATTTGTACTACTTGTTAAATCAACAACAAATTAATTTTATAGCCTTCTAATATTATTTACCTAAATTAGCTATATATTTGCTTACAACTTCCATTGCATGTACTATATCAAGTCTAATACCTATTATGTATATAAAACTACAAACTACTAAGATGTAAAGAACTCTTAACATATGTTAGCACTCTTCCCCTATTTTTGGTGATTGTTCCATTGAAAGTTTAAAATAATTTGACAAAAAGTATTAATTAGTTTTGCTTCCTACATCTTGAATCAATTTAACAACTTTTCAATATAGGCACTTTGTGATAACTTTAAGGTATTTATCTCTTTATCCTTCATTATTCTCATCCTGATAATTCACTTCGTAGTATTAAAATATTTGATTTTAAATTCATTTAACAATTTCATTTTCAAATTATTAATATTTTAAATACTATAACCTATAATGAGTATATTATCTACCTATAAAAAGAAAATAATATAAAAATTGTCAAATTTGTTAAAGTAATAATAATGATCCATATCACATCTTTTGAAATGACAATTATACACAAAAAAAATTAAACTGCCTATATTATCACCTAGGTGTATGTTTCAAAATGCATAACCTTTTCTAAATTTGCACACAAGATTTTACTTTTTGGGAATTAAAAAACCTTTTGGCCATATCTTGCAAATATCTTCCTTCAAATCATCATAAAGCAAAATTATTTTTATATTTAACTATTTTAGATGCAAATTGTCAAATGTAACAATGTTTAACAATAATCAAATTATTGATAACTTTACAATTAAAAGAGAAAATTTTAATGTAGTAATTATCTTCTTTCAGTTAAAATCTCTTTACAACTAACCTTATATTGTATTTATTATTGTTATTGTGTTCTTTTTGGACTTAATATACCTATTTATTATTCAATATTTTTTTTATCTTTTTAGTATTTGAGTTAGCTCTCATATATGATTTTTTTTAAATAGTGAATTCATCTCCTCTTCCATGATTAACTTTTAATTAGTATAATCTTTAATTTGTATTATTTCATCAAAATATTTTAACTCGCATATGTCAGTTAACAACAAATAATACAAGAAGAGAATGATTGTGAAGTCTTAAATATTTTAATAGATTTCATCACTTGTATTACTAAAGTAAAAGGCTTTGACTACACAGAAATGTTTTAAAGATTTTTCACACTCTTCTACCCACATTATCTTTTGAAATTTTCTTCATCTTAGCAATTCCCACTTCAATGCTTTATACTTTAGGTCATATAAAGTGTTCTAATTTTATTTTCTCTTGTTATCACTATTGCATCTTTGGTGATTTTTCATAATCTACCATCAAAGATTGTACAATATCTTTCTTCTTTAAATTGTCATATAACGATCAAATTCTTTTTTAATCTTAAGATATTTCTAACATTTTTCAACTTCCACACATATTCATTTGATGTTGAATATGAAAATCACTTTTTCCTACTACATCCAATAGTTCATCATCAGCTAGATTATATTTTCTAAAATTATCAATAACATATGTCTATATGCAATTCTTATGTAAGGTTAAGTGAAAAAGTGAAGCATCTGAGATACCTTTAATTGTTGCACTCGAGAAATTTTCATCATAATTTTTTTTTTGGCTACTTGCAATTTCTCTTAAAATGATCCTTAAAATTATAATTTTAACATGTAAAACCAAATTTCAAATTACTCATTTTTTTGCATTTCAATTTACCTTTATTTTTATCACTTGAATTGTTTTTCTTTTGCAATCATAACTCAAAGGAAAACTAGAGTTGAATGATATATCCAATCCTCTCCTACAAATATCTTCACTTATAAATAAATTTTGAACTGTGCTGAACTGTTATTATTATGAGTTAAACAAATTATTTATTGTAGTTACAATAACTTTTTAACTTTCCAATAATAAGGGCAACAAAATAAAAAAGTTAACCTTTTTATTAAAATCTATACTCACTAAGCTCAATTTATATGAATAGTAACAAAGGCACCTGTTTTCATTTTCAGATTAAATAATATTTTATTCAAATATACCTTATTAGAAATGACGAGTTCCTTACATATATAAGTTATTGTCCTTATTAGTCCTATGGTGGTCTTCTTTGTATGGGTATTAAAAGTAACATTTCCAATCAACATAAATCAAATAACTCCTAAAACGTGGCTATCTAATAACTCGTGTTTTTTACTTATTGATTTTGGTTTCATTTTAAAAAAAAGTTGATACAATTTTTTTTTGTACAAATAATTTTTCATTTGCATTTACCTAAAACCAAAATCGTTATCATCAAACATGTTAATCCTTCCTTTTCTTTTTTTAAATGCCACCACTCTTGTTACTTATTTAAACCCTTTAGAACCAAAGTTTTAATACTAATTGATGGAAAACGAAATATCAAAAAAAGAATAAAATAAAAGAACACATGAAATTTATATATTTGAAACCTAAATGTTCTCATGTCAATGACTACATTAAAATTTAACTATTTCAAAGTTACAAGTTATATAATAAATATACCTTTTTATATAAATAGATAGGATAACTCATATATATAGACAAATTATATGTTTACTTTTGATATAATATTAATCAAGTTTTACCCTTATAATAATACCAAGAATAACTTAATGAACTTAACTATAGACTTATTTCTAAGTATAATAATTATAATAAAAAAATTAAAGTAAAATATAATAAGTGTCTATGATTTGACTCTTTTTTTCATCTTTATTTTTCATGATGTTTTAATTTGAACTATAAAACCTTCATTTTTAAAAAAGAAAAATTTTTGGCAATTGAGGTCTTTTGTCAATATCTATATGTATCTAACCTACTTGGATTGTTTCATATTTGTTAAGATTAATGAAACGTAATATAATATAAAATTTGTAATATAAAAAATTTATAGATCTAAGAAGATTATTATGAAAATCATATTAGGTCAAGATGATGAATAATACAAAAAAAAATTAAAAGTTATTGTTTCAATATAAGTAATAATAGTATATAGTTTAACTTATATGTGAGATTATTTGGTGGTTATTCTAGAACTTGTTTAATGATCTCTTCTTAATACTCTTAGTAAAATAGGAAAATCTTAATAAAAAATCTTAATTGTTAAAATTAAAAAGATATAGGGATCTTAAAGTATAAATTAGAATCTAAAAGAGACGAGGATTAGAATATTTAAACCAAAAAAAAATCTTATATTTACTTTACATTTATTAAGTTATAATAAATACAATAAGAGTAATTCTTTAATCTTTCATCATTTATAAAAATATATATATTTCTTTTGACATTAGGATTTAAGACTTTAAGATATATATCTAGTCTTTTGATTGCTATTGTATTTTAGGTACCAAATATACACTGAGTCTTATAAGGTATAAGCTATAAGCTATCTATGTCCTCATTTATTTTAGATAGCCTATTAACCTTAATGAACTTGCCTATACTATAGCCTATGCTACCAACTTGAATCACTTCATTGTTATAAAACTTTTCATAGCTTATTCCTTTACTAAAGCCCAAGCTTAACTCATTATCTAACAAAATCTAATATACAACTTAGACCTTTAATTCTTGTACCAGAAAACCACTACATTCATTATCAAAAGCTTATATGGATAACCCCTTAACCTTCTCTTTATAGGCTTACTTGAAATAAAAATCCATTTTCATGCCCTTTGTTCCGAGTCTTGATTGTGAACAATTGGAATTTGAATTTTAAAACCTTCATCCAACATGTTTTTATCCTTTTTAGTAATTATGGTCCCCTTACCAACAAATTGCACTCACTTTTCCTTTTCATCCTCCCCCAATGCTTTTACTAAATTGCACAATATCTTAAAAATTGAAGCCATAAAGTCTAGTGACCTTGAGATTAAAGTGTCATCATGGCTCTTAAGGTTTATTGACTAATCTATACATAACGTTGAAGTGAGATTTTTTTCAAAGATTGACACTTTCATTTTAAACTTAGTTTCTAGAAGTTCTTAATTGCAAACTAGCATCCTTTTTTCTAGCTTTAATTATCAATGTCGCAAAGACAACTAGTTTTACCCCTAACTACAAAATATACTATTTTCCATCAATCTTAACTTTTACTTAACTAAAAATTGAACAATGAGTTTCAATTAATAACAACACTTTACATAAATAAACACACAATTTTTATTTTAAGTAAGAGTTCAAATCTTTAAAAAAAAAAAAACACTATATATTGCACAATTCAACCAGAAAGCGATGATTTTAGGCCAACAATGGCAATACCAAAATTCACACTCATACTTGTTTGTTAGCTCTCACATCCCCTTCCTTCCAAAGGTTCTACCTTCTTAATGTATTTGTAAAACCAATCACCTCCTAACCTTATAAATATCCCTCATATCCACACATTTAAAAATTACTCACTATAAGTCCCTTTGCCTTAATAAATATTTGAAACAATTATAAAGGCAAGGTATATAATTCTCTCTTTTCATTTAATTATCTCACCTATTACCATTGACTTTCCTTTAACTTAATCATCAAAAAATTGATGTTGAGCTCCAACTCTACACCTTGTAGCTTTCACTGTGATTAGAGATGTCTAGCCTATTTTAAGCCAACATACATCAATCCTTACCCTTTTAATGAAAGTTGACAAAAATTATAACTTTTGTATAAATATATCTCTTTCATATTAAGGAGAATCTGCAGGAAAAAAGCATAATTAATTCTAACATTTGAAAATATATGTATGCATTCATTTGATATATCAATAATAGAAAATTATTTTCTCTCTATTTTCTTTTATAGTGCTTTTTCACCTATAATAGAAAATTGTATTTCTTTTTTCGTTTCCATCATATTCTTTTTAATCGTAAAAGAATGATTGATAAAAAATTTATTGCTTTCTATTACATATACTTTAGTCAACAAGGCAACAGAAACTATTTTAAAGATTTTTTTTATAAGGATAGAAAAAAAAAAAACAGCCTATTGCTTTTTTTTTTAAAAAAAAAAATTCTTTTTTATAGATATGCATCTATTAATTTATATGTCAATTAAAACTAAATTTCTATTCAAGGATTTTAATTTCCTCTTTTTGTTTTTTCTTACCTAAAAATATAAGTGATCCCATGTATCTAAACAAGGATATTTATTAATATTTTAATTTAATTTTGTTATAAAAAGAATTTACCGTTTGGGTACTTTACCTCTGCATTATTTCCTTCATTTCTAACTTACAAGTGATACTTAACCATAATTCGACAAACTACCAAATTGATTTTTTTTTAGAAATAAAGAATCGACAACATAAAAGAATCCAAATCTCGGCCGAACATATGGTTATATACAGACTTTTCGCCAGGCTCTCATCTCAATTTCCAAGTGTTCTGTTGGATATCTCTTGTTTTGAGATGCTATGAATAAAATCATAATTTTATTTTTTAAAAAAAGCACTTTACATTTGATATCTTAAATGTTCATCACTCTATGATTTACATTACAATCAAATGATAAAGAGCGATCTTAAAATATACCACGTTTATCCAACGGTTCTAAGCACAGAATTGCCAGAAGACAGCTTCAATTTATCAACCCGACAACCAAACCTGTAATCAAAAGCCACATTTAGTGCCACCATGTGACTTCACTTCGAAAGTCCTATCCCGTCGTTCAAAGCATAGAAGATTCTATGAGGTGACATTATATAGGGCCATTTTCTGATACACGTGACGATAAAAGACCACACATCACATGAACCAATTGCTTGGGATATACAAAAGACACAAGTGGGTTCTAATCTGTCCGGTTGTAAGTCACTAGCCAACGTACCCTACTTTCATTTTGATCAAGAAGTATTCTAAAATCTCTTGAACGGTTGAAAGTGGTGAGGTCTCTGCTTATTCTGTAGCGCTTCGCAGGGAAGCATTGTCTCTCTGTGAAACTTTTGATTCATTTTAATAATAATAGAACAGATTTGGCATGAATTTCGGTGAAAATGATGTTGTTGCTTGAATATCAAGTTAGCTTATTATTAAAGAGATTCGAGTCAGCCCCACAATCTCTCTGTATCCTCTCTCCCTCCCCCCCCCCCACCACCAAGTCCTTTGGCCTTTCGGTGAACCTAAAGAGAAAAGGTTAATTTTACTTTAATAATATCCATTACCATGCAAAGCCTCATGTAATATTATATGTAATACTTTTATCCTATTTTTTTAGGTCCTTTTCACTATAACGCGTTGGAGAACTTGTTCGAATATTTCCATAAACGTGTGCTAATAATCATGAAAGTATACATTACCACTGTGGCATTAACAAATTAAGCAATTAGCATGTAGAACGAGAAGGTTAAAATTAGAGATGAAAACCCCACCTTATTTGTATAATTTAATGGCCACAAAACTTAAAGTTTAAAGGTAAGATATAGAATTCGAAAATCAGATCTTATTCATAAAAAATTTGTCCATTCTAATCTAACTATATAAAAAAATACAAAAAATAAAAAATCCTTTTTATTAATAATTTTTCTTTTGTTTGAGCCAATAAACGAATATTCAATTGCCATATTTTTCTAAGCTGGCTACAAGTGTAATTTTCGTTTGGGAACAACTTTTCCTTAATATCGCTGTCATGTAATATAACATATCAGATTTTAGGTACTAATTCTATTCTCTCTCTAGAACCATGAAAGACGAGTTATCTATATGGAGATTAGAGACTTTATATAAGCAATTACCTATCATAGTCTTACAAACTTACTCGAATCTTTTTGTCTATAAAGTGCGGTGTATTTCTCCTTAATTTGTCAACTATTAAGCCCAATTTAATGTAGGATTATTAATGACTATATATATATATATATATAGTTCCTTAAGAATATCTAGTAGTTAAAAACTTATACTTTTATCTTTGAAATCTTTAATTCTAATATTAAGAACTTGTGCCAGATTTACGGGAATGTGGAGAGCCAATGGACTTCCTAATAGATAAAGGAAAAAAAATTGACCATAAATAAAATTTATGATCATACCAATTTTGGATTTAAATTACCCAGTCACATGATTTAGATCCCATGCCTCATATAGACTAGACCGTTTAATTCTGACAACTTTTGATGATATAAATTAGTTCTTGAAGCTTTAGGTATACATTGACTCTCCCAAATTGCCAATATTAATGGGGAAAGCAATTAAAACCATCGATGTTTCCAAAGATCAGGCTGATGTGCTCAAGTCTGAGGTGTACAAAGCTACTTATTCATATACTGTTATTACATGCCATACAAGATTCATAAGTGAATCAGTTATGGATCAACCTAACTATAATAATTTCGCCTACCGTATGCCTTACACTCGTAAGCAAATAATGATCGAATCATTACAACTTGCAATGGAAGGACAGCATAGTTCCACGTGAGAGCAAGGACTGCGCATGGGAGGACTACATTGGACCATACTTTTTCCATAGCTTTCCTCACATTTTCAATAAATTAATTGCCAAATACAAACCATTATTTAATTTGTAAAGAACATGTCAGTTAAGCTCAGTGCCCCTGGTGGAAGAAAAGCTGTAAAACAAATCAGATTAAGTGACTAAACAACAAAAATAAAATTATGGGTTAACATTAATTATTGAACATGGAAAAAAAAAAACAAAAATTACATCAACATGTTTTTAGCTTTTGAGCCTCTTTCTCAGAACTAGTCAATATATATGGAGACCGTCCTGGCTCCTACCATGCTGACAAAGAGATCACTTTGTCAAGAGAAAAGATATATTCGGCTGAAATACCTCAATTAGGTACACCAGATATGGAATCCAGTGCTATTTTTATGCAGCCTGGGAATAATGATATCAATTATTGACGAGGGAAATTCAAGCTTTTCATTGTAATTCTTTCCACAAGGCCCCAGGTGATCCATTCCAAACTCAATGAGTGTGAAAGAAAATCTTTCGTTGGTTTAATTATCACCGTTAACCTTTTGAATGCACCTTTGAATACCATCATTTCAAATGCATAATTTTCTCTGAAGTTAAAGAGATCATATCCTTTCATCTTTGAATTAGTTGGAATTAATGACATCCCAAAATTTTAGTTCAATCATCAACATCAATCGCTGTATTGGCGGGCCACAACCTAAAAACCAAATTGTTAAAGAGCTCAACTCTTTCCATCACGAATTAATTATGACACTGATAAGAACACAACAAAGCATTGCTCCAACCACTTGTTTAGCTTATGACTCTCTCTCCTCCTTTATCTTCTTTCCAATCTAGGGTCTACTATTAAATTAAATTAAGAAGGGGCCATTATTATTTAGCTTCTGGTCAATGGTTACAATTCTCCAATTGGCTATTATTATTTAGCATATGACCATTTCTCTGCCTTTTCCTTTTTTTTTTCTCCTCTTAATCCTTCTTGTTTTTTTTTTTTTTTTCTTCTTCTTCTTCTTCTTCCCCTTCTTCTTCTCATTATCATTTGTTTCTGAGAATGCTCTCAAAAGCCCTTGTCATTTTTTTCACATAAAAAAAAGACCCTGTGTTTGTAACTACAAAACAAAATAAAAGGGTCCAATAGATCAATTTTGAAAATGATTTTTGTTCTTCCTCCAACAGACAGTTCCTGATTAATTAAATTAAACCAGGTCTTTGTCCAGCCTTTTAAATATTTGCTCTCAAATATCAGAAGGGCGGAGCCCCATATTGTTCCCTACAGACAATAAGGACGTGCCACAACAAGTTGTTCTTGCATGTATAAGGCGCTAAGGCGATAGATTTTTGTCTAAGAAAGTTGAAACACCTTGATATATAAAGTGTCTTTGTCCATTTCGTTAGCTAGAGAGAGAACCCATCGACGTATACCATACTCCATCTTAAACATCCATCTATATATTGTTGAACCACACGTCGTCGTCTTCGTCGTACATCTCCGATTATCCTCTTTTTCTTTTTTCTTTTTTTGCGGGTGGGTTGGAGGAGGAGGAAGAGGACAAAAGCATGAGAAATTATAGCAGCATTGTTCTCAACTTTCTTTTTCCTTTGATGAGTAAAACATTTTAGGATTTGAGACAGCTGGGCATGGAGCAAGAAGTTGCACTTGAAATAAGTTCTTTTTTTTTTTGTTTTGGTAGGGATAGGGAACTGAAATCAGGTAGAAATATATTCTTGGTGCGGAGCTTAAGGGACATTGATGAAGCCAATTAAGGCAAAAGAAAACCCAAATTTACAGGAAGATCAGGATGATGATCCCATGCTGGCTACTTCCTTGCCCTGTCGGAACAAGGTCTTATAAACTATTTTTTCATGCGCCCCCGGGCCCCATTCTGCCTTTTCAATTTTTCTTTTTTTATTTTTTTTTCCTTCTGTTCTTACCAAGAAGGTCAAAAATGTCGGAGTGGAAACTAAGAAATTCCAACGAATATATTCCACCAACTAATTTGACAACCCCCTCAGCTCGATTGTCGCTTCTTCTTTTCTTTTTCTTTTTCTTTTTTTCTTCATTTTATCCCACCAGTCACCACTCTGGTTTTCTGTCTCGGCAGAAAAATAGAAACAGTAAATTTTAAAAAGAAGAAAAAAAAAACTGAGAAATATTTTACTTATGCAGTGACGGAGACGGAGCTTTTGGAATGCTTAAAAAAAAAAAAAAAGTTGAAAAGCTACGTGTCCTTTTCCTTTATCATTTTTCCTTTTAGCTCCAAAACCAAAACCCTAAGTCTCTCTCTCTCTCTCTCTCTCACTCTATCTCTCCACACAGTCACGCACTGTCTCTCTCTCTTCTGTCGCTTTAATATCGTCTTAGCTTTCTGACGGAATTAAGTATTCTTTCCGATTTCCTGTATGGATGGTAAAATGAATCCCGATCCAGTAGCCGAGTTCACCGGCGAAACGAGCTGGTCGGCGGGACCTGACTCCGATAGTGTCAATTACTTCTTCTCCAGTGCCAGAGAGAGCAGCATACTCGGCGATTTTGGGTGGAACTTTGTACCCCTGCAGAGCACCGAACTGGACAGGTTTGGGGAGTTGAATAGGATCCAAGCGGATGGCAGAGACCTCGGGTTTGCGTCCGAGTGTAGTGGAGCCGGCGCTCAGGACGCATCGGGTAGTGGTGGTGGTCCAGTCGGGCAGGGATCGTCGGGTAGCGGTGGTGGAGTCGATGTGTCAGCATCCAATCCGTCGGTCTCGTCGAGCTCCAGCGAGGATCCGCCAGAGAAGTCTACGGGATCCGGCGGTAAACCGCCTGAGCTACCGTGAGTGGACACAAAATCCAATCCATGGAATGGCTTGTTTGGTAAATTACCACAACTTCGGGGGCAAGCAGTAAGGCGGCCATTAAAAGTTATTAATAATAGGGAACAGAATCAGAATCGAATTTGTAGGATATTTGTTTCGATTGGAGAGGAGGTGAACTGCAATTTGCGCGTTCGTGCGCCCTAGAAACTGCCAAAAGATTCTCTGTGCTCATGCAACTTGCACTAGAGGGCAGAGGCAGTTCCGTAATTCGAGAGAATGGTTGGGGTCAAATATGAGAAATTACGTGGGGAGAGAGAGAGAGAGGGAGAGAGGAGCTATGAGCGCCGCCGTTATTGCGGCGGCAATGGCGTGCTCTAAATCGTCTTTTAGTGACTAGTTCTTTTTTTTTGTGGGGGGGGGGGAATTAATCTATTTGGGCATTCCTTTTAAGCATCTACATACTGTTGTTATCGTTGTTCTTTAGATTTTCATGGTTTTTATAATTCTAATTACATGCTTCGTTCAAAGTTTCATATTAGCACGTTTAAGAATGTCAAAATCAAAAAGGGTATGATTGTTTGTTTGAGTTCAATCCGGAATGAGCTAGAGTGTGAGTGTTTTGGTGGTGTGGTGTTGATGAAAATGCAAAATGCAATTTCTTTTTCTTCATCTTCTTCGAAAGCCCATTTCTCTTGTTTAATGTTTTTAATCTTGTTGTCTTTTCAATAATGTCAAAGCAATTTGTATCCTGTCATCTATTTGAAGGAAAAACAAAGAAGAGAGATGGACATTTGAATTGCATTTTCCGCATTGCTAATTGCTTACAATCATTCACCACACTCGCCTGTTGCTCAACACAGTTTCGCATTAATGTGATTGCACGTTGGATTGCTTTTGATTTCCAGAAATTTTTGCATTTTATTTGCGTAATTGTAGGCTCAATATTTTGTAGGAGCAAGGTTAAAAAGAAGGGGCAACAAAGAATACGCCAGCCTCGATTTGCTTTCATGACTAAGAGCGACGTTGATCATCTTGAAGATGGCTACCGATGGCGAAAATATGGACAAAAGGCAGTTAAAAATAGTCCATATCCCAGGTGTGCAACCTCTACTCTGATTGCATTGCTAACTCTGTCCCCAAACAATTCTTCAAATGAACCCCGCTCTTTACTTTTTTCCTATAACCAAATGAAGAACCATGCATCTTATGAGCAGATATATATATATAGACACACACACAGAGTCACATGTGCAGCACTCAATCAATTTTCAATTCCTCTTTGAGAGAGGGCTTACTTATTGCATAGGGATTTCGATTGTATGTCAATATGGGCCATTTGCACACATTTACCTCAGCTACTACAATTGATTAACAACCACATTACTCATGTGCACATGCGCATTGTTTGCACAAAACCATTTCATAAATACTATTGTTTGTCAGGAAGATATATTAACTTCAACGTTGCACTTATATGCTTGTAAAAGTGGTAAGGTGCCTTGAGGCCCTCGATTGCCTTCAGTGACTCTTTTTCTATTACGAAAATGGGTTTCCGCCTCATTTTTTGAATGTTAGATATTTGTGGATATTAATACTCATTTTAAAAGATTTTTTTTTGGACTAAAATAAAGTTAATGCTTCAGCAAAACAAATTCATTATGGAGACAAGCCAACGTTTTAAATGTTTTTGCCTACTGTGGTTCGCAACTTCAAGCCACTACTTTGGTTCATTCTAATTTTCCCAGACACAAATGTTATGTGAACACAGATTTTTGACATATTGTTGACAAGGTGATGCGACAATATGCATCCCGATCATGCATTCAACAGACGTAGATGCCCCCAACCAACAACCCTTGAAGAAATTAAAATACTTATTAAAAGGTGTAATTAATAATGATATTCATAAATATAGATATGTGTGTATGTATAGATACACACATCCATGGTTTTATTATTATTTTTATTATTAATATTAAAAAAAAAAGAAATTTGGGTATATATAAAAACACAAATCCATGGTTTTATTTTTATTATTAAAAAAAAAAAAAGGTAAAAACTGGCAAATATAAAATGATGCAACTGTTGGATCTGTAAAAGCATCATAGTGAGAAAATATGCATATAAAAGATAGTATCTCACAGATCAACAGCGTGTTAAATTCTAATGTCACTTAGAGCTCTTTTTCGAATTCATTATTGAGTTGGCCCCGAAGCAAATTATTGCATGGAACCATGAACTCTATACCTTAGCATTATGTGGAGATTTCTCTACATTGGCCAGATGTTTGGAAGAAACTTAGTCTTCTTTGGAAGTCATGAAGCAGAAAAGAATTTTGCAGGAGAAACTACAATGAAAACAACTATGCAACTAATGTAATCCTCTACTGCCTTTCTCACCCACATATTTATCAGGAGTTACTATCGGTGCACAAACAGCAAATGCACTGTGAAGAAAAGGGTTGAACGCTCGGCGGCAGATCCTACCATCGTGATTACTACATATGAAGGGCAGCACTGTCATCATGGAATTGGTTTTCCCCGGGGCGGAATCATTAGTCATGAAGCTGCATTTGCCAGCCACTTGACACCCCAGATGACCCAATTCTATTATCCGAGCATCCTGTCTCCTGGGGAGCATCCTTCCAGTATTATGACACAGTCGCAACAAGCTCCAGTTGAAGTGGGAGAATTTCGTAGGCTGCCAGAGGTAGCAACGCCTCATCTTTCAACAGATGAGGGATTACTTGGGGATATTGTGCGCCCTGGAATGAACAACAGAAGATAACAATTGGTACGCTTACTCAACTTTATTTTCTGTAAAGTTATAATTACGCCACCAATTTAATACATTATAGAGAGGAGCATATAAATATTTGGATGCATATATTTAATCTTTAATGCATTATTATAATTAATAATGAAATTACAAATATTTATTTTACAGTCAGAATTTATAACTTAACTATTAATTATAATAGGAAATATATATATATATATATATATATAAATGGTTATAATATTTTACAATTTAATTCTGAATCTTTATATATTTTTATTTGAGTTATATATTTTTTAAATTCGTTTCAAATTAATTTTTTAACAAAAAAATTAAAAATTGTACATTAAATAAATAAATAATACTAATGATTTAATCATTTTTTATTAAAAAGACCAAATTGAAATGAATTTAAAAATATATATAATTTAAATGAAAAAATATAATTATATAAATTTAAAACTAATTTTCACCTATCTCGTTATAACAGTGTAATAGGAATTTGTGTTAAAAATGCAACTGCCTATGAATCTCTTCATTTTCAATCTGTATTTGATTTTAGCAATATATATATATATATATATATATATATATATTTGAAAGATTTGATTTTAGCATTATAGAATTGCACTTACTGGAATGTGACCACTGTACAAAATACAGAAGATCAGCTTACGGAATCACGCCTATGCATTAACTAGAGGTTCATTCTTTAGGTCTGGTCTGGTATGGTATTTAAAGTTCATTTTTTCAGTCTGAAGTAAAATGCATAAAATATGACTTTGGCCCTTGTAAATGCACTTCCCTTGCGTTGCCACCGTCACGTCAATCAATATGGAGCATAACGAAAAAACAAGATCCAAATAAATTCTTCCACCTATTTCAGGCTTGCTGATTGATTCAGACAATATTATATATAAGATGAGTAAAAGCAAAAGTTTGGTTATTCTTTGGGAGAACATCTCTAGAAAACGTCGACTATACCTCTGAGAAGCACAAAAATATCAGGATCAAAGCTTACATATGATGAAAAATTCTTAAATCAAGCTGATCCATGCTAGGCTTCTCTCACATGAGATAATCCCACAAATATGTGGATTTACTCCATTTGAAGGAGTCCACTTAGGAACTGTTCGAAACATGAGCGGACTATCATGGGGTGAGTATCTACAGTGTATGCAGAAACTTTCCAAAACATCAGATATGACCTGTGACAGCTAGTTGGCCCTGGGACACAGAGACTGGGAGGGTCAATTAATGTCTACCTTTCGATTGCCTTGTACTTGTTTCCTTGTGGCCATGCATCGCTACCAAAAATCAAAGTGGTTCCGCTGTCTTTTTCACAATCGGCGCACCACCTTTCACCATACTTAGTAATTGGGTATTCAAAAAGGATTCGCGGAGATGTGGTGGTTGGAAGAAATTCGGTGAGATCAATGGAATACTCTCCGATCCTTTTTACAGCGAAAATGATCCAATCTAAATCTGTATCTTGTGGCCAGTAGGAATTTTTTTTTTTTTTTTTCCTAAATTTTAGTATCTTGTCACAACCATTTGATACCTATAATTCTAGGACCGAGCTGATTGAACTGGTGTGGGTGATACATACCTCTTTTATCACATGGAGGTGGACCAAACAACAAGAAAGCGATACAAGTCTAATCGTCTCAACTCCTCTGCTCCATAAGCTCTCTTCACCTCAAGCCAAATGTTGGTTGATCGCTTGATTACATTTTATTTATGACTTTTGCACTGGCAGCCCGCAACCACATAGAACCGGCTTTTTATGCATCTTCTTATTGCCTCAAATCTAATCGTGTCTCCACTATCTTTTTCACTGAACTGAAGGTCTCAAAGCAAGATTATATCTTCCAGTGCTAAGATACAAAATTTACTCATTTTAACTTTTAGCCAAGATATACCAAGTTGACACTACCAAGAAGCATGCTGCAAGCCCATCATAGCTGTCTTCTTCTTTGACCCTAGAATCAGAAGATTTATTGCTTAATGAAATTTCAGCATAAATGAGTGTCTTGTTTAAACTTTCTTTGTCATTGTTGAATTAGAATTTGATATCCTTTTCGCTTTTCCACTCCTTTTGAATGCATGCATGTGGCTGAAGTGGCAGTAAACCATGCAATATTCAACATGATCATGAGTAGCAATCATTGCACTAGGGTAGCTTAAGCTTATCCGGTTCTCGTCATTTCCCGGTTTACCAAACAATTCACCAAAACATAATGGCCTATTGGCCGTAAGTGTTGGAATTCTTGTTTAAACTACCACTACCATTGCCAGTGCCAGCTTGATAGAAACCAACTCAGCCTTGTATTCACACATATTCTTATTTACATTTATTCCGCTTAAAATTCTACACTCAACTCGTAGAAATAAGGTGTCCCAAAAATTCAAAGAGAAATTTCAGCGTTAAAATATTTTAGCAAAATAAAGCTTACATTTTTATTTTTTTTTTATAAATAGCTAAAAAAAGAATGGCTAGCATTTACTGGCTGAGATATCCTAATAATTTGATATATTCCTTTTTTATTGGTGGACTTTATAGTTATCTTTCCTTCCTTTTTTTTTTTTTTCTTTACTTTCTTTGCCGAAAGCACAGATAAGGATGTACAGGTTATGTACTATGCAAGTATATATAAGGCAGAGAATCATGTTGCATTATTTTGGATATCCACCTCACCCACGAAGAGAGAAGTCCAAAAGAGATTTTATATTCACTGTAGATTGGGTTGGACCGAGTCTTCTGATAATTTTTATTTATCATTTCAGGTGAGTATGTCTCATTTTCTTTGGGTATGCACCAGATACTGCTCACGTATATAAGTATATTTACTGTCATCTTGTAGCCTGACGACGAGTCAGCTTTTTTGTGAATTTGGGGCATGTCTTTAACAACTCCACATAGCGTCCTGTTTCTTAATATATATAATACATATATCTATACATCCTGGCTAGGAATTACGAAGCATTAGATTTAAGGGCACTATATGCTTGTACCACGTAAACTTTCTTCGTGACTAGAACAATATTTTAATTCATTATGTAATCATCTTGGGATCCTAAATGATCCACCGCCATTTTAGTGGTTCTTTAGTCTCCATTGGTATGTTTCTCTGACGGGACGTACGTGAAGGAATTATCTCTCTGTTATTTGCACGAATGAAGACTTTGTTGGGTGCATGAATGAATAGTTACCGTGGTCTTTGACCCCACCTCAGAAAAATGAAGAATGAAGATGTTAGTGGGCAGTAAACGAAGAAAGGGACTACCAATAGCAAGTGAGCGAGCCACTTGTTGGGGGGGCCAGTTGCGTTGATTTCGATGTTGCTTCAGAGTCAGCCGACAAGTACCTAGCCAGCAGGATCCTTTTTGTGAACTTTTCTTTTATCTTTCCCTTGTTCCACTTCTCTTTACCACCGGCTTCTCACCGTTTGTTTCTGCTTTTTCCTTGAAAGATTAATTATATTCTACCCTTCACCCACACCATCTTTACTTTCGAGCGAGTTTCTTTGCCCTTGTTAATAAAACCATTATTAGAAAGGGACCATGTGAATTAGCTAAGTCCAGTGTCTTATTTCGGGGTCGCATCACAGTATCATATTTGACTGTTGCTATTAGTTTTATGATTGCACATTGGATGGGTTTTAAATATTTAATTTAAAAATTCAAATAATAAAACTTTAGTTATTTTTAATATTAATTAATTTAATTTTTTTAAAAAAAATAGTTATGTTTAGTATCCTAATTAATTTAAGAATTTTTAAATTTATATTTATATTAAAAAATTAAATAAAATTAAAACAAAATAATTGACTAAAATATAAGGTAAATTTTGTTATTGCACATCAATAATAATTAAATTTATAATTAAAATTTTAATTCATAATATTACTGTAATTAATTACAACCAACTTTGAAATAAATTATTTGAATAAAAAAATAAATATCTGGAATTGAGTAATTTAATTGAGAAAAATTAATAATAATATAAAGTAAGCATAATTGATTTTATAAATATATATTGAAATACTAAATAAGATTACAAATTAATTATTAAAATAACATCAAATACTACAAATTATAAAAATTTACTTAAGAAATCTTAAAATTAAGAAAAACTATCACATAAGTTTTCTTAACTAAAAAAATTGTTTAAAATTAAAACTCTCTCTTAGCAATACCAATATACATCAATTGAACAACGCATATGTTTTAGATCTAATTTATTAATATTCATAAAAATTTAAATTCTCATTTTATTACACTTATAAATTAATGTAAAATAATATTGAGCTAAAATGAATAATTAAAAATAACAACAATAGATAATACTTTTTTTATTTATGTTTTTGTATTTTATTATGTCATGTTAATGTTTAATAATGATTCATTAGGTAAATAATAGTTTACATGATTAATTGTTTTTACTTAATATTATTATTGCAAAATTAGTATGGTTAAGTTGAAATAATTGAATAAAATTAAGTGAAGAATTGAAGTTGAATATTAACTATGACGGTCATTTTTTGTAATTTTTTTATTTTATTATGAAAAATTAATTTATAATTATGATTGTTATTCTTGTAAATATATATATCTTATTACACAAAATTTTTAATAACCATTTAATGGTCAGATAAAATTGCACATAATTAAATTTCTTTTTATTTTTTCGAATTGTGATATTTATTTATTTTTTTTAAACAGAGTACAAAGTTATAATATAAAAAAAATATAACTAAATATACACGAAAATTCTAATTATATTAAAATAAAAAGAAAAAATACAAATTAAATATTAAGTTATTATCAAATATTACAAACCGTAAGAGTCTATTAATAAAATCTAAAATTAAGTAAAGACTATTGTATAGATATTTTTTACCCAAAAAAATTATTTAGAACCACCAATTTTCACTTAAATATAGATATGAACCGTAGATATAGACATGAGCACACAATGTTTACTATGAACTCGTGATTAAGTGATATTCAAAATCACATGAACTTAGTATCACTTGTCACGGAATCATTAATTTCTCTCTAAAAAATTAACTTATTGGAGTGTGCAGTACTCACATTTATAAAACATAAAAAACTTCTTTTTCTCAACAATGTGAGAGTTGTATAGTGTATACCCGTGATAATAGTTTTGACGTTCTATAGGGAATTAGTCCCATTTATTATAACTCTAGAAAAGCTTTACGAGAGAGGGAGACAATAAGGTGGGAGCTTGGGCGAAGCGTCGTGAACTCGTAGATTCTATTATTGCAGAGAGGTAATAATAGATGGGTGCTGGTGATATTGGGTCGCCTGAGACAATAAATGTGACTTTTTGAGTTCATCGCTTTTTAACGATGTAATAATACAAACAAAGCATAGTTTCTTCGGGTCACCCTTTTTTGTTGGGGATAAAGACACCGCTCACCAACTCTTATAATTTTGTCAATTCAAGCTATAAAGAAGTTTGTCGTGGAATATAGTATCATCTTTTTTTCTTCTTTTTTTTTTCTTTTAACAATAAGTTTAAGATATTATTAAATAAAAAAATTTCCAACAACAACTTCTTTATGTATAAAAAAAAAAAATTGACGCTTAATCTAACTTCTTTCCCTCTCTGTTAAATTTAAGAAAGAGAATTTGGCTATTACTAGAAGGAAAAGAACAAGAAATAAAATTAAAGTAAAAAAAAAAAAAAAAGAAGAAGAAGCCGCTGCTTTGCATTTCCACTGGCAATTTCGATGTGGCCATTGGGACAGTTAATCTCAAGTTGATGGTATAAACTTGAACAATTGACGTAAAAGTGGGAACAAATTTCATTGTATGACCTTTTAAAAACACACTTTCCCACCATTATTTCACCTTTGAGAGCTGTCACTCTGATTCGACCGAGTTACAGTCATTGGTGTTAGTTTCACCCATTGTATGTATGTCTTCGTAAATAGTAACTAAAGGTAAAAAATTAACCTTACTCGAATAACCCAGATTGAACCACCTAAAAAATCTCAATGTTGTAACGTGAAACATTTTAAATCGAATTGAATAACTTGAATCTAAAACAATGAAAATTCAAATACAAAAATATAAAATTTAATAAATTTATAAATTAATTATCTCGAAATTTGATGGGCCCAAAATTCAATATGTCTCAAACCTAATAGACATGAAATCCGTTGTATTTAAAATGCAGACGATTCTAGACTTGAAATAACCTAACTCAAATCTAACCCCACAACCTACTCGCTTGTTGCTCCAAAATATGAGGCGTGCTGGACCTCATAAATGCAAATGATAGAAATTATTTTTTTTAAGTGTAAAAAAGAAAAAAAAAAAACTTATTACATAATTGTAAGGAGAATGATAGTCAGAAGCATAAATAGGCCACAGAACCTACGCAAGGTCCATCGAGAGACATCAGTATTAAAATAATATTCTTTTAAGTTAAATTATTTTTCCTTTTTTTTTTTTAATAAAATTCACACTATGTACATAAAGGCTAACAAAATATATAAGTAAATTGAATAAAATGTATATAAAATTTGATGATTATAATATCATAAAATGCCACTCTCATTGTATTTTCTTAAAAAAAAATTTTTGCAAATTTTGGTTTGTTTACCTATATAGTTTGTTTGCATTTATGTATATTGTGTACTTTTTGTTAAAAAAAAAAAAATTTAAAGTAAAATTATTTTTACACCCATTAGGCCCTTCGTCTCGTTTGTTGGCCTAAGTAATGGGACTCTAATTGTAAATCAAATTCATTAATATGGACACATTGAAAAGTCTTGTGTTATTATTATTTATCTTAATAAGAGTGATCACAACCACATAAAAAGAAAGAATGATGAGACACTGATAAGAATTGGAGCCCTCGGTAATAGATAAGAAGTACGGCATCTCTTATCACTCAGACAAACTCAAATTCTCAAAATTTGTGTTTTTCTTGAATCCTTCAATTCTTGTATTGATTTGGTTCTGCTTCCATTACATTGGCTG
Source organism: Kandelia obovata (assembly GCA_021464305.1). NCBI lineage: Eukaryota > Viridiplantae > Streptophyta > Magnoliopsida > Malpighiales > Rhizophoraceae > Kandelia > Kandelia obovata. Next base: position 2,516,203 of record CM038488.1, read on the forward strand.
GCTCCGTTGCAGGGTGACCCACTTGTCGTCCTTTCGGTCCCTGCCTTGAAATGGTCCACCAATGACCAATACTACTGGTAGTGTCACCGCCAACGTTGGTCCTTCACATTGGGCCTCTTTCCCCCCTCGTGGCCCAACTCAATAAAATTTTTAGCTAGACAATGCTATTTGTACCTATAAAGTTTATAGGACATTGGGCCTCTTTCCTCAGAAGGCTGGCCTACCTCACGCAAATATTTTGCTGGACAATGCAATCTCTCCCTTTTTTTGCTTTTTTTCTTTTACGTAAAATATATATATATATATTACAGATATATCAATTACATCATCTATTAACCGAAATATAAGTTACTCGTTAAATAATCTCCTTCATTCATTCTCTCTTAAAGTGAAGATGCACGACTTCAATATTATTAAATTTGAATAAATTTATTTTATATTAAATTTTATATTAAAAAAATTGTATTAAATTTCAAATACCTGAATATATTGACTTTGTCAAGATAATTATTTGCGTATATTCAAATTTATTAATGAAATTTATAAATGTTCCAAACGTAATATGCATTGAAATATATATTAGATATACTTTATTACAAAGGTGCTACGTAGTGATTTGCGAAGTGGCCCGCGATTGCCATTGCCACTGCAGTATTGTGATACCAATGGTCAGCATAACAGTGGACATTACAGGAACTCGCATTTATCTCAATCGTTAAATGACTTGTGACATCCACAATTGACTATACAAAGGGGTGCCCACAATTTAAAACTCTGATTGTTACATATATATGACATATATTTGTAAGTTTATTAAGGATTTGAAAGATGTGTATACACAAAGAAGTTTCCCAAAATGTAAACCCAATTGAGATGTTTTGATTGATTGATTTTTCAATTATTTCTGACTTTCATTTTAAGGAGTAAAAAAAAGTAGTTTCAACTCTTTAATCTCCTCCGCGACAGTCTTTCAGATGCTTTGCTCGGATCTCTCGCATTCTTGCAAGTGCAATGATCTCCTCAACAAACGTTACCTATGCCACTTTATCTCCAGTCCACTAGATAAAGTTCATGCTTTTGATTGAAGAGCTAAGCCCGATCCAAATAAACAACAGCATCAATCCTGTTTTTTATTTTAAGTCTTGGGATAAGCACCAACTAGCTGGAAACTAGCAGTCCCACGCCATTATTGGGGGGGGGGGAGCTAGTAAGTAGTAAATGAATGGACTTGATCAATGAAGACTGAAAGGCGCAAGGGAATTGCCAATTTAGTTGCTTGCTTTCCCCTCTTATGGCTGCTAATTAGGCCATTTGGAGCCACAAGAGTGACTCTTGCTTTCCACGTGCCATTACAATCTGGTAGACTGATTACTGATAACCCCCCCCCCACAAATAGTTACTTGGATTCAGCACGACGCCAGCTTACTCACTGTAGCCCATTGATCTATTCTACTAGAGAAAAAAGAAGGTGTTGTTATATTCTTTTTATTATTCTTTTTAATGACGAATAATCGTTTGGTCAAAAATTCTTTCGATTGCAAGAATGTGATGATCAGTCAATTTTTGAACCCCAAACATTAGAATTTAAAACGTCAATCATTAGAATTGAGAATTTGACAGTGTGAACCCCTAAATGTGCATTTCAGCACTCCCCCCCCCCCCTACCTGTTTTTTTTTTTTTTTTTTTGTGGGTAATTGGCCAGGACACTCACTCTAAACATTCATCTATGAAAACGCTTTCAGTACTATTAAACTACAGTCCATTGTATTTCAGCCACACGTAAACTCTTATCCTTATTTATTAAGGCGATCACCCGGAATTAAGTGTTGTTATATTCTTAGTTTAGAGCATGATGCATTTGCAAGCTGACTTTAGCCACCGGCTAACAAAAGTGGTCCCCTGTTGCTTCTCTCGAAGCACACATAGAAGATAGGTACACTGAAAATTGTTTGCACTTTGCGCATTAATTAATTTTCTTGTCTTTTCTTTTTTTCTAGTTTTGTAATCAACATAACACCTTTCCACACCAATCTAATATTTTCAAGCAGCTGAATTGCAACTAATTTTTCTTTTTGGGGGCATCTCAAAATCATAAACCAAGATGGGCTTTTTCTTCAACTATTATTATTTTATTTTAGTTTTTTCTTTTTCTTTTTTTCACTTTCAAGCAGTTGAATCATCTTCTTATTATACTACAGCCGTGGTGGCAATTAAACATCTGTAAAATTGAAACAGTTGCGTGATTGCTAACTGGTGCAATATGAATCTTAAAACCATGGGGGCATAAGAAGGCAAATAAAACAGACTAGAATAGACAGTATAATGCAGACTAAAATTAAAACAAAAGATGTCAGCTAGAGAGAACCAAAGAAACACAAGGACAATTATGGATAATGGTAGGTGACTAAGCAACCACCTCGAACTAAATTGCATCCTGGACAATAAAAAGTAAATAAAACTTTGGTTCTTCGTACTCCCACCGACCAAATCATCTCTTGTCCAAACTTGAAGGCTTGAAGCTCAAGTGTAGCCCACCAACTACACATTTTCCTTCTACTGTCACGAGGGGCTAGGAGTTAAAAAAAGGGAAGACGGTTTGCGGGACCATACCAAATTCTAATTGACAAAGAGAACGACTCCATTACTATCGAGTCCATTTTTAGCCTCTTCCACGCCACATAATGCGTAGAAGCCACGGTGCTGACCCTAGTCTCAGACCCCATTTGCCGAGAAGTGAGAATTCCTGGCCAGAAAGTGAGTCCCAATCACCAGTAAGCCATACAGAGACTTGTTTGTCTAATAGGTTGCTAGCGGACACATTGTATTACACTTACCGGTGGCTTTAAATGGCCAGAGGGTAGTGGAACGTTGACGTGAATGTTAAACCACAGACTAAAGGGTGTCCTCAGTGAATGAGGCCTCATACTTTGCCAAAGTTGGAAGAGAGTAGTTTATCCTAAAAATTGAAAAGGAAACTTCTCTCCATCAAGCAAAGCGGGTGGTCCGTAATTCTTTTAGGATCAGTACACCAACAGTGCATACATATAATTCAGAGGGAAGCTTACATTACATTAGAGAAGGACGGTGCTCCCACGCTCTAGAGTGTGGATGCATGCGACTTTACCCTTGCCCTTTTGTAATGTTAATAATCGATTTTGCTTCCCAAAACATCATTATACATGCATAACTAAAAGTGAAAAACGCATATGCAAACCACAGGTAAAATGCTGGATAGCTGCAATAATATCAGTTGCTTTCATGGGAGCTGAACATCAAAGAAACATAGAATTGCAAAAAATATATATATATCCAACACATAGGATTGATAAATCTAAAATTTTGAATGAGAAAATTCCTGGGATAGAAATGGGAGTATTAACCGAAACAACCTCCTAGGGAGAAAAATAGACTATTTTACTTACTTTTCGTAAGCCACAATTGCCAAGGCATCTATCTCAATTAGACATCCTTGAATCCGAAGCAAAGGTAACCAAAACATTCACCAACTTGTCTATACACTGTAGAATTGCTCGAATCTGCAATTGTAACCATGATGAAAAAGTTCTTCAGAAGTCCATCCCTACTCGAGCAACTTGAGAATTACCACGGCACAAAGCCGTTTGCCTCTTCCTCCATTGTAGCAGGAGGAAGATTAAGATCAATTAGCGCAGGCACGGGTATCTCAGGAGCTTCCTGCTTGATCACCACGGTACTATCCTGACCACTTCCAACAAAATGGGACCTCTTGTGGCCGCCCAAAGCCTGACCCGAACGGAAAACCTTGGAGCAGAATGGGCATTCATGCATCTTGCCCTTTTTCGACCCCACTTTCTTCTCTGCATTGCCAGCCAAATTCTGCTCAATTGGTTTCTTCCCACTGGAAGATTTGCTCATCTTACCACTATTGAGCAGTGGAATAGGAACATAATCGGTATCTATTGTGTTCTCACAACTGTCATTAAGCGAATTGTTGCAGACATTGGCCTTTCCATTGCTAGTCCTGTTTCCTCCAAACGAGAAGCTTGTACCTTGCTTTTGAGCATTGCTGCGATGAAATTCGGCATCGTAAGAGCCATTCTTGTGTCTCTTGCTTGAATCATACTTCGACGAAGCTCTATCAGTTCCATCATATCCATCTTTCTCGGTTAAGACCTTTCCTAACTCTGTTTTAATACGCCTAAACCTACTCAACCTTTCCCCTGATTCAGCATCAAAATCTTCATCAAACCTTGGGCCAAATTCTACTTTACTTTTCATCAATTCACTAATCTTAGTAAACCCATCAGTAGAAACATCTGATTCAACTGTTCTTGGTCCATTCATAAAATACCCAGAACCAGAATCCTCGGAACCATGATTCTCAATGATTGAATTCACCTGCCTTTTCTTTGATTTCTTCACACCCAAAATCTCATTTCCATTATACACGCATTTGACATCAAGCTTCTTAGTCTCTAAAATTGAAGAATCGTTATCTGAAGAATCTGCAACCGAACCAAAGCACCCTTTAAAGCCAGAGTCCCTAGACAACATCATCAAGCACATAGCCACTTCTTCTTGCTCTTGCTCTATGTCAGAAGCAGAAGACAGAGAACCACCGTTTGCAAAAGATAATGAAGAAGAGTTGGCACCAATGGCCTTGTACCTCATTCTCTCGGATCTCCTTCTCTTGCTTGGAGTCGATGTCTCGGTGTCTGACTGGCTATCCTCAACTAGCTCTTTCAGCTTTTCGCTGGTTCCTGAATGATCTTCATAGTAGCTGTTCTTGGAGTGACATGCCATGTGACCACACAACGCTTTCAAGGATTGAAACCCTTTACCACATTCCTTGCAAACCTTTTCTGGAAGTAGAGTATTGTTGTTTCGTTCAATGGTAAACCACTTCGTCTTTTTTGGGTTCTCTCTAAGAGCATAACCAGATTGGCCACCACCAACTGCTGCTGCTGCTGCTGCAGGGCCTGAACTCTTGATGTTAGCATCCTCTCCTTCTGCTATATCGTCAGCGGTCGAGCTGCCATTCAGATGGATTCGAATGTGGCCACCTAAGGACTTGCCACAAGGATACTTCTTGTTGCAAAACTTGCAGATAAACTTCTTCTCCTGATTGGGTTCCATCGTTTTAAATCAATTGCACAGTAAAAGAACTAGATCAGTAGCTTATCACCTCAAAATCTCTTCAGAAGAAGCTGCATTTTTTTGGTAGCAAACAAGACCCTTTAGTGGCAGAAACAGGGAGATAGATAGATGGAAGATAGCAGAGAATAAGCAAGGAATCAAATCCAGATCAAGAAGAGAAGCAGGAAAAGAGAAACAGATCACGAAGTTTTTTTCTTTTTCAGTATTAATTGGCCAGGAGAATCAGAACCGTTTGACAGAGAAAGAGAGAGAGAGAGAGAAGTGACAGTTTCTGTGAAACACAAAGATCAGACCCACAAAAAGAGGCCCCCTTTCAAATCGCATCTTAACTTACACACATTAAGCCTTAGCCTCTCTACACCTCTTGAATGTGCAAAAATAAATGGTGATGGTGGGGTGTGCGTTTTAGTTGCAAATAAGAAAACAAAATCAAAGCTTTTTGGTTTTCATTTTTTTTTTCTTTTATATTTTTTGAAGATGATGGGTCGCTTATGATGGCGATGAACAGGCCTCTATGGAAGAATAATCAAAGCACAAGCATGACTCTTTCTCTCTCCACCCCCCTCTCTCCCTCTCTCTCCTCCTTTGGTTTGTGCTCTAGTTAGAGGAGAATTCCATGCATGGAAGCAGAACATTAAAAAGGGCAAGAAAAGATTGGCAGCACGTGTACTCAAATGAGAGCCCCTCCGTATGAGATTGGACGGTCAGGATTTACTAGGTCTTTCTGATGATCCCGATGAATAAGCATTCGAGCCGATATACTCCTAAAAGGTCAACAATGGCTTCGTAACTCAGAGACTGCAGCATCCGAACTATATAACCTTATTTTGTCCTTGCTGTGCAGATAAGTTAGCTAAGCTCTCGCACACATTGATACCCGCTACTGCTACCGGTGAAATTTTCAGCATCTCCTCCCATGTTTCTTGCGACTCCTTTTCAGTCTTTCCTTCAGCTACACTATACCACATTGGTTTGGTTGGTATGCTCGATTATTTGCTGATATATCATAACCCCATTATATATCAAGTATTGTTATTTGGATGGATATTTTAGTGGTTAAGAACTTAAATTTTTTATATTTTAAATTTTAATTTAAAAATATATTAAATATAAAAATTATTTTATTTGAAGTTAATGTAATTTAAATTTTAATAAATAAAAAATTATATATTAAATTTTATTGTATTGACAAACAGCCTATTAATATATATTTATATTATATCGTTATAATTATTATAATTTTAATTATTACTTATAATCACAAAATTAAAAAATTATAAATTTACGGGAATCTAATCTCAATTTTGACAAATCTATATATCATTTTTGTATATAATCTCTATTTTGTACTTTGAAACTAAAATTTTTGGACGAGACCTTTGTTTTTGGTGTTAGCACCATACCCCTTTTTGTACTTGCAATCAAACGAATCTTCTCCCGAGGAGAATTATTGCTTTGATGGAGAGCTACCCCTTAATATTAAATTATATCCATTCATAATATCAATTGTAGATATTTAGATTTTACTTCTCATTTTAGCATCCACCATTCAATCGGGTCGGATTGGCAAAGATTTTCCTATTAATTTTTTTTCTTTTCTTTTCCATCTCTTAATAGAAGAGAAATGCTTAAGTAAAACTAGTTTTAACGATTTAAGTGTTGAAATTGTGTATTTGTGTTGTACATACACAAAGTTTGGCTAAATGAAAATTTTTATGGGGCTTCTAACTAAATTGGTCACGAGTTGCATTCACTAAATCCAAACCTACAATGTACACCAAGTTCATATAAAAATCTCGAGGTGAACAGAACGGTAATGTATTTTTTTTAAAAAATAATAATAATAAAATCAGAAACTTTATTAAGTTGTGAGTTATATAATAAATCAATTGTTTTTATTTTTATTAATTATATACATTTTATCGTAATTATAATTCATACCCTTTTTTCAAAATTATGATCCAAAACCTCAAAAGATCTGAGTTCTTAAACATCAAAATAATCTATCAAGAATACAGAATTGTGATTTATATCTAATTACTTGTTCAGTTGCCACAATAAGAGATATCATTAAATATAAGAAGATATGCATAATGGGGAATTAAAATTCAATATATTTATTTCCTTACACAAAAGATACACAATCTGAACGAAAATACAGCATTGCCAAATAAAAGGATTTATATTTATTTTGGCATCTCTATTCTTAGCCGTGGATTGATGTTTTTGCCTTAACTAGCTCGCACCCATTCATTGCTGTTTCTATTTGGCATGAGAACAATTTGACTACCAAACAATTTAATGAAGAAAAAAAAAAACAAAACAAAAAACAAGAAAGGAAAGAAAATTTCATTCAAATCCCGTGACTGCATGATATTGTGCTTCCGTTACCTAAACATTGTCTAACAAACCAAACCAAAAGCCATGAATATATTCAATGTTCATTATAATTTGAGATGTTGACTCCTTAGATAAGCTTGTTGCTGCCTCCCAAGACCAATGGGCAATACACAACAATTTCTGTCATTATCCATGCCAACATATTATTAGATTAGAGTTGTTCACTTGATAATCGCTGGGGGGTAGTTGCTTTGATAGGGTCAACCCAAGTTTGTAGTGATCAGCTTGTCTACACCTACGATTCTCCATGGCCTTCCAACTGTTCTTTATTTAAGCATCAACTGTGGATGATTCAATCAGGGCCCATAAAAGCTCACAGCTAAAACAAAACAGTAACTTTTACATACCTTAGGAAGGCCTTTCACTCTGCTAATCACCCATTTAGATTTTTAGATTTTCCTTTTGGTATTACAGTCAGGTTAGAGGAAGGACTAGATAAAATAAAAAATTAATAATAATAAAAAAAGAGGGACAAGGTTGGACTAAGAAGCACAGGTAATGTGTCATTATTGTCTTCAGAGTGTAAATAAACCTTATACTTATTAAGATTTGGTGGGCTTAACTTGATAAAAAATTTATTTAAATTTTATATGAAAATATAAATTAATAAACTTGAGTATATCTTTTAAATTTTGTTTATTAAATGAGTCAAATTTAAATAAAAAAAATTATTCGACTAATTTATATTCATTGATAACTTATTTAAGATTTAATAAAATTTAATTTGATATAAGTTCATTTAAAACTCAATATAAATTTTTTTAAAAAAAATCTATTTAAGACTTATTTCTAAAATATGATAAATTACTTTTTCTTTTTTCTTTTTTACTCATTTTAAGTTAAAATTAGACTTATTAAAGTAAAAATTTTTACATATATATATATATACATCGTAAATGAGCCAAACTTAAACCTATAAAATTGGACTGAGGTCGACTTGTTTATGTTCTAACCGTTTGGCTCTACGATTTGAACGCTAGTATATGACACTGAAGTAAATTATTAACCGGAGACAAGAATAAACCTTTTGTTATACATTACTAATCTGAGATTGCCTTACCGGCAGTCCCAATAATTAAATTGAAAAAAGCAAAGAGGCCAGTGACCAAAAAAAGACAGCCAGCGACACAACAGACGGAGCTTGCTTTGCTTCAAGTGGTCGATGATTCGTCCAAGATGACACAACAAAAGCTGTTGTCCCCCTGCTGATTTTAAATGGAGAAATCGGTCCTATGCTTGACTAAATTAACGAACTTGAAAAAGTGTTCTATATTTTGAAGCATTGACTTTGTATATGCAAATAACTAATCGAGACTTTTTCTTTTTTTTTTTTTTTTTAATTTTCGTGTCAGGCCCAGACCCCCAAGCTTGTGGGCTCCTTCGCATGATCACATCCTCTTCCTCACTTCTGGCTGACTTTTGCAGCATTAGAACACCTTCCTCCAACTTCGAATTGTCCCCTTTTCTTTTGTTTTTTTTTTTAAATAATCCGATTGTCACATATTACTAATATGCCATGAACTTTTAGTAGCGCAATCTGACCGCTGACTCCAAAATTAGACGAGGGATCAATTTATTTTCTTTTAAAGAAAAAATAATTAATATTTTTATATCTAAATTAACTGAATTTAGCAATTTTTTTAGTCTTAGTTTTGTTGGATTTTTTTTTATTAAATAAACTAGACGTGGTTCATTGTCGGATTATTAATTTGGGTTCGACCGCCCGATCCAATGGATTTTTAAAACTAAGCCTCATATAGACACTATTAGAGGTTTTGATGTAGCTTTCTGCCTCCTTTTGCCCTTCCTGATGAAGAATAGAAAAAAAGTTGGGGGGGGGGGGAAACAGAGTTGAGTAATTAAATGGTTAGATTACTTGCCTTGCCTAATAATTCAAGTAAGAAACTGAACACCCTAATTACCGAATTCCTCCATTGAAATGAAGAGAGGGAGACAAGGTGATGAAGTTATGGCTGGAACTCTATGAAGGCTTGGACGGCCAGGACGGCCACACCTCCCAAGATTGTCACCTCTATAATTCAGTTAAAAGTTTTAACAAATAGTGGCATATTAGAATTACCCTCCTAATTGTTTTGCATTTTTAGCATTTATTTCAATTTTCATTTTTATCACAAAAACAGTATTGATCTAGGCCTCCAATCCTCGTTACTCAGCCCCTCACACGGAGGAATTGGCCAATTTTGACCCCACTGTGAACGAATAAGCATATATGGAAGACACAAGACTGCTTTGATCCAATGTAGTGTAGTTAAATGAAACTTAAAATAAAGGATGGCATTTGAACTGAAATATAGAGATGATATTTTAACTTCAGAAATGGTTTCAAAACTTCCTGAGATTGTGATTATTGTTTTGAGCAAATAGAATAATGTATTCAGGCGTCCTATTGAAAAGAGATAGATCAAAACAATTGTGCCAACGATCCCATTACAGAAGTAAGAAGCAATCAAATCCCAAACTAGTAAATAACAATGCCTAAAGTTGGAAAAAAAATTGTGCAGTCTGTTCTTTAGGCCACGGCGGGCATGTCCTTCAACCATGGATCCAGTGGCTTCCCAATGGAGTAAACAATGAATCCGATTTTCCTCAACTCATTAACATCCACAATGTTTCGCCCATCAAAGATGAACGCAGGTTTCTGCATGTTATCAAAAATCCTCTTGTAATCAAGAGTTCTGAATTCATCCCACTCAGTCAGAATGCAAACTCCATGAGCATCTTTTGTTGCCTCATAAGCGTCCCAGACACAACTGACTTGCTTGATAGCTGAAGGACTCAGTGGCTGGAGATGGGCGGGATGGTCCCAATCAAACTTATTCATTGACAGATCCCTTTGAATCTGCTCCTCTGAAACTTGAGGGTCATATATGCTCAATCGGGCTTTGTCGCCCAACAAGCCCTTGCAAACATCTATGGCAGGGGTCTCTCTAGTGTCGCCAGTGTCTTTCTTGAAAGCAAATCCCAAGATTGCAATCTTCTTACCTGAAACCGTGTTGAACATAGAAGAGACGAGCCGGTTCACAAATCGGTTCTTTTGGTAATCGTTAATCTTAATGACTTGTTTCCAGTAATTTGCAACCTCAGGAAGGCCATTGCACTCACAAATATAGACTAAGTTCAAGATATCCTTCTGGAAACAGGATCCACCAAAACCGACACTGCCATTCAAAAACTTAGGTCCAATCCGTGTGTCTTTGCCAACAGCATGTGACACCTGGGTGACATCTGCACCAGTGGCTTCGCAAAGGGCCGACATGGCATTAACAGAAGAGATCCTCTGTGCCAAAAATGCATTTGCAGCAAGCTTTGATAGCTCAGCAGACCAGAGATTGGTGCATATAATTCGTTCCACAGGGACCCAATGTGCATAGACATCTTTCAATGCTTGAATTGCCTTTTGTCCTTGTGGCAATTCCCTACCACCAATGAGGACCCGGTCTGGAGCAAAAAGGTCTTGAATTGCAGTTCCTTCGGCAAGGAACTCCGGGTTAGAAAGGATCTGAAAGTTGATGCCTCTGTTATTGTGGCTCAAGATCTTTTCAATTGCCTCAGCTGTTTTCACAGGGACTGTTGATTTCTCAACGACGATCTTGTCAGATTTCGAAACATCGGCAATCATTCGAGCAGCACTCTCCCAATATGTCAGATCAGCTGCTTTGCCTGCCCCAAGCCCCTGGGTCTTGGTTGGGGTATTAACAGAAACAAAGACTATATCAGCCTCTGAAACGTGTTTCTCCACCTCATTGCTAAAGAAAAGGTTTTTTCCTCTGCACTTTTTGACCACATCATCGAGACCCGGCTCATAGATTGGAAGCTGATCACTGTTCCAAGCAGCGATACGCGGCACGGAAATGTCCACAACAACCACTTCAATTTCAGGGCACTTCAGGGCAATCACAGCCATTGTCGGCCCACCCACATAACCGGCTCCAATGCAACAAATCTTCACCATTTTTTATAGGCTTTTGATACCCTGACAACAGTCAAAAGCAAACTAAAATTCATAACAGGATCATCTCCGCATAAAGAACACAAAACCTTTATCAATCTTCAAAAAAGTTTCCTCCATGCCAAAAGGTTCATAGAAAATTGAATAACAGAAATGTGTACTTTGATGTCACCAGAAAACGATATTTTCACAGACGCCCAAAACTAGTGATCGATTCACAAACATGGCAGCAACATCAATGCAATCAGCTTTATGTTCTTCATCATTGACTTGGATTTTGTGAACACAAAACTTGCCATAACTACTTAAAGGGGCATGAAGATCGCAACTTTATTTTCTTAATCACCTTAAAAAAAGAAAAAAAAAAAACAAGTAGAGCCCATTCCAATAAACAAATATATGCTGATCACAGCCAGGACTCCAAGACCCAGAAGTCTTCAAATGCTGGAACTAGAATTACAAAAACCAAATTCTGCTACCAGATCTACAACAAGCAAACAGGTTGGATGCACATACAAACTTTGCAACCACAGATAGATCATCCACATAACCCCCCCCCCCCCCCCCCCCCCCCAAAAAAAAAAAAAAAAAAAAAAGTGAATTCCCTCTCTCTCAAAAAAAGGACAAAGGCAAGAAACAACCGACACCAAGACAAAACAATCCCACATCATTAAACACCAAAACAGACTTGCCCATGAACGAAAACATGCAGAAAAAAAACTCAAAACAACCCAACAACGAAAATAAAAGAAACGTATGTATGCCAATGATCTTACAGCAATCTGAAGTTCCACAAGGTCGACGCAAAGCGAAAGAGAAAAGCAAGGGAGCAAAGAAAGAGACAGAAAATTTTAAGATATGAATGAAGCAGCAGAGAAGAAAGAAAGATAGATTGAGATGTGATGGAGAGCTTCTTCTGCCGAGGAATGAGGGGATCTGCACAGACGACTGCAACGGGCTCCCTCTTCCCTCCCACCTTGTCTTTATATTTATATTTTATTATTGTTGTTATTATTATTATTCTATTTATTACTCTAAAAAAATAAACTAAATTAAATTAATTAATTATTATACTTATGAGATCTGTAAAGCAGCAGCAGTGCCCAGTTTCCAAGATCCAAGATCCAAGATCCAACCACTCAGAATTTCCGCGCACAAAAAAGCGGCTCTAGTACAGTGTACATTGTTTTCTTGATTTTCGGTTTTTCCCGTAACACATTCCCGAGCTTCAGATAAATCAACGCTCGCAGGTGAATATATATATATATATCTGTCTCTTATACACATCTAGATGTGTATAAGAGACAGATATAGATATGTATAATTGTGTTAAGTTGATTATAATTAAATATTTATAAATATGTATTTATTGGTGCCGCTCTGACTCTTTCTAATATTACAATCGATCTGTACACTTACTTGGCCAAACAAACTTGAACACTAATTAATCAGCGTCCCTCCACTTGTTATGAGACTTTGCTTGACCGCAAAACTTTTTTGTATGGTCAAACAGCCTTTTTCTTTATCATTTTGATTTTATAGGTCATCTCAAAATGAATACTGAATACTGATGATTTTATCTTGTAAAACTACCGCCCCACCAAAAAATTTAAAAAAAAAAAAAAGAAAGAAAGAAAATGTTTGTACATTAACACTAACACCCCTAAAAGGCATACATGCATGCGAAAAATTTAATAATAATTTAATATATATATTTTTAATTAATTTAAGTCAAAAATTTTGAAATAGCTTGATTTTTAATATATTGTAATTGAATGTAAAAAAAAAAAAAGAAAGACTTATTCAGAATTATTATTATTTAAAGACTTATTCAGAATTATTATTATTTAAATAATGAGTGTTTAGTTATTTATTTATAAAAAGAATTAAAAATTTTAATTAATTATGTTAGTTTATTTATATTTTTATAGTTAATTTATTTCTACGATTTAAACTTGTAAATTGGGATTACAATGAAATAACTTCACTCTTATTTGGATCTTGTTCTAAAATGGAAAATCAAGTAATTAAATTAAACAAATCCATATTTGACATGACATCATAATGCAACATGATCGTTCGATTATTTAATTTAATTGTATGTACAATCAGATAATTATATCTTATTGATATTTCTTTAATATCATCTCGTTAATATAAATTTCCAAGGATAGAAACAAAGAATACAAGGCACCCATCATGCGACCAACTGATTCTCCATGTGAAGTGACAATAAAATAGTTTGAAATCAATTTAGTCGGATAAAATAGTAAGCTACTACGCAAAACACAAAGAACGATAGATTTAAAATTGAATATAATTAATAAAATAACATATTTTTTTATTTTTTTATTGAGTAACTCACTTTATATTTTATTAATTATGTTTATGAGTAACGTGGAAGACATAGAATGTTGTCAAAGACGTAAGATGGCAGAAATAGATCCGCATTGGAAGGAAAAATGTGCTGAATAATTTGACTGAATGACGGTGCGGATGAGCCTTTTTTTTCTTTCTTTCTTTTTATTTGTCTATTTCGAAATTCATTGAATTATAAACTATATATGTATGTATTTTTTCTAAATCTTTTACCCCTCGAGAGGAAGTATAGGAAAAAACTAAAAAAAATTAAAAATCTTATACTCCCTTTCTAGCAATTTGAACTTATTTAAACTCTTATATGCATTTATCCCTTATAGCCTATATCATTTAAAACCTAACAAAGCTGAAATCTCATATATCCAGAGCGCCTTTTCTGAATTATTACCTAACCGGACGCGGACTTTCCTTCTCGCTTTTTAGGTATGGTAGTAGCCATTTTGATAAGATCGCCCTCTTAATTTATTTTCCTTTCTGCGGACCAATAATGGGGAAACAACTAAAATGGCCGTTGGATTGTTGGAATTGAATGAAAAGGATTTGTGAAATAGAATGATGGCCTCCACAGCCTTTATTGCGCTATCTCTTTAGACCAAGATGTTAAAACCATTATTTATGGAATTATCGATAGGGACGAGGGAGCGAAGAATAGATTGGAACTAAAAACTTTTATAGCTTCTCGGATGTCAAAATTAAGCTTTCTAGTAACGGTTGGTACCTTTATTCATGCCTGTGCTACTTTCTAGCTATAAGCCCACATAATAGTTGGATTCGCAGTCGTGAAGAAGTTAGGCAGACCAGCTGAGTCATGTGGCCTCTAATTCTATTCAACTAACCTAAATCGTTCGGCTCCATCCAGACATGTCAAACGGAAAAGCTTAGGTGAATTTAAATGAGAAAGTTTAGGGAAATTTGAATCAGGTTTATTTCGTATTTAGATTATTTTTAATCAAATTATTTATGATTTACTACCCCACATTCAAATAAACTTTGAATTTAAGTTATTTAGATATTCAAGTGAGTTATAGATTGAGATGTTATCTTCTTATATATATATATATATATATTAATTTTTATATTACTATATGTTAAAAATTATTAATTATATATATTTTAAGTATCTATCAATTTAAGCCCACCAATCTATCATCTTCACTCACTGGGCCACAACGTGCGGGGACGAAAAACGTGTCTCGATAAAGACAACGAAATGCAACATTAGAAAGCAGAGAGGAAACATTATTCATTCATATCTTTCAACAATAACCAAAGAAAAGAAAAATAGAGGGACCAGAATCATACGCTGGATTGAAGGAAAAACATGATTAAGTTATGGATTGGATTAACATAAAATATCATCCCCTGTACAGTGGTTAATGGATTGATCACTCATTATTTTGTATATATATATTAATATTATTTATTTAATGCATATTACTAATAAATGAACGAAAATATATTTTATTAATTTATTGTTTAAGTATATAGTATGTCATTAATAAATTATGAAGAAAGAATCCATGAAATAAAAAAAATACTTTGTAAATATAATTACGATAAGTCATAATTATGATATATTTCCTAGACTAAAATATTATTGTAAATATTTCTAATTGATTCACTGTCAAGATGAAGGAAACATTGGTAAAGAACCAACCACCACAAGTGGGCCTTAATTACAGGAGCTAGCATTCTTTATAATATTTTGTTTGTGCTTGTTGCTAGGGTTGGGTTTTGACTTTGAAACTTGTGACCAAGGAAGGATAAGTGGGTCTTGGTCTTTTGCTGGTGACCAACTTACATTTCATTGGACAGAATTTTTCTAAGCCACTGTACAGGGGATGAGCATTGTGCTTGACAGTTGCTGTCTATTGAATATCTTTGAACGTGTAAGCAATGTGGCTGCTAGGAGAGTAGTGTTTTTATGCAGGCTGGTTCTTGTCTCTTTGAAGGAGTAGGTTTTTAGTTTCGGGATAGGATGGAAGTTTTTCTAGAACTCATTTACTGGCTTTTGGTTAGGTGTCCCTTATTTTTTTGGGATGATATGAATAAAACATGCTTTGCTGTTCAAAATAATAATAAAAAAATCACCTCTATATTTTTCACCGCATGTGACACTAATCAATGTTTATAAGTATATAAAATATATATATATATATTACTGTAAATTAGTACATTTTTTAAATTTAATTATTATATTTTTAAATTTAATTATTTATTTATTTTATAATTACTGAACTTATATTTTATAACAGTTAGATTAACTATTATGTATTTGTTATTAGTTATTATCAATTATAATAATATTATTTATTTATTTATTATTAAAATTTATATTTAATATTATTTTATTTTATGAATTATTAAATCTTTCTTTTATTCTTGAAAAAAAAATTATTTAAAATAATTTATAATTTATTGTTAAGTCAATTAAAAATTTGAATTACTTTTTTTTTATTAAGTGTAGGTTAGTGAAAACAGTAAGAGAATAAATATTATAAACTATTATACTAAAATAATTTATCTATGAAAAAAAATCTTATTTTAGAACAATATTTAGCATATTTCAAATATAATTTTCTTTTATTAAATTACTTTTGTGCATTCTTATATTATTTTATTAATTATTTTTTACACCAATAATAATAGTATGTGTGAGAAATGAATTTTAGAGTATAAAAATACAATAATTACACCATAAATGTGCAAAAACAAATCTTGCATGCTAGAATCAATCCAAATAGTTTAGATATCAATGTACGAAATTAAATGAGATCACACTCTTGAAGATTCCAAGCAATAGCAACAGATTGATCATGGGCTTATTCTACCGATTGCTCATGGTTCTTCAGGTGACCCTATAGGATTGAATGACTTCTTTTTTTGACGGTCCAATTGACTCAGAGTCTTGAAGAATCAATGGAGAGTTCTTCTTTACTGGTTAGTGTGGAGAGAAGAAAAACTTATCTCTCCTTTTTATTTCTGTTCATCCGTTGTTTTGCATGCTTGAGGGGAGTCTGCTCCCTTTTTGAATGCAATTTTCTTGCTGGATCGGATTAGCCTGTGAGAAATGGGTCAACCGAACTCGTAAAACAACAAAAGGAACACCCTGTTTACTCTGAGAATTGAAGAACGTACTGATCAGTGCCATAGGAAGGTGGTCAGGGTCATGCTTCTTGTATAAATCTTTGCCTTGGTAAATAGTGATCGACTTGTAATAGTATGATAATTTTGATATCATTGTTAACTAATTTCAATAACAAATTAAATATTGTGAGTAACTCTAATCTCAATTTTATTTATCAAAACGTCATATAATTAATTTAAGACATATAAGATATTGTTTTTATTTTTTATATATAATAGGCAATTAAAAATATAACAAATAAGACTTAATTATTTTAAATTACATTTGGCTACTGGGTAACAAAAATTTGTATTAATTTTAATATCACCAACATTTCATTTGATAGACAAAGGACTCAATTAGTCAACGTTCTGATTCTGATATCCTTCCCTCTCAATTGCCAGAAAAATGGGGGAAAGTAGAGAAATGAAACGAAAATATAGTGGAAAAAAAGACTCTGGGCAAAGCGGGAAAGCGAGATGGAAGTTATGGATTGTGAAATATTTATTTGGGCCCTGGAGGAAAGTGGAACAGATTTTATACAGTGAATGTTCTTGGCCCACAAAATGGAAATTTCCATATTCCTTTTTATTTTTTATGAATTTTTCAAGGAAAAATACAAAACTAATTAACAATCATCTTAAAATAATTGTTACAAACTTATGCATAAATAAAAAAAATATATAGTAACTTACAAAATTTTATCATAAAAAAGTTGCATAATGCAAGTCATGAGCCATGACCCAAATTGAAGAATTGCGAGTGCTAAGGTATGTCTCAAATATAAACTCTGGCAAAAATTTTATTTCTAGTGTATCAGTATTTTATTGAATATATATATACATATACATAGAGGGTCATGATAATGGAATTTTCTGGTATATGGGAATCTCCTCATTGCTGTAGTTTGGAATATATATATATAATTTATTTTGTTGGTCTCAAATCATGTTAAAAGCTCTGGAATCTTTTTTTTTTCTTTCTTTGTGTCCAAGTTGCTAGTCTTATAAAAAGAAAAAAAAAAGAAAAAAAGTTCAGAGTCTCAGGTATATTTCTATGTGAACATTTGGAAAAATTGGAAGACTTTTTTATATGCTGAAAGAATGAAAGAAATAAAGAAGAAGAAAAAAAAAAAAAGGGAAAGAATTCTTAGTGACACAACATGACAATGTGGCACCTACTTTGTCTAGCACTTCATATAGTTATGGTAATTTTCTGTTGGATATGTCAAATGAGGCGTGTGAGAGTTAATGGCGAACTCAATGATATCCCTGAGAGACTCATAACTGTAGCTAAAAATCTTTCTGATAGTTTTCTTTTATTTAAACTTGTTTGCGTGTTTCAGTTGAGCAATGTTAACTTCTAACGCGAAATAATTATTGTTAAAGTTTTGCTTTATGTAGCATCGATCCAAAATAAATTAAAACAATGAATTTGCGTTTGGCAAGAACATATAAAACGTGAACCTACAATAATCATTCAATAGTGAGAGAAGAAAAAGAATACGAATAACATTGAATTGAAAGTCTTCAATGAGGAAAAATTTTAAACAATTAAATCATATGATAAAATGGAAAGACAAGAATATAGATCTACAAATGCTTTCAATTTAATTCATTGTAAAACAAAAAGACAGATAAAAAGATTTGTATAATCGACCCCAATTATTGATATCAAGGTTTATTTTTAACATATTTTCGTGAATGTACAAAAATTCAGAAAAAAAAAAGAAAAAAGAATAGAGAAATTCCGAATTAGTTGCTTGTATGAATGTTACTTTTGCTGTCTCATAAAGTATATGAAGAAATATTTGCCGAAGGAAATTGTGGAAAGGTGAAATTTTTGCAAGTCTGTCTTTGAGACCTAACATATATGAAGAAACATTTACAATGAAGAATGTATGAAAATTGCTATAACGAAATTCGAACACCTAAAACCATATCTAGACTTATTTCTTTCTTTTGATCTTCAAAGAACATACAGATCTAAATATTACTACACCTAGCAACCGTAGAACATTCAAGTGTAAATCTGTGTGTTTGATTGCCAGTGTGAATTTTGATTGCTACAGAATATCCAATTCAAGTGGAATTTAGGAATGTTTTGAACCATTGAACAGATTTCTTGGGGTATCTCTTGAGTTTGTCATTGTAATCCACATAGTAGAGGCCAAATCTTGAACTGAATCCAGCAGACCACTCCCAATTGTCCAGTAGGGACCAAGCAAAGTAGCCATTCACATTGCAGCCATCTTCTCTGCAAGAACCAAACCAATTGCAAATTTATTTGACATGCCCTCACAACAGATGTTACCAAGATATGCATTGTAAGGATTATTCATACTTGATGGAGGCTAGCAAGTTGGTGAGATAGTCATTGTGGTACTTAATTCTTTTCTCGTCCTTCAGAGCATCTTTTAGAGGGATCAGAATGCTATTTGCATCGTCCATCCCTGCAAGAACCACGAAAAAACAAACCACTGAATCCAATGAAAATAGACAGTTTCTGGAGTATTTCTGTCTTTTTAACACTATGGTTTCACAAGTTTGAGGGGTCTACCATTTTCAGTAATAATGACTGGTGGGTTCCCATATCTTTGCTTGACATAATTCATCAATTTTCTCATCCCTTCAGGCACGATGTACAACCATATAGAATTTGCCTGCATTTTCATTCATTTATGATGCTTTGTTAGACTGTCAGGCAGAAAATTAAACGAAACACAAGTTGATTCAAGCCAGTCAATCTGAGAGCTACATACCCTGTCTCCGATAGCTTTTCCATCCTTGAATGCTGTAACAAATAAGAAAAACATATCAGATATGGCTAATGCCTAATCTACTGAAGCATTGTTAGTATTACAAGGTACATTCTAATGTGCATTTATCCACATACATCAACAAGAACAGGTTTGAAAGAGAATTTCTCTGATGGTTAATGGTTCACTTACGTAGGGAAACCGTTCCAGTGTCTGCCAAGGTGTCATTGAGGAGAGCACCGATTATGTTAGTTGAATTGTTTCTGGTATAGAATGTAGTATAATGATTGATTCCAACAAAATCCAAAGACCCTTTGGCAAGATTAGATTCAGAATTGGAAAATTTTGGCAGCCTGCTTCCAACTCTGCTTCTCATCGAGCTTGGATAGTCCCCAAAGACCAAAGGGTCAAGAAACCTAAAGCAGGCAAAACAAAATGACTTCACAATTTAATGGAAAAACTATGTTAATGGAAACCTCAGGTACAACTTCAATTAATTGTTGTTCATTATGGTGGCTTTATTATGACTATAATAAAATCAAGGCCAAGGTCTAGCGCATTGATATGTTTAGCTTTATTGGAAGGACTAGTGAAGAACCAATTAATTGTTCTTGTTACCAGCCAAGCTGAAATTCCTGAGCTCTTTGAGCTGCTTCAATGTCTTCTGTTTTGTTTGATGCCGGTTCGTACCAGATGACATCAAAGGCTATGCCAAGTGATCCACCTTGTTGTGCCTGTACGATAATACTTGTAGTTGTATTCAAACATATTACAGCATAATTAAGCTCGAGTAGATAGACATGCAGATACTCAGATGCATATGCTCTTGCGCATATCAACCATGGAGTCACAGGTTACCAGACTGTGGGGTTAGGAATGAGTCAGAAGTAGATAACTTTATCTTCTCTTTTCACAAAAAAAGATTATGTGATCTCTAGATCACAATGGGTTAATCTTAACACTCAACTTTTAGTGTAAATTAATTGGGCTGAAAAATTATTTTTATGAAAAATTTTTAGCTTGAAGATCTACATTCCTACTTCTGATCAGATCAAATGCAAAGGACAACTTTGTTCTTCTGTCTACTGATTAAGAGAAATATAGAAAATGTATGCGATTAACCTTGTACTTTCTCCTGTAAATGTCTGCCACAGTTGCATAAGAAAGGAGTGTGTTGTGAGCAACTATGTAAGGTTCAGTTCCTCCGTTTCCCTGACTGCACAAGAGGCGTATTGAGCATCTTCCCGGAGCCTGGAGACCTGAATCATAGCCTTGGACAGCAAACGTGTGAGGCTCATTGAACACAATCCAGTTCTTCACCCTGTCGCCAAATTTCTGAAAGCAAGTCTCCGCATAGGCTGCAAAGTCGTTTCTATTAAAATACAAAGCTAAAATGTCAGTAAGATCATAAATGCATTTCATTATCATTACTCAAAATCATTGTGTAATGACCTATTGTGACTTGAAAGACACATCTTTTTTTTTTTTTTTTTTTTGTTGTTGTTGTGAACTTGTAGATATGATATGCACAACCATTTGTGATTTTATTTGACGGTTCAACACTCCTACGTCATATGAACGAATGCATGATGTCCAAGATGATGTGCCATGGGAAATATTTTCTAAACGTAATGTTATAATCAGGCAGAAAAATGTAAGAAAAGATTTTTACATTATCTGGGAACTAAGCCATCCGTTGTATTTATCGACCAATGCTTGAGGAAGGTCCCAATGATAAAGGGTCAGGTATGGCTCAATTCCTGCATAACACAAGTAGGCTTTTAATGTTGCATGAGACAAGTAAACTTAACAGTAACTTAGTATCCGTATACCACAGAATGCCAATGTCTTCACCTAAATTATTGAAATGGAAAGGATACCTTGAGCTAGTAAAGCATCGATGACCTTGTTGTAATGATCAATTCCTGCCTGATTGATTTGGCCTGTTCCATCTGTATGTACAAGGACGAATAGTTAGGTGATTTCTTGAAGTAAAATTTTATTGCCCCTTCAAATATGGGATTGTATGACGTTGCCTTCTGCACAAAAAAGCAACATTTACCATTTCTTGAAGCCCCTTGTGCTAGAAATAATTGTTTCTATTAGCATTATTTTGAATGATTGTACCAAAAGGCAAACGGTTTGATACTCGTCAATAGATAAATCACTTAAATTCGAGAGTGTTTTAATGTACGAGATTTTTACAATATTGTTTTTAATAAGCAGATAAGACCGTGAGCTGTAAACTTACTGGGATATATGCGAGTCCATGAAATCGAAAATCTGTAGGCATCCATGCCCATGTCCTTCATTAGTCCTACATCCTCCTGTTTCCAGTAAATCATATAATATTATGTTTTAAGTAAAAATTTTATAAAAGACATAACATGACTGCAATTTATTTATTTATTTATTTATTTATTTTGGCGTGGCCATTATGTATAAACCTTTCACCAGAAAAACTGGCTGGTTGAACTTCAAGATGGAAGGATTGGAAAGACATACATTAAAACGGTGGTATTGATCCACGGCAACATCAGCATTGCTGAAATCAATTATCTTGCCTGCAGGAGAGTGCATCTTATTAGTCAACAAACAAGCATATCAAAAATTTAATGTTTTACTCTCTAGATATTCCTGCACTTTTTCTTTTTCTTTTTTTGATGTAAGATGAAATTTGTTATCCTATTTTTTTTATTAGTTAATTGATCAAATTATCAATCAATCATCCATTGTTCCACGTTTGTTATATTGTAATTTTATTTTTAGTGATGGATTAGATGGCAAAAATTGGAAAATCAGTCATTCCCATGCACTTGATCGAATCATTTATTTTTCTTTTGGATACATATCAAATCATTTAACTTACATGTACTAAGTCAAAAAGAAAAAGAAAAAAAAAAGTATGGCCCCCCCCCCCCCCAAAAAAAAACAAAATAAAAGAAAAATGTTTACCAAAAGTATGTGAAAAAGTATCCCAAATACTTGGTCCCCTTCCATCCTCTTTCACTGCTCCTTCATACTGCAAAGAAAAATAGTTCAGGACTATAAGTAAATTTCAGTTGTAGCCAACATAAATTATCAAACAAGTTTACCATAAAAAAAGCTACAGCAAACAGAATGAGTTGACATGATTGTGGGGTATGTTGGCCTGTCTTTCTCGTCCATGGCAGCTCATGATGGAAAACAGATCACATGGTCTGTATTTCAGAATCCGAGTGATAAAAAAAAAAAAGAAAAGGGGAGTCTTCGATCTAAGATTGGAGGTGTGGCATTTCCTTTTAACTTTAATTTAATCTTGATCTTGAGTCGAGCATATGAGCCAACTTTTTTTTTTTTTTTAACCTTTTTGGTCCAGCGTAGATTGTCAACAAAGAATTTTTTCCCCTTTTTTTTATTTTTATTTTTTGTGATGCCACGGGCGATTTTCATGCTAGCCAACTCGGTGAAGAAAAGAATCTAATTCTCATCTGCCTAAGCATTTCGATTACTCCATTGGCTGAACTTCATGACTGGCCATCTCTCTTCATAAACGAAAAAGGAAATTTTGCTAGGATATTAAAAAAAAAAAAAAAGAAGCTAAATGCCTACCGAATGTAAATTTATGTGCACAACACACACCACTTATATACAAAGAAATAAATAAACAGTAAAGAAATAACGTTTATACAATGGTTCTCAGTCTTCAGCTAAGAACACGTCGGCTCAATGAATCATTTCACTGTTCTAAACAATCCTTATAATCATCAATAGCTCACAATCTTACCTTCAAAACCCATTATACACACACAATTATACTAAGTTTAGCAAATTTTTAATATTTTACAAATGACCAACACTGTGTAGCACCTTTTGATTTTGTCCCTGATTTTCGTAATCCCCCCAAAAAAATCTCTTTTCTAAATTTTTCCCAAGTTCATTTTATTTTACCCAAAAAAAGTTTCAATTTAAATATTATATAGATATATTTTCACATTATTGGCCACACTAAAAATTATGGGTAGATTTTTTCTTGTTATTTTATATAATTTTTTTGAATTAAATTTATTTTAATTGAAATCATGAAATTTAGTAAGAAAGTTAAAAATTACTGTAGTGAAAAATAAATAATATATCACTAGGAATTGATTTCAAATGCGATGGTGGTAGAAGGAGAAGGAAATAGTTGTTATTTTTAGTCCTTTTTGGTTCACAGCTTCACCTAATTGGTCTAATCTAAGCTAAAATTTGTATCACTTTGAAATTCATTAGAATGTTTTACACATTACATTACTAAAAATATAAGATGGGACTAATGACTTTCATGCTGTAAGTTACAGTATTATTAAGTATAAATCATCAAAAAATTATCCTAAAAAATATTAAATATAATACATACATATATATATAGTCATTTTAATCAATTAGATATATTCTCCTCAAAAAAAAAAACACTTGGATATGTTCTTTGGAGGTAAGAAGATGAATAATATTAACTATGCATCGGATAATTGATAAAAAATGAAATAAAATGCTTAGGTTTAGTCAGCACATAAAATAACAAAAACACGAAAAATAAGGAGTTGTTTCTGAGAAACCAAAGGGGTGCGGTTTTTTTTAACTATATCTACCCCGTGATTGTTGTGTCGGTTCCTCGATGACTGCTGCGGCCAATTACAATAACTGAACCCCCCCCCCCAAAAAAAAAAAAGAAAAAAGAAACCAATAATAAGAACGACCCAATCTTAATGTTTTCGAACCAGGAAAAAGGAATCTCGAGGAATGTGCTTGTGGATCTCCTTGAATGGCGAAGCGTAGAGGATGAAGTGGGCGGCAATGATTGATTAAGTTCATGTGATTTATATTAACTTATTATATATATATATATATATCAGAAAGAGTCAAACTGGCAGATAATCATGTAAACAAACGAAAACTTGGATCAGCGTAGCTACCGTGTCACGTGAACACAGTAAATTACCAAAAAAAAGAAAGAAAGAAAAAGGACGAATGGATGTTCTGGTTTGAAAGAAATGAAGCATCGATGAAGATCACTAGATTAAAATGGCACAAACCTGAAAAGCAGACGAGGCGGTGCCAAAGACAAAGCCCTGTGGAAAACTTGCTCTACTTATCTGCGAATGGCATGTCTGAGTCTGGAAAACCACCATAACTAGTAGTAAAACCAAGGGAATATTGCCGTTTCTCAGCAGCATGTTTTAACTTCTATTGATGAATACAGAAACCGGGCTTGCAATATATCTCAATGTTGTTTGTATGTGTGTGTATGTATGTGTGTGTGTGAGAGAGAGAGAGAGAGTAATGGGAGAGAGATTTCAAATCTGTGACTGAAAAGCAACCTTATAATTTGGATATGAAAAGGAAAGGAATCGTGTATATGTGCTGAATTTGCAACGAGCAATCAAGCACGCGAGTTAAAATAATGAATCTTTGTGTTTAATGATATTCTAAGGTTTCATTGGATTTTATAGACAATCGAAATTGGCTGGAAGACAGTTGGATAATGGGGTAGTGGAAACGTCACCTTAAAAAAAAAAAAAAAAGGAGGCTGTCGTGTTTTGATGGAGTGGTGCCAAATTGGAATTCAAAACTTCCCACTTCACACGTTTAAATCAATGGCACCCAAATTAAATTAGAAAAAAAAAAAAAGGGTAAAAGAAGCGCACACACTTTGAGTTGCTTTCATGATTCTCCTTCCCTTGCTTTGTTTTTGCTTTTACTTATATATAATTGCTTTGGTTACTTTTTTTTTTTTTGTCAGAATTGCTCTTGATGTTGTTTTCTGGTTATGCATGGTATTAACGCACTTCTTCTTCTTCTTCTTCTTATTTTAAAAATAATATCTGACAATCTCATTAATAAAAATTATTTGGAATTTATAGTGTATAGTGAGCCAAGCTATTAAATAGCTATTAATACAAATGGATATGGCAAAACCTGATTCCCAACTTATTTTCTCAGTAATTGAAATGCACCCGAGATTTTTATGAGGCCACTCTTACCAGTAGCGGCCAATATTTTGCAGCCTCCGTTGATTGCAGCGCAGACAAATGCAAGCGCGTGGGACCTCCTTCCTTATTTGTGCACACACTGTTTAGAATCTTGACAGTGGCCTATAATTGGACGAGAGTGAGTTGTAACTTGTCCGTAAGTGCAGCAATGGCCACTGCCCTGGATAAGACAACGGGGCCCACGACAATTCAAAAGAGCAATGTTAGAATTACTCAACTTCGGGCATGCTCGAAAGCCTTTGATTTTGAGGGTCTTGTCTTCCCGTGTGAGGCTCACACAAGGTCAATAGTGCCCATCATTTCGGGCACACAAGCATTTTCTTGATTAAAATTCCACTTGTGTTGAGTTTCCGTATGTTATTAATTTAATTATGTTTTCAGTTATACGAGAAACAAAATTAAAATGTGGGGTCTATTTTTCGTTTTTAAATTTTTGTAAGCGATGGCAAATAAAAGAGATCAATGAAACATAAATGTAAGTCAATATTAAGTCTTGAAAACTAATTTGGGTAAGAAACTAAGTTTATTGTTATTATTATTTTTTTTTTTAAAAAAAGGCATATTTGGTAATCTCAAATTACGGGGGAACCTTATAAATTAATATTATTAATAATATCACTTTTCAGTGTAATATAAAATGATTATGTACCGTTTATAAAATATTGCAGCATTTAAAAATTTAAATTTTTATTTTTAAGCTCTAAGTTTCTAGTTATGAAAAGAGATATAATATTTATAAAAATAATGAAAATTATTTTTATTTTATTATATATAATTTAATAAAATAAAAATAATAATAATAAATATGCTATTCATACTGTTGAATCTTGCAACTACTTTTTCTAACTAATTATAATATTTCATATTTGGTATAGTTACTGGACTCACTTCTAGCCAATTTCGAGGAGAGTAGACCAAAAAATGGAACTGGACTTATTATTATTTTTTTTTTTTTTAAAAAAAAGATCCAAGTACAAGAGTATTTAAATAAAAAAAAATGAAGTTCCTAAAAATAAAATAAATAAGGCTGTGGGAGGGACCCGATGGAGCTAGAAAGAAAGAAGCCATCTGAGAGCATCATCGAGTGAAAAAAAAAAAAAAATAATATATATATATATATAAAATTAGAGAAGGAATGCATAATCATAATTGATATGGACATGTTGTCACCTTATCTGTGATATTGCTTAACGTTTTGTTTTCACTTCTTGTCATCTTTCGGAAAGTAGAATTTAAGTAAGAAATAAACAAAAATTAACTTCTAATAAAGAATTATATGATGAAAATCTTAGGATATGAATTACATTTTAATGGCATCCTATTCATTTTGGTTGAACTACACAATCTTGGGGTTCTGCACTTGAATTTGCTGATAACCCACTCAAGAGAAGAGGCATGTGTGCTATCTAACAAAATAATTGTTTTTGTACCTGTAAACGCAATAATAATAATAATAATAATAAATAAATAGAAAAGCAGGTAGGCTCACATTTTGTAAATCCACTACAAGGTGATAATTGCAAGATTAGGCTGCCTACAAAGCCACCATAGGTCTACATCGTGTTCCTATTAAGTTATTATTTGGAGCGCTACCGGTCGAAGATGCAGCTGACTTTCATGACTTGCAGTTCTTCTTCTTCTTCTTCTTCTTCTTCTTCTTCTTCTTCTTCTTCTTATTACTACTTGTGTTACACTCTTGCTTTTTTTTTCATGGTCCATCTGCTTTTTTCCTATTATTTGCCTCATTGATTTCATCGCAAGGCTCAGATTTGAGTATTGAATAATTTTAACCAATGTGAGCTCTAGACTGCATGAAACCAAATGCAAATTTTAAATTCTGTGTGCATAAGGATAAACACAGGAAAGAGTCCATCAAGGTTTTTTTTTTTTTTTTTTTTTGAATTCTTTAGTTGAACTCTCTTTTGTCCATGAAATTAAATTAGGTCTAATACCCACAAAACCTGTCTTCTTACGCACAAGTAAGACAATTTCATCTATGAGGTGTAATCATACGATCCTTTGTTTCATTGATTAATTAATTAATTAATTAGGAATTGAATGTCCAGGGAGTTGCTTCTACGTCAAGATAGATAATCTCATTTCTTGATTTTTTTTTTCCTTTTTTTTATATATTTATTGAGAGGCAAATAGCAAGATACAGCATACGGAAGAGTTTAATGCGTGGCTATTTTCCGGACTTTATCTGAAAATTTTAACTTTTAAATTGAATAATTGCTTGTAATGAAATCAAAGTCTTTGGGTGTCTTTTTATTTTATTTTATTTTATTCCTCCTATCAACTTGTTCTAAAATACTAAAATTACCAAGTATGATAAATAGAGACTTTGCATTATTCTAATGCTTTTTAATACTATGTTGCTTTAACTTCGAAGCAAATGTAATATGACGAAGTTCATCAATATATTATTAATTACCTCTAGCATGTCACCACCCATCGCTATTAATTACGTAAAAATTCATAACACGAAAGCATACCACGCACACATCATTGACGATGGGAAGCTTAAGCAAATTTTTGCTTTACTCAATTTTGCCTCTTGATACTTAATCGATAGAACATAGCTTCATTTTCCAAGTTGCAAATTCACTGTTGAGATTCGTTAATGATACCCAACTCAATCTTCAAACTTGAAAAAGTGTATACGAAAGTCAAATGGAGCGACTTGTCAAACTCATGAACAATAGAATGCACAAGTTGATTTGGTGCACGTTGGCATGTATAACAATGCATGGACATTATAAGGAGAGTCCTTATACATTTGAAACTCTCAACTCCCACGGCTCCCGCCATTTTTGTTGCATCAAATCCTCGTGTTCAATTTTTGTCAAGAATATTAAATCCCTAATCTTCTGTTTCTTTAGATAGATTTGTAACACCACAATGATTGTATCAGAGCAGGGGAGTTTATACACGTTAGTCGAAGTCTTCTTTGCTTAGTTTTTAGTTATCAATAGGGTTATCGAGTTTACCTTTTTATCTTATACATGATAATGCTACTAGGATTGAACCCACGCCTTGCCCGGGCTAAAACAAAAAAATGATACTACATTGGCCTAATTGCTTGGAGAAACTTTGAGTCGGTATCAACTGAAGTTTTGAAAACTCAGCTGCATAAATTGAAGAAATGCAAAAGGGGTTAAAGTTTCAAACATAAAGGCAAAATATAAGCAAAAAGCAGCATGGATAAATAGCTAACGAGAAAAAGCCCATCTACTTGCCCAAGGATGGAAACACATTCAGCGGACGAAAGTATTAGATTGAACAAAATGGCAACCCCTTAAAATCAAACATGTGAACTGGTTTTGTTTCTCTTTTAAGTTAAGTTTGATTTGGCCAAATAATAAGCACAACTTCAAAAAAAGAAGAATCAAAAGTAATCAAAGAATGAAAAAAGACCCTTGTAAATGGTATGGCAACTCAGAGATTGGACTTGGTGCATCAGACTGAACATTCACCTAAAGGAAAAAAGTCATAGAACATTTGAAGCATGAACTTGAGGCACGTCTGAGTTAAGTAAGTGAACTAAAGGAAAGAAAGAAAAAAAAAAACAACAACAACATAGAGATAGTGAAACAAATTAAAACCAATAGCTAGTCTTGATGGCTTACTATAAATCCAAGCTCTTGAAATTAATCGAACCTTTTTTTAGTAATAATCAATTAGTTTAGGTTTACTCTATTTAACATGGGAGTTTTATCTAAATAAATAAAAATCAGATTTATTGATAATTTTAAGAAAAATTTGCCGCATAAAGTTATTTTGGCTTTAAGAATTATTGAGAATAAGTTTTTTTTTCTCTCATTTTTGTCAATATAAATATACACAAGGCTATATTTAGCCAATCAGGTTTCCATGTCATTTGAAATTAAATATTTTCTTCATTTTGTTAAACAAGCTACGTTTCTTCACTTCTTCTTCTTTCTTTCTTTCTTTTTTCTCACGTCATGATTTTCTAATTATTTTCTTGTTGACTGATTGGTTTGGTTTCAATGTTTGAAAGCAGTTCTTGATATGTTGTAGGGTTTGATTGCTTGTTCTGAGGTTTTGGGTATTGATCCGGCTAGATTGGTATTTATTTGGGGATTTCATACTTTAAAGTTTACGTGATGCTAAAGATTATCACTAAAAAATACGCACAATTATATAAATATTGAGTCTTATTAATTAGATATATAATAAAAATTTATGGTTATTAATTACACAATAAATCAAGAAACAAAATTTTTATATAATAATAAATATTTAATTTTATTATATTATTGAAATTTAATTATTTATAATTTTATTTAAATATTAATTATTTAAATTTTTCTTAAATATTAATTTTAAATTTATAATAAATTTAAAGTAATTTCAATAAATAAATCATGACACCCAAAACAAGGGATATGATTTTTCAGGTTCAATTTGTCGTAACATTTGGTTTTAGGGGTCATGCATTGGATCTCGTGGGGCAGAGGTTTTGGGTTCTTTTATTTAATAATTTATTTATTATTATTATCGGTTTTTGATTTTGTTAGGATGTTGGGCTTTGCTGGATCGTACATAGGATTTCATAGCAGGGCTTAGGGGTGGAATATTGGGTCATAGGTTGAGACTTAGAGGGTTGTCTTACTATGGGATTGATTTTTGTTGGGCTTAGGTTGGATTTTTAAATTCGTCGTTAGGTTGGGCTGAAGTTAAAATTTTCATGTCAATCTGAAAATTAAAATAGCAAAAACAAAATATTAAACAGACCCGTAATGAATGAAAATGAAAACATGGGCTTGATTGGGTAATGGGCCTTATGTTTTGGTTGAACGTTTGGGCTTTTTTTAGGACATTTGATATTTGGGCCGAATTTAGCTAGGTCCTTACCTTGGGAAAGGGACTGAGGTTTGGTCCTGATTGGGTAATGGGCCTTTATTTTGTAACAAAAATTTTATGCCTTTTTTTTTTTGGTCCAGAGAAAAAAATATTTATTATAAATATACCAATTAACGCAGACACTTATATATTAATATTAAAAAATATTTATTATTACTTTTATTTAATTTTTTGTCATAAAATATTTTAAATATTATGAAGAACTGAATAGATTCTTTTACATTTAAATTAATAGATATAAAATTCAACACAATACCATTACATAAATTTTGACATTTTAAGAACTTACGAACTCAAACTCAAATAAATAAATATGTGTGTGTGTGGCCGCATATTAACCATCCTGCCACCTACAAAAACTAGATTAATATTACAAATATTGCCATTGTCGAAGCGTAGGTCCCTGATTTTGCTATACTCCAAGTCCAGACATTTCGGCTTTCAAGCTGGGCGACTCGTCGCTTCGACTAGGAGGAAAAAAAGAAAAAGAAAAAGAAAGAAGAAAGAAGAAATAGCTTGAAAAATGGAGAATGAAGAGGATGAGGCACCAATCGCAGTTGAAATTGACGTGCAAGAGTCAGACTCTGGCGCCCAATCGGATTCAAAGCTTCCCGTAAGCGACGATGCAGCGGTGGGAGTCACCGTCATCACCGGCTATCTGGGTGCTGGCAA
This sequence comes from Kandelia obovata, assembly GCA_021464305.1. Taxonomy (NCBI): domain Eukaryota; kingdom Viridiplantae; phylum Streptophyta; class Magnoliopsida; order Malpighiales; family Rhizophoraceae; genus Kandelia; species Kandelia obovata. The sequence goes on from CM038488.1 coordinate 2,547,544, forward strand.
ATCCACCGTGAGGGCACTCTTTCATATTTAACCCCGAAACTATCTCGAAAACCAATTTGCCTTCTTATTCAAATAAGTTTTTTTAAAAAAAAATATTTTTGAAGCGGTAGATTAGAAGTCTTTTTGCAAGGAATGAAATTGGATTTTCTTTGTTATTCTTGTTGGGAAGTTGTTTTATGTTTTGTGCCTAATTGCTAATTTAATTGGGTGTTTTTTTTGGGGGGGCGGGGGTTTAGCTGGTTAACCACATCTTGAATTCTCAACATGGAAAGAGAATTGCTGTCATTTTGAATGAATTTGGTGAAGAGATTGGAGTTGAGAGGGCAATGATAAATGAAGGAGAAGGTGGTGCCTTTGTTGAGGAATGGGTTGAATTGGCCAATGGGTGTATATGCTGCACTGTCAAGCATAGTTTAGTTCAAGCACTGGAGCAGCTTGTACACATGAAGGAAAGGTAATCCCCCCCCCCCCAACCCAACTTCTCTATCTCTCATTTGTATACAGTTATCTTACATATTGAGACGTTCTGATGAGAAAATGGGCTACACTAGTTCTCTTATGTGACAACTTCTTCTGCATGCCTTAGTTTATCTGCTACAATTGCTTTATTCTTCTTGCTCCTATAGCATTATTAAGGAGCCAACCATGGTAAAAATTGTATAATTTGAAGCCAAAATTCTCATTTGTTTAATTTTCTAAACTTGTTCAAAAAATTGATATTCTGTCAACTATGTATTTGTTTTTCGTAGACTAGATCATATATTAATTGAGACGACAGGGTTAGCCAACCCTGCTCCTCTTGCTTCTGTTCTTTGGCTGGACGATCAGCTGGAATCTGCCATCAAGTTGGATTCTATAATAACAGTAAGTGTCACTTTTTTCTTGAATCAGAATGTTGTAAGTTCATCTGTAACCTTTTTCTACTGGATCCCAACCACTCATGTTTTGATCATTCTCTTTAGTTATTAATTTACCTTTACTATTCAGAAGGCAAACTAGATTTAAGATGGAGAATGAGATAAGGCAACAAGAACTGAGAACTGATCTTAAGCAAAGATTGTGTCTATAAAAGGAATAGTATAATCTTTTTCCTTTCAATTTTCGGTTCAAAATAATTTGATCATTTCATTATGTTTAACTTGTAATTTTCTTGGCTTGGATGATTTATGTGGATGTGACTTGCTATGCTATTTTGAAGGTGCTAATCTTTTTAGAGTCGGTGACTTATGTTCGTATAATGTGTTTATGATGTAGGTTGCAGATGCCAAAAATCTTCATTTTCAGCTGGAGAAGTGCCACAGTTCATCTGCATTTCCTGAAGCATTTCTCCAAATAGCATTTGCTGTAATTCTCATTTTGTTCTCAATTCATAACTTATGGCAATTTAATAAAATTCTATGCTTATGAAGCCTCTTCCTGTGCAGATCTGCATGTACATGTCTGTATATCTACTTGTTTATTTTCTGCATTTCTTTTAGGTTCATGAATCTTATATTTTCTTTTTTTTTTCTCCCTGGAATTTCTGTTGATTAGTAACGATGTATTGGAAAATCAGAGACTTAAATGTGTTGCTGTTTCTTGTAGGATATTGTCATTCTTAACAAGGTTGATTTGGTTTCTTCAGAGGGTCCTGAAGGGGCATTGAAGGAACTGGAGAAGGAAATACGCAATATTAATTCCATTGCCAACATCATTCATTCCACTCGATGTCAAGTTGACTTATCGAAGATATTGAACTGCCAAGCATATGATGCTACAGTAAGTTGAGCTGAAGTTTGCATATATTGTTGTGGTACATTGCTTTAGTTTATATTAATCTTTGGTTGAGTGGATATTTACTTGGAGTTTTCCCATGTTTGGTTGCTAGCATGCTTCTCATTTAGAAGCACTATTGGAAGAAAGCAGCTCTCTAACTACCACAGATCTTCATGATGGTGGTGTGCGAACTTTATGCATTTGTGAGTCAAAGCAGGTTGATCTTGATAAGGTAGTTAATCTGAACGATTCCATTGATAGGGCTGGACAATCTACTTTTGGGGTTTGGTACTTATCTTTAACTTTTTTTTGGGGGGTGAAGGGGTGTTGCCTGTAGAAAAGAGGGGCATTCAATGAACTACTGATTTATGAGATAACCTGATTATAGTGAATATGAGCCACCTGGGACAAAATCTGATGGGACATTCTAATGCAATCACAATAACATATTTTCTCTTCATTTGCACCACGAAAGACAAACTGCTTCTTGTCTAAGCAAAATTTTGTGGTTGTATCCATGGTATCCCTGATAATTTTGTATTTGAAATGTTACAGGTCCGTTTGTGGATTGAGGAGATTTTATGGGATAAGAGAGATGGCATTGATATATACCGCTGCAAGGGGATTTTGTGGGTTCAAAACTCTGAACAACTACATACTTTGCAGGTACTGTGCAAAAATGTATCAATGGGATGGCAAAATTTTTAGTTTCTGATGCTGTGACTGTCTTATTTGAAACTTGCTATTCTGTTGTTCTAGTCCCTGCACTCTGTTTTTTCCACTGTAATTCCTATTAGTGCATTAGCTATTGAGTTTTAAATCAAAAAAAAAAAAAAAACCAATAGTTAGAGTTCCAGGTTTAATTGAAGAGCCTGGTTTATCACTATGACCCTTTAATCACACCTTTGCCTTTCTGGACCTCCTTGCAGTTTGCTTTTGTTGGTTTGGTTAATCCATTGGATGCTGACTTGAGCAAACCGTCCCTTTCTGGTTAAAACTGCAGGCTGTGAGGGAGATATACGACATTGTTCCAGCTCGCAAATGGAAAACTGACGAGAATCCAATGAATAAAATAGTATTTATAGGTATGAACAATGCAATTATAGATTCATAACCATCATTGAGATTTTTTGTACGACACTAGTTATAGAGTTACACATATCTATTTGCTGCATTGTGCAGGGCATAATTTGAAGGAGGATATTCTGATTAATTCCTTTGGATGTTGCACAACTTCGAGTTAGCTTGCTATGATCCTTTGCAAGCTCATGATTGGACTGTTGCAAGTGGATGGTAATCCAATTTAGAGGGCTTTTCTGTAGTGTCAAATTGTTAGAGGCCACATTGACAGTTTATGTTCATTTGTATGGAGCTAGAAGGTGGTCACACAGGTCAACTCCCAACAATGCTTTGTTTCTTTGCGTATTAGGGGAGGAGGTCGAGTCAAGAAGATGAATATTGCTCTCGGCTCTCGGTTCAGCTACCCCTCTGGTCAGGTTGTTCGTCATTCTACCATGACACTTTCATTCGGATATTTCGTCCAAAATTGTCACCCGTTGTTCAGTGTGCCACACAATGTAAAAATTAAAATGTATTTTTTTAAAAAAATTAATTAATTCTTAAAAGAGTAAGCTTTTTATTAAATTTTTAAAAAAATTTTAATAAAAATATGTTCTTTTAAATTTTAAAAAGAACAATTTATAGAAATTCTTTTTTTTTTTTAATTCTTGTCTAGAGCATCGAATATTGCGTGACGTGCGATGCTATTTTAATTGTGAAATCGGACTTTAGATTGAGTTATTTTCAAAATGGACAAACTGTTAAAATAGGAAAAATAATTCTTCTCGAAATATTAATTGACATTTCGAGACATCCTAACTTTGTACTCTAGCCATAGAATTTTAATTCAGGAAATTAAATAATAATTTCTATTAATATATTTAATTGTATAAAATTATATATATATTTTTTTTAGAAGATAAATTTCATAAAATTTTTCTTAATAAAATGATATAATGATTAAATTGAAATAAAATTCAAGTTGAATAATTTAACTATAATAAAGTAAGATTGAATGATTAAAATAAATAATAAATTCAATAACCAAAAATTCAAATTACCCGACAGAGTTAATGCCTTGGTATTGCTCGCATTAAGAATCCAATCGGAGAAGATGGGCCATAAAGTGTAGTACCATTTAAGATTTATTATGAAATCACACATTGCAAATTGAATCTGAACAAAGTCCTCCGGTCTAGCCGCTGACCAAATCCCAGTTGTCATTATGAATCACAAAGATCACAGCTACGCTTGCAAAGAAATGCTCGAATCATACGCAACTCTGAGATGATAGAAACAGAATAGAGGGCCATCCATATGGTTGCCGATGACCCACCAAATGAATGTAGCGTGGTCCATTAGTTGCCTTCGTGGTGCCTCATTATAGGCTGCTATCCATACACCTTAGCCTTAAGGGCTTTCCCCGACCGACCCCAAGAACAACCAGCCGAGGTTTTGATGCTCCATACACTTCTGCCTCAATGGAGAAGCCATTTGTTCGCAGACGTTTGAGAGATAGATGGTAGTACGAGGTACATACATATGTGTGTTATTATTTGCGAAATGTGATTGATTGAATAGCTTATATGAATTTCTTTTTCGTTGTTTTATTTTACTGTGAATTAAGATAGATATAAAACTTAATTAATTGTTTAGATAATATTATGAAGCCCTTCTGCAAACTGTTAATTTTAAAATCATTAAACATTAATTATTTTATGTTTAACTGAGAGCACTTAAATTTATAACTGTAATTACAATTCTAAATACATTTATAGACCTACATACGTTTGTCCTGTGTTTATCAAACAGAGGCATTGAACAAGACAGAGACGGGTTAGGATCCAAAATAAAAGTCACTGCCGCTTGTTTCATAATTAATTTTAATTAAGATTAAAATTTAAAATCCTTAATCTAAAAAATAATTTCAATAACATTTGACTACGGTTCATTGTTTCACATGTTGCGTACCTACTTCTGATCTATGAAGTATAGGTACACCCCAAGAGAACTTTCAAAACAAATACAATACTGCAAGTATTCGAGAAGTATGACCAAAGCGAACTAGGAATCCCAAAATCCCCCAAGTCCCTGGAAGAGTCCTCATTCTATAACATCTCTCAAGAGAGCGTTGTGTTGCGGTTCTTTCTTCTCTTCTCTCTCCCCTATCTCTCTTATCTCTCTCTCACACGTGAGAGAGATTCTGATTGCTACGAGGTAAAAGCATTATCATACTAAGCTTTTTCCTTTTATTTTTTCTCTTGATTTTATGATTGTAAAGTTCTTGTCTTTTGATTGAATTCAATTGCTTTAATGCCTTGACGGGTTGGTTTTGTTTGTTCCTGACTCATTGACTTGATATTTGTTTATCTTACATGGTCCTCTCTCTCTCTCTCTCTTTTTTTTTTTTTGTTGCTGTTGTAATTTAGATCTTCTTTGTGTGGTAGTTCAGAGTTTGGAATTATTGGAACTGAAAACGGTGCTTACCCCACTTTGGAAAATTGGGTTGGTTTTTTTTTTTTTTTTTTTTTTTTTTGGGGATTAGTCAACTATATATTGTTAATTTTCTAAAAATTGAATTCTTAGATTGACTGTCAAGAAATTGAGTTGAGGATTTACTTTAGTTCTTTTGGTCTCTAGGGTTTTGATCCTTGATACTCAATTATAGCAAGATTAACCTTTTTTTTTTCCTGATTTTGGATAAAATTTAGCCGAACTTTAGCTAATAATTGGCTTGGCTGTTTGTGATAATGCTGAGTGGATTTTTATGACATAAATGTCTCAATTCTCTTAGAGTATATCGTTAATGTTACAAAATCAACTTAGCATAATCTGTTTATCATCCAGGTTAAGTAACAGTCCTCTGGTTAATGATGCAAATCAACTTTCATTGTTTATACATCCTTTTGATGTTTATCATGAATTATTCATTCTGTTTCTGACACTTCTTTCCCTATCTGTCGTGTGGGTTTTATTTGCAATTAATGTGCACTCCATATCATCGTGGTGTGTTTCTTCTTAATTTGCCTCTGATTCTGTGCATTGTCTTCAGACATCTATGCTGTGCTTTTGGTATGATACATTCTTTAATCATATATTATGTGTTCTGCTTTAATCATATATTATGTGTTCTGGCAGATATGGGAACTCAGGCAGAAACATCTGCCATTGAACGACCACAGGTAGTCGGTAACTCCTTTGTGCAGCAGTACTACACTATCCTGTCTCAAGCACCAGAATTATTGCACAAGTTTTACCATAATACAAGTGTGGTTAGCCGGCCAAGTGCTGATAATTTGCTTTCCTCTGCATCAACCATAGATGTAAGTTCTGTGGAACAAAATTTAAATGTTCTTTCTTAGTCATAAGTTCTGTTGAATAAAATTGATATTTGCTCCTTATAGGTATAAATTTTCTTCTGCTGCTTCATCATCATGCAATAATACTAGTTGTAAGCATAGACACACTGAGCTCACACATAAGTAGTGGCTTCTTTAACCCTAAAGAATGAAGTGACAACAAAGAAACAAATGTTCTAATCTCTTAAGCGTGATTTGTTTTTTTTCTGCAAGAATTGCATGCACTGAATTTATTATATGCTTTTTATAATGAGCTGCAGCTTTTCTTTACCAGCTGTCATGATATCATTTGGACACTTCTTCTTATTCAAGCAGCAATATTGTTTAGTTAGTTGATTCTGAATTGTGCTCTTCTTTTGGTTGGTTTATTTTTCTCCCCTTCATCATTTAGTGTGTTCATTTTCCAATGTAGATACTCTTTCTATGGTGATGAATGTTTTCCTTTTGGAACTTTCTATTTACTAAAACATATACTGAGGAGTAATTTAAAATTTCTTGTTCTCTGCTCTAGGACATTGAAAAGCTGATACTCTCACAAGATTATAAGAATTGTGTGATTGAGATTTTGACTGTTGATGCCCAAGATTCTATTGAGGGTGGGGTGATTGTGTTGGTGACTGGCTTCTTAACTGGAAAGGAAAAGGCTATAAGAAAATTTACTCAAATATTTTTTCTAGCCCCACAAGAAGATTTAGCCAGACAAGCAGATAAATTTTTTGTTTTGAATGATGTCTTTCGATATATGGACAAAGAGGAAACAGCAAAATTTGAATCTATTGAAGCTGACAGTACTGCTGCAACTACCCCTGTGACCTCAGATCCTGGTATGTTTTATATTCCTTTTGCCTCTGCTGCTATTTAATCTTACTTAGGGCCATTTTCTATTGTCATTGCAGAGCCAGGTCTCATTCTGATTCCAGATCACTCTGTGCCAAATTATCCAGCCAACACTTTGGAGGAGGATAGTAATGTAGCAGAAGAATCTAGTCATCCATTGGACACTGGAAATGTGCCTGCTGAGAAAGAGGATGTTCTTAGCAATTTACCTCGTACAAAGCAGGATGATGCTCATGCTGCCTCAGTTGTTCTGACTCAGAATGGTGCTGAAACTGTCTCAGAAACAGATGCTTCAGATATCCAGGATGAGGCTTCCAAGAAATCTTATGCATCAGTTGTAAGTTCATTTTCCTGTCTTCAAAGAGAAACATTACTTGACATTTGAAATCTCTGACATGTTGCAGCTCCAGGCAAATGCCTTGAATTTTAAGAACCAGCCATTCCAACAGCGAATTGTGCCTACCAAACCTGTGCAACAGACACATGCAACTGTACCTCGTGCATCATCTCCTCATCCTGTTAGCAGCAATCCTGTAAAAAAGAGCAACAATTATATAGGTTTTTATTTCTGTCACTTTTTTTTTCTTCTTTTTTCCAGCTCTCAATTATCTTTTCTTTTTTCTTATAATTTTTTTTCTCAATTTACCTATTGCAGTCAAGGGGCACTCCATCTTCGTTGCCAATTTACCTATGAACGCAACTGTGGAACAGCTAAGAGAGGCTTTTGAGAAATTTGGACCCATTAAAAGTGATGGTGTTCAAGTCAGAAGCTATAAGGTTTGCATCTTTTTGAATCATTTGCGATCTCTTTGTGGATAGTTTGTTACTTGATGTGATACTAATTATCTACAACCCCATGTGCAGCAAGAAAAGAATTGTTTTGGCTTTGTGGAATTTGAATCAGCTGATGCTATGCAGAGTGCACTGAAGGTATTTGTGATGCTTTCTATTTTTTCTCTCTTTTTCTGTTGTCATGTGTAGTGGTTGTTTTTACTAATTGCGAAGCTGGATTGTTGTGAAACTGATCTAAGTCAGTCTCTGCCTCTTTTCTGTGTTGTACTTATAAAAAAGGATTGATTGGCTGAGTAACTAATGGTCAAGAAATCATATAAGTCAACTGATGTTTATATGCAAACCCTCGCATGTCATGTTTTACTTGTTTGGGAATTTGGTGAGGACATTTTGTACTCTATCTACTAAAATATTTCTGTCATTCACTCATTATCAGTTGATTATCTTCTTGAGCCAAATTATATTGTACTGACATTGAGAGTTTCATTTTACAAATCTGAGAAACTGAATCTGTTCTTGAATTATATATTGAGCTAACTCTAGTGATGGAGATCTTCTCCTATGTTATTCTGAATTTCAAGATCATGATGATCTTTCAGGTTTCTTCCATGATGATCGGTAATCGCAGAGCTCATATCGAAGAAAAGAAAGGCAAGTTATAGTTTTTGTAATCATTTTCTTTTTAATTGTAATTTTTAAGTGCTATGATAGTAGGTCTGCTTTAGATTATGCATTGATTATTATAATTAAACTGCTAAGAGCACTGCTAGCTTTTCCAAGGAAAGCAGGGAGTCCGGTGCATTTGTGATACCCCTTCCTACTTTTTCCTATGAAAAAAGTGTTGTTTACTCACTTCACGATAAAAATGAATGTAAAATTTACAGCTCATGTTTTCTTTGCAGCAAATGGCGATGGAGGAAAGAACTCATCAAGAAGGGGTGGTTTCAGAAATGAAAATTTTAGGAATCGTGGTAACTTTGGTGGAGGCCGTGCTAATGGGAGAAATGAGAATGAGATTCGGGGTGGATTCTCAGATCGGGGTGGATTCTCAGATCAAGTTTGGGGAACTACTGGGCGGAATGTAGAAGGTAATCAGAGGGCTTATCAGAATTGGGGAGAAAGGGTGCCTCGACAAGTTGTCCCCCAAGCTCAAGGTGGGAAGAACTAGGCTGCTGTTTTTTGTCTACTGGATTTTTTCTTATTCCATTTATTTTCCATCCACTTCACTTCCAGATAAAATGCAAATTTAGCGAATCAAATTGAGGAAGCTTGTTTTTTTATTTTTTCTCAGTGCAATTGACAGAGAGTTATTCTTTGGTATTTTGATACATCATATATTGATTTTACTTTTTTGTTTTTTCTTTTCTTTTCATATAGCAAAATGAGAAAGGAGAAGTGGTACACTGCAATCTCGCTCAGGAGGGTGCTGTCATTCGCATTACACGCTACATTGGTGAAACTCTACTCGACTTGCTGTAAAAGCATATTCAATGGGCCATGAGAGGGTGACCAATTTGTTTTTTTCATAACCATGCATGTTTAAGAATATGTTTAGTCTCATAAAATATTTGAACAGAAAATTGAATCTATGATTTTGTATAAAACTAATGACTCTCTTAACCGCTAGATCGCAATGTTAGTTGTTAACATATCAATTGTCTATCACTTGGTTCTGACTTAAAGACAACATTCTTCTGCTACTGAGCCAAAGCTAGCGATTTGGCAAGAAAAATAACTGAGCTAAAATAACAGTTTTCATGGTGGTTTGGACATTCCTGGCAGTGTCAGTAACGCCACCGAATAGAAGAAGTGTTAGTCTTACGTGGCACTTCGAAAATGTGTTTTAAGCTTCATGGCATCGCAAAACCACGAGCTAGAAGACCGTAAAATCCTGGATCCATGCATGCATGTATCTGGCTGCCACCTAAGCCCACAATTCAACTGTCCTATTCGAAAACATTATTAAATAATTTTCCCAACATTTCTTGGGCTCTGGGATAAAAAAAAAAAGTTCAACACGTGGCATCACGTGCCCCAGCGAAATTATCATACGGAACGAAGAAAAATTAAATGCACGTAGTCTTTGTTACATCTGTTTTTGCACAGAGTAATTTTCTTAATTAAAAATTAGCATTCCGACTTATAATGAAATAATTTTATCTTTTCAACAATACTTACCTTTTTTGAAAAATGATTTAAATGAGCTATTGGAATCATTATTCATGCACCTGGCTAAATCCGAATCATCCCACCATTCGGGGAGAGAAATTTACTCATGATTTTTTTTTGTTTTTTTTTTTAAGATGATCGTTCCTGAGAGAGTCCTACTCTAAGACAATCAGGAACTAAATAGTATACGGTGTCGGTTCATTTGCCAGCTAATGCTGTTACTCTTACTAACGTTACCAAGAATCTTACTCCAAAAAATTAATAAAGAGTCCTACTCCAAGCAAAATAAAAAATTAAAAAAAATACTAGTAAATAACAGTACGCTGTTAAAAATGAACACGCTGTTATTTTTGGACAACAAAAAATTAATTGAGTTTAATACCTATAAATAAGTATAATTAATTGGTCTTAATTTCCAGGTCACATCTGAGAAGTCGCTCTCAAACTGATTGGGGAGAGACAGTTTTCATGGACTTGTGGGGACCCTCACCCACATCGACACGTGTTATTATTTAGATTCTTGACACGTGCCCTTCAGGAACCCCCCCTCCTCCACTTCATTTTGTATTCCCGAGGAAAAGCCGTAGAAAATTGGAGTGATGCAAAAGTTGGACCCCACCGTTCATTCACGCCACATACAGTGGGTCTTGTCTGGAACCACGTGCATCGCGCCTGCCCCTCTTTGGCGATCCATCCTCCGCGTCAAGCCGCTGCCTGGCTGACTTAAAAACGTTCATGCTACGTCAACGCCCTTCATTTTGGACAAACTTTTTGGTCAATTTGACAAAATAAAATGTCATCAACCTTAATAAGGTTAGGAACGTTAATAGAATTTATTATTAATTTGATGTATATAATCTTAAGATGCACCAAAAAAAAAAACAAAGATTATGTAAAGGATTCTAATTACTTTTGATTATAACTCCACTCATTCTTTTATATATATATATATTATTTTATTTTCTGTTCACCAACCACTTGTTCTGACGTTAGTTTGTAAATTTCATTATCTCTAACAGAAAAAAGTATAGACATTATAGTGAGTGAACAAGTTTGCATGTGGTTAGTAGTAATAATAATATTATAAAAATTACCTTTTACTTTTTTATGAGATAATTATGAAAAATTTAAATGAATTAGAGTAAAATTGAAGTATTTATTGGTCATTTCTAATTTATAAAATTTATTATTTTATTAGAACTAAAAGATAATTATTTATATTTTTCTTATACTTTTAAAAGATATTTTCATAATTATGATTTATGACTTTGTCATTATAATAAAATTATTTTATTGTTGCCCTAAACATGTCCTCACTAAATCTATATATATCGACTAAAATTACATGTTTCCTTTAATGTGTAAAAATATTTTTATTATTTTTAAATAAGAGTTATTTAAATTTTAAATACAATAGATATTAATAATTTTTTTATTTTAAACTTAAATAATAATAATAAATTCATCTTAAATAATTGATAATTCAAATTATACTTAGTTTTAAATAATATAGATTTGACATGTAACTTTTTCAAACAATTTAAAAGATAATAAATGAGCAATTAGTAATAATTTATCCTTTTTAAAAGATCCAACTGGAACCGCAATCTCACGGCAGCCTGCCAGTGAAGCTGAACCGGCCGGCTATTAGGCTGACTGGTCACGGTTTGTTCTCCCACCCGAACCGTAAACCAGCCTGACCAGGGTCAGATCTGGTTCACAGACACAGTCCAAGACATAAGGGGCCAGAACAAACGCCGCATCTTTCAACCTACAACGATGTAAAGCGTCACAACCACGTGGCGAATTGGGGACGCCTAAAAGGACCGCCACGTGGCCCACTCTGCCTGACTTATCCTGCATCGCGACACGCGCCCTCCCTGAAAAGCCAACTTATTTTGGCTAAACGGAACCCGAAAATAATAAATAATATATATATATATTTAAGGAAAAAAAAACACAAACAAACAAACAAATGAATAAATAAAAAACGTTTGTGTCAGTCATGCCCACGTGTCGCCCCCTTGAACTCGAGTATTGCCACTTGCTGTCCGCTGAAAAACTTTTTGTTTTTTTTAATCTCAGTAGCCCATTCTCTCTCTCTCTCTCTCTCTCTGGTTATCTGGTTCTCTTTTTTCCCTCTCTACAGATCCATGATCCACACGCACCAACGTTTCTGGCTCTTTTCTCTCCTCAACATGCATCTCTCTTCCCTTTTCTTTCTAAAAATTTTCTTTTGGGTTTCTTTTTCTTTCCCTTGAAATTCGTAGCAACTCAGAAAACGGCCAATCATGGAAACGTTTCTGTTTTGCTATTTCGTACTGTGACTTGGGGTTTAATTATGTATCTTCCTTTTGTTGTATAGCCCTGAGGATTCTTGAAAGAAACAAACAGTGAAAGTTTAAAAACAAAAAGCTTTCTTCTGTGTTATGAAAAAAAAGGCTTTCTTTTTTGTTTTTTTTTAACACATGGGGTTTTCTAAATCAGGTCAAATACTACATATCAAATATGTTGTGTTTCATTGTCCAAGAAATTGCTGTCTAATCCGTTGAAGCACTTCCCTGTTTTCTCTGTTCCTTTCTTGGCTTTTAGGTTTTGGACCCATTATGGGAGAGGCAAATGAAAACAGATTCAGGACTAACAGTAGCAGCGGCAGCAGCAGAAGAGCAATGGAAGGCCTCTACTTGGAAATAAACAGACACCCAAGCGATCTGTTGCAGAGATTTATGTCAAGCGATGCACAGCAACACAAGACACCGCCGAGTGAAGAGGAGGATAAAGAGGAGATTGAGCTGAATCTGGGGCTGTCACTGGGAGGCAGATTTGGGGTCGACAAGACAGTAAAGAAACTGACGCGAGCATCATCAATAGCTGGCTCTATTCCATTGTTGAGGGAGCATGATGTACTTAGTACATCACCTATATCACACCCTGTCCTCATGAGGACATCTTCTTTACCAACAGGGACAGAGGAGGAGTGGAGGAAAAGGAAGGAAATGCAGAGCTTGAGGAGAATGGAGGCGAAAAGGAGGCGAAGCGAGAAGCAAAAGAACTTGAATGGAAGTTTGAGGGAAGAGTTGAATTTAGATGAGGAAAGGAGGGAATTGCTTGTAAATAGAGGGAATTGGACGCCAGCATGGGTAAGGCAGGGCGTTATTGGGGCGATGAATGTGAATAGGGGCAGTAATAACTTGCAGGGTTTGGCTGGGCAGCAGCAAGGCTCAATAGGGTCTGTAGAGTCTCAGGGAAGAAGCTCTTCTGGGATGTCAGAAATGGAGAGTAAGCTTATTCAAATTTGTATCTTTACCTTATGTATCTTATTGTTCACTTTATTCTTATGCTTTTCTAATTGTGGGGCTTTGTTAAACCCGTAATTTATTTAGTGGTTGGCGTGTGGGTTAGACGAGGTTTCCAGTTTTGGATTAAATTTACTGGATTTTAGTTGGAGAGTTGGTGCCATTTTGCAAGTTGTTAGCTTTACTATTCTTTTAGGTAGTTTGGGAATTGTGCTTTATCCAGTTTTTGGGGAAAGGCACCGAATTTGAGATTGCCATTGTTTGTGATTAGTGACTCCCCTGATCTATTTCCAATTGAATTACGTTGTATCAGTGCCGCTTGGGTGTAGCTTATTTTGTTTTCCATGAAACCTTGGACAAATAGGAACGAATTGGAGGCCAAGGCAGTGGTCTCGAGAGCTATTGAGACAGAGTATTAATATATTGGAGCATTATCTTTCTCATCTAAATGTGAGAGACATTTCTTGAATTATTCTGTTGCCGGACCAAGGAGGAAATGTTTAATATTATAGAAGGAGACAATACCTATATTAGTTGCATCCTCATAGTCTGGCAGTTGAGTTGACACTTAACAATGTGTATCAGTTGACTTTAAGTAAAAAAAAAAAATATAATGTGATCACAATTGAGGAAAAAAAAAATATTGCATTTCATGCTTAGATTGGGATGCCCTTTAGCATTTCACCAAGCTGGTGGATTTTTTCATTTAAACTTGATTGGGTATTAAGTTGGGAACTTATTCGTCATTATTTTATTATGGCAGATGGAATTTTATTTTTTGTTTTTCAGGGAATTGAAAGGTTCAGCTTATCATGATTTTTTATTGGTCCTGACATACATGCTTGGATCTTTTGTTGTTGGTTCCATATTTCCATACCTCTTTAACAGTGATAACAAAAATTTTGCTGCAAATTCAGCTAGAAAAGATTCCCATTCTTGTGTACACTTAGCAATACATATAAGAGAAAGGCCCTATGGATATATTTCTGGACAAGTAACTTTAGGTGTGTGATGCATCTGACTTGCACTATTTGTTTTTTGTGAAATTGAAATAAAATAGAGTTAACAAATTCCTGTTTCAGATGGAGGCTGGTTAACTAAGTTAGTTCCATTAAGCAACTATGTGTGACTTTCTATCTTTTGTGATCCAAAATTTGGCCATGCTTGATGCCCTAGGTTTTGGAGGTGACCCAAGTTTGGATGCACTGGTTAAACTCGATATTAAGGAGGGTACTAAGAGGAATAGCTCTGCACTGCTTGTTCCCCCATTATGGGTTTTGACCAAGCATGCATGCGTCTCAAGCTGGGCTAAGAATGCAGGTTGATGATCCATTTTAATGGTTATGAGCACTGTTTTCTAATTCATTGATAAATATCTGCCCTCTGTGGTCAGGGGAAAGACCTTTTTGATTTGATCATGTGTTAATTCTCTCTAATATAAAAAGGGGCGTATTAGCGCAGGAGGTTCCAATACTATATAGAGGGTTTGGCAAAGGGTCAAATATATGCAACCTTAACCCATTTTTACCAGGCAAACATTTTCTTTGCTGTATTGGCACCAGTTGTTGCAGTTGGAATTCTTCTGTTTTCTGCCTGTCCTTGTGTAAATATATTTCTACAGTATTTAGATTGTGCATTTCTTTATATAATGTGTAACTTGCAACAAACATCAATTGGATTGTTCAGATGAGATGTATGGTTAGTGGGGCTGAAGGAATAGACCTTCTTTGAACAGACCAAAGGGGTGTCTTTTCTCACATTCTTTACTCAAAAATGCATGGCCCCAACATGAATATACAATTAGTTCAAAAATCAATTGTCTTGCTTTTGTCCATAATATTGTCAGGATTTCTGGTTGCAGTTAATTCATTGATGTTGTCTAGATGGCAGTGTTAGGGTGGTTTAAAAGCTTCTTGCTTGATCGGTACTTCTCACCATTCTCCAAGTATTTTATGTCAAAAATTGAGCTACTTCTG
The DNA here is from genome assembly GCA_021464305.1 of Kandelia obovata. NCBI lineage: Eukaryota > Viridiplantae > Streptophyta > Magnoliopsida > Malpighiales > Rhizophoraceae > Kandelia > Kandelia obovata. The sequence goes on from CM038488.1 coordinate 2,562,787, forward strand.
AAAGAAAGTCTTTAGATGCTTATATTCTTTAATGTTACATTACAGAATGGTCCAGCATCTAAGATTTTCCTTCGCTCAATTCTTTAACTTTCTGGAAGGCAATGTTGCGCTATAGCAAGCTCCGTCATCTGATATCTTCCTTAACATGTAGACTCATCGTGTCAGCTGCCAGCTAAGCCAGGATGTTGATTCATCAATGCTTGTATCTTTTTCAACTTTACACCGAGCAACAATTGAATATCTAGATCTAGGATTCATAACTTGATTTTTGAACTGGGTTTTTCACAATTGTAGATTATCTTCACTTAAAATGCAAAATTATCAATTAACATAAACAACTAGAAATGATGTATTGGTTTTGAAAGAGAGTCATGAGCGTTATTTTGGTTCCCACTTGGGAAGTACCAAGGCATTTCAGAGTGTCTGTACCCTTGAAGTGCTTATTACGTGTATCATTGCTTGACCTTGTTTTCCCTGGCCATGATAGTTGGGTTATGTTTGACTTCTGAAGTGGATTGTTGTTTTGGGCCAATGTCTTTAGGCCTCTTCTGCCAACAAGCATTTCTGCTTTTCACTTTTCATGTTTATCCTTACTTGGCATGTAACTGATACCTTTTTCTTTCTTTTTCAACTGTTATTGTTTAATTCATTTCTGCATTTTTATGATCAGAATACTTTGAACTTCATGAATGCATACTCATTGACTTATTAAGAAATTGCTGATGTTTTATATAAACTTAATGTTTAATCCTGTTCAAGTGAAGGAGAAAATAAAGAAATAGAGTAGTTTTTTGTGGTCTCATTGTTTCCCAACATTGTTCACAGGATCAAGTAGTGTGGGTGAAGCTAGAAGTTCTTCAAGTAACCAGTCATTGCAGGAACGAAGTAATCATGAAGCTGCCAGTTCTTCAGGAGCAAAAACAAATGAAAATGTTTACAGAACCTCAGGACCTGAGTTGGAAAATCCATCCAGGAAGTTTGACTCTTCAGAAAATAGAGGGAGGGAAATTGGGGCAAATGCTATGGAAGATATGCCTTGTGTCTTTACTAAAGGGGATGGTCCTAACGGTAGAAGAATAGAAGGCATCCTGTATAAGTACAGCAAGGGAGGGGACGTGAGGATAATGTGTATATGCCATGGCAGCTTTCACTCTCCGGCTGAGTTTGTCAAGCACGCAGGTGGTGGCAATGTTGATCATCCGCTTCGGCATATAGTCGTAAATCCTTCTGGTAATTCATTTTCATAATGCATGCAAATCCATGTCACCCTTAATAGAAAACTGGAGATGTTTAGGAAACAGGAAAATTGCAAGAATGTTAGAGATAGTTTGATTTTTTTTTTATCTGAGTCTTCCAAGGGAACTTTTATTATTATTATTTCTTAATTTCCTAGAAGAGTTTTTCAGGTGAATGATATGGAAGCTGTTTACTAGCAGCTCTCTTTTCTCTTCTATCAACTCTCTTGATAAGTGAGCTTATGTGTTTTGGTAGAGACGAAAGACTGGGATGCAAAAATCTTGCTCGCTGCTTACGGGGCCATCTTATGCTATGTCCTTATGTGACAACCATGATTTTAAGTTACAATGTCATCTGGTGAGGAAGTTCTTGGTTGCTAAGGGCTGTGACTTGCATCACAGGAGAAAAAGTTATAGAGTGTTGGGCTAAGATGAGTTTTCTTAAGGATGAAGGAGATGAATATTGTTATTAGGGCTTCTTATTATGGTATTTACAAGCCTTTGGCGTGCTCCCATTGGCCACGGTGGATTGAGGAACAAGCTGCTGAGCCCTGTGGCATGTAGGCTTGTCCTTTTGATAGGTTTGCTGTAACGGTTGGGCGTTGTTCTGTAGAGGGTATGTGGAGTAGGGGTACACACACGTCTCTTTCTTTGGACATGCGTTGTTGTTTAGTATTTGGAATAAGGTAGAAGTGAGGCAGGTGGTTATTAAAAAGAGTTGGGGTTGCGACCTAGCCAGCTACTGGGCCATGGATTGGCCGGCAACCTTTTTAAGAGTGGCCTATAGGGTAGAGCTATGTGCCGGCTACTGGGCTCTAATTGGGCCTGTTCTAGGCGTTTGACAATATTATCCTTATTATTATGGATAAAAGGTTTGTACAGCAGTGGTTACGTGGATTGATACCCAAATTTAGAAAGTTGAAAGTTGATTGAAGCCCAGAGAAGAATGAGAAGAGACTAGGTTTCCATTGCTCTCCCTTGTTTATCTTTCTGTTGTGATTATTTGCTTGTATGTGCATCTAATTCATAAATTCGTTTTACTCTTTCGGGAAGAAACAACCTTAAAAAGACAGACTTTCAGTGCAACTCAACCAAAGTTTGATGGTTGGCAAAGCTAATGGTGTTTTATAGAAGTAATTGATAGATTAGTTGTTTTTCCTTGGGGAACAAAATGCCTATGCCCCTTCAAACTAAACGCTCCAGCCCAATTCCGAGCCATTGGCTTAATGATAGAGGCCAGTTGCTTATTATTCTCCTGATTGTTCAAACTGGACCTCATCCACTTGTTGAACTCAAAATAACGATTGATAACATAGTTAATATAGACTAATAGGATTAGGGATGTTAACAGTATTACCCATATTCTTTGCATCATGATCTCCTTGACTTTCTCCATTGAAAATTTAGGTAACGATAGACCATTCTTTTCTTTATTGTTCCAGTTGACAAGTTTCTGGTTATTGGACAATTGATACAATTAGGACATAATTATTTTCTCTTATTGTCTCTTTAATTATTTCTTGAAACGCTAATTGCTCGAAATTGACATAAAATTCCCTCATCGGGACCAAAAGGTTGGAAACTTGGACAATTGTACGAGGGTCCAATTTGTTAAGAATTCAATATACAAGGTTTAATTATATATGTTTTTATTCTTATGACTATTATTTTATGTTATATACGAGAACTGCAACTAAGTGTAGGTATTACTTTAATGTTTTCAGGAAACACAGAGCATGTGGCTTTTCCCATTTTGATTTTAATGATTTTCGCATGATCAAGAAATAGAGAAAAATGATAAAATTTGGGTGTAGCATCAGCATCATCATCATGGGAAAAGGACTTTCCTGTTCATCTCTAACCGTTACAGCTAATAAACATTCTCAAATTCATAACTTAAGCAGGTTAATTAAGGTTTTCTTTGTTTTTTTTTTTTTTTTCATATAATTAACTTAGTGCAGATCTTATGGGATGATGCCGTGTGATCCTTAGAGCAGCTCGCAACTATCCAAGAAAAGAAGAAATAAAAAAAAGAAAAAAGAAAAAACATATCTCGTGCAAATAATTGCAAGAAAATTCTTGGTTAAAAAAATATTTTTTGTACTCCAATTTCTCACACTCTCGTAATTGGACGTATGCAAAACTAATTTGTGGGCGAAATATGATTTAAAAAAAAGGGAGAGAAACGAAAAAAAAATAAAAAATAAAAATAAAAATAAAAAATTAAATTACTATAAATTAATTTATATAGCCTAATGTACAACATATAAGGTATATTTTATCCCTAAATGGAAGAACATGTAATCCCCTTCGTGTTTAGATTAAATTTAAAGTTAAAAATATTACTTTTAAATATAAATTGTATCATCAAACAAAAAATATAATAATATTCAGATTCAAATACAATAATATTACTTAATTAGCCCTTTCTTTAAGTTCTAATAGTTCGATTCAAATACTAATTTTACAAATCAATGACATTAGACATATGCAAAAAAAAAAAAAAAAAAGTCAATTTAGACCATTTATAAAAAGGTAACAAAGACCCACGATCAAGGTCAAGCCCCCTTCCCCTAAAAAAAAAAAAGGGTTTAAGGGGGGGGGGTTCATTGACTATAAAAAATCTAATCACAATTAAGAGCATCAAAACCAAAAAAAAAAAAAGAAATAAGGAATCCCACAATAAAAAGAAAAAGGAGAGACAAAAGAGTCGACATATTTAGAAGAGAAAATAATAATGACAATATTTAAAGCAATTAAAAAAGAGGTAAAAAGAATAAAAAAGACACCACAAAACTCCTAAAAATATATCTAAACATCAATCTAAGAAAAAAAAAAATCCCTTCAAGTCAATAATGATAAAAATAAAAGTACTAACAATAAGATAATAAGACAATGAAATTCTTTTAATAATTTATTATTCTTTTCTTAAGCATTGCACGGATATAATTTTCATGCAAGATAATTAATTAAAATTAAAAATAAATTAAATCCTTCAGAGAGTCCATGATTTCTATACAATACAATCAATTAAATTTAAAAAGGAACTAAACAAAGCACTCCAAAATTACCATAAACACAACGAAGACAAAGCAACAAGCACCAAAAAGTTAAGTCAACACAACAAATACCAATCTATCAAGCCACGCACAATCGCTATTTAAGCTTTGGATGCCTTTGTCACCAAAAATCATCCGAACCAAGCCCTTAGGAGGCCTCTTGCACCAAAAATAAATAAATAGCGAGAAAAAAGAAGAAGAAGAAGAAGAAAACCAACACACGAAGAGACATCTGAAAAAAAGAAAAGGACCATTTTGACCTTTGTTGGTGCTAGCGACGTTGAAAAATGTCATGGCACCATCACTGGAGTCCTCTAATGCAAATATACATGTTTTTGGAGGCCGAAAGATGCACCACGCCACCACCGAACGCACCGCTGCCAACCACCATCTCTACCTGAGACCAGCATCAGTTGACTCCTCAAGTGTTGATCTCTCCATTTTTAATGCCCAAGCGTCGATTGGAGCACAAAATTGGCACCCCTCATACACGGGCTATCTCCGGGTGCCATCGCTGCATGAAACCAGCACTGGTCAACTCAGCAGGTGACGATTTACCCATTGGTGCCACCCACGTTTAGATCGAAGGTCGGCGGAGCCTTATTGTTGGTGACAACTATCTTCTCTCCTTACGACAACCAATTCCATAAACCAGCAAAAATCACTGCTTTTAGGATCAAATCTTGCTTCCGCCATTAGAAGGCATTTCTAAGCTCAAACACACGAGAAAATGGCCAAAAGGAAGACGAGTGTCGAGAGAGAGTAATTTTGAACTTAAAATAAAAGAGACATAAAATAGGGGATCGGTATCAATTTTTTTTTTTAAAAATTCTTTTTCCATTATCTAGTGCGAAGGGTTATTGTTAAAGAAATCAAAATAACTTTTAAACAATTCTTTAAAAAAAATCATTTGAAATTTTTTATGTGTAGTTTAAAATATTTTTTAAAAAATAATTTTTTTTATCTCTCAGGGTCTGCAAAAAATATAATTATTATTTCTACAATTTTCTCCAAATTCTTTTTCAATATTCGGTAAGTAACATTAAATAAAATTATTTAATTATAAAATTTTTTATGTTTGTATTTAAGTATTTCAACTATTAAATATATCATTAATAGAAATAATAAATATAATTACTTTTTTAACATGATAAAACAACAAAAATACACTACGCTAAACTATAAGAAGATTATAATTGATATGATTTACAATTCTAATTTGATATCGTACAAAAAAAATGGTGGATAAAGTCAAAGTGTTAGTCAACTATATAAATGAAATTCAAATCATAATTAAAGAATTATAGAAGAAAATATAATAAATAACCTAAACATTTACTTAAAAAAAAGACAATCGTTAGAGATATAATTTCTTAATAGAGCTCTCCTGCCATGATTGATGAGATATTTTAGACAATTTCAGTGTTACAAACTTCTCCATCACCCTTCATCTATTCACGATCAGTAGTGCACACCTCTTTAAGATGGATAATAATTGTGCAATCATTTGATACTTAAATTTATGCATTTGATGTCCCTTTAACACATCAACTTGTTAAAGTAAACTCTGACAAATTTAAAATTATTATTTAATTAAAAAATAAAATCATAAGTATTTTATGAAATAAAAAATTGACATTTTATAAAAGTAAGTCAAAATCATTAAAGTAGACAATGTTCGTACTTTTTTTAGCGCATTTGATTTTTGTCTAATTCAAAATGTAATTCTTTTGTCAAAATTTAAGATTTTAGAATTTTAAAAGTATGATGTTACAAGCTACTTGTAGACCACTTAATCAAATATATTTAAAATATGGTAGTAGATAGTCATAACGAAAAACTTCCAATGCATTAATTCTAAGATAGTTTGACGGGTGTGATTTTCTGCTAGTATATTAAGCAAGTTTGAAAAAATGTTAAAATCTAGAAAGAGTTTGTAATAGCTTTTAAGGTTAAGTTTAAATATATTTATGAGTTAGAACATACTTAGATGAATCTTCAAGTCATAAAAAAGCTTAAAAGACTCTTAAGTAATATGCATAACGATGACACAACATTGTTATTTAGGTCCAACTTGTATTGCTAGAAAAAGAATTAGTCTTCACTTTCCTTAGTACATTGAAAGCTCCCTATTATGATTGAATGATAAGAAGTGCATAAGTAAGTTTCGTTGACATATTGATTATAAGAGAAATAATTGATAAGGGTACCCGAAAGGGTAAAATTATTAATACTGTTATTGACTTTATACATTCCAAAAAACTAGAATGATGAAAAAAAAAAAGAATGTGAGATTTAGGTAATTGAATATGATAATTAATTAGGATTATCCCTTGTTAACTAGACATTCAACAACACATAAAGGCAGTTTCACCATTAATATTTGTATCAACTTTACGACATGTTAACCCCATTTTTGTATCAAAACTCTCAACCATGCATTTCTTAGCCAAATGTTCATGCATCAGTACCCATATGTAATCAAGTTGATCCAAAAAGTAAAAAAGAAGGAAATTGGACCTTATATTGATGTCTTATTTAAAGTTGTTACCCTTATTCATTTAAAACAAATTGATTACCATTATAGCCAAAGAGCAGCAAAAACCACTATATCCTAACTAGTATAATGTCAATGTCAAGTGTAAATACCATGGTGGACAAATTAGACATGTTATTGACAATTGCTGGACAGTTTAACATATAGTGTAAGAATTGACAGATGAAGGCTAAATTGACTTTTCAAAAGTAGAAAGAAGGCTTAATGTCAACACAAATCCCCTTCCTAACCATAAGATAATAAATTAAATTAAAAAATGTTTAAATAATGATTATCAAGGACCAAATTCTAACTTCACCTCCTCCTCCACGACTTTATTACCCTTATCAAAATAATAAAGCAATTAATGAGACTATAACTATCAGGTATACTTCAATAGTCAACCATTGACACCAAAGTTAGCCTTCATAGCAAGATCATTAAAGTCAAGCACATCGCTGAAAGTGGGAGGTGTTATACTCAAGAATAAATTGTAAAGCTTAAGTAAAGGAAAGAGAAAACTATTATATTTTAAAATAATGTTAAGAAAATTTTCCCTTAAAATGTCGATAGAGTATAATCATCTATTAAACATGATCCTGAGCATAAGGAAACTGTTGTTAATAAAGAAAATGAGTTATTCCTTAAATACATCATATAAGATGAGTACAGTAAAGTCAAGCAACTTAGTTAAACCTTAGCCAAAATCTCAATTATTTCTTTGCTGATGAACTTTGAGTCTTATTAGAAGTCTATGTTGCAGATTCTCAACTAGATATATGTTTTGCTTGACATTTTTTTAGCCAATTTTGACCACATTGTCAATAATATCATGACAAGCAATTACATCTTATTCTTATATGAGGAGATTTTAGTTAAAGGGCATAATCAGACCAAGGCATTGTGCATTTTGGTCATCTATCATAGTTACAACATGTCCTATATCTTTATTGATAACGAGTCATCCTTGAATGTTATGCCTAAAGATATATTGATTGAATTATTAATTGACATTGTCATTATAGAACTAAGTCATATGATTGTCTGAGTATTCAATAGTACAAAATATAAGGTCATAGGGGTCATTGAACTCTCAATACAAGTGAGACCATGTACTTTCAATGAGCCCTTCCAAGTTATGAATATCAAAACTACCTATAATTTCTTGTTGGGTCATCCATGGATCCATGTGACAGAAGTCATTCCTTCCATCTTACATCAAAGGATGAAGTTCATTATGGGTGACCAGTTAATTGAAGTTCAAGTATGATTTGCTTATCTCTAAACCTCTAAGAATGCCTCATATAAGGGCAACCAAAAAAGCATTGGAATGTGCATTTTGATGCTTCAAAATCGAAAATGGGACTTCCTGGTTAAAAGAATCATTTCTTAAAATGTCACCCTTGTCATCCAAAAAACTATTAAAAGTAGTCAAGGTGATAATGAAAAATGCTTTCATCTATTATTTAAGATGCTTAAAGATAAAACTAATAGTTAACTAGTACTTGCCTTAAGGGAAAATATGAAAATACCCATGATGTGCCAACCTAGGATGATCTCAAAAGTAAAGAAATCACATTAAATCTCTAATGCGTAATTAAATAAGAAGAGAGACAATCTAGAATTGAGAAAAAGTTAGTTGAACTAGTTAATTTGGACACTATAGGAAATTTGTAGGAAGTAAAAATCAATATAAGACTTCCCTTAAAAAGTATGGAAAACATTATTTAATTGCTTGAAGAAAACATAGATGTATTTGCTTGGTCATATTAGGACATGTTAGACCTAAACATTGATATAATGTATAAACTCCCTTTGAAACCAAAATACAACCTATGTAACCAAATTTAAGGAGAATGAAATTTAATATTCTATTAAAAATTAAGGATGAAGTTAGAAAGTAATTGGCTTAGGCTTTTTTCAACTGAAAATTTGTCCTAAATGGGTAGCTAACATTGTCTTGGGACCAAAAAAGGAGGGTAAGGTTAGCATATGTGTGGACTATAGGCACGTCAATAAAATTTCTTAGCTTCATAGTAAGTAAAAAAGGCATTAAGATTAATTTCAATAAAATTAAAGTCATACAGGAAATTCCTATACTTTATATACCAAAAGAGGTGTAGGAATTCCTGGGACTGGTTAATTATATTGCCAAATGTTTATCCTAACTAACTACAACATGTGAGCCTATATTTAAGATGCTTTAAAAAAAGTAATTTAAGGTGATGAGATGATTAATGTTAGGAAACCTTAAACATGATCAAGAATTACCTCTCAAACCCTCTAGTTTTAGTACTACAAATTCCACACAAAGCACTTATATTGTATCTCACTATGTTAGAACAATTTCTAGTTTGTGTTATGAGACAATATGATGAAATAGGTATAAAGGGCAGGGCATTTTACTACCTTAGCAAAAGATTCACTGATTATGAGATTCACTATTCACAAATGGGGAGAATATCTTACCTTTTGGCATGGGTAAAAAATTGACTTTGACAACATATGTTATACCATACAACCTGACTTATTGTTAAAGATAATCCCTTTAAGTACTTCTTTAAAAAGCTAGTATTGTAGAGATAAGTTACTTATTGGCAAGTCCTCTTGTTAGAATAATATTTAATATGTTAATAATAAAACTATCAAAGTTAATGTCATAGTAGATTTCTTGGAAGTTTGATTTTTTGGATGAAGACATCCTAATCATATATCATATTTGAAAAAATGAAAAAAAAGCAATGGATGAATGGTAAATGTGGTTTGATAAAACATTAAATGCATTGAGCATTGAAATTAGAGTAGTCCTCATTTCTCCCAAAGGTAAGCAATATCTAATGTAGATAAGTTGCAATTTAAATACACCAACAACATAACATAATATAAAGCATGTGTAATGGCCTTATTGTATGTCATAAATATGAAATATAAGAATCTCAAGGTATATGGAAACTTTTCATAGGTTATTTATTGTCTATTGGGTGAGTGAAAAACATGAGACCATAAACTTGTTCCATATGAATGGTACAACAAAAAATTAGTGGTGCAATTTGATCAAATCACCTTCAACCATATGCCTGACGAAAACAATCAAATTTTTTATACTTAGGCAACGTATACAACAATATACAAAATTAATTCTCAAGTTAATGCTCAAATGATCTATGTTAATGTCCATCACACTTTAGCTTACTGTATGAACATCGAATAAGAGGTAGATGGTAAGCCTAGTATTATGACATAAAGCATTACCTTCTTCCTTAGGCAAATGAAGGTGCAAATAAAAATGGCAAAAGAACTCTGTAGAGGTTGACAATGAACTTCTTCCTCAGTGTAGGCATCCTCTATAAGTGTATTTATAATTTAGCCTTATAACAGTGTGTGGATGTGGTCAAGGTAAAAGTACATTAGGGTTTATGTGAGTTACATGCTAGTGGCCTTTCCATGGTTAGAAAGATGTTGAAAATGGGACATTATTGCTTGACTATGAAATTTGATTGCATTTAGCATGCTAAAAAATGTCATGAATGTTAGATACATGCATATAAAATACATGTAGCACCTAATTCATTGTATGTTATTTCATCCCTATGGTCATTCTTCATATAGAGCATGAATGTAATTGGTCTCATAACTCCAAAAGCTTCCAATGGGCATCAATTCATCTAATGACAATTAAGTACTTTACAAAATGGGTTGAAATAGTATTTTATATAAGTGTCACTTGTAAAGTGGTCATTAAAGTCATCAAGAAAGATTTCATATATTGGTATAGTGTGCTAGAATGGTTGATCATGAATACTGTCATAAACCTAAACAATAAGAAGATGACCAATGTCTATGAATAGTTTGAAATTAAGTATCACAATGTTATCTTGTATCCATAAAAAAAAAAAAAGGCAATCAAAGTAGCAAATAAAAATTTGAAGCGGATCATTGAAAAAATAACAGTTACATACAAAGATTGGTATGAGATATTGTCATTTGTGATGCATGTATATCATACCACCATACATACTTTTATAAGAATAACCTCATTTCCATTGGTTTATAAGATTGATATGATTTTTGCCAGTTAAAGTTGAAACTTCTTCCTTAAGGGTTTTGATGAAGGCAAAACTAAAAAAGGTATAATGGATTAGAATCAGGTATGAGCAACTAAATCTTATAGAGAAAAATAGGCTAAGCACAATCTGCCATGAATAATTGTATCAAAGTTAAATTAAACAAGCACATAAAAAGAAAATGCATTCTAAGTAATTTAAAGAAGGAAACATACTCCTTAAAAGGATCTTATAAAATCAAAGTGACCTAAGGGGTAAATGGACACCAAACTATAGAGGTTTGTATGTTCTAAAAAAAAAAACATTTTCAAGTAGGGAATTAATTTTGACAAGTATAAATAGCAAAGACGTGCTTAAACCTATGAACTTAAATATGGTTGGAAAAATATCTTATATAATCGTCAATTAATATTAAAATCAATTGACTATGAGTCACTAGCTAGATATAAGAGCACGATGAATGAGATTAGAAAGGATGTAAGATGTAAGAAAGAACCAAAGAGCTTACGAATGAGGGGCATTTGGACTAGGACCATACCAAGTTGATGGTTGTATTATTGGCCTTTGTTAATCCTTATAAAACTAGTCTATTTATCTTTTATCACTTCATCCCTAAATGCATTAATTTCTTTAATTGAAGCTATAGAAAATTATCATTTCCCCTCATTCTCACTTACAAACTAGTTGTCTCATGGATAATGGCTCTTTATTGAACCCTAACATGAATGCAATTGATATGATCATATTTATTTGGCTAACATATGTCAATGAGCATTTTAAGAGATAAACATACCATAGATTACATTTCTTTGTTTGAAATTGTTAGGGACATAAGGAATTCTTCCAAACAATATGTCTGGAGCCCTTTGGCAATACTTACAAGCAAGGTTGGATCAATGACTTGAGATTTCTAATGAGAATAAAATTAAGGAATCAATAGGCTAGCAAATTGGGTATGCTATCACAAAGAAAAAAAAAAAGTCAAGATTTTATAAAAATTCTGAATATGGGCATTTACCCTAATAGCATAACACGTGAAATGCTTACATCTTTTTAAAGCAAGGTGATTCTCTTGAAAGCAAATAAACAAAAATATTTAGTTATTCTGGGTTTGGGAAAAAAGCAATCTTGTAGGTGGAAAAAGGGTTCTACTATTAGGAGATAGGAAAAAGAACATGCAAAGTTTGAGAATAATTTTACATATATGACATGTTACAAACCATAAAGGTTAATAAAAAAAGGCTCTAAATAACAAAATTAAAAAAAAAAAAGGACAGAAAGGGTGAAATAAAGTAAAATCAAAAGCCATGACAAGGAGTGAGAAACCCTAAAGCAAGGAAAGAACATTAATTATGATAAGCCAGAACTAGAAAAGAATTTTAAATAATAACACTCTTTCCATACCAAAAAAAAAAGTAGGGAGGAAGAATTCAAACAACAAGTGAGGATCAAAAAAGACAAATTTTTACTAATATTATGTTAGTGCGAACTTGTGAGAACAATCACAACCAATGAAATCAGATTATAATAGTAGCTTTAGATATGTTTGAGAATGCACCTTGCATTTATAACTCGAGCGAAAGGGTGGTACGTCATTTTAAGCAAATTTAGACTACATGTCAAGTTTACTTATGAAATTTCTAGTTGAGACCAATTATGTGCAAGTTTGTGAGCGCATTGTATATTTGTAACTCAAGTGAAAAGGTAAATTAAGACCAATCTTGAGCAAATACAAGAAACATGTCAATTTACTTCTGAAATTTCAATTGTAAATTAAGACCAATTATGTGCAAGTTTGAGAATGTATTTTGCATTTATAATTCAAGTGAAAAGTTAATACAACCATCTTGAACAAATACAAGAAACATGTTAGTTTACTTTTGAAATTTCAATTGTAAATGACAGTCATGAGCAAGTCTATACAAGTTTGAGAATATGGTTGCATCTGTAACTTGAGCGAAAGGGTTATGTAATTATCTTGAGCAAATATAGACAATATTTAGTTTATTTTTTAAATTTTTACTATAAATAGTAATTAAAAGTAATTTTGTGCGAGTTTGAAAATTTATTCTGCATCCTAACATAAGCAAAAAAGTAATACAACCATTGTGAACTATCTTAAAAGATACATAAACATATTTATAGAATTTCAACTAAGAACAGTGGATGAAAATCTTTTTGCACTAGCCTAAAAACACCATAAATCTTCACATATCATACAAATTAATCTCTTAGTAAACTTATTAATTGGGTATTAGTTGATTTATTGGCAAAAGAATTATCAATAAAGAATATTGCTTTTTTCTAGTAACATTATAAGTCCCTTAATAGGGCCCATCATTAACAAGGTCATCCCAATATACAGGTGATAGTTGCATTAAGCCAACTAAGCATACATTGCAAACTCATTCCCTAATCTTAAGTGCATCCTTAAATATACATATTTGGAATAAAAAAGAAAGTTTTTATTCATTTTTTTTATGCTAAAGCAACTCATAAAAAAGGACAACTATTATACCCCTATTATATCTGTCATAATTGAGGACCTCATGCTCACTCACTCTCATGATTAGATATGAACAAAAATTAATTTGTTTGCAAAGTACAATTGCATTTAAATCATAAGTTATTTATTGGGAGTGTAGAAAAGAAAAAGCAACACATGAAAAAATAAAAAAAGAAAAAGAAAAATAATTAGATTGATATAAATTAATTTATAAAGTCAAATATATAATATACAAGATATTCCTTGCCCTTAAAGGAAGAGTCATCCACCTTTTTAGTGCTCAAACTAATTCTAAAGTTAAAAATATTACTTTGGCTATAAGTTTGTATCATTGAACCTTAAATATGAGTCCTCCTCTTTTTAAATGCTCGAGACTAAGTATTTAAGTGTAGCAATAATAATTTTGTCTTCAAGACCTAATAACTAAATCTAAGAGCGAATCTTACAAGTCAACAATCCATAAAATATGAAACATCTAATGAAAAGCAACAAAAATTGATAAACAGCATGAAATCTCTTTCATTATTAAAAAGAGGCTCTTTTTTCATTAAAAGAGGATTAGCATTAACAACCAAAAAAAAAGTTATAATTGAGAATATTATGTGCAAAAAAAGACATTAGGTAACAAAAAAAGAAAAGAGAAAAAAAGTTAAAGTCATTTAGAGCCAAAATAACAATAACAGAAAATAATAATAAAAGGTACATCGCAAAACACAAAAAAAAAAAAAAAAAATCAATCCTAAAAGTACGAGGAGAAGTAGTTTCTTCTTGTCATGGCTGTATTACCCTCTCCCAAAAAATAATTGTCCAGGTGTGTAGTGACTATATATAAAGTTTAAAACCCCTTTCCTATCCAATGTTAAATTTTCTCATATTCTTCACACCGAATCCATCATACTCACCCCTTCCATAATACTTATTTGTAAATATTAGAATTGAGTTAGATCAATTCTAATACCATTTATCATATAACCATTACCCTCTTTTTAATTATTAGAATAAAAATAATTATTATAATATTATAAGATATTTTTAATTAAATATTGAATAATAATTTTTTTGTGAAACGTATAATTTTTTGTATAAGATTTAAAGTAAAAAAAATAAATTAATTTTTTTTTTGTAAAACTTATAGTATTTTACAAGACAATGAATTAAAATTAAAATTTAAAAATATCCATAAATACAATAACAACGAAGTAGCACGCTCGATAAAAAGTCAGGACAACACAATAAATACCAATCTATCTAACCACACACCCAAATGTTCATTTTTTTCAATGAAAGTCAACCAAACCAAGCCTCTAAAAGCCCCTTGCACCAAAACAGCCATAACAGCCATAACACGAGAGAAAGCAAAAAAAAAAAAAAAAAGTGCATTTTGGCCTTCCTCAAAGTCTCGTAGCAACCTGCAACGTTGCTAAAAAATGTCATGAGTACCATCACTGGAGTCCTCCACCATCATTCTATGCATTTTCAAAGGTCACGTGCTGAAAAGGGGTCGGGAAATGCATGAATCAACGAAAAAGCTTGAGGTGGAATGCCACGCCACCATCACACGCGCCGCCGCCAACCGCCATCTCCACCTAAGATAGACGCCGATGGACTTCTTAGGCGCTGATCTCTCCATTTCTAGTGCCTACTAGCCTATTGGAGCATAGAGATGCAACGATTGACGGATGGACTTCCGTCACTGTTGCCCTCCCTTTCCCTCATATGCGCCACCTCTGGGTGTCGTCGTTGCATGAAACTAGCATCAGTCAACTCAACAAGCAACAATCTACCTATTGGTGCCACTTACGTGCCAATCAAAGGTCGGTGTCTCCTACACTCTCTCTACCATAACCAATTCTAAAAACTAGCAAAAATGCCAAATCTTGGCTTCTCCCACCATAAATCATATCTAAAATTTGCGATTAAGGTGTTTCTAAGCTCAATAGGTAAAAAAAAAAAAAAAAGGCCAAAGGGAAGAATAGCATAGAGAGAGAAAGGGTAGCTGTGGACTCAAAAATAAGATAAAAGACGTAAAATGGGGGGACTGGATGCCTTGGAAAAGAAAAGAAATAAAGGAAGGAAAAAAAAACGAGAAAGCAAGGAATGATAAAAATAAAAAATAAAATAAAAAAGGAAAAAGGGAAAAGTAAGAAGACAAAGAATCCACATATACAAAACCACAGCAATTCTTTTCAAATATTTAAAGATTTTTTTTTTTTACTATTTAGCACGGAGGATCACCGTAAAAATACTCAAATCCGTTTCAAACAATTCAAAAGAAAAAAAAAACAGAATGATCGTAAAAATCTTTGAATATTAAAAAAAAAAAAAAACCTATCTTTTTGACTTCTGGTTCGTTGAATTACCTTGCAAAAGTTGGTCAAATTTTATTTTTATATTTAGTACATAAAATATTATAAAAAAATAATTAAATCTTTTAAAAAAAATCTTGGTCTTTTAATCTCAGTTCTCTAAAATTTTGATGTATATATTTTGGTGACATTATATTTATAAAAAAAAAGAGAGAGAGAGAGAGAGAGAGAGAGAGAGAGAGAGAGAAATAAATAAAATATTAAAAAAATAAATGATAGACCTAGGTAAACAGTAATATATTAAATGTAACCCTACTTTTAAACTCTAAAAGGTATTTCAGCTAAGCTTAAAACGATTTATCCAAAATTAAAATACGTTACAACGCATCCAAGTTGCTCCAATTCCTCAATGCCCACAAAAGCACTTATGATCATATTCTTGCTCGTTTATATCTAACCGCAGTTAACAAAGATTTTCAATAACATGGGATTTTTCTGTCGTTTCAATGCCTTCCAACTCTCTGCCAATAGTTTCAAAGGTAGCACTTGCATTTGCATCTGTCTGGCAAATTTAATAATGTGTAAAATGGGTTACATCATTTCATTGCCTAACTCGACATAGACAGTTATTATTAGGTCACAGCTTGAGCTGCATAAGGTCTGAACGCGTGAAGTTGACCACGTGATGTAATCATCTAGTGCATATATCATAGATGCTTTCACGCATAATAACATAGAATCGTTTCTCAAGAAATGTCAAACTCAAAAATGACCCACCATGGTCCTTGAAGATGTGTACTTACAACCTCCGTTTTCCCATGTGCTTAACCTCCATAGAAGAATGATTAGCAGGCTTCTCCCGTGATTTCATCAGCATCATTTGAACATTCCCTTTACTGGCCCTTTGGCTCCTTGCTTTTTTCTGCTTTCCTTTCAAATAACTAGGTTCCATGCGGCAATCGCAAGTAAAATGTGGCAATAATCAATCTCTAACTAATCTAGATTAACAATATATGGATTTTGATTAAGTCACGTTAAAGCTTAAATGCACTTGGATGGCATCTGCATTTTGAAATGAATTGATCACAATGACAATCGACCCCTCCAGGCAACCCCATCTTCAACGTGACTTTTAACAGCCAGATGAGTTGAGACATGTTTTTTTGGCAGGGAGGAGGCTCAAGAGTTGTGGAGCAGCCATGATCTTAGCAAAAATGACAGTGGTTAGTACAACCCCATGGCCAACATGAAATGCAACCACACTGATGAATACAACAGCAGGAAGCCGACTTTTTGTTTACTGATGGAGCGGATGGCTGCAATTGCTGCTCCTCATCACTGGTCTTTGCAAAGCTACTTCTTATCCCATCTGCCAAACTGCACAACGTAATAAAATATATGAACGTGTACATTGCTACTAAAGGTCACATTGCATTGCTATGTGGATGACATGCAAATGATCATGAACCAAGTGCACTTTTAAATGTCAGATGTCATGTTAATACCCAACATGAGCAAGCAGACAAAATCCAATTTGCCTTTTGCCATTATGCTTCCCATTACAGTTTGACACGCATTCATGGACATAGAGAGAGATGGAGAGATGGGGGCATACTTGGGGGAAGAATGGCAACATTTTATTTGGCTACAGTTCCGACAGTAGCAGAATGCCCAGTTATGACTGTAATTAGGACATCTACAGAACGTCCAGCTGCAATTAGAAAAGCAGCTGCTTGGCCATCTACAATGGCGCCTTGGCCAAATAGAGCAGCAGCTTGGCCACCTACAGGAGCAGCCTGGCCACTTAAAGGAGCAGTTTGGGCACCTAATGCAGTGGCTTGGCCACTTAAAAAAGTGGTTCAGCCCTGTACAATAGCAAAATGCGCAGCTACAATCAGAACAGTAGCACGATGGCCATTCACACTTCTTCTTTCTTCTGCAACACACAAAGCACTTTCCTCACTGACAAAGCACTTGGTGTGGGAACATACATTTACATCTGTGGCATAGATACATATACAGTCTACATACACACTCAATCTGAAGAGGCACTAAAGCCTTGAATGGAACAAATATTTGAAAACATACAGATGTGCTCACTTCAAATGTCACGTGCATCTAAGATGTAACACACATGTAAAAGACATAATAAATGAAGAAAGAGTAAAGTTTTGAAGAGCATTTGCATAATGCGAATATTCTTTTCCTCAATCTGCATTTGTGCAAAATGTAAATATGTATAATCACTAGCACCTGTAAATACAAGATTATATAGCAGATAGAAAATGACAATAGCTTACATTGGAAAAGCAAAAGAAGTTGTGCTGTCTCTACTTTCATCAGAAAGGCTGGCAGTTGCAGAAGATTTCCAAGACACCGATGGAGCTGGATTCTTATCCTCAGTTGGATTTTCTGCTGCTCCTGTCTTTGCATCCTTGGTGTTCACTTGTGCTACTCCAGTTGCTTCAATCTTCTCATATTTGACAGTCTGTTGGCCAGTCCCCAGTGCTGGAATTGAAGATTTAGTATCTCTGTGAATTGCGGCAAAAGGAGGTGGTTGGCTGAACATCAATTCGCCTGACTTGGTAAGTTCTTCAGACTTCACCACATCAGCCGGCATAAAGAGATTGTCATTAGAAAAACTGTTGTTTCCCACATGAATGCTAAACAGTGAATCATTGGAAGTGGTACTCCAATCCATTGGTGTTGTAGGTCTGTCAAAAATGATCGATGGAATCCTATGAGGGTCATATCCAGAAGTTCGGTCCATAACTTGTACTACAGGGGATTGCATCGGTGACATAATGTGAGTCAGGGATTCATGAGTGATACCAGAAACTGGAGATATTCCTGTTGGACCAGGCAAAACATTTTCAGATTCTTCTGATTTTGAAGAGCTGTTACTGTACATATCATTGTCATGACCTTTCAACTTTCGTTGTGTATCCTTATCAGCTCCATCTGAGCAAGTGCTGTGCATATTAGGGTCCAAAACTTCTTTTGTCTTCACTTGGATGAGATCGTCCAATGATGAAGATGAACGTGAAGACAAAGAAGAACCTAAACTTACTGCTGGAAAGAGTAGACTGACTTCATTAATGTGAGTGCTTTGTCTTGATTTTGCATGCTTGCTGCTATCACTGCCATCAACAACTTTTGGGGATGAATCAGAATGCTTACTGCTTCCACTCTCATCAATTACCTCAGGACGTAGACGTACTTCAAAATGATCACTACTAGCAATCCGAACACGAAGCTTTGGATATGGTTCATAATTATCCCTCCCATCAATAATCTCTGGTTTTGAATCTGAATGCCGACTGCTTCTGCTCCCATCTTCCAAGTCCATAACTGAAAATGTCAATCCGGGTCAGCTTTTCAATGCTACACGTAAACTAAATTCAAACAGAAAATAATGGCGTGTATAAATAAACCAAGCTTTGGTTTAGAGGGATGCCAGAAGCTCCAAATTTATAAATCTAATGTCCTAGAAGCTGGCATTAAATAAATTAAAAAAAAAACAAAAACAACAAAAAATGAAGGAAAAGGACAAAGACAGTTTGTTCAATTGGGAAAAGAAAACACGTTCCTTGAAGTCTAAAACATCCAATTAGCCAATCTCTGATAAGCAAAATCACCAGCAAATCATCAAACACTTAACCGATGAAACCCAAGATGGCTCAACTTCAAAGCATGCGGCACTTAATAAGCCAAGAACTCCTCGTAAATTTTCAGTAAACTCGAATTGTTCAAAAGTAATCCTATTCTAATCAAAATGAACTAATAATATATATTTTTCCCTCCACCCCAGAAGCTAATTTGCCATAAATTTCTGACTTTCAACTGTTTTATAGACATGAATTCGTCTATGCGTAGAAATGACAAGAAAAATAAATCAAAAGGCCATTACAACAACACAACGTGAGGCCACCACGACCACCAACACTCCAAAACTGGAACCAATGATCAATGAGCATAACACTCCTTCAATTCAATTTGTTATATACATAGAAAGAAGGCTCATTTACGAATAGAAATCGAAGTCAATATAGAAACTTGCTTCAAAATCCCACTGACTAGATATCTTTCCTCTTTTTCATTCTCTATTAGTTCAACGAAATTGGAGAAACTTGATGAGCAAGATCATAGTAAACATAGAAATAAAAATAATCAAATTTAATATAAAAAAACAAAAATAAAAAGAAACTCACGTTTGTATCATTAATTAAATGCTCTTCTGGCCCACGGATCCCGTACAATCAGCCGCTAAGATCAAGTCGCCCGGTGGTGGTGGCGGTGGCGGTGGCCGTCGACCAACATTTGTTCTACTATAATTATCTCCCTTAATTAACAAAAAAGGGGAATTTTAAAAATTAAAATTAATTATAAAAAACAAAAGAACATCAGACAGAAGTAAACTGAAGAGACGTGATTGTGACTTCAAAGGGTATCTGAAACAGGGAACAATGCTCGGTTTCTTTGATTTTTTTTTTTTTTTCATAAAGATCTGTTAGAATTTATGACACAATTTTAATTTAATTTATTTTTATTTTTTTAATCGAATATTTAAATAAAAATTGAAGGAATTGAGAATTTAGGGATTGTGAATAGAAATCTGACGATGGTAGGCATTGCGTCAATTGAGGCCGTCTTTAACTAACTACGGTTGTATTTCGCGCCATCTTTAACTCCTCTCTCTCTCTCTCTCTCTCTCTCTCTCTCTCTCTCTCTCTCTCTCACACACACACACACACACACACACAGGATTGTGCCACGTCGACTCATCAAGGACTGCCTTGGCCCTTTGGCATTTTAATTCGGTTTTTCGGCTCCTCGCCTCCATTGGCTAATTGCCTCTGTTCGAATAATATTTTACAATTTTTCATTCATTTAAGAGTTTTAGCTCACAAATAAAAAATAAAATAATTATAAATATTATAAAATTTTTATATTTTAACAATATAAAATTTTATATTCTTTAAAAATCTCTAAACAACATTGGATCGGATCGAAGTCAAAAATTGAAAGTAAATTAATAAGGATTTGCCCCAACAGAGGACCATAGCCTCCCATTAGGCCATCCCCTTGGAGGTTTCATTATATTAAACGATTCAATGACCTTTACCATTAACACTAAAATAGTCGCATCACCGCCAATATTAATTCAGCTGGCTACACTTTTTCGATTTGAGAAGTAACAACATTTTAAATATTTTATAAACTTTTTTTTTTTCTCTTTCTTTTTCTTATACGAGTGATTAAATATATAATATATAAAAGTAACAATTATTATAATTCTAATAAAGAAATATTTGTATTATACGAGAACTAAATAACAAATTTTTAATTTTGAATAATCACATGAAATCCTCTTAATTTTTCTTCTTTTAACAGTCAAGGACAATTCACATCAACACTTCCCCTCAAGTTGATGCTGCATAGATGTCTTTAAGGATCAACTTGACTAATAAACTATATAATGTTCTTTATATCATTGTCTGCAATCATCTAATCATCCACATAAATTATTAGCAACATAACCATTCGTTACTAATACTTAAGAAAAAGAGTAATCAATATTGCTCTAGTTAAACTCATATTTCTTCATTGCCAGATTGGATAGACAAAACCATGCTCTGGGTGACTGTTTTAAGGCCATAAAGTGTTTTTCATATTCGACATACATAGCTAGTTGATGAGGAGAAATTAAAGCCTTTTGGAACATTCATACACACTTCGTTTGATAAATGTCTGTGAAGAAATATATTTGAACATTATATTAATGTAAAGGCCAATCAAGATTTGCTGCCAATGACAACAGAACAACTTGGATAGTGTTTAGCTTTGCAATTGGAGAGAATGTCGATTAATAATCTATATCATAAATCTGGGTATAATCTACGCTAATAATCTTAAAAGCCTACAGGGGTGGGGTAGTGATAGTCGTTATGAAAGTCTGGTAAATACCGGTAGGGTTGCTTTTCATGATTATGCTAGAGAGGTTTGGAGAAGAGTTAAAGGACTGCACCTCAGGAGCATTGGTGAGAGTGCAGTCGGAAGCTAAATAATGAAAGTTGAATTGTTCTTGTTCGATTTGGGACAACTCCAAATATTCATTATCCTCTTGTCTTAACGGTGGTGTTGTTGTCTATTCTGTTGGTACCACAAGGTCATTCTGGACCTTTGTATGTCCTATTGCTCTATTGGCATCCCAAAAATTGATCAGTTTTCTCAAGTATTACCCTATTGACCATCAAATATAGTCTTGCCCCAGGAGGACGAGGGAGCACCAAAAGTTTTTAAAAAAATTTTCAATTTAACAAAAGTAAAATATATTGTAACGTATAATTATGGATTTGTAAGATCATAGCATCGATATCCATTCTTGTGAGCCCTATATCCCAAGAAGGTGCTTCAAATAACACGTGAACATAATTTTGTTCATTGGTTTTTGTGTAAATGGACATAAGCAACACACCCAAAAAGTTTGGATGAGAGAAAAAGAATGAAAGGTAATGAAATATGATTGGCAAGAATATGTAACTGAGTATTGAAATTCAAAACTCTAGACCACATTGTATTCAACAAGTAAATGACCATAAAACGATGACATCAATCCAAAAATGTTGTGGTGCGCCTTTTGAGCTTAGAAGTACCCTTGTAATCTCGAGAATGTGTCTATCTTTTTTATCTGTTGCTCCATGTGACGTTTGAGAATATGTAGTCTCACGTAGCATTCCATATATTTGAAAATATCCCTAAAATCTCTTATTAATATATTCCAATCCATAAAGTAACCTAAAAAATAAATACTTTAAATATGAAAAAAAAAAATATTCTAATCGTTATTTATGCAATAACCAACTCTAACACTAATTTTATCCCTAAAATTTATTTTTTAAAAATTAAATCATCCAGTTTAAAATTAAAATCATCCAAATAATACCCTTCCCTTCATTTAAGTACCCAAACCAATAATTTTCTTGGTAAAAATATTTTAAAATAATCAAAATTTTGAGTAAATCAATAATCTAATAGTGACAAATTGTAATTTTTTAATAACCGTAATTTTAATAGTGAAAAATTAATTTGTTGTTAGATCCCTCGTATTATAGTTTTGGAGGGGGCAAACTTGAAAGGCTGAGGAAATATTAATATACATTGAGGGGACGAGGGAAGGGGGCAATTCTCCCGTTCACCCCTTACCGCATCCGTTCCTGGTGCGAGCACAAGTAATTTGAATGCATTTCCTAAAATTGACAGTTTTTTTGGTTGATAATTTAAAACTGATAGTATTCGGTCAACGTAGGAGTGCCCTCCTGAGATTGATTACGGTATAGGGGGTTGATAATGAATAGTGGATACATATATTGGGAGGTGTAGGATTGCCCTTCTGAGATTGATTACGTCTTAGGTGGTAGATAATGAATGGTGGATGCATACATTGGGGAGAATGAAATGCTTACGATGATCCTAAATGAATTCTCTCCTAGTACATCTGGTACATTGACACTAACTAGTGTTCCTATGCAAGTCTTGTCTCCTCCATAGCCTGACTATTCCTTATATAAATCCCACGGTTCCCAGCAAACCAAACGCAGAACTCGTCAAAGCATCTGGTCAGAATGCTGCGAACTTGTACTGAAAACACATGGAATTAGTACTTGCTCACAAATCAAGATGCCAGTGTTGTACTTGGGCAACCATCCACAGTGCAGGCCAATATGTCCCTATAGTCCCTAGATATTCTGAAAGAGTCATAAACCTTTCCATCTTGGCTCTTCTTGTACTCAAACAGCAAGTTGGAATGGTCAAATGCCGTAAGTTTTACAAAACCATGATCGTAGTCTCTGTACATACTCCATGAAGTTTTGATCCCAGAAAACTCAGAAAGTGAAGCTCCTGCACCACCAGCAACTACATGTATTGTCCCATTTAGGCCGCCCCTATAGTAGTGTTTCTCTTTGCTGGTGCAAATATTCTGCAGCAAAATAAAAGAAACAACCTAATATTTAGCGAAATAATATAGAAATCCACATCTTCATTTAAGGTTGAATTGATTGTAGTGAATGAATAGGGTGCAGCATATCCAATAGCTCATTTTGGCGTTCAGATGAAATAAACAGTGTATATTGTTACTGATTCAACATCATATTGCCTGCAAGTTCTACAACATAATCCCTCAAATGGACAATTGAACCAAGCCGAAGAAAGAATTCTGAGAATTACCATTCCTAAATAATAGCAGCTGTTATATAAATCTTTTCTAATAATGCTGTCCTAACAAGATAATGTTTGGTTTGAAAAATTGCAAGTAGATAATATGGCTAATCCTTTGAAAAAGAAAAAAAAAAGGTGTCCTAGATGTTCTCATACTGTGAGGTTTGAAAAAGAGTTAAATGCATATAATGTTACCCTTGTTTTCTTAAATAGGTTGTTTCAACAACTCAAAGGTTACCATTACACAAAGAAAATGAAATTAATTTCAATTAAACTTCCAAAGTCAGTTGACAATGGAACAAAGGAATGTGAATATTATGCAGATGATGCTGCTTAATCTTGATACCTGATAAATGGGGCATGTCCTTTCATAGTTGTGCACATGGCCAAACATAGCAATGTCAACCTTGTATTTCCGCCAAAGCTTTTGAAGGCTTTCCCTTCCCATTGGTTCCTCAGATGATCCCTCCACAGCATAATAGAGACAAGAAGAATAACCCAGTACTCGATGTGCAAGAAAAATTAACCATGGTTGCTTTCGCCTGTCAACTGATGCTAGACAATGCTCAATGAATTTGTATTGCTCTGTTCCTTCTCTCCAATCATGTTCTGTGTCAGCTATGCAGAACTGGAACATGCCATAATCAGTGGAGTACCTGAAACAAAAACTTTTTAATATCTGCTACCTAGCACATCCCCGCAAAATACACTTGTGTGAATCAAGGCCCCAGTGACCAGCTATGACAGCAGTAACTCCATTTTGTGATGTTACCAATCAATTCCTAAATGGTATAGCTATATGCTAGAAGAAGGTCTAACTTTCATATCATTTTAATAATTTATGCTGGCTTTTAGAAATTAAGGGATCAGTGGTATATGCTCAAATCTAAAAATGAAATTAAAAGTAGTATTGCTATCCATAATAGCATGATTATTACGACATAACAGAAGTACAAGGTCAAGTAGATTGTAAAATTTAGTACCAGAATTTTGCCCTGTTCTCTGCAGGAACATAGAACATAGTCTCAGCTGGTACGCCACATTCGCCTCCTGAATCCATGCTTCCATAGAAGGATCCTGTTCCTGGCCAGTCACGCTCATGGTTACCACTGCAAGGACAAATTGGGGCTGTAATGTCAGTCGAAAGTCATCTACGGTACATGCTGTGTTTACAACAAACCTGGCAATCATGTAAGGGACAGTTGATGCAATTGGCTCAATTTGTGCTGTAAATTGGTCCCACTGTGACAAGTATCCATTTGCATAGCATATGTCTCCAATGTGGAACACTATATCAATGTTATTCAAGTCTTGAATGAGCTGGCTAGTAGTGTTTAGAGAACCAGGCTGAAAATCATTATATTCACTAGAACCATCAGCTTCACCCTGCAAGATTTGCCGACTTACCTCAGAAACTGAGTTTAGGTTAATGGATTTAAGGTAATAAGCTTCAGTTTCAAGCAGAAAAGGGATCCAGTCAAAGCAGTGAATTTCAATTTCCATTGGACAAATATGTGAACAGAAATCCCAGAAAGAGAGAATCAAGTAATTTTTTATGATAAAAAAATAAGTGGATATACTATGTTTTTTAGGTTCTCATCACAAAAAACAAGAAAAATAATTCAGGACTGTTCAAACCTTTCCCATGTCACCAAAAATTACAACATGCTGGACAGACTTCTGACCAGGATAAGGAGATGCTCTAAACTGGTACTCCTGACTCCAAACAGTTGTACCATTGAACAATCTATGTCCCAGCTTGTAGGTATACCTACATAATAATCAGTAAGAAGAGTCTTATACTAAAGATTAATTCAATAAAAAAAAAGGCATCTGATTTTCGTTTTTTAAGTAACACTGGTATCATGCATCATAGCTCTTTTTAGAGTAAGTAATCTAACAGAAAGGCTAACGTGAACCAACTACTAAAATAGCACACTCCTTCACACAGGAGGGGAAAATATTGGCTCACTTGTCTCAAATACCTATTGTTCCCTGCCTGAGCAATTGATGGACAGATATACTTGTACTCTCACAATAACAACCAAAAAAAGGATGAATGTCATTGCAATCCACTGGTAAAATTTAAGCAAACATATAAAAGCAACAATTTTTCACAATTCTCTTTGCTCAAAATGTATTCCAATCTCTTGTAAGTGATGGATTCCTTTTTTTTTCTAAATGAGGAATCCCCTAATCCCAGACCTACAAATGGCCCAAACATAAGAATTTTTGTGCTCATAGCTGTAAGATTTGAGCGTACACCTTAACCACAGGACTTTGGGTTATCCCTTTGCCAAGTTGGCCAAACCCCTCATGCATGAAAGTTTTATTTTGGGTACATGGAGGTATTACATCCGTAGGTATCAAGATTTATATCAAAAACTCTAATATGCCTGTTGTCTTTAATACTTTCATTTCAAATATAAAGAATTTGAAGGAAATAATGAGTGCATCTGGCAAATTTTCACAGAAATAATTCTATTAATTTGTTCAACCATCAAAACGTGAACGTCTTCATGGCATTATTACTAATATCACTCTTAAGAAGACATTATGAACAGTTGTATAGGGGTTTCCAGAGAAATTTGTGCTGAGAAAAAAGGTTTCCTAACATACAGTGTATTGGGCCATAACTCTGTCAGAAAGCTAGTATGTATATATCCAGGATCACGCCATCCCACTGTCCTTGCTGGTGCACCTGTGGATAGTTGTTTAAGAACTTAAAATTTTGCTACTCATTTTTAATCAGAAAGTTTGTCTAAAGTAATTTATCAAATCTTAAGAAAGGAAGCCATTTTATTGAGTCATGATGAACATAGTAAATCAGAAAGGCAGACCAAAAGACAGTTGACTTTCCTCTTGATAACATTTTACAGCAGACACCAAAGAGATTAAGTTTACCACACATGCTGCCACGTTCAAAGGTCAAAGTCCCAGCAGGGTAACATATTGTGTCACCTCCTTTACACCTCAATTCAACAAAAGGTTCTGCTTCATTGATTGCATACCCACTTGTCCATGTTACAGTCATCTGAATGTCAATATCTAAGCTCTATTATCTCGAGAAACTGTCAGCTCCATTACTAACTTTCAGTAATTATTGAACAGATAGAATGATTGAAAAGAACTATAGCATCCACATGTAAGCAGGCATAGTATGATTTAAATAGATATAAGAAGGGGAATGCATCATTTTAGTGAAATATGGATGAGCTTTGAGAATCATAAAGAAGTAGAGACTGGATTTACTTCATCCCATGCTTTTCCATGGGCTAAGCGTGGATAGACTGGTGCCCTTGGATTCACAAAAGCAACTGCATTGGACACTGCCACCAGTTTTGGCTATGATACAAGGAAAAAAAAAAAAAAGAATGATGAATTTTAGCAAGGATTAACAGAGTCGTACAAGGCCAATGATATTTCTTGCAGAAAAAAAACTCTTTGTGACTAAACAATAAAAAAGAAGCAAATAAAATGATAGAGGTTTCATCATGTAGATGCAAAACATGTCTCCCTGTTATGTAATTCTCTGAAGCTTCTGCAGAATGTAGACAATGAGAACAAAACACTGTACCTCTAATGCAGAATTGACAACGAGGTAGGTGAATGGTTAATATTGGACAACAAGATACTTGCACTTTATAAGATTCTTTCATTGTTTCTATGAGCTAAACTAATGGAGTTTATGGAACTTTTTCTGAAATCTTAGAACAGACTATTGCCATTGTAATGCAATAATGACCTTTTGACAACATTAAACATAAGTAGGATAAGGGCCTGGGAAAATAAATTACTGCTGATGATTTCTCAAGAATGTGGCTGCAAATGTATCTGAAAAGTTGTCTCGTTCCATTTGATACAACCCCAGGCAATTTAGGAGAACGATGCCTAAGGCCCTCATAGACATATCAAGGATCAAAAGCTTACATGGGACAATTACAAAGTAATAATCAAGTTTTTCTGTGCAGAGTAAAGGGCAAAAGACAATCATGATTGTACATTGAAAAAACCACCAGTGAATAGTGCAAAAGAGAAGTCTGATCGCTGGTTGATCAATTGTAGCCTCAGCAACCCTTTTCCTGTATCTTTGTACTCGGGACTAGAGTAGTTGGCATGCTGAAACTGTAAAACAAGACCATTCTATTTTACAACTGCAAATTTTTTTTTTTCAAGTGAGGGAAACTTAAAATGAAAACAGAAAAGTTCATAGAGATCTAATTAACCTTAACGGGTGCAGAACATAACAATGGAGGAAAAGACCTCGGAGTTTCAGCAGGGCAGGTGGAAGCACTGAAATATTACAGTAAAATGTACTTCTAGTTAGAAGCCTCAAGCAATTGCATAAAACAGCAGTGTCACATATCACATATGCACTGAAAGCAAGCATGACCAGAGACAGATGACAAATTCAATATGAATGCAACCTTGCAGAATTCGATGAAATGGGGAAATCCAAAGTACCTGAAATTGGCGGGCGAAAACACTCCAATCCAATCATCTACCGATGGAATTGGAGAACTAAACTCCACAGTCACCCACCCTGAATTCTGCCCCTGTTGCAGCAATCCATTTTTACTATTAGCAATCGGCAGAGACTCGCACAAACAAAAGTTTACGGTCACTTGGGATGTGTTTAACCACCAATTGTCCTTCTATGCATGAAATATGACTCCCGGAATGAAGGAGAAGCAAAAGGAGGTACAAGAAGCAAGCTCACCGCAAGTCCAAGAATTGAAGGAGAGGCCTTAACATAGGCAAGATCAGTGAGAGCAAAAGTTGCCTTGTGAATGGCAATTCTGGAGAAAGGATGAACCCCATGTGACCTTGCTTCTTGAAGAGTTGCAAGAACAGCAATTACTGAAATTGCAGAGAAGATTAGCCTTGATCCTCTCATCCCCACCTAAAAAAAACCCACAAAAACAAAGCACAACGTTAGAAAAATAAAATAAAAAAACTAAACCTGAGAAAACTCAAAAATCCAAGCAGACTACTTTGTTTTTTCAAAAACAATTTTAGGCTACCCGGCCAGTGACTGAGAGAATAACTGAAGCGCCAACCTGGAAGAGCAAGATAAGATAGAGCTCAATAGTTGGTTAGAAGATGGAGGGAGTTCCAATAAAAAATGAAAAAAAAAAACAGAAAAAGAGAGAGAGAGAGAGAGGAGAACATAACCTGACAAGGATTCGAACATCGCACGGGAGATTGCAAGAAACATGGAATGAAGTCTCCCAAGAAAACATTTTTGTGCACGTTTATTTAATCAAAATGGGCCAATTATTTGTCCGCAGGTAATACTAGATTGGTCATATGTAACATGTTTAGTCTTATTTTTGTTTTGTGAGGCATGCAATTACGTGTATGTGTGTGTGGGGCGGGGGGGGGGGGGGGGGGGGGGGGGGGGGGGGGGGGGGTGTGTGTTAAAATTATGCACCGACATTTCCCTGGTAGTCACACACTCCAACATAATAAGGGATAAAAATTGCATTCGCAATTGTATTGATTTGAGCGTTTCCTTTAAAAGATGATTACCTCCTGCGCAATAATAATGTCATCACGCGTCGATCTTCCCAGCGTGAAAATGGTTTCAAGTGGGCTAATTAGGGAGTTCATCGGTGGCCGTAACCTGTCGACAATCACTTTTGCAATGATTTTGCAACTTACATTGCAAAGCGAGATAGTTCGGAATTGATTAATCCTCTCAGGGTGATCCACTTTTGAAGTTAGACCAAATGGTGTTTCATTGATTCCATAACAAGCCCTCCGGCCAGAAAACAGTTCCTCGCCAATGGAGTGAGAGAATGCCCAGCAATGTGCTCGAAAAAAGATTGCCTGAAAACCATCTGACCCACCATGTAAGTCTCCATGGAACTGAGTGCGCCATGCACCTCCTCTGCAAAAGGTGGAATAGCCACCTTTTTTTCACTGGCGAATTGCTTGGTCGGCCAATAGACAAGAGGAGAGCTTGTTTGTCGACTCTTGGCTCCGAAAATCAAATAACATAGAAATTACTAGCCATGCTTTTCAACTGTCCTTAATCGTCGACCCATTAATTATTATTATCTCTTAAAAGCTGCTATTTCATTTCGCTGCCTTTATTGGGCAGTGTAGGAATGAAAATATTTGGGCTTATGGTCACGTAGCAAAATCCTTTTCGGTTTTAGATTTTTGAAACTAAAATAGTTCTTATTATAAATTAATATATTTTTAAAAACTTAATTCACAAAATACATAAAAATATAAAAAAAATTAATCATTATATATTATAATATTATTAATTTTTTAGTATTATTAGAATTTATATTTTACATTGTATCTTTTTATGAATTATTAAATTATAATTAATATAAATAAAATTATTATTTTTATTCTTGACAATCTAAAACTTACTATTAAGTTAATTAAAAATTTAAAATATTTTTGTTATCCCACTGTTTGAAATACATATGAGTAAGAATATTTATAGTATTTTTTTTTTGAAAATATCTACTCTAACTTACTATATTATAATAATTTATTTATAGTGACAAAAGTTATTTTTATGGATAATTCTATTCACACTTCAAAAATTAATTATTTTTAAATAATTTTAAAGATAATTTTATTTTTATTTTATATAGTTTGTAATACATGTCTTTTTTTTTTTTTTTTTTTGGCATTGGAAACCATTAAGGAAAGTGTCCGTGTGAAGAAACCGATAAAGTTGTTCGAAGTGAACATGTGTGCATCAAAATGTGAGGCAATCGACCAAGAGATTTTACTTGAGCTAGCAACGTTGGTGATGTTGATTATGAGGTCCAAAGAAAATGTGTCCATGTAAAGCATATAGTGGCATCCATAGGCACACAGGTGTTTTTTCCTTCTTTTTTTTTTTTTTTCTTGAAGAAAATTCATTGATGTTTGCAACAAAACCAACCCCAAGAACGAGCTTAATTTTTTTAACAGAGTAAGCAACTTTTACAAAAGTAAAAGTTTTAGTACTTCATTAATTGTAATGGTAAAAAAAAAAAAAGAAATACTAAATGACTTTTAAAAAGTCTCACAAGTATATTTTTTTTAACTAGGAGTTATGTTTTTTTATACAAATCAACCTATAATTTAAAATTATTATAATCTTACATATAAAATCTTAATCTTTCAAGAAAATTATTGAACTTGTGTCTTATAATTTCATTTTTGACCTTACTTATAAATATACAAGATGGTCTTGTAGTTAGGTCCAACATAGGTTAATGATATTATAAAAGAAAAAGATCTTGTACACTCCTTCACGTGTATTTGTTCCACTTCAGCAATCCAATTATTAGTCATTCGTACACCATGTTAACGAGAGTCAATTATTTAATTGGGTTTTAAATTACTATTGTTTATACCAAATAATGACTTATTTTCTTGTTGCTATGATGTATAAGATGGTTAATACAATATGTTGCCAACAAATTAAGTGCTTTACGGCATTATGTTGGACCATTCAAGATATCATGAGTTTTCTTTTCGGTGGTGACTGTTGATTTTATTCTCGTAGGATCATTTTTTCGTCTTTGGATTTTTTTTTTTTTTATGTCCTTACAAGGATTTTGTGAATATTCATACGATTAGCTCTAATATGCATATTTAGGAGGGCCTATTTTATTTTTTGTTTATTGTAGATCTACTTGTTTATTTTAAAGTGTTTATGTCGTAGATTTTGTTTTTAGGATTGATTAATTTGGAAAAGCAACATCCAAAAATAAATTTCTTGTGCATTAAGGAAAGACTTTAAAGAATAAGAAAGTTAGAACTTTTAATGCTCGTATCAAAGTGTCCAGTTATTCGTCCTTCATTATGACATGATATTCTTGTATGCTTTAGGGCAATGATCAAAAGTTTTTGCAAGGTTCCATATCAACTAAGTGGATTGTTATATTATATATATTATATATATATATATATATATATATTTTTTCATTAATGACATTGAAATTATCAACTTTGGTGCTCTTAGATATTCTAGTTACTAAATATTATTTCTTGGTACCATGTAAGTAAAATCTTGGGCAAGCTAAATCATTTCCTTTAATGTAATGTGGAGAAGGGTCTAATCAAAAGTTGCTCGAGACTACTTTAGTGAGATGTTTGTTTTTTTTTTTACTCTTAACAAGGAGTTAGGATACATACTTAAGTTTGATAATTTTAAGCATTAGAAATATTACTTAAAATGTTATTCTTTCATGGTACAAGTCAACATCTGAACAAAAAAATTATTGTACTCCAAAAAAAATGGTAGAAATTTGTGAGTAAGAGAACATAACATGCTCTAATTTGGTATTGAATGTAAGATAGTAATAAATCATTTATAATCGGTTAAAAAAGTGGATTGTATTTATTTTAATAATTTTGAAATATTTAAGTGATACTATAAATTATGATATATTTTATATTAAATTATTTGTTATAAAAAAAAAGTATAACAATAACAATGCTAAATGAATTTTTGATTTAAGTAAAATGTGTTTAAGGACAAGTAAAAAATTAGTCCATAACATTAGTTATAACCTTAAAGCTTTCCCACAACTTGTCTCGAATGGTATCTTTAAAATGAATATATAAACAAGAGAAAAGTTAGGTTGGCATAAACCGATCTAACATTGTTGTATAGATAGTTTTTTAAAAGATTTCTCTGATTGTCATAACATCCAAGGCCCAAGCTACTGCACCATATTAGATTGATCACGGGTAGAGAAAACGTCAAAAAGCACTAAGCATAGAGAAGGCACAATAATCAAAAGAAAGTGGCTCAGAAAATTAGACACTTGAAGTTGAGATCAAGAACTAAGCTACAGAGATTCTTATGCTAAGATTGTGACAAAGTGTTAGGCTAAGAAATGCACAGAACGAGTCAATGAGCCTGGTGATCAGGCTCTCCCTAGACTGTGCAGGTTGATTGGCACATGAAGATTGTGACAACAGAACTAGGCTGTAAATTTTGTTTTTGTTAATGCACCTGTTAGAATAACAAAGAAACTGTAGGAAACAGCTTTGCAATGGCGGTCCATATAACACCAGCTTGAGCCTAAAGAGGAAGAGAAATCAATGAACAATCCCATTAGTCGCCACCCCATCAACTGCATTGGAGTTATTGCCATCAGTCTCTGTCAAAGTCTGAATTATGCAAGCATTGTGAAGTTCCCTAATAATGCTACGTCAGGTGATCCACTGAGCAATTACATGTTCAAATAGAAGACATTTTATTAGGAACCATTTTAATCAATTAAAGTAAATAATGTAACAAACCTGAACTGATTAAAAGATGCAATAATCCAAATAGCGTAAAATGAAAGCCTCAGTTACAAGGTACTGAGAAATCAATTGATAGCAATATCACGCGAAAAAACAACAGATACCAAAAACTAACTGAGAAATTGGCAAAAACTGCAGTATGTTGTGTTCCATCACTCCATGCCAAAGTACATGAGTAAAAAACTTCAGGATTTTGACGACTGCTGAATGTACAACAGACTAAACCAGTAAGGCAGAAGAACATTGACCACATTTAACAAAGATTTAGAGACCCTAGGGTAGACGCAATGAATTCTTCGTCGAAAAAGAACAGCAAACACTAAAAGAATCTAAGCTATCATTGGATCAGATTCTTCAATGAGCAAAACTAGTAGTTCAAGGATGGTGATTATGTCACACAAAGAGAAGTCCACTTGCTTCAGAAAATTTTCAGTAACTTCCTGCCATAGTCTCTTCCAGTTTCCCTCTAATTCAGGCCCCAGCTTTTAGCAATCCTACTTACTGACGTCCCAAAAATGAATATGAACCTGGCAACAAATTCAAGGACTCTCTTGAGTACAAGTACTCGATCACCTTGTCAAATGCTGGTACCCTGCTACAATTCCCAGCTATTGTTTTCAAGTTCATTAGCAACAGTTTCTAGCAGAACCCCATATCTTTTGAATCCTAAAATTGCATGTCTATATATGGATCAGCTATCAAGCTTGCCCTTGCCACATAGCTCTCCCTCACCATGTGCATCTACTCCCTCACTGCATGTATGGAGAGACAGAGTCTAATTGATATTTTGATGAATTCACCCAAGGCTCCATTGCTGTCAATGGGGTTCTCATCGTTGTTGGAGTAGAAACTGAGCATTTCTTTTGAGACATGAACCTCGAATTTCACATCAGTGAATAGACACTCAAGGAAACAATTGATCTGTTCCCCTTTTCAGAGTCAGATGCAGGTTGCATAATGGACAGAGGTTGTTGTGGATCAAAAGAAAAGGGTTTCTTCTTCCATGAAAACTCATGATGATACTCAGGAAAACTAGTGCCCCCTTCTCTGCTTGAATATATATATATATATTTTTTATTTGTTGGTAGAACCAGGCCAGATGGGGTGTTCATGGTGTGGTTTCTTGATGAATCTTTTCAAGCTCTTTCTGCCCTTCTGTCAAGTTCTCTGGGATTGTTTTGATCTGGACTTTGGAGATATGGAGAGAGGTGAATGAGAGTATGAGAAAAAGTGAGGGAGGGTTTTAGAGAGGTTCTTCATTTGGTGCGAGAGAGATGGGGGTTTCACAGAAGTAGCTTAAGAAGAGAAGAGGAGGGGTTTTGATTGATTTGTCCCATTTCAGGAACAACCCTCTCCCAATAGTTATAATCTTAGACTTTCTTAAACTCCATAAAGCATCCATTGAGTGAAAATTGGAATTCAATTGAGAAAAGTACTAAGTGGCTAATGTCATTGACACAGATGATTTTAAATATTCCAAACAGGTGCTTCCAGTTTGAGTTCTGTGCAGTGGAAGAGCTCAAGCAGGCAACCAAGTACAGGAACCTGGAAGTAGTTCATGCACTTAGACCAGCCCAGTTCTTAAAAGCAATTAGCGCTTCCATTTTTCTGAAGCTCCTCTTTCTCAACTTTGACACTTTCAACTTCTTATGGGTCTCCATGAATGCTTGTTTGTACTTCCATTTATCCACAAAAACTTTCATCTCCTGAGATTTCTCCACAACTTGCATCACTGCATCAAAGAAACCCCCCTTAACCAGAGCATAAAGGAATGCGTCAACCAAATTGTGATCAAATTGAATCCCCTTCTCTTTGTCAGTTGAAATCTTCCGTTTAACCTCATTCCACAATATCAAAACACAGAAGTACTTCCCTGCAGTCACATACCCATTGATCATGGATAGATATGTTTGGTCATTTGGTTCAAACTGCATGAAAATCATTCTTCTAAAAGTTCTCTTTGCATCTTCTAACCGCCCAGCTTTACAAAAGGCATGAATAATTGAATTCCAATCATGTGTTGTGACTTCAACTCGAGGGTCCTCAACGACTTCATCCAAAAATGCTGCCATCAACTCAGGCCGTTGGTTCTCCATCAATCCTGTCATTACAGTCAAATAACTTCCCTTCAAGTTGGATATTCTTGCTTCTCTCATGTCCCTGAACAAAGTGAAAGCAGACTGAAAATCTTGGCTTGTCATGGATGCCTCTATTAGAGCATCATAGTTTCCTACATCTAACTGAAGCCCTGAGTTGCTTATCTCCATGACCAGTTGAGTAGCTTCAGCTGTTCTATGCTGTTTGCAATATGCCTTCAATATTGGTACATAAACTCCTAGCCCCGGTGTAGCACCTTGAGCATTCATTTCATCTAGAACACTGTGTGCTTTATCTGATAATTCAAGATCGACACATGCGTTTATTATGCCAAAGCCAACTGAGTTGTCAACCAAAATGGTTTCTGGCTCCAACTTATGAGCTTCAACAATCAAATTTGCCAAATTCTTAATACCTTTATCCTTTAGAAATCCTTTGACCACTTCACGGTAAGTTTCTGCACTCAAATCCAGACCCTCTCCTCCTTTTTCCTTCAAACTACACAATATAGTTTCAGAAATCAAATCCAAATTCCCTGACTTTACATACCCACCAATCAAATTACTATAAATCACTCTTGCATCTGAAAATTCAAACCCTCTTATTAAATCCTTCAACTCGGTTATCTTATCTTTCATCCCTTTGGTTGCGTACAAATAAGCAAGATGCCCAAAGCTTAATTCATCGGGCCTAATGTTCAAAACTGACATTTTCTCAATGACACTTTCAGTATCTTTAACTGATTCAAGTTCACGGCAACACCCCTCCAAAGCTACATTAAAAGCAGGCAAGTTAGGCTTCATAAAATCCAATTTCTCATCAATAGCAATCCTACAACTTTCCTGAAAAACCCTGAAAAATGCAATGAAATTGCCATTCTTTCTGCTAATATCAACAAGCAAATCACCCCACAATGCAAAAGGCATGTAATACCTGTTCTTAAACATACACTTGACTAAAGCAAAAGAAGGGGCGGCAGAATTGGCGCATTTCATGGAACCAAGAAGCTCGCGCACCGTATCGAACTCCAATAATTCTGGGTTCTTCTCCATGACATAAACAGCAGAGGCAAATGCCCTTTTGAGATTGAGAGTGTCATGGAAAGAGGAGAGGTGGGCGATCAATGAGTTGGTGAGAGGCTTTTGTGGGAAAGTGGAGTTTGCTGTTAAGGACTTGAAGGACTTCCAAGCCTCATCGGTGTTGTTGGCGAGAAGTGAATCTTGGAGGGTGGACTCTAGAATGGTTATGCGGTCTTTGGATAAGGCTTGTGGCGGCACCGTGCGATCCACGGTGGCGGTGGTTGGCAGCGGTGTTCTTTTAGGGCCAAAGATTGCCGGTTGCAGGAAAGAATACAGAGTTGGGATTTCCGGCGAGGAGGAGAAGGGTCTATGTGGAAGGGAGGAGAGGATCTTTCTCCACATCCTGTGTTCCTGTGGAAAAAGAAAAAGAGCCTTTGTCCTCCTGCTCCTGCTCACTCTGCTTTGCTTATATAGATTTGGTCTTTTTGTTCGTAAAATGTCTCGTTGGAGGGGGTGGGCGGACTTAGATGGAGAGTGCCAAACCGGTGTGGGTTGATTTTGTGTTATTTTGAGTTTTCGTTATTTGTGAGTCACACGAAATTCAGATTATTTTGTGTTTGAAAGATTTCACTTCAGGTTTGGTTCGGATCCATGTCGTAAATTGATATATTAATTTTCCTTTTTTAAAAATAATTTTTTTACTAATTTTATATTTTATTATATATTAAAATTAGATTTAAATTGACGTTTTACTTTAATTTTAGATATTTAGTTAAAAGTATTAAAATGGAAAAAAAAATCTAAGTATACTTTTTATGATAATTAATTAAACTAATTTATAGTTAATTTAATTTGAGAATAAATAATTGAAATTAATTATATTATCAACTATGAATAGTTACCTAGTTAATTTTAAGAATTTTTCTTTTAGTTTAAATTTGTATTAGAAAGATTGAATGAAATTAAAATTAAACAATAGGTTAAATTTAAATTTTTAAGTATAATTGACATTTTACTTAATTTAAGAATTTTTAAATTAATTAAATTTATTGATATTTCTAAAATTAATGAAACTAATTAATATTCTTTGAATTAAGGAAAACTTGTCATATAATAAAATAATAATGAATACTTGAATTGCGAATATTATTATATTTATTATTTTTAATAAAATAAATTATTAAAAATAAAAAAAAATTATGAATTCTTTTTTCTTTCTTTAAAACAAAAGGAGATCTTGGGTGTATTTTTTTAAGAAAAAAAGGAACTTGGTAGAGTTCTTTTATTTTATTTTTCTTTCCTTTTAAGAAAGTATAAAAAAAGGAAATCTATGAGTAATTTTATTTAGTAGTAATTTTTTGTTCATATATTTTCTCTTAAAATATTAAAAAATTAAATTTTAAGTACTTAGAGAGAACACTTTTTCCTTTCTTAATTTATTTTTCTTAATTTACATAAATTAAGAAAGAGATGTCACATAAGTAAAATTAATTATATGACTAAGAAAATTAATATTTGAAATTGAATAATATAGTTGTAAAAAAATAATAATGTAAGTTAAATATATTTGATTTTATAATGTAAAAAAGAAAATTACATACATATTAAAACCTTAATTTTATTGAAATATTAAAAAATTAAATATTAACTATTAAAATAATGTTAACTATTAAAATGAGTATAAGTCTACTAAGAAAATCATACAATTAATAAAATATTATCATATAAATAAAATTAATTATGTAACAAAAGAAAATTAGTTAAATTGTTTTATCTACTTTAATAATATATACTTATAGTAATTTTAGATTTACACGTTGTGTGCGTTTATCATATTATCTAAGAATATATTTTTATTTATATTTTATTTAAATGCAAAAATAAAAGTAAATCTAAATTATAGGTATTTTTAAAAAATATATATAAAAATAAAATTGATATTAACTTTTTTCTCTTTCTAATAAAAAAATTGAAAATAAAAAAATAAATTATAAGTATTTTATTTTTTATAAATTATTTTTTTCTTAATTACAAGTATTTACATTGTATGAATTTTAGTTATAAGTGAAAATTTGTCAACATAAGTATGATATTTTGTTATACATGTTAGATTATAATAAAGTAAATTTAGTAAATAAAATATATATTAAAATCATAATTTAATTAAAATATTAAAGCATATAAGTGTTTTACTAGTTTTCTATCAACTTTGTAATTATATTATACTAGTATTAGATTTACATGATATGCAAATTTATCATATTTATTTGAAAATATGTTTCTATTGATATTTTATTTAAATAAAATAAAAAAAAAAAATTTAAATTATGAATATTTTTTTTATAAAAACAAAAAAATGAAATTGAGAGCATTTTTTAATTATTAATATTTGTGTTTTACAAATTTTAGATATGTACGAATAAATGTTCATATGAATTGATTAAATTGCATTATATATGTTAAATTATAGTTGAGTATAATGAATATAAATGTTAAAATTCTAATTATATCAAAATGCTAAGAAAAACTACAAACTAATTAATAAATTAATATTAAATATTACAAACTCTAAGAATCTACTAAAAAAATTAGAATTTAAAAAAATATTTAAATATTTCAAAAATTAGACAAACATTATCAAATATTATAAATTATAAAAATATACTAAGAAAATTAAATTTTGAATTAAATACTTAATAATCATAAAAACAAACAAATAATATTATATAAACATTTTAGTGACTTTCTTTCAAATTTGGTAATATTAATATATAGTAGTATTAGACTCATGTTATATACAAATTTATCATATTTATTAAAAAAATTAAATTATGAAAAAATAGGATTCTTTTTTTCTTATTTATTTATTTTTATTTTTTTATTTTCCTTCATTATAAGTTTTTCTGTTGTGTAAATTTTAGAAATATGTGAAAAATCACAAATATAAATTGAGTAAGTTGTAATAATATTATATTATAATTAAGTAAATTGAATAAATAATATGTATATTAAAATATTAATTCTATTAAATACTAATAAAATTAAAAATCAATTATTAAATAATATTAAATACTACAAATTATAGAATCTAATGAGAAAATTAAAATTTTAATTAAATAATTAGATATTTTTAAAACTAATTAAATATCATCACATAAGTGTCTCATTAATGTTTTTCAACTTTGGTATATATATACACACTAATATTAAATTCACAAGATAATTATTATATTTGTTTGAAATATACTTTTATTTATATTTTATTCAAATGAAAAATATATAAAGAGACTAAGAATGTAAGAATTTAAAAAAATAATAAGAAAAAAAATTTAAAAGTATATTTTAAATTTTTAAGAAAACAAAAAATTAAAATTAAAAATTAATTTATGATTTTTTTTATCTTTTTAAGAAAAAAAGATAATTTTGAAAATATTTTTTTCTCTCTAGAAAACAAAAAATGAATTTAGTAATTTTTTTAGAAAAAGTAAAAATTTTCCTTTGAATTTTCTTAAAAAGGAAAATATTCTCCTAAAATTATTTTAATTTAAGTAATAATTTTTATTTAAATTGAAATTGAAAGTAAACTTGATTTAAAATATATTTGGATAATTGTAAGATTTTATATTTTATTATCTTAATATTTTTAATCAAATATCTGAAATCTAAGTAATATGAGTTTAAGTGAGAAAAAATTAGTGAAATGTTTATGTGACAAGATTTGTTTAATTTTAAAAATATTTAAATATTTAATTTAATTTTTATTTTTTTAATAAACTAAAATTAAAGATCAAATGATATAATTAATATAGAAGCTCTTTAATATCTCTAAAATTAAACAAATGTTACTATATAAGTTATTTTATCTCTAAAAGTTACTAAATATATATACAGATAGATGTAATTTTTTTAAGCAAAATCTGAACTTTTTATTTATAACAAATACGTTATACTTTTGACTTAATCATAGATGCGTTAATTCCATGATGTTGGACGTCGGTCATTTCACATATAAGTTTCAATGTGTCTTCGTTGCTCTTTGTCATGCAGCTAATTATTGTATTGAGTTTTATTCTTACTTTCTTCCAAGTAATTTGGAAGCTGCCTAGGCATCATAGATAAGCTGCTGACCCTGGAATTGATTGACCAGTCAGGATTAGCCTGGTCAGGTTCCATTGCCCTGAGACCCAGTTTCCGACCCAGTTGCCAAAATTTCTTGGGTTCCATTCCCATCATTGGGTCAGAAAATGTGTGTTG
Organism: Kandelia obovata; assembly: GCA_021464305.1. Taxonomy (NCBI): domain Eukaryota; kingdom Viridiplantae; phylum Streptophyta; class Magnoliopsida; order Malpighiales; family Rhizophoraceae; genus Kandelia; species Kandelia obovata. Next base: position 2,603,362 of record CM038488.1, read on the forward strand.
TTTTAGGGACCGAATGATACAAAAGAGCTTTATGTTTCGGAGATCAGAGTATTTGGGAAATCTTGATGAGGTCTTAAGTCTATTATTATGTTATTTTTCTCAAACTGTCGAGAATATATGTAGGGCCCATGGGATTTCTATCGCGCATCAACAGCATGGAGTGGCGTTGGTTCACTCCTAATGTTATCCAAGAAAGGTTTCCATCCTGGGACGAAATAGTTTCTTAGTGTGTGTATTGCGTCAACTTTTTTATTATTTTTAATTCATCGCAAAATAATGATAGTTTTATTATTGAGCATTGCGGCTCTTTTGCTTCATTTCTCAGCTTTGCTGAAATTACAATTGCCAACAGATTAAGGACAAGTGTACGTGCCAAAATAAAAAATAAAAAAACATTGGAACGAGCTTCGCATGTAGAATTGATTATTTGGGATTATTACATTAAAGTTATAATGTGGCCAACCTGCAAGTCGTGTATCTTTGTCACATTTTAAGGATATCGAAAATTCACGGAATTAAAATGCTCTCTTCATCTTGGGATTGGACGTAGTCTCTCCCATGAGCTGAGCTGAGCTTCCGGGAAATGCATGCATATTTGGATCGACGCTCACATGGTTTCCCCTTTTTTTTTTTTTATCACACGATTGACCAACGTTCGATGCTAATTAAAGCAGTCAAGAGCATGCCCTTGAGATTTGAATCGACATGCTCGTAAATTCCACATGTGGTGGAAAATAGTGAGTAAATTCGGAGAGCGAGGGACAGAGGTAAAGACACCATCCACAGTTTCATACAGCCCCAAAAAACAAAGTGTACACAATTTCGGTTACTGTGCATAAAAGAGTGTGCCAATTGTCGTGAAAGAAAATTGTGAGAAAGAATGCAAAGAGAACAAAATAAATTTTTTTTAGTAGTTATTTAGATAGATTATAAATGAGTGAAAAAAATAAATAAATAAATATATTTTAATAGTTTTTTTTTTAATATTAAAACAAGAAGATTACATTTTATAAATGAGCAATAAAAATGGGAAACACTTAATGATATTTGAGATGAGGTGAGAAAGAAATTGTAAAAACAAAAAACAATTGTGAGAACGAAAATTAAGAGAAAAAAATAATAATTTTCTTATATGTTGTTTGGATTAAGAACTTCGATTTTGACAACGTGGGGTCGAAGTCAACTGGAGGTTTCAGTGAAGGGGGAGCTGTTCGGGAATCAGAAAATGGGAAAAACTCAAGACGACAATCGATCTTCGAAGCTTTTAATTGAAGAATGGAATGGCTCTTCGTCTACCAAGCTTTCCAAGACTGCTACTATAACTGCTACTTCCCCTTCGTCTCTCTCAATCCAAAGGTTGTTTCTTTTTCTTTATTGCTACTTCCCTTTTATTTTCTCTCTGAAAATTTTCCCTTTTTGTCTCTAAAATTGGGAATTTCCTGTGATACGCAGATCCGGAAGCCCTTTTCATCACATTTGGAGACGGATCCTCCAAGCATTTGTACCAGAGGCAAACCCCTTTTGTAGTTTTTTTTTTTCTTCCTTCCTTATTTTTCGTTATTTTTTGTTGTATCTCTGTTTATCTCTCATTTTCTGTGAGTAAATACAGGGTTTTCCTAGCAGTGTAACACCGGATTATGTCCCTTTTCAAGTATGGGATTCTCTACAGGTGATGATTTCACTGATATTTTAAACACAAGTGATATCAGTCATCAGTTTGTAATGGCTATGTTTTGTATGTATAGAAATATGATGATGATCTTCTGTAACCAAACTTGTTAGCTTGTTTTTCTATAGGGCCTTTCAACTTATATACGGACCATGCTTTCTACCCAAGTAAGTTCAAACTGGTGCATTTTCGATTGAATGTGGTACTAAGGCTTTGCCGCTGCTGCTGCTGTTGTTTGCAATTTGATCATAGTGATGTATTATATGGCTCTCTCTTGCTTTTTGCTCCGAGTTCCTTCAAGGCTCTATTGAGCGCAATTGGGGTTGGTGAGAAATCGGCTACTGTCATTGGTGCCACCTTTCAGGTAAAATCACATGCTATCTGCAACTTTCTTCTTCTTTCTGTAATGTAGGGTGCTATGATGCTAAGTGGTCAACGCTGATTGAATTGAAATTTTATGAGTGTGATAAGTGCTAGCCATTTTACATGATGGAAATTCATGCAGTGGTTTCTAAGGGATTTAACTGGAATGCTTGGAGGCATACTGTTTACCTTTTACCAGGTTTGTAGAAATTGTCCTATATATCTACTAATAGGATGCATGAGTCTTTGTAACCTATCAGTTGAGGCAAGACCCATTGTCTCAAATGGTTGTTTGAGACTTGAATTTGATTGTTCCCTTCCGTTTGGTGCAAGTAATTGGTGTCAAGTGTTTTTTTTGGTCTGTTTGGAACTATAAATCTTGATAATCTATGCTTCAGGGATCAAATCTGGATACTGATGCCAAAATGTGGCGTCTGGTCGCAGATTTTATGAACGATCTTGGTATGAACCCATGTCTTTTTCTCTCTCCTTTTTCAAGCTTGTGTACAACCACACACACACACACATTGGATTTGGTAATTGGTTCTTAGTCACTGTCTATTGAAATGGAGTTTATTGTGGGTGGTTGTGTATATGTTTTCCTAATGTTCTAAAGTGACTAGGAATCCTGTGATGTTGGTTGCAGGAATGCTGATGGACCTTGTTTCCCCTTTGTTTCCTTCAGCTTTTGTTTTTGTTGTTTGCTTTGGGAGCCTTTCAAGATCATTCAGTAAGTTCAAGTTGCTAATTCTGTAGCAATGGTCTATAAAAAACAAGTAAACTTTGTTAATCAGCTTTCACTCTTTCCTTCCCAATGGAAATGATGCCTCTTATGCAATGTATGTAGTAAGAAATTGTTTTTAGCTCTATGTATTCTGTTGAACCAATTAATAAATAGATTTTGAATATCTCGTCTGTCACAAAAGCCAGGGAAAAAGTTAAAAGCTTTTTGTCATGTTGCAGTATACTAATGTCAAACTGGCAATGAATTTTAATATCATTATCAGTGACTACAGTGCTCTTTGTATTCTACAATTTATTTTTCAAAGGAAAAAAGAGTAAATAGTTGTCCATAATTCCTTTTTCTAAATTGAATCTTTTCTTGTGTTTTACTTCCAAATAGCTGGTGTCGCTGGTGGTGCAACTAGAGCTGCTTTGACCCAGCATTTTGCCCTCCAGAATAATGCAGCTGATATTTCTGCCAAGGTACCAGTGCAGCCAAATTATGATCTTCAATAATGTTGTTATAAGAATTCTTTTTGCTATTATGCCTTGGCCTTCTTTCTAATACACTGTTAGGAAGGAAGTCAAGAAACTATGGTGACAATGATTGGCATGGCAGTGGGCATGCTCCTTGCTCGATTAACAATGGGACATCCCTTTGCCATTTGGTTTTCATTCCTCTCTCTTACATTTTTTCATGTGTACGGTAAGTTCTGCTGTGTATCATATTTATATTCGTAATTGGGTCTTCTAAAGAATGTTTACATTTGTGCCTACAGTCTAATGGAAACCACAAATACTAAACACCTGTATGTGTAATTATAATTGCACCTACAAATAGTAATTTCCAAATGCTAGCATCAACTCATATGTATCTTCTCTCTCTCTCTCTCTCTCTCTCTTTCATTTTGTTAACTTAAAGTTGTAATTATGAGATTGTAAAATTTATTTGCTACTATTGACAATAATTATTTGTAATATCAGCAAATTACAGGGCTGTTTGTTGCCTTGCTTTGACTTCTTTAAACACTGAGAGGAGCTCAATTCTTTTGCTGCAATTCATGGAGAGCGGACAAGGTAATGGTTATGATCCAAAATATCTTTTGAGTAGGGTTAAGGATTCAAGTAGTCTTTCCTGTGGTCCTTTGTCATCTACTTGGCTTAAGTATCAGTTACAAAAGAAACGTTGAGATGGTAGTTGAGGTTCACAGCTGCTGTATGACCATTATACATGCACAGTTTATTCTTTTTCAAAACAAAGACAAAGTTTGTGTGGACTGAGGAAAAACTATATATGGTTCAGTTTTTGGCAAAGCAAAGACTAAGTACACTGGAGAAAATGGACTTCATAAGTTCCTGTCTGCTGTTAAATTGGTGTGTTTATTTATTTGATGTTAAATCAATATCTGAATTTGCTTCCAGTTCTATTCCCTGAACAGGTCTCAAGGATGGAACATATTTTACCCATACAGACTATTTCCTGGAGCACAAATAAGGTGAAATTGCCACACAAGCACATAAACTTGGGTGTCAGAGTTTCTTCACTTGATCAAGAGGACATGTGAGTTGTAAATTTGTCAGTTTCTAATTTGTCATTAGTTTGATGTTTCTAGCTGTTTGCAACACTAACTTCCCCTTGAGTAGTGAGAGCCCTTTGGAGACTTATGCTTTGTATTTATTTAATCATTTTCTTGTTGAGCATGTTGGCACATGAAAAGTACTTTGAGCACCTAATACATCATTCCTAAATTTAATTTTTGTATACAAAGCTGAAAGTTCCACTGATATCTCAAACAGGATGGAGCTGTTGCATTCTGCAGGATCACATTATAGGAAAGGTGAACTCTAGGCAATGCTTCCCAGAGCTTGATTTTTAACTCGAAACCTATAGCTAATATTTTATATCTGTTGGTCTTTTCAGCAAAGTACTTGTTATTGGAGAGGAATCAAATCATAAATGTTATAGTCCACAAGGATTCAACTGCTTTGGATGTCTTGCAATCAGTTATTCATGCACTTGTTATGGTAAAACTTAAAGAAGAAAATACATCTGTCCATTTGGAGAGCCAATCATGGATGGATAAGCATTACAAAGTTTTTCTTCAGAAGGTACATCCTTAAATCTTTTCCCTATTTCCAATAGGTTGCTCCAGAAATGTTGTTTGCACTTGGATCTGAAACTATTTGCTATTCTTGGATATCTTTAATATTTAATCTTCTTTTACTTTTCAGATCATTATTTAGAAGTATTGAAAATATGTAATTCCCCATGGTTACTTGACATCCTTAATGATTTGCACTTAGACATGACGAATCAAGTAAAAGTTTTCAGTGTCCTCTATTAATTATGGATTCTTCACTAGAAACTGAAATCCTCCATTAATATAATGACTCTTTTTGTTCCTTTTTTTTTTTTCTCTCTAATCACAAAAGATTTGGAACAGTGTCCCTTTTCTACTTTAATCTAATGTACCAAGATTAGGGTCTTGTATTTTTCTTCCTAGCTTTATTGAGGGAGATGGAGAAAAGGAGAAGAAATTAATAGTACCAGTTAATAAACCGAACTAGTTTGGAATATTAGGCTCCATAGAGTGGAGCATGTAACATTTCCTTGTTAGTGTATGTCCATTTAGATTAGAGGTCATATTATATAAATTACTATAATGCATTCTCTCTTTTAGCTTATTTTACAAATCTCCTGTCAGCAAAAGTTCACTTCACTGTGCTACGCAGATAGCTCCACATGTTTTACTGGGTGTTTTGACACATTAATGCATCAAGATAAAGTTGGTGCTGAGGGTCACCTAATACAGGAGTGGAAAACTGAATCTAGTTTGTTGTTATTCTTCGATGAGAAAGATAATTCACAATAATGAGTTAGCAATTTCATTTTACTATGTTCTGTTCACATGTTTTCTTTCTTTGTCTTTTGTTATCTGGCAGCTAAGTTCATCAGGTTGGAAAACAGAGCGCCTTCTTTCCCCTTCAATCATTTGGAGGGCAAACTGGTTGTGTGAGCCTTCAGATGATAAGATGGACTAGGTAATCATTAGCATTATTGCACTAGAACTCGTGGGAGGACCGGAAGCTACATGAAAACAAAAAACCCAATAGATGATTACTTTGTTTGTGAAGAATGGAGAAAGAAATGTTGAGTGATAGGCAAAATCACATTGGTATTGGATCACAAGTGTCATTCATGAATTTAAAGTACCCACAGAAAGATTGTGTTGGTGGGATTGGAGTCCCCTGTCCGCTTTTCACTGATAGTCATCTTACCATTCTTATGATAATGATTCTTGTTTAGTGGTAGGGAAAATAATTTGATGACTTTAATTATCAGACTTGCAGATGCCATGAGAAAATATTTTCATTGCTAAGACTTGTCGTCAGAGTTAGCATCACCACTGTGACAAAGTAACTGTATAAAATCCTGCCAATTAATATGTGTCAATTGCCAATTTGCTTCTACCTAAATGAATTTGCACCATCAGCAATTTTTGAATTTCTGGTTTTATTAAGTGTGAAATGACCTGATCATCATTTTTCAGCAATGCACCTATACTATAATCAGTTGGAACTTGGATGTTAAAAAAAGAATCGACTGAGAACATTTTACATTGCTTTAACTACTTGAGAAAGGAAGATTTAGAAAACCTGACGATATAGAATAGGTGTCAAGGTTTTTCCCTGGCTTGTTGGTCGGGTGGCGAGCTGTTATACAAAGTTTTTCATCGTAGGAATTGCACGTAGCAGAACACCAAGGATGTGTTCCTAAACTCTATGAAAGGTAATAGAAGGCCACCAAATGTATCACAAGTGCGGTTTAGGTATTTAGGTGGTCACACATCTACATAATATCAGAAGGTGTACTAACTCTCCCTCAAATAATTGTATTGACGTGAGCATTTGCTTGTCAGGTGGTTAACCATTCAGCTCATGGCTCTCTTCCCGGGCATATGCCCTGAAGATGCCATGAGGACCCTAACTGCCACAATTATCATGCATAACATGCCTATAAGCAGGGTATGCGTCTTTTGTTTCAATTTTTTTGACGATCTTCAGTACTCGCCGAAGAAAAGTATATCACAAATGTTCTTACAAGAGGGAGTGCCTGAACAGCAACAACTGCTGCTGCATAAAAATGGCACATTTTTTTGAGCCACATTCACCTACCCTGTTGGCTCAAATCAAATAAATATCTAAATGGCATAAAAATGCATGGATAGAACACAAAATCTTGGAACAAGTGTAACAGAATGTAAAACTCAGGGCCATGCCTTTGCTTAGGAAACCCCAGAAGGTTTGATGCACATGCTTTAACTGTAGGTTTGCACATGGGAAAATACTAAAGGGTAAAGACTGAGGGAAGTGTTAAATCTCCACAATTATGTAAGTATTACAGTTTGACCTTTCCAACGTATTATGAAGATAGTATCTTCTTTAACTGCACACAATTGGATCCAAATAGTCTTGTTTTGGTTTTAATGTTTGCTGTTTGTTAGTTATTATGTATCCAACTACTACAAATGTAACAGTAATCACGTGACATTTATTAGATGCCATCAACAATGCAAGATATAATATACTTTTACATGTACGAGAGCAATGAGAAAACTGAATTATTCGTTCTGGAAGAAGATGAAATAACTGATACAAAGACAACTTCTATTGGCATATGTCCAAGCCAAGAGTTATTTAAATTGACTCATATTTTAGGAAAAAGGATCATATCTCCTTGGTCACTTAGCTGCTCATTTTTTTATCTTCTCAGCCTCAAGCCTTCTTAAAGTTGTAGAACTCAACTTCTCTTTGCCAGATTCTTCGGGAAGTAGGTCTACAACTTCAATCTGCACAAGATACATTGAACAGGCACAAGATATAAGTCTATCAATAGAAACTTGTATCATGGCAGAACAAGCTCATTGTCCAACCAAGCACTCAAAGGACCAAACCTTAAGCTGTGAAAGACTTTTCTCAGCTCTCTTCTTATTAACTGACAGTCCACCTGGCAATGTCTCCTTACTGCCACATCATAGATAATTGGTCAAACACAATAAGACCTGATGGTAAAGACTATGGAAGACGGACGTAAATCAGCCAGTCTTTCACTCTTTTTAACTTTATAAGAACCAGGCCTGATAAAAATCATTAATCAATATGGTAACATGCCTACAAAGAAGGGCACCTTCAGAGCATGAAATCAGAGCCTTTTTTCTCAAAACTAGAAAACCTTAGACAAAAGAAAGTGGACTTGCCTAACAACTATAGCCTCCAACTTCTCATCCACAATTGAAGGTCCATAAGGATCTGTAATAGGTTCAATTTGTACTACAAGTTCTGGCTTAATAGACTGCACATTATTGAACAAGCATACAAAATATGTTAACAAAAATCAATCATTGACAGTCTTGTGCAAACACAAGTACAAAAAAAGAAACCACACCGATCATTTTGTAATACATTCCGACCCTTTAAAAAACAAGGGAAGATGAAGCAGCATTCAAGTTTTACTCGTTAATCAAATTGCTTGTTTTACTTTGAGAAAAGAAACAAAGGGTCATCAAACTGAAACAAAGCCATGGAGAAATTACTCTGAATCATGAGACCACAATAATAAATCAACGTCCATACAACCTTACTACAAGATTATTGTTGAAACTGGTTTCCTATTGATTCTAGCAAATTGTCATCCACAATGCCCCACATTGAACAGAATAAAGAAAAAATAGATTAATAGAGCATTTTATTTCCCGTTTATCAAAAAATCAAGTTTTTTTTTTTCCAAATGGAAAAACAAAAGCTTAACTGTACACCTAACTTTCCATGAAAAAAGAAAAAAAAGGCTATATACCCTACCTTGATATAGGATTCAATATTATGCACCCTTTCCTCAATGGGCTGTATCAAGTTGGCATACTGCAAAAGCAGAAACAATAGTATAACTACAAAATCTTTTAGTGACAGAAAATTAAAATAAAGAAATGAAGCACATGTACTTGCAACATTTTGTATTATCAAATTCCACCAAAAAAAAAAGATTAACAAAGGATTACCTGCTTCTTGGCTAACATAGGACCATCACAGACTCCAATAACAATCCGTTCCCTGGCCAGCTTGGCTGATGCCTACTGTACACTTAATGCATGAGTGAATCATCAACAAAAACCTTATTTTAAAAAAAAAAAACAATTTTACACCAAAACTAAGAAAAGTAATGTATATGCCAAAGAAAGAGAGAAACATTGAGGAAAAGGCGATGGCCATTGTGTAATCGGTCAAAGGTGCCACCAAGAACCACTGCTTGATATGTATTTGGTGCTGATACCTCCAATGTAGCCATCTTTCTTTTCCCTTTTTTCCCCCCTTGATTTTGTGTAATTGACAGAGAGGAAGCCTTCTATTAGGAGAAAATGGTTTTGGGCGTCCAGAATGAAAGCTGCCACATTGATTTGGATTCCAGGGCTTCAAAATGGCTGCTTTGTCTAAAACACTTCTTTTCCACAACTCTGCCAATACAGCTTCACCTACGGTTCATCAAACCATATGACTCCACTACCAAAATGACAATGTTGCATTTATGGTAACTAACGACTAAATGTCCTTCATTCTTTGCTCATATTGGACCCCGCACTAGAGCTAATTCTTTCAGGGATTGCCTTTATTATTTTAAATTGTAAACCAGGAATGACAACATAAATACAAATTCTTGCATCATAAAGATTTGTCTGGGAAATTGTCAGTTCAGAGCAACATTGCGTAAAGGTAGTAACACTGTACAAAGAACAGAATTAGGCAAGTAATAGGACTAAGGTAAAAGCACCAAGGAGAGAGGCAAGTAAATAAACAAAAAGGGGTTTTAAAATTTATAGCCAATTGCTGTCAACAAACAGAGATTGGCCATTGCTTTTCGCCATACTTATAAGCTCTTCGAGGACTCAGAAGAAGTACCACACAAGCATAAACAGCTAAAACTAGTAGATTCTTCTACCCAATTTCCCAAACCACCCGGCTATCCCAGTTTAGTTATATAGGTCAAGATTTAACTTTTTTTAACACTAGTAAATACACTCAGCAACAGAAAACAAAAGCACCTAAATGCTTCTCGTTACTAGCTGAATCGAAAGATTAAAAATGTAAACCTAAAAAAAGAAGACAAGGGATGAGCAAGAATTTGAACCTAGATAGATGGCAATAGCTGGACTCGGATCTCAAGGGGCGAGCTTGCTTCGAGACTTCAATTAGACGGGTGACCGCGTGGGTGATGATCAGAGAAACCTGACGACTTCGACTTCTAACTCATTTTTGGGTTTGGTTTTGGTTGGTGGAGAGCACCGATTGTCCCAACTTTTTTAATTTTTTTAAAAATTATAAATATATTGAAAATTAGGCATAAAAAGTTAATTTTTCCCTTATCGATGGTACACTGTCAAAACTTTTTTTAGCAAGAATATCAAAACACAATAAAAAACAACTGATTTCACTTACTACGTTTTAAAGATTTTATAATTATATTTATTTTATTTTATTTTATAATAATTCAATTAACACATTAATTAATTAATTAAATGTGACTCACATTAAATATTCTTTTTAAATAAAATTTCTATCTTTTCACTTATATATCATCAAATTTGTTATTGTAATATGGGCTTTAATTTTTTTTAATATTATAATTATTTTTTAATAATTTTATGAAAAAATTAGAACTTATATTATATTAATAAATTTAATAACTTATTAATAAGATAAATGTATTTATTATGTAACATATAAGTAATTATGTATGAAAAAAATATTTAATATAAATTAAATTTAACTAATATACTAAGTAAATTTAAATAAAATAATTACATTTGCAAAAACTCTAAATACAGTGTGTTAAATTAATCTTAAATTATAAAAATTGAGATTATAAATAAATATTTTTAATTTCATATTGAGACTATAATTAATCTTATAGATTTTTGTTAGAATATATTATAATTCTATAAATTTTAATATAATATTATTTAATTATAACATACTTGCATAAAGTTCAAGTACAAATATATCTTGATATGAATTTATCTTTGATATAATTTAGTGAATATTTTATTATTTTTTTATAATATATATATATATATGTTGTACATCTTTTTTATATAAATAATAAATATAACCTTTATTTTTTTAAAAAGTACAGAGAAGAAGTTTTTTTTTTTTTTGAGATTGAAATAATTTATTATTATATTTATTTATTATAATAATTGTATTTTACAATTATTATTAAATTTTAATTTTTTAAATTTATTTTTATTACTATTATCAGGTTTTTTATGTGTCAATTAGTAACATGTCATTAACACAGTTAGCCATGTCAATACTTATTGACTAAACTGGTCCTTAATTTTAACTATTTGATTTAATTATTATTGAACTAGTTCTTGTTCAAGTCAAATCAATTCTTAAAATCTACTTTTATATGTTTTATATATGACTTTGTATATTATTAATCATTGTTTGTTATCATATTTGTTATTAATACAAAGAAATTTGAAGTTTTTGTGTCTATAAACATTATTTTAAATAAGAAAAATTATATTTTTTTATCCCAAAAAAAAGCACAAATTTCTTATGAGGATAAATTCCAATAATATGTTAATAGAGACATTTTAAAATCAATTATAGCAAAAGAATAATTATTTAAGAAATTAATGAATAACAAAATAATAATTATTAGATTTTTACATGATTTTGCAATATATATATTTTTTAATTATCAAATTTTATTTTAGTCTATTCAATTTAACAAAAGAGATATAAAATCTTTTGACTTCATAATATTATACTTATAATGTTGCATATCAGTATTATTAGCTACTCATTTATCTCTATTGTTTGAAACAACAATTGAGTCAGTCTATTAATATCTTTCTCTTTCTCAGATGCATTTTATACTTTACTTGATCATTTTTTAATATTTATTCTCAAGTGCATCTTATTCTGCTACAGTTAGCTTTAAAACGCTTCCACTAATATAACGGTACAGTCTGTGCCTTATAAACGAGTTTACATTTCTTGAGACCAAAGAACATAATTTAGTATGAAAACTTTATATTTTTTCATGATAACAACAAATATGATGATAAATAGTGATCAAAAATAGGTCTTAAGAATAAAGCAACCTGGTTAAGAATCGATGTGGCTTACACGTATTGATGATGTGACTGACACATGTTAACTACGTAACTGACACTTGGTTAATAAAAAAAAATTAATGATATTAATAATAAATAGATTCGAAAAAACTAGAAATAAAAAAAAAACAGATAATGCAATAGATGAAATTAATTGCTAAAATATATGTTGTAATTTTAGGAAATTAAGAGTAATAGAGATATTTCAGGAGATTAAAAACAAAAAGTAGTAATTTGAAAAAAAAAAAAAGAAATGAGAGAAGTTTCCAATGTTTTCCTCTTTTAATTTTTATAAATTTATTATAATAGGTTAGAAATCGGTAGTTATTGTCCAATTTTGTTTTAATTTTATAATTGATTACAATTGTCTTTCGATATATACTTTTTCCCTATTTCCAATCTATCATCATGATTTTTTCTATTTTTGAAAAATATTATTTATCATCAAGGATAAAAAATTATCGATTCTTTAAATTTACTAAGTTTTGTTAATTGATTTTATTTATTAGTCCAATTTGTTAAAACTAATTAATAGATTCAAAAAATTAGAATAAAATATTATGTGTTTATTGTTTTAATTGGAGACAGAATTCAAATTTAAAATTATATTAATATATTGAACATAAATCATATGAAATAATAAATATTTAATTATATATGGTATGATAAAATTTGGCAGTTTTTCTAATACACATAGTTCAAGTTAGTTTTAACTTTCAATTTACTATCATCAAAAAGGAAAAACTAAAATGAATGCATAAAAAATAACATTTCAGATGATTTTAATTAATAAAAAATTTTCAAAACTAAGAATTATCACTCAAATTTTTTATTTCACCTATTTTTTTAATCATCATTTTACTTTGCTTATTTCAGTCTTGCAACTGTTCAAAAACAAATTAATTAAATATAATTGCATTACTATTGACCTAATTTAAATTAATATTTTTATTTACTTTTATTAATGTAATATCATATTATATTATTTAGGTAAAAAGTAAGGATATAAAATAAGATTTTAAAAATTATCTAACTATTGAAATTTGGAGGCACCTAAAGTCCCCCAAATTTGCTTTTATTTGGAGTGGCTAATTATTTGTGGAATTTTTCCATCAACAGCTAAATCTAATCCACAGTTTTATTTCTTTAAAAAAATCATTTGATTGTAATTATTTTCTACATAAAAAAAATTTATGGGCATAGCTAATAATTAATTTAATTTTTTGAAATAATTAAATATTAATAAAAGAAATTTTCTAATCTGTATAGAATTAATATTATTTCTATTATTATTATTAATCGGAGGGCAAAGCCCGAATATGAAAGAAGGCTGAACAGTGTTCAGCTATTCATTATTGTTATACGCCGGGCGACTCCGATGCAGTATTGGTGCAAAAATAGATCTAAACTGATTCGGATGACTTGAAGTGGAAAATGGCAACCAAAGCAGCAGCAAGCGGTGGCGCTCAAAGCCTCCACAAATCATCGGTGGCCATTTCCAAAGGTTACAATTTCGCTTCTACTTGGGAACAGGTCTGCCTTCTTCTGGTTATTATCTCTAGAAGACTAGATCTCAATTTGATTTATTTTTATTATTATTATTTTAATGAATAATCTCAGCAAGTGGCAATTTCGTAAACGCATTTCTAATTTCAACGGCAGAATGCACCACTGTCGGAGCAGCAGCATGCAGCGATTCTGGCTCTGTCTCACGCCGTCGCCGAGCGGCCGTTTCCTGTTAATTTGGTGAGATTTTAGTTCGGAGCTGTTTAAGCTGACGCTGATAAAAATGCTTGATCTCGATTTGTTTTTCCTTTGGGATGCTTTAGGCCAAAGATCGTGTCTCCGGGCAGGAAAATGGTGGCTTGATTGTTTCGACCAGGGACAGCCCCACAGGGCAATCTCAGGCCATAGATGCAGTCTTAGTTAATACAAATCAGGTCAGCTTCTTTTTGAATTCATGTTCTACATTCTAATTTGCTCTCTTAACTTCTTGTTGATTCTGTGGAATTGTATGTGAATTAAGGAACTTCACTTTGGTGCAGCCGCCAATTGACATTCTTGTGCACTAGTCAAGAATCTTGTTCTAGTGAATTAATATTTGCCTGACCGTGTTTTCTGGTGTTTGGTAATTTCAAATTTAAATGAGCTTTTTGTCTTTTTAATTTTTTTTTTTTTTTGTTTCCCCTTTGGTGCAGTTCTACAAATGGTTTACCGATCTTGAATCAGCTATGAAATCAGAGGTTAGCGATGACTGATTACTTCAGCATGTATACTCATGGGATTTTTATTATCTTGTGTTTATATTGCCTCTGTGTTCTTTATTATTAGACTGAAGAGAAGTATCAGCACTACGTCAACACTTTGACAGAGCGGATACAGACCTGTGATGACATACTTAATCAGGCATGCTAATAATTTTTGATAGTTTCTTGTTCTTTTTCTTTCTTTTTTAAATAATGTCTAACAAATTTGCTTTTGGTTTCCTTTTAGCTTCATACCATTTCAATTCTTTTCTTTTTGTTTTAAGAATGATTTGACTTCTTTTGGTGCAGGTGGATGAAACTCTCCTTACGTTTAATGAACTACAGCTGCAGCACCAAGCAGTAGCAACAAAGACCAAGACTCTTCACGATGCTTGTGATCGATTGGTGTGGTTTCTCTCTTCATTTTCCTTATTCACACTCGTAGACTTCTGCTAGAATGAGCTTCGGATTTACACTATTGGTCACAAATTCTTGTTCCAAGTAAAAAGAGTAGCCTAACTTTGGGAAAATTAAGTCTGATAATCATATGCCAGAAGCATTTGGAGTAATAAGTAAACTAGTTTCATTTGGTTGAGTTGGTTGTCTCATTTCCTCTCCACTTGCAGCTGGTGGAAAAGCAAAGACTGGTTGAATTTGCTGATGCAATTGGCACTAGACTTCACTATTTTGATGAATTGGAGAATGTAAGTGCTATTACAGACAGTTCAGTCATTTCAAATGCTGCCTTTAATTTTTCTTTACATCTGACCAAGTATGCTTCCATTTTTTCGCTCCTTTAAAGGGTATGATCACTACTGTCTGACATATTTTGTAGACTTATTGTCCATGCATTGCATAGCATGAACTTCAAGTATTGTTCTTGCTTTGGGGAGACCTTCTTTCCCATCTTAGGAACAGATTCTCTATACTAGTCATGGTATAGCATTGCAGTTGGATTGATTAACAATTTAAGTCATGTTGGTTCTGTAAATCAAAATAAGTATGGCTGCTATGGAAGATTGATAACTTGATTGAAGAATTGTTTCAATTTTTATGCAAGGTTTAAGAAACGGGTATTTTCAAAATAAGTTGTCAACATCCTCATGACACGTTGTAATTGATAGTTTGAGTTTTAACTTTCAGTTGGATGATAGATGCATAAATTTTATCCATAAGTCTTTTTAGTCTGCTGATAAAGGATTTTCATTTGGATGCTTTTCCTGTTTTATTTTCCATTATACATTTCAATCATCCTGTTTGTTTAGAATGAAGTGCCTGCTTTTAAATTACTGTATTCCAAAGGTGATAGTTTTAGTAGTGCCTTGATATTTCTTTTATTCCTCCATATCTAATGAAGATTCATAAATATAAATGCTACTAAAAAACTTCTATTGTGTGCTTATGCATCTTAATACAGATTGCTACCAATTTTTATTCTTCCAAACTGAATCCTGGAAATGAGAAGTTTCTTCCACTGCTTAAAAAGCTTGATGAATGCATAGTGTAAGTTTTTTTTTTTTTTGAGAAGTAATGTTTGTATTAATTTGTCTTCCAATAAGTTTATGAACAATTGGAGTCTGAGATTGTTATTTATAATTTAGGTATGTAGAAAGCAATCCACAATATGCAGAATCCAATGTTTATTTGCTCAAATTTCGACAACTTCAGGTACACTAGTGATGTCACCAATATAAATGTGGTTGATTATGATTTGTTTTTAATTTCAAAATTCACCAAATTTAATACATGTAACAGTCTCGAGCCCTGGGGATGATCCGTTCTCATGTGCTTTCAGTTCTGAAAGGAGCTTCTTCGCAGGTGAGGTTAAAAGGTTTTTGTGAGTTTGCATGTGGACTCTGGTGTATACACATAGGCACGTTTCGTTTCAGGTCCAGGCAGCATTACGGAGCACTAGTGGCAACAAATTGTCTGTCTCTGAAGGAGTCGAAGCTTCTGTCATATATGTCAGATTCAAGGCAGCTGCAAGTGAGGTGATGTCTCCTTTTCATATCTTGACTGATTTGAGCTGCAGCTGTAATGTTTGAACAGCCTGAGCATGGTTATCATTAGGCCCTATAGTAGACTAATATGATTTTGAGTGGCTTGAGAATTCTGTTACAAGTGGGAAACAGAATGATGTGATCTAATTTGATGACTGTCAAGAAACCATTGAGCCCAAAAGTTTAAGCTATTGGGTGAGGTCCACAAATAGATCCCATTATTAAACTCAAGCACGCCACCTCACATGCGAGCCAATTGGCTGAAAACATGAACAAGCACACCCTCCTTACCTTTGTAAACTCACAATTAATAGAAGAATGAGGGCAGCTTAGTTTGAACTTATGACTTCTTTTTCATAAGGGCTTTGATACCATATCAAGAAGATATTCAATCCAAAAGCTTACGCCATTGGGTGAGGCTGGAGAATGGATCACATATTAAACTCTAACAATGTCTAATCCTTTGAAGTAGCTAACGCTATAAGTATCTGCAGCTGAAGCATGTATTAGAGGAAATTGAAAGCAGATCGTCAAGAAAGGAATATGTTCAGATCCTTGCAGAATGCCACAGGTTGTACTGTGAACAGAGGCTTTCCTTGGTGAGGCAACAATCAATTGTTTTTTTTTATTGTTTTTGACTTCTTGTATTGTTTGTGGTTAGCTAGCTGATGCAATATTTTCCAATCAAATTCTGCTATCTAGATAAAAGGAATAGTCCATCAACGGATATCTGAATTTGCCAAGAAAGAGGCCTTGCCATCTTTAACCAGATCTGGATGTGCATATCTAGTGCAGGTAATGTTACATTACAGTCAGCATGTGGTGTTTTTACTTGTCCTGTGTCTCTTAGATATAATGATTGAATATCTTTTGAATCTTGGCATAAACTATTTCTGAAGCTGGATGTATTTAGTGATTACCATAGGTCTTGGAATTGAGTTCCCATGTTTAAGTTTTGAAATCCAGTGAAACATCATGAGGGGAGGCTAAGTTTTCTATACCCATTGTAGGGTTAAGCAGGGATCTGCGGGCTTTTGATGATTCTGCATAGTTTCAAGTTGCAATTATTTCCTTTTGTTCTCTGTAGTCTCCTCCATGAATAGATATCTACAAATGACCATTCAGGTCCTTGGCATTTTGGTGCTTTCATCCTTATTTGCCTTAATTTTTTTGTCCTGGGGAAGAAAAGTGAGAATCAAAGGAACATAGACTAGAGCCATTTTCAGTATCAACTTGTCTTAGACTGGGCTATATGGTGGTTTTGCTTGATCCTTCCATAAAATTGCAGGTTTGTCAACTTGAGCAGCAACTTTTTGGTCACTTTTTCCCATCTTCTTCAGAGGATGTTTCTAGCTTGGCTCCACTAATGGATCCACTGTAAGTTTTGTTATGGCCTAATGTTTGTAAGGTTGCTTTTTATCTTTGCAAATATTTGAATTTTGTTGGGGGTGGGCGATCTGCATTCAATTTGTTTGATGATTTTGTCTATGAAGTTCATTCAGCATTCATGCTGAAAACACTGTTGATATTTGTGTCCCAGTAGTTATGCTGCAAATTTTTTTCTTGCAGATCCACTTACTTATATGATACATTGCGACCAAAACTTATTCATGAAACAAATATTGATCTTCTCTGTGAACTTATCAACATACTCAAAATTGAAGTCTTGGGGGAGCAGCTTGGCAGACGAAGCGAGTCATTAGCTGGGTTACGTCCCACGTTAGAAAGAATTTTAGCAGATGTTCATGAGCGATTGACTTTCCGTGCTCGTATGCATATCCGTGATGAGGTGCGTTCTTTATATTACCAGTATCTCTTAATGATTCTTATATGTGTCCATTACATTCCATGCTTTGGTAGATCTCAGAGATGGTTGTTTTAGTTGATCTTCTTCCTTTCAAGATCACTTATAGCAGGGGTTTATAGGGCTCTTCCATGAGAGTTTGTTGCACATTGTGGTTTTCTTTTGAGAATTCTTCATGTTCGTTTTGCAGATAGCAAACTTTTTTCCTTCTGAAAAAGACTTGGATTACCCTGCAAAGCTGGAGCAATCTGCTGAGATGAAATCAGAACCAACTGTAAGTTGTCTCATATTTTCTTTGGATAAGAACTTATCTCCATGACTGTGATGAAGGTGTGATATGCACAAAGTTTTTTTCTATTTCTAATTCTAGTTTTGATTCTTTTCTGGAATTTATGCTTTTTTGATTTTTGTCAAATTGCGCAGCATTGGCATGTGTACAAAAGTGATGCTCTTCTATTCCCAAGTTAGACATGTAGACATTGTTGAACCATCTAAACATCAATTTTTAAGTCATTGGGGCAAGGTGAAACTTGTTACGCTCATTCCTCATGTGATTACCTCTTCCCTGACTAGTGGAATGGAAATTGAAATTGAAATTCACAGCTTGGAGGTATCTTATGTTGGTTGGGCATTGCAGTGGTATGAGTTTTATTTGTCATTAACAAAAACATAGACATAGTTTGTCTATTATATTCCAATAAACATATCCCTTTTCATACATTTAAAGCATAATTTGCTGTGGTAATATGACATTAGTTGAACTATGCCTGTGGGTGATGGTTCACTGGCAGATTAATATCCATGGCAATATCTTTTTGTATATTTGCATTTGTAGATTGAAAATCTGTTTTGACTATTGGTCTTTTATTGGATTTTTGTCTTCACCAGGTTGATGAAGACATGACTGCTTTTAAGACTTGGTACCCACCCCTGGAGAAAACTCTATCTTGCCTTTCCAAGCTTTATCATTGCTTAGAACCAGCTGTGTTCACTGGCTTAGCTCAGGTACTTGAACTTTCAGAAAATCACTCTAAATAAGCTCACCTTTTGGAATCTGAAAACAAACTTACATTTGTCAAAGAATTCATTTTACTTACTTTCTTTTTAATCTTTCAGGAAGCAGTAGAATTTTGTTCAGTCTCTATCCAAGTGAGTAATCTAAATGAACAAATTGCCAACACAGTGGTAGACTAAAACTGTGAATTCTTCCTGAATAAGCAGCAATTTTGTGACTGATTTCCATAAACATGTGTATGCATATGCAGAAAGCAAGCAAACTTGTTGCAAAGAGAGCAACTGCCATGGATGCCCAGCTATTTCTTATCAAGCATCTTTTAATCTTGAGGGAGCAGGTTATTCCCCTGCTGTTCTTCCTTCTTCTTCTGTTTCTTCAGAAGTTATCCATTGAACCATGCAAATGATTTATAACTCTCAGTTCTGGTCTTCCAGATTGCCCCATTTGATATAGAATTTTCAGTCACATACAAGGAACTCGATTTCTCTCATTTACTGGTTAGTTCCATTGAAAGTAAAATTCTGACTCATCTATGTATTGCATTCACTTAATAATTTTTCTGCATATAAACTTGTCATAAGCTCTGACTTATCTTTCAGTAATATTCAATGGATATTTCAATAGTAATCACAGGTCTGCTTATGAAATAACATCAAGTTATCTTTATATAGAGAAAGTTTAAGAATCTAAATAAGAAATATTAAAACTAACTAGGAAATAAAATAATATTTATATTAAATAGTAACATATTCTTAAATAGTAAAATATCTAGTAGGATTTAAAATATTATCATAAATACAAGATAATAATAAATTCCTAAATAATAGAAATTATTCTTCTTTGTTCTTCATCATTTACAGTCTGGTTTGATATTAGAAAAATAAACCATTGTTGCTCCTACATGTTCTCCACACTTGTTTTTATGTATAGGAGCACGTTATTTATTAATGTTGAAGTTGAGTCCTATTTATAATTTCCATGGTCAGGAGCACTTAAGGCGGTTACTTAGAGGTCAGGCTTCATTGTTTGATTGGCCAAGATCAACTTCACTGGCAAGGACTTTATCTCCCCGAGTTTTAGAAAATCAAGTAGATGCCAAGAAGGTTTGTCTTCCAATTGGTATTGGTTTACTTGTTAGCATTTATCTTGGTTGTATTTTAGCGATGCACTACTAGAGATATTCTCCTAGCATCTCAAATGCCAGAAAAATTTTTGCTTCTGGAAACTAATAGGCAGGGTAGAATGCACTCTACTCTGTAAAGAACAGAATGACTTTGAAATTCTCTTTCATTTTGTAGAGTATAGGTTGTCATTATTCGCCTTTCTCTATATTCCTATACCTCTAACAAGGTTCCTGATAATGATGTATTTTGTTACCTGTTAGAGAAGCCCTAAATATTACTCCAAATTCATTCTTTTATTAAGATGATACAGTGTTCATTGGTTTTGGGGAAGACCTATGCGGGACACCTTTTGGGTTTGGGATGCTCGTTTAACCTCTGTATTCATTTTGTTTCTTTCAAGATAATAGCGAGTTTGTTTCTGCCAGACCAAGGAAATGGCAAATATAGTGTTGTTTGACTTCTTGAGTCTGTATTTATTTTTGTTTCCACAATATACCCAAAGACATTTAGCAATCCTATGTTTTTTTTTTATTAATTCCTTTTGGGTTCACATCCATGTATTGGCTTCCCCTGTTGCCCTGACTTTCCTTTTGCTTGTGATGGTACTACGCTTTATATCTTCCACGGTCATGCTTTCAATATTATTTCTGAATAGTTAGTTATTATTTGTTTGTGAACATATATAGATAGCAAGTTAAACGATTGAGGTAAACTTTGTACTACTTTTTGGTTGATCCAATTGCTGTTTAACTCTAGTGTCATTCATATTTACAGGAATTGGAGAAAAGCCTAAAAGCTACTTGTGAGGAGTTCATTATGTCTGTCACTAAGCTGGTTGTGGATCCAATGCTTTCATTTGTTACCAAGGTTTGCTGTTCTCATAATTTTGTTATCAGAGAACTTACTTTTGTGTAAATATGCATCAGAGTGCATCAGCTAGCAAGACACTGTGAACAATTTTCAGGCCTTTAAGTATCAAGTTGATCAATAATCTGCAATATATCTATGGTCTACAATATAGATGTGGCTTTAGGGCTAAACTTTCTGAATTTCCTGTAAAACCTAATATGTTCTATGTAAATCCTCAATATCCTTTTGTAACTTATATTCTTGTAATTTTTACGTAAAAATTTTTGGTAGAAAATTAAACTACATTACTATGGTTGTTAAATTGAAAAAAAAAAAAAAAAGAGAAAAGAAACTTTTTTCTTAACAAAATTAAATGTGTACTTTTCTGTATGCTTATGTGTAATATTCATTTATTGGGAACCTTGTTCAGTTAATCATATAATAGTTAGCTATACAATGAAATTGATGTCATGGCAAAATACTTACTAGAATTTTTAGTTTTAAATCTTTGTTTTGCTAATCACATTTTAATATTTATTTTATCACATCAAAAAATAACAAGTAATTGTGATTGAATCCTCATGCAAATAGAAAAAAGATCAGATTCATTATTCACATGTACTGCACATGCCTAAATGCAAGTTAAGGGAAGTGGGTCAGGTCATTGAGGTAAAATGCTTATATTTAAAGAGCATATGATTGACAATAGAGTTTTGTGGCTTTTATTCATAAGTTTAACTTTAAGTTATACCTTTGGGGGAGCACAGATTATTTATTTTACCTATTAGACAAGAAGAAATTGTGTGTGCTTATTCTTCTTTCATCAGAACCTAGACTTGTATGATATTATCAATGTTTTTCTATAGGTGACAGCTGTGAAAGTGGCATTATCCTCTGGCAGTGAGACCCAGAAGCCAGACTCAACTATGACCAAGCCACTTAGGGATCAGGCTTTTGCCAGTCCAGATAAGGTGGCTGAACTTGTTCAGAAGGTATGTCACAGCATCACATCACTTAACTCTGGTTCACTGATATGTTTCACAGATCAGTCTCTTAATGGACCAGATTTTTTCTAGTCATTTGTACAAGGTAATTCATGGTCAGAATACTGCATTAGGATGCAATATTAGGAAAATATTTTTTTTGAAAATTTCTTCCATCATTGTGTGTGCACAAGACTGGTTGAACTGCCTCTGTTTGAGGGGATGAACTTGATTGAAGGACTGGATTGGCTTGTTTGACTGAGTTTTTCTTTGTATGGAAATGATATACTGTTTTCTTGACTCAGCTTGAGCTGAACTCATGTTCTACATTTCTGGACAGGTACATGCTGCCATACATCAAGAGTTGCCAGCTGTGTTGGCAAAGATGAAGCTTTATCTACAGAATCAGTCAACAAGAACTATACTTTTCAAACCAATCAAGTAAGCTGATGCATACACATGGTTTACATTATGATCAAAAATTGCTTTTTATTCCTGAAGTGCTAAAAATTGTGTTATTTACTGAATTTACAATTGCCAAGACTGTCGGGACTGATATCTTGACTAGAAATCTAACACCAATGATAGTAACAAAATTTTGATCAGAAATTTCAACAGTGATCAA
Organism: Kandelia obovata; assembly: GCA_021464305.1. Lineage (NCBI taxonomy): Eukaryota > Viridiplantae > Streptophyta > Magnoliopsida > Malpighiales > Rhizophoraceae > Kandelia > Kandelia obovata. The sequence continues at coordinate 2,625,942 of CM038488.1, forward strand.
CTATATGAATATTCTCTTCATTTAATTTTATTATGAACTCAATTTGATGTGATGAGGTGTAATGGTTCTAAATCCCTCATAATAAAAAATTCCCAAATCAACTTAGTTCGCTCTCACTTTCAAAAAAAAAAAAAAAAAAAATGGTTCACTTTCCGTCTCCTTTCTCACTTCATCTTGATTAATTCTCCCTCTCAATTGGAAAATTTACTGGTCTGCATTGGACATATCCAAACCAACACAAAGTATTCCTCCATCTTTCTTTATTCTCCTCCGCTCTAACTAAGTTGTTTAAGATCTTGACAATTTCATTCTCTGATTCAAGCTAATTTATAAAATCTCATTCTCTTTGCTTCCTACATTGCTATATAAATTACTAATGCATTCACTCTAGCAACGATTACAAGCTTGTCTCCCTTTTGATTGATTTGTACCTCTTATTGACATTTCCATTTTTGCACTTAGGAAGTCTTCTGAGTACTCCCTTTTGCCTATGGTGACATCTTGTACCTCATGACCTCACCATTTCTCTCTTGTTAGCAGATCATTCTTTTGGTCTCCCTGAGGTCTCTGTCGCTATCATACAAATGCAGTTGGTCATTTTGAGCCACATTTATATGCACATCCCAATCTGTTTTATTATCCTATTTTGGAACACTGACTCGAGTTGTGATTTGCATAAGTTCCACCATTTTGTCCTGTGCTATTGCATCCTTTTTCTCATCCTTATCACATCTTTTCCAATACGACTAACTTATGCTGTGTGGTAGTGGTTTTCAGTATAACAAGACTTTGCATGGAGCACGGTCTGTTTGTCTTATTAAGAAAAAATTGATCTGATTGCTCTTATGTCCACTCTTAAAGATGTAATTCTCTTTATTTAAGTAATTGTTAACTTAAGCTAAGTTTTATGTCACAGCAAAGGCCAGTATGGTTTTACCTTTATTGTCTAGCCATCTAGAACCATACCTTCCATGTACTCCCAAATCTATCTATATCACTTTTTACATGGCCGTTCAAATTCCTCTTTTCCTCCAATGCAATCCATTGGAGGATTTCATCCATATTATCCTAGAATCTTTTCTTTTTCATTTCATCCACTCAGTTAATGGATCATGGGCACTAATAAATTATTTCTCTTTGCCTAACACCAACTTCATTGGACTTCTTTTAACTGACTATTAATAATGATCTGTCCTCTATTTTTCCTCTTATTACTACCTGTATGCCAAAATTTTAATCATGTATATTTATTTCCTCAATTCTACTTGGTCTGCTTCATCTTGTGTAGACCAATATTTAAAGTCTCAAGACAAATTCTTTGAATGTTAACTTGCTTCTTTACACATCTTCATTCATAAGTGTCAAAACTCTTGCATATTTTTCATTGTATCCAAGTGCTGGCATGATGTGTAGTTTGGGGTACTAGATCTGACCACAGCTCCAATCCAGTTCAGTTTTGATTTCAAACTGGAACCTTGTTTATTAAATTTCTTGTAAAAATAGAAGGTTAAATGCTTATTTTGGTCTTTCTTTTTGTCTTTGTGTGGAACCAGCAGTTCCATAATGACAGTTCTGATTCGGTTCTATGGCCAGTTACAGTTCAGTTTTTGGAGGGAGCGACCTGTAGCCGGACAGCCTCTTGCTTGGTTTGGAACTGTGGAACCAGTTCCATTTCCCAATCTGGTTTTGGCCTGTCCTGGTTCCAGGTCGGTTCTGTTTCAAACCAGAATTGTGGCCACCCACATGGGGATGGGGTTCACCTTGCACCTTTGTCTATTTTTCACTCTACTCAGGCTCTGGTAGGGAATGCTGGAACCAAATTACTAAAAGATTCATGTCATGAAGAATTAGGCTAGTTTTATATTGGCTGCGAACCTGCTGCAACTATCTTTGCTTTACTCAGTTTTGGGACTGACAGTGGCAAACCCAACTGAAGCAGAGCTACAAATCTGACACTAACAGGACTGGAAATTTATGATGATTACAAATATTTTCCTGGCCACAGTAGTGACATACTTTATATTGTTGATTGTTTATACCATGTTGATGCAGGACTAACATCATTGAAGCACATGTTCAAATTCAAGCTCTATTAAAAGCCGAGTATTCCCCTGAAGAACACAACATCATTAATATGGTCTCCATTCAGGACCTGCAAGCACAGCTCGACAAATTACAGTAGGTTACAAAGTAAATCACATTGAAATTTCAGATCTCAGCATCTTTCTTTTGCCCCAAGAGATTGCCACAACAGACAAAATGCTGTTTTGGTTTCTCACGTAGAAGCTGAATCACCAAGTTATTTGGCAAATCGACAAGCTTCTTCATAGCGTTCAACTTGTCAGAGAAATGGAGCACATCTATGCTTTGGAACAAATATTATGAGCCAACGTGTAATTGAAAAGTGTGATGGACATACGCATTCTCGTCATTTCTGATTCAAGTGCTGGCCCATAATCTGAGCCATTTATTTGTAAGGAATGTGTGTGTTTAGAGTCATCAGACAAAATTTTCGTTCTTTCTTGTAAATTCATTTTGTAAAAACATAACCCTGAGAGACAATTATACACCAGATGCAATATAGTGACCTGTTACTTTGTTGGATTGATGTCTTCTGTTAACTGGTCTCATTTAGTATTTGCCACCGCATGAATGTAGTTAAGCTTTCATTTCATACTGAAATTGATGACATTGTGGAAAAACGTGGTTGGTATAATTATTATAAAATTCAATTAATTACATTTCCTTTTTAGCTACCAAGTACTGCTGTTTCTTGGATGGCACCTCCTAGTTGGGTCAAGCTCAACATCGATGCGAGTAGTAAAGTTAACTCGGGGACTTTCACCGTCGATAACTTTGGCAACTGTGGCAGAATTAGCAATTGTTGAGAGTTTTGGAATTGGGTTCCTAGGAAGTGAACACTCACCTGTAAGTGTTCTACTTCACTCTTGCTCAAGACAGAAATGTCCCACGCTAATACTGCTAATGAATGTCGTGCTCTAATGCATAGGAAGTAGTTTGCCTTTCTCATTGCTTTAGAGAAGCGAATATAATTGCAGACCATTCGGCAAGACTTGGACATATTCGAGTTTAAGATTGCATCTACGGACATCGCCGCTACCCTCATCACTGTGTCTTATTATTGAGGCAAACTTGGTGTAAGATTTGTTAAATGGTCTTTTTTATTTCTTTTGGTCTTTCCCCACTAAAAAGTAAGTCACTAGGCTTCCGTACTTTTCATTGTCGTATGGATAGAAAGTATCCTTGGCTAATGAGCTTAACATTTAACTTCAATTGTTCTATTGTCACCATTTGGTAAGTGGAACACAATTCTAAGTGAAATTCAATGAACTAATTAAGGCAATAGAATTTCACTCGTTTGATTCAAATAAATAGAAAATTGGTAATCCTTAACTAAGAAGTTTGGCGCCACTAATGGGTGAAGAATTTCACTTGTAAAATGTCTAAATTTTTGCTGCGGACTAACTGCTTGTTGCTTTTTCCCACGGTCAAGTGTACTCAAGTTCTCTAACGAATTGGGCAGGGATTACCCTTAACTGAAAACAATACGAATTCTAAGCCAAGAGTTTCTGCTTAGTGTTTTTTCAGACATTAGGAGCCCATTGGACCGGAAGCCATACAAGTACCTTGCAGGAAATTGTGGGAAAGGATCTCAAAGAAAGAAGCCTAGATTCTTGGGCATTGGGTGCTCCCTTACAGAGAGTTTCTGCTTACTAAAAAGTGCAATTTTCCCAAGCGAGTGAGCCAGCACATCATGGAAGACATGTCTCAAATGAACAAACAGAACAGGAAATGTGTGAAATTTACCTAAAAAATGGAAACTAGAAATTGGCTTAACAGAAAATGTGGCAGGATGCATAACTTTGCTTGCCTATAACACATTCTTTCTTCCTTAATCACTGATATCATATAGTGGTTACTCAAACCAAAAATGAGAAACAATCCACAATTTCCCTATACCCGTGATGTAACAGCATGGCACACATACAAAATAGAGGGATTGATGGTTGGAACCTATTCTTCCAATCACTCCCTTGATACCCCTTCCAAGTTCTCCTTGTTAGCCATCTCTTTGGACACCCTTTGCAGGAAATTTCCCAGCAGCCGTTGATCAAGAACCATATTTGGTACCTGAAAACAGAAGATGTATTTGGATAAATTAATTTATGTTGTAGCTGTTACAACTCATTGCATATCAGGGGTACTTTTTTTTTGGTGGGGGGGGGGGAGAGAGAGAGAGAGAAGAAGGACAGGGACAGATCAAAACCTTGTCTCCAAAGAAAATTTTTGTATTATTGGCAATGGCTTCAATAAATTTCAGCTCAAGAAACTGGGGTGTAAGCTTAAGCCTGTTTACTTCTGCTTCTTTCATAATTCTGGACACAGAAAACAATAAAATCATTAAAAGAGTGCATTTGAGAAAGGAAACAGAGCATATATTCAATTCCTATCATTCACCGGTAGAAAGCAGCATCTGCCAGACTTTTTTCGTGAGCCATATACATTAGGTTTTCGATTTCTTGTTGCATCCTTGCACTGTCTTTCTCCATCAACTTTTGTTCCATGAGAATCTTACTTACATTGGCATTCTTCTCAGCTTCACTAATAGCCATCTTCTTTATTGTCTCGGCCTCCTTCTCTGCTACCTTCTGTTGCTCGATAGCAATCAGGACCTATACAGCAGGGTTCAACATAGATAAATCAAAGTTCTCCTCATGGAAACGAGTGTGACCACTCTTCTTATTGCTCTTTGAGAAAAGAAAGTTAGGAACATAAAATTGGATGTCACATCACCTCCAAGTTGCCTAGTTGTATGAGTTATATTACATTAAGCATTCAGATTTTGTGTTATCCTAAAAATCTCAGCTGAAACCACAATATTCTCCTTAGGAATGTTCACAGAGAGAGAGAAAGTACTTATAATCACAGTATCCTTAGACTAACTTTGACTTACTGTACTGATTTAATGTCAATTCAACCAATCTTTTGTAACTTGATCTATGTTACATGAAAAATTAAAAAAAGATGAATAATGAAGAAATTTTATCAAGGATAAGAAAGCATACTTTGGTACGTTCTTCTTCCATCTGTTCAAAATTCCTTTTTATGGTAGCAGGAATGACAGGCTTAGTGACACGAACACTTATAATTTCGATCCCTGGTGCATAATGTGTGCAATCGACCTGAAGAGCATCTTTCATCTTTTCATCAATCTGAAAAAGTTGAAACTTAAAATTGATTCTTCCCTCAGAAGAAATAAAAAGAAACAAAATGAAGATCACAGAATAAAACTATTTCCTACAAATCACTTGCATCAGGCATGCAAATATACAACAGATAAAAGATCAGCAATACAGATTTCAATGGAGGAAAAGTGAGGAAAGATTGTCTGACAGTGTCAGCAAATAAATTACTCACATCCATGATCCATTGCTCCATGGACAGGCAACAGTGCTTTAAAGTAGAACTGACCAGGCAGAATGGGGTATTTGAAGCACAAAAATATAGCATGTGCCATAAAAATAAATGGTATCACCATCTAGTGAAAAAATACATCTAAAATATGTTCCTTTAGAAACCATAAATACCTGGTCAAACATGTCTATATAGACTTGTTGAAGAGTATGAGAGCTGCAGAACTGATTGATTTCGTGATGGATCTTGTCATATATCCATGTGTTGTCATATTGCACACCATAGTTCAGCAGTGTCTCATATACATATTCTTTAAGCAGCCGATTAACAACCTGAGACATTCATTAATGCATATAAACCAAAAGCTTCCTCTAATGAGCGTGAACAAGTCCAGTTTATGGCCTTACCTCTATCTTCTCAAAGTGAATCATAACACCCCCTTTAGTACCACAAGGAATCTCCCTAACCTGCATTTCCGAACGCAATAAAAAGATCCACTTATCATTACAGCTGCACAGAGAACTTATTTGTCATGACTTGAAGTATAAAATTTACCAGATCAGTCTGTAATGTCACTTGAACAGGTTCATAATGAGTAATTAGAGGCATCTTCAAATGAAAACCTGAAGGATAAGACATAATTCAATAAGAAAAATCCTAGCAACTAACGAATGAAGATTCTAAGCATAGAATATCATATTCACACCTGGATCTGTCATTGTATTCAAAAGGGCACCCCCTCTCCAGTATGCCCCAACATGACCTTCTGGAACTTGGTGTAAGATCAAGAAGCTACTTTTAACGCTTGAAGTTGATGAAATCATCATCTAGATTTCCAAGCAAAACATGGAAAATATTCAGCAAAATTTTCCAATCTCACAATTCAACAGATATCAGAGGAAAAAAACCGCAACTGGAAAGTTACAAACAACAGCACACGCTAAATTAGGTATTTAAGTTGAGATTAGAAGCATAAAGATTTCGGAAGAAGAAACAAAAAAAAAAAAAAAAAAGAAGTTTAACCTATAAAGTAAGATGGTGATATAGGCAGAAATATCTGCGGGGCAAAAAAGATTACAATAGCGAGGACCACCAGAAAGGAGAGCAGAAGTGGAACAAACTGAGAGTAACCGGCGGCTGGAGGCGGACGGTTAGCCTGCGCAGCCGCCGCCCTCTGTTCTTGCTGCCGATCCATGGCGGTTTCTGTGCAATTTCTGTTCTTTGGGTGCGTAATGCAAATGTTCCAAATAATTGGAATTGGAAATTTTAAAATAATAATAATAATAATAAGGCTTTCTCAAACAGATAATAAGAACATAGAGACGGTTAAGTGGACGGAGTGGGATAACGGAAGAAAACGGGGAGCATGACGTCTCACTATTGTTTTTTTTTTTTAATTAAAAAAATTAAAATTTACATATAATTATTTAAACAATTTTATATGCATATAAAAATAATATATATTTTCATATATATATATATATATATTGTTGTGTGTATATTATATATTTTTATGTTAAAAAAAGATAAAATATAAATAATTATTATATTATATGTACTTATACTTTATTTATTTTATTTTATTCTTGAAATAAGTCACATAATAATAATAATTAAAAATTTTATGTTTCACTCTTTACTCTCAAAGAGTGGATTTCCTTTTCTTCTAAACTAAATTAGATATGTCATGATTTAATCATCAAATCAATTTGGGTACCTAAATAACATCACGTGTGAGTAGGTTTTAATATGAACTGGATATACAGAGTAAATTTAATATCGAGTTTAAATGAAATTTTAGTTTATAATTAAGAAAAACTTTAAAAATGAATCCATCTAATTTAGTAAATTTTTAACAAGTTAAATTCTAGTTTGAATACATTCTTTGCAAGTTGAATTTGAATAAAATTAAACTAAATTCATTTAGAGTTATTTGTAGTCTTACCAATGGCTACATATTCTTTATCTACAAAAAAAGTAATAAAACTTTATTGATTTGGACAATGCCAAGAGTTACTTCATATTATTTATTTAAAGATTTTAAATTACTTTTTATTAAGCTTAAATTTGTTCATGGTATTAGTTCTAAATATTTAATAAAATATATTAACATAATAAAATTTGAATTATAATTTAAATAATAATTAATTAAATTATTTTATTTATAATTTAAATTTAAAAATATAATTAAGTAAAATTAAATTTTATTTAATTATTAACTATAATTAGTAATTTAATTCATGAGTTTTTAAGTTTAGATTTGTATTAAAGGATTATATGAAATTAAAACTAAATAATTGATTAAAAGTTAAAATAAATTTTATTGTAAAATACTGATCATAATTATATTTATAATTAAAATTTTATTCAATAATGTTACTATAATAAATTCTAAGTACTAATTTTAAAGGAAAATTAGTCATTATATGTTTGTTACTAATTATTACACATGATAACAATACTAATTTTTTTATTATCTTTGCAATTTATACTCTACATTATATTACTTTATGGTTATTAAGTTAGAATCATTATAAATAGTCTCTTCAATGTTACAATGAAAGACGTTACTTTGAATAATTCATGACTTATTGCTAAGTTAATAAAAAAATTAAGCTATTTTTGGTATCTCACTGTATGAAATGCAAATAAATGAAAATATTCATTACATTTTAGGTAAAAAAATCATTATAACCGATTGTATTGTGATAATTTTTTTATAAGGATAAAAATTATCTTTAATGATAGTGTTAGACATCTTTTAATCATGATATCTTTATTATTATTATTATTATTATTTTACTTTTGTTATAATATTATATAATTTTGTTGATTATTTTCTAAAATAATCTTAAAGATAATTTTTTTAATTTCTAGAATATTCATATACAGAGGTTTTAAACATAAAGCATGGTTTTACTCTCTCATAAATAATGGTTCTTTCACATGTTTGGTTTTATAATTGACTTGCTAACTAGTGATGACATAGAGGGTGCTATGACAAGCGCCCTCAAAGCTTTAATTAGGGAGGCTAATGCATCTAATAAGCTTATTATGGAGGAAAAGGAGCTCATTAAAGTAGGTGCTTTTTGGAATTAGGTATATACAAGAATGTCACCTAATGCAACATATGATCATGTAAGGTTTTTTATTTTTGTGTTAATTTAAGCATACTTAGTTGATGAAAGGCATAAAATTGTATTTTGTTTTCTTTATTTACGTACGTATTTTGTGATTATAACTATGTTCTCTTTTGAATCAATTAAAGTTAATGTTTAAGAGATAATATAGATATTTTTCCCTTGAAAATCATAAGTCATGGATAATTTGAGGTTAATTATAAGTATAAAATGTTGATAATTGTTAAACTTATGGTAACATCCATGTGGATTCTTTATATGTTGATGTTTCCCTTAGCATTGCCCTAGCATGGATCTGAAACCTATTTACTTATATTGAATGATTGATTTTTATGGTGAGAATCAACAAGTTCAATAGTGATAAGAATTATAATTATACTAGATTAGATTATTTGGTATTTCAAACAAAAGAGAATCATAAATTTAATTAGATATGAATATTTGTATGTCTTTTTTATTCACTCACTCATGAATGGCAAGTAATAAGTCTCAAGATGACTTTTGTGATGCTACGATCTCGTTCTTATTGGCCATTTTTCATTTATATATATTTTAAGACTAGTTCTAATGGTAGATTTCACAGGACACACTTATAAGTTTACAAAATTATTCACTTATCAAAATCGATTCTTTTATGTGACTAAGAGGGTTTATAAAAGAGTTTAATCACTAAGGTTATGGTAGATAACTCTAATTTCTTGATATTGACTTAGACTTAAGGAGGTACACCATTAAATCCTTGTAGCAAAATAAAGATGTTATAAACTTAATTCACCTTTGGATAATATCTCTCATTTTTTGTTCACTTATTATGGTCATATAAGAGATTGACTTATATATTTTATAACCTATATATACATACTTGTTATGCATTATGAAGTATTATATTATCAATAAATCTAAAGGTAATCGTTTTGAATCGTAAAAAGAATAGTTGTACATTTTTGCCTTATCATGGCTTCAATGGGTGTTGTTTTTTATGTTTATTAATTCTATAATATTCAAGTCAAAGTAATATGAAAGTTTAATTATAATTATTAAAAGGAGATGGATCTTAAATACAAGTTTTATAATCTCTGAGCTTTACACATAATATTACTTGTTACGTTGTTCTGCTAATTTAGAAATAATTTAGTATTAACATTGTTTCATTAATTGATGGCCAAATATCATAAATAGATTTAATTTTATTATTATTATCCATTAAAAGATCTTAAATCTTTATATACATATGTTACATTATAGTTAATGAAAAAATAATACTAGGGCAGCACATCTTATAAAGATAAAGGTTATTCATTTTACATCGAATAATCTGTCTTATAGATTGTTGTCTTATACCTTACATACATAAGGAAAGGTAAAATCTTTGAATATTTCTTTAAGCTAAAAAAATATTCATATTCAAGTATGTGAATGAGATATGTCTTATTGTCTTTATGCTAATTTTGGATCAAGTTTCCTTTAATTTATATTGAAATATTTGAGAGATACCACAAATTATGATATATTATAGTAATTACTTGTTATATTAAAAGAGTACAATAATGTCAATTGAATTTTTGATTCATATGATATATGTACATTTTTAAGGTGTAGTAATGATTAGAAAGCATTCTAACTTATAATTATTTCTTGGTTTCGAGTTTATAGTTTTACATATAATAATTGTAGAGATAAATTGATAATTAATATTCTATTATAGGTGAAATCAACACTATAAATGTCAATGTATTGTCATAATTAAGTCTTTGTTGTTCATGCCAAAAGCAAATTATATGATAAAAAGAATAAAAATATTTGTCTAAAACACAAATTATTAAAATAATTGAGTAATAAAATTATATCACTTGAATTTATATAATTAGAGATGAATTAAGTTGATTATCTAAGTTACTAAGTAAAAAGCTAGTGTTAGATATATCTATAAAAATAAAACTAACGCTTACAGAGAATGGTTAATAAGGATAAGAATCCAACTTATATGCTACAATATCTCTTAGAGTAGGTTTATATAAATAATAAGTCATTGATTGAACTTGTATGTACTGTTAAAATTATAAGTCTATTCTTATGATGTTGATAGTGTATAAATTCTAATAATTAAAATTAAGTTATATTTTTAATGAATTATATTATTTTTATAGGTAATGTATTAATTATACGAGAGTATAATGTAATTATTTTTATGAGGTCTTAAATAAGATTTCTAAAATTTTCATAAAACTAGTTGTGTATGTGTGATATAACGACATCCAACCACATTAAACCAAAAGATCTTAAAAAATCTAAAGTGGAAGTAAGTTCATTAATATTTATAAAAAAGTTATAATTTATAATTTTTTTTATTTTACTATACTTTTAAATATTAAAATTTGTACTCCTAATTTTTGGTTTATAATTCTAAAAATACCAAAGATGATGTGTTATATTTTGATTAAATAATCCAATAGAATTAGTCTTTTAAAATGATAAGGAATTTTTGAAAATTAATATATTTTAAAAACTTTAATTCACATATTAAATAAAAAATGTGTATTTGTTATTAATGATTATACATCATAATAATATTAATTATTTATTATATTAAGTTAAAATTATTATAAATATTTTTTTTAGTAGAAAAAATTATTTTTAATAATTTATAGTGTATTGTTGGGTTACTAAAGAAATTAAGTTTTTTTTTTATTTTATAACTTATCATATGATGAAAATTTATTTATGAGTGTAAAAATTATTTTTAAGAATAATATCTAATACATTTCATATATATTTTTTATTAATTTAAATTTATTATAGTATTATATAATTTTGTTAATTATTTTTCAACAAGTCCACCGCACAGGATAAAGAAATCCACCACTTCAAAGTGCTTACTTATTCTTGAGTCACAGTCGACATTATCAATCTTGCAAAGATTCCTATTCCATGGAAGTGAGATCATTTTTTTTTTCTTTCTTTCTTTGGTCTAACACACAAACAAAATGATTTGTTGACAAGTGCAGCGACTCTCATTTATATGTCTCTGTTAGGAAAACCACGTAGACAGGCACTTAGAATTATATTATGTATAATGTTCGTATAAATATTCTTCAATTGAAAAGAAGAAGATACTACATCATTAGTTGATTGTCGACTTTTATTCCTAGTTTCGGACTTTTCTAATTACAAATATAAATTGTGTTTGCTTCGTAATCATTTATGGATTTTTGACAATGGTGGTTGAAGACCAAGAAGAATTACAAAGGTAGTTTCTTGGCCCAAAATTGTTGTAATGACAATTAGCATGATGAGATACAATTATAAAAATCAGCTGAAAATATTTATGAATTTTTTAATATAATTTTATCAGTTTTTTATTTGTCTAACTGTTATACCTCTATTATTATTTTTGTTCCATTTATGTATTACAATTTTGTTTAAAAATGGACTAAAGTGGAATAAAAGATAAGAATAAATAACTCAATTGATAAAGGAAAGAGTAATTGGACTCATGAACAAAATTCACCTAGATTAGGACTAATTTATAACTTATCCTGACATTTATTCGGTGCATTAAAATAATTTACAAGCCCAAAAAAGCAAAATGACCATAATATTTAGGTTAATAGTGTATTATGAATTTTTACCTTTTATTGTTTTGTGGTATTTTGGAGTTTCTTATAATAATCATATTCATATTTCTTAGTAATCTAGTTTTGTGGTTTTTTTTTTTTTGGTATTATAACTTTCTTTTTCTTAACAAAAACTTAGGAAAAAAGTTAATTTTTATGGTAAATAAACATCAATATATTTGTTTGAAATATTAAAAAATACAAGGTGATATTTGTTACTCAGTCTAAATTATAATATATTAAATGTAATTTTTTCATATAACAATATCTAAAATGACATTGTTACAATACTATTTAGAAGAAAATCTAACCCAAAATTCTCACAAATACATTTACCACCATTCTTTGTATTGAAAATTTCCAATTCTCTCTTTTAATTACAAATTTTATTTTAATTTATAATTTAGATATTAAAATGAAAAATAAATAATATACAATCAAATCTTTCTGTAATTTGTTTTTTGGTTAAAAACGTTTGAATTTAATTATTAAAAATAATTTATGATGAAAATATATCATATATAAGTATTATTTTTTAAAAATTATTTTATAAAATTATTTTTAAATATTAAATATACTGATTCAAATTTTAATTAAATTGATTAAATTTGAAAAAATTATTATTATTATTATCATTATTTGTTTTTTCAATGAACGGTCCGGATCTGTTTTAATACTTTACCAACAAGGCATCTTAAAATGGCATCTTTGTAAAATTTGCTGCCTTTAGTCGACTTGTGGCGTGTTAGGTGGCAACACGTAGCACCATGCAAGTTGCAACTCATCAGATGCTTGCATCTTCTCCATCTCTTAAAGATTAGTGGAGGGAAAACGGGATCCACTGGCGGGAGGATGCTTACCCTCACAGCCGCCGCTCCGGCGTTAATGCCGGCGAGGTGCATCGCCCAAGGACGTCCCGAGGTCATGGCTAGCAATTTCCCTGCGTTTCTACCAAAAGAAGTGGAGAAAATCAAGGACCCATTTGCTAGAAAGCTTGCTACAAGAATCGAGAGGCTACCCGTAGGCCCCCCCCCCCCAAACAATTGCTTTTACTTTGATCTCTGTTTCTTGCTCTCTCGAAATGGATTACTATGCAATTCTAGTTTACATTTCGAATTGTGCAGGTAAAGTTAGGAGAAAGTAGCATAATGAGTAGTTGCGTGAAGCCGCTGAAACAGAACAGCAAGACAAGTCCTTTAGTTCTTCTTCATGGGTTTGACAGGTAGCATTCAATTGCCCTTGCTTTGTTTTGATTTTTTAACAAAATAAAGAAAAGGGTTTTCTTTTTTTTTGTGTGTGTGTGTGTATTGATGTGACTCTAGAGTTTCATTACATGTTATGATTCAGTTCCTGTTTAGAATGGAGATACGCATTTCCACTGCTCGAGGAGGCTGGTCAGGAGGCCTGGGCTGTTGACATTCTTGGTTGGGGTTTCTCTGATTTAGGTATTAGGTTTCATTTCTCTGTCTCAGCTCCTTTTGTTGCGGATCTGTCTCGCAATCCATCTGTCTAGACCATGTTGTGTGATCGTTTTTGTCATATTTTTTTCCTTTGCTCGTCACAGAAAAGCTTCCTTCATGTGATGTTGCAACTAAGCGTGAACACTTGTATCAGGTACTTTTTTTTAGCTATTTAGAAGGTTGCCTTCTGTTCTGGATTAGTATGGCCGATCGAATCTTAAAACCTATGTCTTTGATTTTGTGGAGAGGTTTCTAACGTACAATTGAGGTATATGTTAGTGTAAAGTGATATCGGTAACAGGTTTATTGCTAATAGGTTGACTAGATGTTTGATAGACAGTCATTTTATGAGCTCTTCAATGGATTTTATTGGTCCATTACTTAATTATTTGTCTGTCAGATGTTTTAGTTTCAGAGCAGGCAGACATTTCATAAATGAATGATGCTGTCGTGTTAATCTTCAAAAGGCTAATAATAATTTGGGTTCATATCATGCTTCCACAGCTTTGGAAGTCCTACATCAAACGGCCTATTACATTGGTTGGACCAAGTCTTGGTGCTGCCGTGGCAATTGATTTTGCTGTCAACCATCCGGAATCCGTAAGTATTCCACTAAATGGGCTTATGCGGAGATACCATAATCACTGTGAAAGAAAGGAGTAACTTGACATGTTAAGCGCTAGGTCTAGCCTAGGGGTCACAAATCTTAAGGCTTGAGGGTGAGATAAGATGTTCGAACCCCATATCACAGTCATACAAGGCTCCCCCCCTCCCCAACTCAACTTGAGCAGAAAAAGGGAGTTAATTGACACATTTGGGCAGCAATAGATATAATTATTGTAGATAATTTTACGTGGAATTCATTATGTTTAACTCACTATTTCAGGTTGACAAGCTGGTTTTCATTGATGCAAATGTATATGCTGAAGGCACAGGAGACCTAGCGAAGTTGCCTCGAGTGATGGCATATGCTGGGGTAACTCCTGCTTATGTCATTTTTTGAATCTGCAACATTGTCACATAAATTATCCTTTCCAATGCAGTTATGGCTAGGGTCATCTCCTAACTGGTTGATGCAAATTGTTGTCATGGTTGCCATCATAATTGTCCCGCATTTCATCTTTGTTGCCGCGCTAAGCCACCTTCCTTAGTTGTAGACTCTATTTTGGACCACTGCTATAACAACCTTCTTTGTTGAACCAGGTTATGTTACTGAAGAGCGTTCTCTTACGCTTGTTTGTTAATTTTCTAGCTTTCAATCGCCTGCCATTGAGCTCCAGCATTGACTGGATGAATGTAAGCAGCTGATAAATAAAGAAAAATGAATGATACCAACACATTGTTTTCATGTTACGAATGGATCTTTGAAGAGGTGAACTTAGATGTAGTCCTGCTCTTTTGATTTATCTTAGGTGGGCCGCTTGCATTGTCTATATCATTGGTGGGAGGATGCGACTGTAAATTTTATGACAAGTGGTGGTTATAATGTTCTTGCCCTGATAGAGAAGGTACTTCCAGAATCACCATCCTGAAGTCACTAAGTACCCTCATATCTTTGTGTCTTGATGTGAGGAATTCATTTTCTTACTGTTACAGGTAAGCTTTCATAAAAGTAGAGATTGCTTACCTTCTTTTTGGACTTGTATTATAAAAAAAAAAAAAAAAGTGCTGTCAACCATTTCTGTTCAACAATTGCGTGCTTTACTTGAAGTGACTATAAATCTAAAACTACAATTTTTTTTTTCAAAAAAAAAAAAAATATCGTAGTGCTATATATCCAGGCTTATACCAATGCAATGGCTTCGTACTTGGTAATTATCTAATTTATAGTTTTGTAACAAAGAACCACATGAACTTACATGTACACTTTTGTTGCATCGCAATCTTTATTAGACTAGAGTACTCATATTTTGTCTATGCTTTATTTTTGACACATTTGGGCATGTCTTAACTTTATTAGATCACAGTATTCTTGTAATGTCACATCATGCTTAAATGAATGCTAAAATTCCTAGAAGCTTTTAAACTTCTTTTTTGAATCTTGCATGTTTTGCCGCTAAGTCATTTGTAGGTGCAGAGAATAATGGATTTCTTGTTTTCTCTTCGATGTTGACTGTGATTTGTTCATAGGTCAAACAAAGGACCCTAATCATTTGGGGTGAGGATGATCAGATTGTTAGCAACAAGTTAGCAGTGGTTAGTATTTACTAAACTTTGTTTGCAGTCAGTCATAAGGGAAGAACCTAAAATTTGGTGTGCAATGCACTTAAGAATGATGATTTGCTGAGAGAGCTCGCTGGTTTGAAATGTTCCATCAGTAAATCTAAGTTGACATTTGCAAACTTGAATGATGAATTCATGTGGATTTTATGTTGCAGAGATTGCATAGCGAACTGCCAAATGCGATCATACGTCAGATACCGGACTGTGGCCACATTCCTCAAGTGGAAAAGCCCCATGCCGTTGCCAAATTGATCTTGGAATTTGTTGAAGAAGATTCCTATAGACAGGCTCTAAGTGCTTCACAGTATTTGACTGTCTTACCATAAAGCAATGAGTTCATCTGGTTTTCAGTCCAATCACAATTTATTTAAAGCAGTTTTTTATTTTTTTTTTCCTTATTTTTATTCATAGTTGAAATTATACTCTTAGATTTGAATCACTAAACCTAACCTATGAAGCAGCAAAACGATATGAAAATATACAAACACAAGGCCTAAGAGTAAATGTCAAGGAGATTGAGAATTAACAGCTAAAACCTGGAGCCAAATTACAGATAACAACAGAGTGTCCATTCTGACTCCCGACCCCAAATTCAAAATAAAAAAACAACGCAATATCAGTTTTCATACATTCTGCTCATATTGTTGTTGTTCGGTCACATCTTTATCTGCCATTTAAGTGGATCACCAATCAAATCTGCTAGCGATTCTGTCAAGTCAGGTTGGTAGTTTTTGTCACAAATCCTTGCTTATAGCTATACAGAATAATGGGAAACAGTGAAAGTAGCAGCTATATTCCCCAAGTCAACAATAGGCAATTTGATGATACCAAAGAACAAGAAGACGAAAAAAGCTAGTCTAGGCTGTTAGCGGTTGACAACAAAGGGGATTGGCTGTTTAGTAACATTCAAGAAAACATGTAAAATTATAGCACGTTTCATTGCAACTTCCAAAACCAAATATAAACTCCGGCGTACTTATGGCAACCGCAAACTTTAAATGTTGTTAAACATTATATATATTTTTTATTTATTTATTTATATATTTACATTTGACTACAAAAACAACTTTAAAAGCTATAACCGTAATGTCAAACACACCAAAAATTTAATACAAATGAATTTCCCATTGATGTCAAAACAAAAGCAGATCAGATTGTGACAAGTGGCAAATTTGGTATCATTCACCCCCATTTAAGGGTGGTTAAAAAATATCAAAATTTGATTAACTCATAAAACTAAATCAAATTGAATTGAATTAAACAAAAATTAAAATTTTCAGTTTCATTTCAATTTTTAACATTGAAAGATACAATTAACCAAATCAAATAAAAATTGAAAATTTTCATTTGATTTTAATTTTTGACTTTAAAACAACCTAGTTAACTAAATAAAAGAGAAAAACCATTATACATTTTATTATTTTAATAATGAAAAATATTATTAATAACAATATTATTATATATTAAATAATTATTTATTCATCCTATATATATTATTTTTACGTTTAAATTCAAGTTTGAGATTTTTTTAAATATTTATTTCTATTAACTTAACAATTAACTAAAATTCAACTGAAATTTCTAGTAACTAAAAACTTTTAGTTCAATTTTGATTCTCATGACTTGAGCGGGTAATTAAACCGTGCACAGCCCCATTCGTGTCTAAAAATAACATTCCATGCATGTAACCCCCACCTGCATGATAAATAATAAAGCAGCACTAAGCTGAACTAGGAAAGATGAGAGACAATTCTCCGGTAACTGAAACACCCAAAAAAATAAAAAAAAAAAATAAAAAAAAGCAAAAAGGGGGGCTACCAGCTCTCTCTAGATATACAAAAAGGGGAAATCTAAAAAGAAGAGATTGGGTCCTACCCCAAACAGCAAGGTCATACATCATCCACCCAAAAAGGAATCGAATTCCCAGAAAAAGCCCTAGTGGGGTTTGCCCTCAGGATGATTCCCTACAGTCCCAATGTAAAATTACATGCCTACCCTTCCTTCCGTGACAAAATTTCATTCACACACACCAGCCCTCCTTTCCTTTAAAGTTTTTCTCTATCAAAGTTTTCCCCTTTCAAGCCCACAACAGGAGGCCAGAAACACAAAGGGCCATCTTAGAAGCAAAGAAGAAGTTAATGTCTTCAAACGAAAAGGCTGCCACGCCACTATTATCTAGGCCAGTGCCACTTGGGCCCAGTCCCGTGCCAAACACTGTAGAGGGGGTTGTGGTCGTTGTCGGTGTCGTGGTGCCGCCTGTTGTGGGCGTTGTGGTGCCGCCTGTTGTGGGTGTTGTGGTGCCTGGTGTAGCGGTTGGACTGCCTGTTGTAGGTGTTGTGGTGCCGCCAGTGCTGCAACGAAAGACGAGCCAAAAAAAAAAATCTGAGTCTCATAGCAAGCCGACTTTACAAAACAAGTATATCTTTAAAGATACCTTTGCCCTTAGAGAGCATCATTGAAAGCAATTAGGAAAAATATTAGTATATATCTATAGCATGATTTTCTATGAATGTGGGAAACAGATATAAAGTATGATCTCTAATCAAATACTCTAGGTTAGAAAGAGGACAAAAACATCTTGTAAAACATCAACGTCATGACAGCTCCGAGCTGCAAAAGACAAAGACACCTGGCCTATAAATCAATGCAATATATTTAAAGTGTGAGATGCAAGATCTTGTCCATACAATTGTGTCAAAAAGCAGTTTAAAGCAAACATATAATGCCTGCCTTATGCTTTTACCAGCAAACCCAGTACAAATCCACCATGTTAGATTGAATAGTTTTTACAAATAGAAGGTTAGGGGAAGTAATGCTAAACCAAACATGAAAAAAAAAAAAGGCCGAATAATTGGCGAGGTAATTGAAAAAGAACCGTTTAGGACAATTACAGAGGACACAAGAGGCTACCAAACGGAGGATGTCAAAGGCATAAACTTTAAGAAGAACAAAAGATGTTAAAAAAAAAGAGAGAGAGTTGAAAAGAGCATACCTTGCACTAGATGGATAAGTACATCCAGAAGCTACGCCTACAAAGCCAAGAAAGGGGAGGGAGAAGATGTGAGAAATCAGGAGAGAAAAAGTGGGAAATCGAAAGGTTGTTCAAAGGAATTGACTTACTAGTGGGAGGATTTGCACTCTGGGTGGCAGTTCCTGAAAAATCACAGCTTCCTGAAACCTGACCTTTCTTCTGGAAATAGCTGTTAGCAGCCCAGTCGCAGTGGGCTTTCACAGTGTTGGGGTTGTAACAAACACCATTTTGGAGGATTGGAGTACAGTCAGCTCCAGCTCCACAAGCATAATCTATGGTCTTCTGTAGTGTTTGGTCACCCATACCATCTTTACATAAGCAGTAAGTAGCACCTGCAATGGAAAATGGAAATTACCCACCAGATGGGGCTCAAAAAATGATCACCACACTGGAGAGAACAGGATCTATGCTAAATTGTCCTCGGATGAAGGAAAAATCATATCAAGAGGGAGAAAATGGACCACCATATCCTCCATCCGCTAAATTATCATACCAAGAAAAATACACAAGCCATTAATTACACAAAACCTCTACCAGACCCATTAAGGAAAAAAAAATAAAACAAAATAATTGCTATTTAAAGGAGAAACAAATAGTTAAAAGAAAAAAAAACCAAAAATTATTTAAGAGCTTACTTGAATGACCCGTGAGAGACAAGAATATCACAAAATAAAAGACAGCATCCATGATTGTGCAGCAAAAATATTAGGAATTAAAAGCCCTTTTAAGAGGGCAGGACAGGACACAAGCACTCTCCAGAGAAGAGAGAGAGGGAGAGAGAGAGAGCACTGTGTTGGGGGGAATGGAGACTTCTAGACAACAATGTGAGAGAATGCGGTGGGCAGGGGAGGCTTTTCTTTATGCAATTGTCTAACTCAACTTTATACAAACTTTGACACTTTGCATTCCGACACATTAACGCCTATGCACTAATTATTGAAAGGTGAGAGTTTTTAAGTTTATATTGTATGTCTCTACTTCACAACGGTCACAAACGCATGTGTATTGTTGCGCTTCCTTCTACGTTAATTTAGATTTTAGTCTCCTAACGCTATCTTCTTCTGCTTTGAAAATACAGAACTCCCCAAGACTAAAATAAAGCGTGGAAAGGTTTATTTAAGTTTAATTGTTGATTCTTTTAATAAAAAAATTAAATAAAATTATTAATAAATAATTTTTAATTGTAATTTATAAATATAATAATTAATCTATACGTAAAGTAATTTTTTTTAAAAAAATCTTATAAAATAGACGCGTGTCCATCGTCAGGAATTTAATCGGTTAGCCCAAGAGGTGGGTGCGGTCGGCCGGCGTTGTGGGTCCTACTACCAGCAAGGTTGTAAGGCCATAAATATTCGTGGACACAATGAATTACAAAAATAATATATTTTATATGGATAATATTTTTTATAATATAAAAGCTATATATAAATATTTATTATATTATTATAAATTTTTATATTATATTAAATTTGATCTATTTAATATGAAAATTTTATTTTATAATTTTTTTCATTCACGAATTTTACTGTCCGTCAAGATTTTTTCTTTCTTTTTTTTTTCTTTTATTAAATTCACGTTAGACACACGCTGATAATTTTATTATTAATTATGATTATAACTAAAACATTAAAAATATTTTATTAATAATTATAAGAATATAATATATAAATTTAAGTTTAAAATACAATAAATTTATGTATTATTTTGAAGTAATAAAAAAAATATATTATAAAGATGCTAGAGGTGGTACATTTTGCATAAGTTTACGTGAGTTTTGTAGTTTTATCTGGGACTGTCGCCACGTGCTTGCATTTGAGGGTGTGAGGTGAAGCTTTTTCCTGCTTTCAATGGGAGGAGGAGGCATCGGTAGATCAGCGTCTGCCTATGTCTCATTCTCATACCATGCAAGGAACATGGACAAGTTAAAAATTATCTCTCTCTCTCTCTCTCTCTCTCTAAGTGATCCTAACATATGTTACCTTACCCTCCACGTGTATATTCAGAGTAGGGTGTGTTGACCACGAAATCCGTCGGCGGGCAGACTTAACTAAGCTCGGACCAAAACTCAATGGTTAGTGTGTTAGAATAGTTGTGATTACTAAATGTATAATTGTGTCAAATGATTTACACAATTATAAGGCCCCGCCTCAGTTCCTTCAACAGTTCTGACCTTTGAGCCTTCAAAATTTCAACCCATATTGATGGTTAGAAATCTCTAAGATGTGGTCTCTTGTTTTGTGAGCTAGAGCATCTGTCTCCCTAAATATTGCATGTTTGTCTAGTTAAATTGTAAATAATAGATTATGAACCATACTTTAAGGTCTCACATAAATTTTAACTCTTGATATATACTTTTCTGGAAATATAAAAAAAATAAAAAATTATTATTATTGTGATTTCAATGCTCACTAAGCTACTGGTTTATCTTGACGTAATGCCAACAGCAACCACAGAAAAAAGCACACCCCCAGCTGACCACTGCATATGGGCAAACACGGCAACACAGATGGGAGGAAGGCCTTATGTTATTTTATTTCTTATGTCTAGTGTATCAAGTGAGAGAGTAAAATTTCATAATTTGTGAATAAGTCCCGAGCAAGTAATGTACAAACCTCACTATTTATTGGACCTAAGATTTAAAAGTCTAAATAACAGATTCATAGACTTCAACGTTATATTTCAACAACAACAACAAAAAAAAATTTAAGATTTTTTAAATTACGAATTATTTTTACTTATATAACATTACTCTTTTTTTTTTTCTTATTACTATAAAAATTTTTAACTACAAAGTTTGCACTTAAAATTTAACATTTTAAAATTTATTTCTTGCCCGTCAAAATTATTATTGGACAATGTGAGTAAAAAAAATATATTTTTAGTACCTTCGTCAACAAAATGAAGCATGCAGTTCGTTCTTTACATATTAGAGCAGAGAGGAAATACTAAAAACACTTAATAACTGTAAATTATATTATTAAAATAATTTTATTTATTTTTATAAATTTTATATTTTTTTAAATAAAAATTTAAGTTACTAACCACTTCAATATTCTACAGCAAACTCAACGGTAAGGCATATCACCTGGCAACAGTTGTCCTGCCTAGCTCCATTGTCAAAATGTAAATCATATAAAATGTTTTTTTTTTCTTTCTTTCTTTTAAAAAAGGGCAAAGTTAAACTCTAAGACAGATCAAAAATGGTTTAAAGTGCCCATAGAATAAAGTTGGTAACACTAATCCTTGTCCTGCGGTTTGGCGTAAGACTTTAATTTTGTAGGGGTAGCGAAAATCCAGGCATGTTTCATAAAATTCTGCAAAAGCATGAATCCTCCTTGCCATCCAAAAAGAAAAAGAAAAAAAAAGTTGGTCATATCTCTTGCCGATGCACCAAGACAATTAAACATTAAACCCCCAACTGCGACAGAGTGAAGGAAACCACTTAATTCCAATGTTCTTCTTATCTAACCAAAAATAGGAGGGCGATGTCCTTACTAATGATCCGGAAAGGAATATAGGACAGCTCAAACGAGTTAAGGTGGACCAACAATCTTTCTGGGTGCTAAATGCTGATTATTGACAATGATAATAATTGTAATTGTAATTGTATTGTCTGACAACAAACAAACACCCTGCAACAAGTTGCATGATTAATAGGATAAACAAAGTATGGCGCCCTTCTTTTTGCGTCATGCGAGCAATGAAAGGTTAGATAAAGCCAAAAGAAAAGGAGAAACACTGGGATGTATTCTTTGAAATTCTTACGTTACTTTTATATCACTTTACCCGATCGGATTCTAAAGTGCATGGATTGGGATTTTGAAATTTTCCAATCGGCCGAAAAGAGAATAATTGGACCACCAACGCAAAGTTACATGCTGCCCCCCTCCTCTCTCTCTGTTTTTTTTTTTTTTTTTAAAATTTTTACGAAACTATTTTAAAATTAGTTGGCCCATTAATTATTACTGAATCTTTTTTAAGGTGGGTTAAAAGGCTAACCCCATTTGTCTTGTTAAGCCACCGACATTAGGTTAAAAATTTTGCAAATGTGCAGAAGTGTTTATGGAAAAGACAATTACCTGTACCATGCCTGAATGAAAAAAAAAAATCATTAGAAAAATAATGAAGTATATTGATGTAAATAAAATTAAATAAAAATAATATAATATTTGAGATATACTTAGTATTATTTTAAAAATAATTTTTGTTTTTATAGATAATATTTCACAACAATGAATTACAATAGTTATTTTTAAGATATATAATAAATATTTTATTAATACATATTTTAAATAATAAGATAATAAAAAAAAATAATTTAGTTAATCCAACAAAAGAGGAAGAGAGCACGATTAAATATTTTTTATAATTGTCTTTGGACTATGAATATGAAATTTGTTTTATATTAATTTTATTTTAATATTTTGTAAAGATAAATATTAAGAATAAAGATAATGATAAGTAATTACAATAATTTCATTATTTTAATTATTAATTTTTTAATAATTAAAAATAATTATTTTGATTCCTTCAAAAAAAAAAAAACCTAAAAATTTTTAGTACAGGGGGTGGACCACAATGTTAACAAGATTCTATCCTAAAGCGAAGAGTAATTGTTATTACTGACACTGTTTGCATCATTTAATGAGTTTCGCAAATGTATTGGTACAGGCGTTTCTAAAAGAGAATCACGCCACGAATGCGGTGGATGAGTTCAGAGCAAGGGGCCAGCCAAATACAATGGAATTGGAACGATTTGATTTAAACAATTAAGCATGACATTCAAACATGTGATAATATTCCGATGAGTTTCCAAGATTGTTCACTAGCACAAACGCTTCATTCTTTGTATTGCAACTCTCCATTACGTGTAGGGGCCTATACAACCATACAAATCCAATATGGCCCTTAATCAAGTTTAGAGCGCAACTAAACACGTTTTCTTTTAATCGGTGGGTAGAATGAAGGGGTTTAATCCATATGGCAAAGAAAGTTTCTCGAACCAACCAGCCTGAATCAGTCAATTCCAACCCATACTAACTAAATTTGCTTTTAGAAAGTTTCAGATATCCTAAAGTTTCAGGTCAAGTGACCAGTGAATAGCCCTGTCAACAAGAAAATCTGTCATTCTGTTTGCTTCTATCTACGTATTAAAACACCCATACCTCCATTTGATAATATAACAATGCCTGATGTTGCATAAGAAATAGCCATGAGATGGACTTAGTGTGCTTGAGTAGTGCCTGGAGTACTACTACCAATGAATTCAGTTTTAAGTGGACTTGGAAAAAACCTTGACCTCATGCATGCTGAGGCCCTTTTAGAACCACCCAAGTAATGCACATATTAAAAGTGAACCTTCCAAAACAATTGGTACCAATGGGATTGAAACTCAAGATTTTAAGAGCAAAAAAAATTTCAAGTTTTAAGGTGTCAATAGAATTATAAAAAAATACAAAATAGTGAAAAAGAGAGATTAAAAAAATTATATTATTTATTTTATATTATACATAATTACATAGTTCATAATTAGTGATTATCTTTATTTATAACAATAATTAAAATATACATATTTTTATAGTAACATAATTTCTTAACTTTTTTCTCCAATTTTTGTCCTAATTTATTTTTTGTTAGTATCTCTTATCTCTTTGTAATAGTATTCATAAACAAATTTACAACTAATAAGTGTCAACTACATATCTATCTTCACACACATATCAACGTTTTCCTTTTTTAAGATCTTTGTCATCAAGGAAGATGATAAGGAATTAATGTTGTAGATCACGGTAAAAATCCCAATAAAATCATAAATAGTTAGATTAAACCATTGTACTAGGATTTGAGTGACAACATATCAACCTCATTTCACCGTTCTTCTATCCAAAATAACAACCATTTAACTTGTTTCTCCATGATCAAATATTTGGTTAAGAAATTAGGTAGTGCCTAATCAAAGGGGCCTTAGCTTCCACTTAAGTTAGAATATGTGGAAAACCATATTTTGGAATGAGGTGGAAAAGTCAATTTGTAAACAACTTGCCCTATACACTTTAGAATTTGGAAAGGATGATAAAAAAGTGGAGAAAGCTTTATTGTAACTCATTGGACTATTGGGGATTGTTTGTAGGGTTAAAACTTCAAGTAAACCATACTTCTAACTTTGAAAAATTGTTCACTTTTATGCCTATTAGCAACTTGACACATCCTCTATTAGACATGTTCAAAGTGGTGTTTGAGTAGCTAAATTAGGAGTTCATGCTACTAAAGTTATTAATCCATGACTATCACTTTAGAATCTCTAAGTAAGGAACATGAATATGTGAGGCATAACCATAGAGGGTTTTAAATGATGTAACATAAGTGGTAGAATGATAATGACAATTATACCACCATTTAGTGATACATAGCCATTTACACCATTATTAGGAATTAGTTAAAATTGTACACCTAGGATAGGTTTTAAGGTGTTTATTACAATCTCTATTTGTTGATTAGATTGATGTTGATAAGCAGTGGACATGTATAACTTAACCCCTATAATATAAATGCACTAATTATAACTTATGGAAAGTCATGAAGTTTAAAAATGTTGTCTAAGAATAATTGAACCACTAAGTTTATTGTATAAAGATGAGTTAATGCTAAGAAATAAACATACAAAAAGATAACTAAGTTATGCAAAAGTTTCATGTTTCTCTATCATAAGTTATAATATACTATCTAACATCCTTGGTCATACCTTTTGAGAATGTCAAGATTGTCATCTTTTAGAAAATTGGACTTATTTATTTCAAGTTATTCATTTTGCTCCATTTGAACATCACTATGGTATTTTTGTTTCCTTGATGACTCATTTGCCTTATCCAAGCTTTATATTTTTTTGTCCTTAAAAGATCATTTAATTCTTCCTTTTTAAGAGAGAATGTTAGTTTTATCAAATGAAACGTGCATAGATTTCTTTACAATAAGAGATTTCTTGTTGAATACCTTATTTAGGTTGTTTTTCATGTTACTACTTTAAATGTAACTACTTTTACCCAAAAGTGTTAAAGAAAGCTATACTCATTTAACATTGTTCTAACCATTTCTTGCAATTTATATTCTTTCTTTCAACCATTCAATTTGTTATAGGGTTTTTAAAGATGAAATGTTATTAGAGATACCTTGAAAATTGCAAAATTCTTAAAGGCTTTATTCTAAAGTTCACAATCATGATTATTTTTAATTAAGTAACACAATACTCCTTTTCACTTTGGACTTGCTTACAAAACTTCTTAAAGATCTTTAAACATTTGTCCTTATAAAATAGAAATATAACCATACAAACTTATTATAATTATTTACAATGACATATGTATATGACTTACTACCTAAAGATGAAATGTGAGTAGGACTAAACAAGTTCATATGTAATAGTTGTAAGGATTTATAAGTAACTAATAACTTTTTGCTCTTAAAAGACACCTTGTCCTTCTCAAATTTTGTTTTTGGAAGACTTTCTACAAGGTTTTGTTGGTTAAGTCTAAATAGTTGTTTAATGCTCACATGACTTAACTTTTGATGTCACATTTACAATTTTTCACCAACAAAGACCACACTTAATATTTTGGTTAGCTAAAATATTTAAATAAATAATATACATATTGTTTAATCACTTAACAACAAATAAGAGATCATTTATTTTGGAGTGATCAACATAACAAACATTTTGCTCAAAAAATACCTTATAGTCATTATCACATAATTGATTAATACTCAATAAATTGAACTTAAGTTCTTTGACAAATAAAACATTGTCAATCATTAAGGATTTTCTCTTGCATATCTTACTAATGTCAATAATTTTACTTTTGGTATTATTTCCAAATAGTATCATTTCACCATCAATTTTTTTAAGCATGATAAAGTTGTTAAGATTTTCTATTATGTATTTAGAGTATTCACTGCCTATATGTCATTTGTCTTTTATTGCACTATTTTGAGACGTACTTGTAAAAAATTTATTTGAATTTAGGTACCTAAATTTTCTTGGTTTTTTGGGTGTTAACTTTAATGCCTCTTACGCTTATACGAGGATAACCAACTGGGGTCCAATATTACATGTGAATATAATCACCACAGAAATAACATTTATCATAATCTTTAACATGATATTTATAAGCATAAATATAATATCTATCATGATCATGCTATTTATCATGAGAATGTACATGTTTACAAGATGCTTTAGACTTTTCTATATGTTTGTGTACATATACATATACTTGTGTGATACTTTCTTACTATAATATAATGCATAAGCATTTTTATATGTTGTGTGACTAAATACTTATGCACATTTGTAAGCATACATTGTCTTATTCTAAGTAGTTTTGGATTAATATACCTGACACAAATCGTTTTTCTTACCTTAAGGCCTTTGAAAGTCAAGTAATATGTTTAATTTTTTTTTTATTTTTAACAAACCTAGAGAGAAACTATTAAAGTTTAAACATTTCTTTCTTAAGATAAATATTGTTATTTAAGAATTTCACTAGTTTTTTTTTTCATTATACATATTATCTAACTTATTATTATTTTCAGTAAGTGACTTAAACTCATCTTTTAGAAAAATGTTATCATCTTTTAGAATATCATTCTCATTTTTAAGTGAAGCATTTTTATTTTTCAATGATGCGATTTTATGCTTTATAAATACATTATTAATATAAAAACCCTTGTTTTTGATAATCATGTCTTTAAGTTTCTAATTTATACAATATAGAGTGTTATACAATTTAGTAATCAAAAAATTATTATTATTAAAAATGTTATAGTTAGAAGTTACCTTACACTTTATAGCCATGAACATCAAGTTAACTTCAATATTGTTAAAATCACCTTTTAAGTTACTTGGGTCATCCCAAGTGACAGTGAGAGTTTTTTTTGCTAGCTTTTTGTCATTCTTATATAAAGGACAATTGTAAGCAATATGACTATATTTGTTACAACTATAACAAATGATTTTATTATTGTTTCAATTGTTTTTAAAAGATCTTTTATCATTTTGCTTCTTCTTTCTTCAAAGTTATGTGACCCTTTTGATCATTATGACAAGCTTTTCTTTATCTTTTTTAGTGTATTAATAACTCTTATTATCATCATTGCTTTCTTTGTAGAAGGACGCTTTAAAAGAAACTTCATTTTTTTTAGTTAAAAACCCTTAAAAATGCATCCAAGTTTAAGGTATTTAGGTTTTTGAATTTAGTGATCATGATTGCCTTAAGGTTTCATGACTCAGAAAGTGATCTTAGTATCTCCTTTACAAGATCACTTATCTTAATCTCTTTCCTTATGTTATTAAGTGGATTAATGATGTTGGTAAACCTTGTATACATATTTGAAATTATCTCATCATTCTTTATCTTAAATAGTTTGTATTCACGCATAAGTATGCTAATTTTGTGTCCTTTACTTGTGTAGTATCCTTGTAAATGATTTTAAGCTTATCCTAAATTTCTTTTGTTATCTTGCTTGAAGATACCTATTGTATTCATTAACACTTAAACCACAATGATACATATAAATAACTTTAAAGTTAAGGGTTTTAAATATTTTGGACTCTATGATGAACTCATTCTCTCTCGTACCAATACTTGTTTTTGACGCTTTGTTAGTGTCACTCTTAATTATTTTTTAAAGTTTATAATCATGAAATTAGATATATATAGTCATTTTATCTTTCTATTTGTTATAGTTTGAATCATCAAAGATCAGATGTCTAATGATATTTCCACTTACAATGTGACCTATAGGTACAAAAGATGTCATAAATTAACTTTAAGATGTTAGGCCTATGAAATAGAGACTAGAATTTGATATCATTTATTGGTCTCTAGGGTAATCCAAGAGGGTGGTTGAATTAACTTTACTCGATTTGATTGTTCGTCTTTTAACTTCAAAAAATAATATTAATATGACTAATAATAAAGATAGTAAAGTAAATAATTAAAAGTAAAAATATAAGAAAAAAAAGTATGAATAACACTTTATACTAGTTCGGTTTAAACTAAAAATTTATATTCATTTTTCAAGATTTATTCCTTAAAATTTCAATTTTACTAACTCTTTCTTTCTTTTAAGGTGAAAATAACATTTAAACTAAATTATCTTAATTTTAATCACAATAAAACTTTCTTAAAATTTTCACAATAACCAAAATTTTTTTATAATTTAGAAACTCACTTTTTATCAAATTTCATAGAAATATTTTTATTTTTTTTATAATTTTAACTAGAGTATTCTTATTTTTTTTATAATTTTAACTTTCCTCTATTAGAGTTCAAGCTTTTAGTCTTTCTTTCTCTAATTTTTTCCTTTTAATCTATCATCAAACTCAATAAAAAATTTATATTATATTTCTATATTTTTTCATACTTTATAAAAGAACTCTATAACTCTTTTACACATAAATACAATTTCTTTTTTTTTTATATAACTTTTTGGATATTCAATCAACCACATGTAGAGGCAGTCTTGTTGACTAACTTAAATCTTTTGTAACTTTCTTTTTTTTCTCTACTCTTGTTTGTTTCTTTCCATTTTTCATCAAAATCGTTCGAGATCTGATTTAATATCTTTTTATAAAAAAATATAACATAAAGTAAAATCTTCGTAGGATTGTTAATTCAAATTAACTTAATAATTTAATTTTTTATAATAAATTTAAATTAAAATAATAATTATTCAAATAAACGTAATATTTGTCTAATAAATAATTATTAAAATATAAAGTTATAAAGTATAGCATATAATTTTACTATAATAATCTCATAAATCATAGTAATCATGGATAATAGGTAAATTTAGTCAAAATTCATGCATCTTTATTGTAAGTTTAAACAGTCTGACAACCAAGTGCATTCTTGATCCAGATTGTTGGAAAATTGGCATGTTGCTTAGCCCTTGTCAGGACAATATAATTGAGTTTCATGATTTAGGTAAATTTTTTAATGGTTTTGAATCCACCTAGAATGCACAGTGGCTAATGTGCTATTGTTCTCTGGTACTTGAGCTTCTTTATCTATGATGAAACAGATTGAATTTGGGACTCAAGGGCACCCCTTAACTTTTGTAGACAATCTCAAGTACGTTGCTTTTTATATGGTATGCTTGATTTTGGAGCCTCCCTGATCGTTTCTTCCCACGTCCGAGTTGTTGTACTGCATACTTCGAGAGTACAAGGTTTCTGGTAATTTAGAATCATTGTGTAGGTCAGAGCTTTTTTCTTGTTAATTGTGGTATTTCACCGATCTTTCTGGGTTATTCTCCTTGCTGGTTTGCTTACTGCTTCTCAAAATCTGATTGTAAATTGATTCATTGTAACTCAACGCAGGAAGTAAATTAGAATCAAACTTTCGCCCCCATGGGCCGGTAGAGGAAATTTAATCATATTCCCTTTTTCATGAAGTCTGGAAAAGTTCTAATCTATAAAAGTTCTTATTTGTAGTTCAAGAAATAAGGGAAAGTGACTGTTCATGAGTCTGATTTTACTCTTTTTCACTATTCCTAAGAGCTTCAAATGCATCAATCCAAAAAAAAATTTCTCATTGCATTTGAACACCTAGCAATTTCCTCAGGAAAATTTTGACACGGATGTTTTATTACCTTCGCAGTGTAAGTGAAACAGCATTGTGCATCATGTGCCGATCACAGTATTTTTCCTTACGAAGCAGGGGGAGCTGAAGCAGCCTTCTGAAATAAGTAAAAGTTCAATTAGTAAAACTAATAACTACGAGGAGCTTATGTTAAGCACACAACATTATCAACAATCATTTATAGGTTAATCTATTTCATCAATTGTGAATACTGCCAAAAATTCAACTATAGGAGAGACGGTCACAAGGATTTGAGATGTCACCAATGAATAATGGATCAAGAAAAAGCTTACCCGTTTCTCCTCTTCCATCTTGGCCTTTATTAGAGAGTAGATGGCAACACCTGCAATGGCTATTACTGTACCGATTCCAGTCTGTGTGGAGATTTTGTTGCCTGCCACATTTTTAAATCATTAAGAGCACATAGAAATCATAGTAATGGTTAGTGAAACGTTCTGCCAATTCATCAGTGCCCATTAAGGAATTGCATCTGGTCAATTTCATAACTCAATAGCCAAATTCAGGCAGCCTCATTCTTAAAGCATGTTTTAATTTTCCATGGCATAGGAGAAGGCATATTGGAAGAAATCTGAACAAGTTCTGTTCCAACTTTGTGTATAACATCAGCATCTTGTTGGCAAGACAGTGTGCATCACGCACCATGTTAATCAAAATGCATGAAAATATCTGTACAGGTGGTAGAAGTGAACTAGACAAGTAATTACCAAATAACACAATGGAGAACCCAATGACAAAAACTCGTTTCAACACATTTCCAACTGCATGTGTAAGTGGTGCAACCCTTTCCAGTGTGTTGGTGGCAACCTGTAACGTAGAGGTAAAAGCTATTTAGTGTAAGTGAATCTTTGATCTTTTACGAATAACACAGCATTTTCCTACCAAATACCTCCCAGAAAGAATTTATTTGTACAAATCTAGCAATATTAAGACACTCTTTAAATAAGAAAATATATTTCAGCATTCACAGGACCTTTTGGCCAATGTGGCAATTTCTTGAGGTACACTAATAGACCTTGCTAAGCAAGAAGTACTAAAGGACCAAAAATTAGATGATGCAAGAAGATAGCTCAATCTGTTGACAGTTCTGGCGAAAGAATCCAGCAAACATTGATTCATTAAGTCCATAAATCAAGAATAGAAGAAATCTAAATGTGTTTGATGAGAAGGAGAAGGAAAAATTATAATTTTTGTGTACCTGGTTGTAGAGATGATAAAACATTCCAATCCAAAACAGGTCAGACAAAAATTTGACTAATCCCACTTTGGCTATCGCATCCTTGAATCCATATTGCATCAACTGGGGGCCCTCAAGCTGAAATCACATTTCCCCACTATTATTATGTCAAATAAGGCAACAAGAATGTAAGTATTTCAGTTGTAGTCTTTGGCACAGGTTTACTTACCACTAGTGCTGGCGGGATGCAAAATAGAATGGCAATTATGGATATGTAAGCATACACATTCGTGCTGTCCATGCCAGTCTGTTGCCATTGAAATAGTAGTGAGAGAAAGAATGTAAATCTAACAGAGCCAGAAATATACTCCACAACTTGCACCCCACTTGCAACATGACTGCTAGAATGACTATTATCACAGGGTCTATGTGATCCTGAGATTACATACTCTGTGTGCCTACTATGTAAAATGTGAGACTACATTGTAGGAAGGATGCTAGACTTCATAAACGAGCTTACCATTGCTTTCTTTGAATAAATACTTCTGTATGTAAAAGCAATGTTTGAAATCATTGCACTAATGAATCCAATCCAGTTGAAGGAAAGTTCAGTTAGTGATGCCATTGATACACCTGAAATAAAAGTCATATATCCTCAGTGAAAGGGTGAAGAATTACAGGACAAATTCATATTATTCTGGTCAGGAATCAATAACCGGACAGCCGGCATCTGTGTTTGGGTGTTTCTTTTTACCTTTTTTTTTTTTTTTTTGAAAAAGATATTGATACATTGAATGAAGAGATCTGAAAAAAACGATAAAAATAGAAAATTGCATGTGTTACCAATAACCACTGGGGCCAATGAAAGCCAAAGAGGCAAGGGGATCTGATGGCCCAGCACGAACTGAGAGGCAGCAGCATTAAAAAATGGCTCCAGGGCTGCAGAAGAAACTCATGAAATTTAGTAGCTTGTAACTGCCATAAACTTATTTCACCTTCAATATTGCTCTGATATTAAGCCACTGATCATAGTTGCAATCTACAACTTATCAGAATATCTGAGTTCTGTTGTGATTGATGAAATAGCAAGCATTTAAGTTGCTATGCTGCTATGGCAATCTAAAAAATTTTTAATAACCATCAACAGAATATATACAGGTCCATTGCATAACAAATGCTAAAGCACAGAAGAGCAACAATTACCACGCCATTAGGAAGGTAAACACAGCACCCTTTGTGGAGTTTGAGAATGGTTAGGCATGGCAGTCCATTCTCTTTATATTTACATAAAGACTATTTTCTGTACTCAAACCTAAGACCCTTGAGTCTACCATGAAAGCATAAACATTGAAACATGCCACATCAGTCAAATGTAGGTACAAAATCAAGACAATCATGGGTAGCCCACCCTGTTGCAACATCCAAACATGCTAAATATTGATAAAAAGCTTACAACCAAAAATATTTGACTTTGTGTATGTAGTTGTGCATTCTCGCACCAAAACTTAACAGTCCTAGTCTTGCACAGACAATGAATACAAAAAAAAATATTGAAAACAGAACTATTTCCAGGAGATATTTTGGCTTTCATCCTATGACAGTACCGTACCTTTGATGGTATGAGTGAAAGACACAGCAACAGCTGCAAATGATACATTGGACATAACATGCCCAAGAGCATGACAGAATGCAACAGGAGTCAATAATACCAGAAGCTCCTTATCGATTGGCTGGTTTACAGAGGAAATTACGCATTTTGTTAAGCTCTTACACCTCCTCCCAAAGCATAAATAACAAAAAGCCACAATTGTAACTTACTGCACGTTTGGGAAGGCCAATACCCCAACAAACAAGACAGTACACCACTCCAACTAGGAGATGTATGACCGACACAAAGCTACAAAAGAAACAAAATCCAATGTTGAGCCAGAAACAGTAGAATATATTTTTTTTTTTTAAAAAAAAAAAACAGAAATGGAAATCCAGGTGTCTGAAAAGAGCAAATTGATCAAGCAAGAGCCACTTACTATGGATATGGGAAATAATTGTACACCTTCTTGTTGAGTATATTGAAAATGACATTCAAAAAGTACCTGCGCCCAGATTATCATGCACCCAATCAATCACCATCTTACTAAGAAAACACACAATGCTCGGTTTAACTTAAACGTTGATTTGCACTATAATGACCATTGCAATGCCAATTGTTAAACTACATCACATATGGACTAAAAAAGTTGTGTAGGCCTGTTACCGGACAGCGCGAATCCATTTAACATTTATGAAACGGCACATTATCAACTTATAAAAAACAAATAAAGTTAAATGTGAAAGTTGATTAAGCTCACCAAGTAAAGAAGAAGAAGCCCGTAACCAACGCCGGAAATCTTTCGCCGAAGCTCTTCGGCTCCACTTGCCTATGGTCATAAAAAATTAAAAAAAGAAAAAAAAAACTCAAAGCAATTCACATTTGAATTTATAACCAAAATCATTTTCCTTCGCTATGTTCTTAGCAACCAAAGCGAAAACAAAAAATATCTTGAGCTCTAACCCATCATCAGCAGCAGCAGCAGCCGCCTTAGCAACAGGGAATTCAACAGCTGGAGCTCGTCGCCGAAGAACATGAATAGTCGAACCGGACAATCTGACCGGCAACGGAAAGATTCCATCGTCCTGCAACGGCGAGAACGTCAAGCGCGCGGCTTTGCAAGCGAGCGATCGCGGCTGGACCACCAGAACGTCGTGTCTCGGAATCCTGCTGGTTGACAGTGAGTACATTGAACGGAATCGGCCAGAATGGACGGCCGAGTGAAGCGAGCTCGTGATGGATGCCATCGTAACCAATCTAAAAGCAAGAACCGATCACAATGTCAGACTTTATATTTTCTCTGTTTTTTTTTTCTTTTCTTTTCTTTTTTCTGAGAATAAGACAAAGCAAAGAAGGCGTTGAAATCGATGGGATTAAATAATCAAAGATTAAAGACAGAGGTACTTACACAGCGCACTTCGGTTTGCTGTTTTTTCAAGAACCGAACTCTATATATACACACACAAAAGTTTTTTTTTTTTTTGGTTTTTGGAGGATAAAAAGACAGAAAAGAAAAGGAAGTATACGTGGAGGAGGGAAGAGAAGCTTTAGCTCAACTTGAAGTTCAATACAATAATAACGGACAGATAGAACAGACCAAAGTGTTGTCCGTGGAGAGAGAGATCAGCCAGAGGCAGAAGGAGAGAGCGCTTTGGATAATTTTGTCATTTTGCCTTGTAGTTCCCTCTGAAATTTTATTTTATTTTTGGTAAAAGGCAGGGAAACCACAGTTAAGTATTTTTGGAATTTTTCAATCTTTCTAAAAAAACAAAAATAATATCTTAAAAAACCATCCATTTGGACACACATATACAACTTAGAATTAAAATTGTGTGATACGTAAATTTAATTATACTTATTAATAAATTTATTTATATTTTATTTTAAAAAATAAAAAATACTTACATATTAAATATTATTTTTAAAAATTTATTCACTAAATTTAGTTTAGACTAGTTTATTTTTATAGTTAATGAGATTTTAAAAAAACAGTTAACTAAATTAAATTGATTTTAAGAATATTTTATCTTTTTAAGAAAATAAAAATAAATTGAGATTATTTTTTCATTTAATTTGAAGAAATTTGAGAATAGTTATTTTTTCTTTTATAAGAAATAAAATGTGAATTTGAGAAATTTTAATTTTTCAAAAACATAATTTAAAATTTATAAAAATTTTATAATTACCTAAGTTTAATTACAATTAAAATAAAATTCTATAAATAAATAAAATTTTTATTTAATTACAATTAAATTTATATCAATCAATTTATAGAATTTTTTTGATTATAATCAATTTTTTATAATTATTAGATAATTTATTATTTTTAATTTGTTAATTTATGACAAACTACTATATAAGTAAAAATTTATAATTATTTCAATTAAAATTTTCTTTATAATATTTCCTCATGTGAAACAAAGTTTCAACTCCTATTTCCTTCTTCTCAAACTCCAGCAAAATTAACGTGACAAAATTCTTACTTTTAAGAAGATTTATTTATTTAAAAAATTAATGAAAAGGTTTTATATAACTTTTAGTTTTAATAAAACAATAAACAAAGATTATGATGACTATTAAGAAGAGTTATGGACATTCTCCATTAACTTTTATGCACATTCCATTATAATTTCACTCTCCAAATGTTTTGAAAATTTTTCATCGCACTCTCCAACTACGAACCATCATTTCTCCCTCGTAGGCTATTTTTCTTCATATTGTTATTATATTAACATAATAATTTATAATTTTTATCATATATATTGTAAATATTTAAATTTATATATTTATGTAAAATAAATTATTTGTGCTCTAACATATTCTTATTAGCTATATACAATTAATGAAATTTTATGCTTAGTATGGTAAGTGGTTTATTTGTATGTATTAATGATTAATGAATTTTGAAATTTAATTCTTAATATGATAAGTAATTTATGTTGACCCTTTATGGTAATTGGTTTATGAGATATTAACTTTTAAAATTAATTTTATGTTGTTTATGTTTAATTAAGATGACACATTTTTTATAAAATTATTTTTAATACATTGTCAATAAAATGTAAGTTTTTGTTGAAAATTATTTTCATTGAAAAAGTTACTTATTTTGGGATGAAAGACAATATTCTAGTATGGAAATAAAGATCACTCATAGATAAATTTTGGATATAAAAAATATTTCAATATATACTACCCTTTTCGGTTGACCAATTGAAAAATTTTGGATATGAAAAAATCCTAACAACATTGCCTTTTTGGTAGACCCACTAACATATTTTTTTAAATTCAAATGACTCTAAGTCTATATAAACTCATCTATAGTAAAAGAAAAAGAAAACAACACAAGTAATATACACTAAGGAACTTATATCAAGTTATTATCGTAAGAGTGTATTTGTTGAAAATGAGTAAAATTCTTAAGAAAAATTTATGAATTTTTTAGATTGTAAAATTGAGAAATCAAAAGCTTAAGAAATATAATTCTATAAATGTGTCGTAAGAAAGTTATAAACCTTAGTACAATTGTGATTGAGGATTATAATATTATTGTATTTGGTCTTCTCCTTATTAGGGAGTTTGATAGTGGATTTGAAATTTTCAAGACAGTAGTCTTGGAAAAAAAAATATAAGAATAAAATTTTTAAACCTCTATAAATTATTGCATCCTACTCTTCTTAAATTTAATTTCTTTTTACAAGCTCACACACTCAGCAAACATTTTATCATATCACATATTTTTTTCTGTTATGCAAATTAGTCATTTGTTTAATTTATTTTCATATGTTAATCAATAGTAGTATTATTGAAATTGCATTAATCTATTTGCATACTACATCATATTTTTATTTGTTACGATAATTGTCATTTCAATTTTTTCATGATAAGCGTTAAATCATCATGTTCTTTTAGGGTATTTTTGGGACCAACAATTTGTATTAAAGTTTGGTCTCTAAATTATCAACTTCACCACTTAGAGTTGATCCATGACTTCTTTTTCACTTATATGTCACTCTGAAGGTGGTAACCCTCTTAGACCTCTTATATTTTATGGTATAAATTTCAACTAGTGGAAAAATAAGATGACCATATACTTTTAATGTTATGATTTTACTATTTAACCAATCATTTTTTAAAATCTAAAGTCAAATACTTGCATTATTATGCCATAACCTTAAACGAATATAACCATATCTCTTTTTATCAATCAACTAAAGAGATGTGAGATAATCTTATATTAACATATGAGAGAACCACTTAAGTTAAGGACACTAAGATAAATATTCTTATGTATGAGGATGAATTATTTGAAATGAGCAATAATGAAAATATTAATGAAATGTATTCAAGGTTTATTAATATTATTTTTTGATAAATTTTAGAAAGAACCTTGATAATACATAACTCATACAAAAGTTACTTAGGTCATTCCCAAAATCGTAAAACCTATAAGTGATTGCAATTTCAGAATCAAAAGGCATAAACATGTTGCTCCTAAATGTTTTAAAAGGTTCATTACTTATATACAAAATGACATTTAAAAAGAAAGTCATAGAGAAAAAGAAAGGTGTAGTAGCTAAGGCCTCCACCTTAGCTAGAAAAGTAGCTAAAGATGATCAAAAAAATGACAAGGAAGATAGTTCATTAAGTAAACAAAATCAAGAAGAGTTCATGATGCTTGCACAAAAATTTACTAAATTTTTAAAGAAGAAAAAACAACTTAGTAGAAAATCATTTAGATGATCCAAAAAATATAAAGCTCAACAAAAGAAGAAAATTGTTTGTTATGAATGTAACAAACCCAAACAAATTGCAACAAATTTCCTAGCAAGAAAAATGGTAAGAAGCCAACCAAGAAAGTATACAAGGACACTTAAGATGATTTCAATAATTTAGATGACAAATCCTTCAGTGATGAAGTAACCTACATGTGCTTCATGGGAAAGGATGAGATGATTGACATGCTTAAATGTATTAATGATGAAATGTTTAAACAAGTAGTCAAATTTAGTATTCTCAATATTTGCTTTAAAGAAATTGAGTATGAAAATGAGATCTTGAAAAGTAAAAATGAATTATTCATCAAAGAGAATGGGCATTTGCAAAAAGCACATGATATTGCTTTAAACAAGCTTAATGATGAAAATCTTCATCTAAAGAAGGAAAATGAAAACCTTCAAAATTTCCTTTGAAAGTTTGTTAAGGCGAAAGAAAAGTTTAACTTATTACTTTATTTTTAAAAACTAATTAATCATAAATTTAGATTGAGCTTTAATCACTCATATTGTCCATATAAAGTTTATGTTTTAATTACCCACATAAAATCACAAGAATCCTTATCATCTAGAGGTAAAAATCATGCATTTATGTATGAACATACATCACGACAACATATAGCTCCTTATAATTTAATTAGAAAATCATTTTCGCATAACCATCACACACATAATGGTAAGACCGATACCTTTTATTATGCCTCTCAATCTCATATGTAAAATTTTATTAAAGCATCACTTTCAATTTTGCATAAGAAATATCATATTAGATGTCATTATTAAGGTGATTTTGGACATATAATTTATGCATTCATGGTATTAAAATTTTCTATAGTAATATAAAAAGCTCTAAAGCTTACAAGAAAGGATCTAAACAAATTTTGGTTCTTGAAATTAAATAAGATTTGTATAGATATGTTTGAAAAATTGTATAAAGAAAAACAAATAGTACTTAAATAATGAATGCTTTAGACATATGATTGATAATGTAAAAAAATTTTCTTTTGCTCAAAATCATTAATAGAGAAAATTTAACTTTCAGAGACAATGTCAAAAGTAAGATAATTGACATTAGAACGATCAGTAAGGGACATTCACCTACAATTAATAATGTCTTCTTAGTTGATAGTTTCAAATTTAATTTACTTTTTGTTATAGTTATTATAAAGTTTCTTTTGAGGCTAATATATGTGTTGTTTCTAATTTTGAATTAAATGAAACTCTATTCACTGTAAATATAAATGATATTATGTATGTTATTGATCTTTATTCTCCTACTAACCAAAATTTTAAGTGTTTAACTTCTATAAAAGAAGATTCATGGATATGACATGGATGTTTCGGACATGTAATTATGAAATTATTATCTAAACCAAATATCCAAAATCTTGTGAAAGGGTTACTTAAGTTAAAATTTGAAAAAGACAAACTTTATGATGCTTGTCAGATAGGAAAATAGGTAAAAAGTCATTTTAAGAACAAAAAGGTGTTGTCTACTTCCAAATCTCTTCAATTATTGCATATAGATCTTTTTGGTCCATCTAAAGTCTCTACGTTAAGTGGCAAGCATGATACATTTGTCATAATATATGATTACACTAGGCTTGCATGAGTCTTATTCCTCACACATAATGATAAGATATTGAAAGCTTTTAAAAGACCATGTAAACAATTGCAAAATGAAAAGAGATACTTCATTACTTTAATTAGAAATGACCATAGATGATAATTTGAGAATGGGAGATTTAAAAAATTTTGTGACGTTCAAGGAATTTCTCACAACTTTTTAGATCCAAGAACACCTTAACAAAATGGGTGATTGAATACAAAAATAGAACCTTGCAAAAGATGACTCAAACAATGTTAAATGAATTTAACTTAAATTTTTTTAGCCTAAAACTATTTATATGACATGTTATGTGTCAAATCAAATTATAATTTATCCCTTACTCAAAAAGACTTTTTAAGAGTTATGGAATAAGAGAAGGTCGTGAATCAATTATTTTAAGATTTTTGGATGCAAGTGTTTTATTTTAAACATTAAAGATAATCTTGAAAATTTTGATTCCAAGGCCGATCAAGGTTTCTTAGGACATTCTTCCTCTATTAAAGTATATAATGTTTTTAATAAAAGATCATTAGTAGTAGTATAAGAGTCCATGTATATTAATTTTGATGAAACAAACCCTTTTAACTTGAGAAAGGAAGACGTTTCAAAAAATACAAAGATAGTTTTAATTGATTCACCAGAAAAAAATTCTCAAAGTAATAGTAATAACAATGAAACTAATAAAGAGCAACTTGAGCCAAGCAATTCAAACCTTGAAAATTTAGGTAACTTGCAAAATATAATTTACAAAGTGGCAAGAGAATGAAAACATGTTAATAAATCATTCCAAGATCAAATTATTAGTAATGTTTATGATCCTCTTAAAACTAGATCATCATCTAAGCACTTGTACACGAACTTAGCACTCATCTCTTACATAGAACCCAAACATGTAGAAGAAGTATTAAGTGATAAGTATTAGGTGCATGCCATTGAAAATGAGTTAAAACAATTTAAAAGAAACAAAGTGTAGACCTTAGTCTTTAGACTCAAAGACCATCCTATCATAGGTACAAAATGGATATTTCATAACAAACTAGATGAAAATGGGAGGATACCTCTAAACAATTCTACACTGGTAGCCTATGGATACAATCAAGGAGAGATATTATAATATAATGAGACTTTTTCACTTGTGGCTCAATTGGAAGTCATTCACATCTTGTTAGCATATTTACTTTTTATGAATTCCATGTTATATCAATGGAATATGAAAAGTGAATTTCTTAATAGTATTATTGTTAAAGAAATATAAGTTTTAAGAGCACCAAATTTTTTAATTATGTGTTTAGGCTTTTTAAAATTTTATACAATTTAAAGTAAACCCTTCGAGCTTAGTATGAGTGACTCAACACCTTTTTAATTCAAAAAAGGTTTTGTAAAAGATAAGGTAAACATCGCGTTGTTCATAAAGGTAAATAATAAAGATTTATTAATTGTGCAAATTTATGTTGACAACATTATTTTTAATGATACTAATGATTCTTTCTGTAAGAAATGTACTTCTCAAATGGAAAAAAAAATTGAAATGAGCATAATAGGAGAACCTAATTTCTTCCTAGGCATATAAATCAAGCAAAGAATTAATGAAATTTTTATTAACCAAACCTAGAATGTGAGAAAAAAATTAAAAAGTTTGGAATGTAGAACTTAAAGCCTTACAGTACACTAATGCCAACATTCACAAAGTTTAATAAGAATGAAATTTGTAAAAACATAAATGGGAAACTATATCAAGGTTTGATCGAATGCCTTTTTTACTTTACTGCTAGTAAACCTAACATTATGTTTATTGTATGCTTATGTGCTCATTTTCAATCATCCCTTAGAGAGTCACATTTGGTTGTATTGAAAATGATATGTCATTACATTAAAGGGTTTACTAGCTTAGGCTTTTGGTATCCTAAAGGAAAGACATTTTACTTTGTGAGTTATTCAGACTTTAATTAGGCTAATGATCAGCTGGATAGAAAAGTACCTCTGGTACTTACCAACTCTTAGGTGGTGCATTAATGTAATG
Organism: Kandelia obovata; assembly: GCA_021464305.1. Lineage (NCBI taxonomy): Eukaryota > Viridiplantae > Streptophyta > Magnoliopsida > Malpighiales > Rhizophoraceae > Kandelia > Kandelia obovata. The sequence continues at coordinate 2,667,672 of CM038488.1, forward strand.
GTCTAGTTGAAAACAAAATTTTATAGCACTTTCAACTGAAGTTGAACTCCTTGCCATAGATAATTATTATTCACAATTCCTTTAGATCAAATAAACTTTTGAGGATTTTAAGTTACATTTTTCTATAATTTATATTTTATGCGACAACACTAGTGCAATAAATCTTACCAAAAAAAATCATATTCACCATTATAAGACCAAGCATATAAATCTTAGACATCATTTTATTCAAAATTATATGCTAAAGGGAAATATTGTTATTGAATTTATGGGTACAAATGATCAATTTGCAGACATTTTTATAAAACCCTTAAAGGAGGGTAGATTTTTAAACATTAAAGGGCATTTGGGGATGACACACATGGTTTAAATTCTTATTCATACATTTTAGTTCATGTATATACATAATAAATTGTGTTATTCTTTTTTTTCTTGCAGTTTGAAATGTGCCCAATTTTTTCGTTTTCAAATTTAACAACGCTTATTACACTAACATGACTGTAACAACTTCAATTAATTTAATTTTATTTTTTCTCTCTTGAATTTATAAAGAAAAGCTCATTTTGGAAAATTTAAAAAAGAAATTGCCAATTATCCATTCTTGATTTCATGGCTTTCTAAATTCATTTGATTAATTGTTAACTCTTTTATATAATTCTATTCTTGATTTCACGACTTTCTAAATTCATTTGGCCAATTGTCCACTCTCTTTTACAATTTTATTCTTGATCTCACAACTTTTTAAATTCATTTGGTCAATTATCAACTCTCTTCCATAATTTCATTCTTGATTTCTAAATTCATTTGGTCAATTGTCAGCTCTCTTTCACAATACCTTTATTGATTTTATGGCTTTTTAAATTCATTTAGACCATTATTAACTCTCTTTCACAATTTCATTATTGATTTCATGTAATTTTTATTTATTTAGACAATGTTCAACTTTCTTCCATTATTCATTAATTGTTTCACAACAATTATACTATAATTGACAAATTATAGATTTTTTTTTCAATTATTAATACTAAAGCACGTTCTTTTCTTTACTACTTTTTCTTTTCTTGAAATACTTTTACTCATTCTTCAAATGGTATCTTTTGTCAACCACTATATATATTCGCTAGTTTCCTTATTTCTTTTGGATCTCCAAATCATATTCCTTCTTAAATTATCTTAATCATCTTATATTAATTTATAAAATTACCAATTGTCCTAGTTTAGTTCTCCTTTATAGTCATCCTTGATCAATTTTAAAAATTACAAATTTTCATATTTTAAATCTCCTTTACAACTATCTTCATTTATTTATTTTTACATTAATGACTTAATGACCTTTATATGTAATTAGTCTTTTTTTTAATCACTCTGATTTATAGTCCCTTCCAATATTTTTCTACATATATACTACTACTAGGTCTTTTCTTCTTTATGACAATTCATCTTCATCTTTTTAATACAACAAAATAAACAATTGTTCATCATGAAACAAGCAAATTTATCACTAAAATCTAACCCCTCCACAACCAAAACTATAAAACCTTTAAAACCCAACACTAATTTATAAGTACTCCCTTTATTACTATTTTTTATGACATTGATCCACAATCACCACCTAACAATATTTCATCTCTAGCCAAATGTCTTGTTACATCATTAGCTTCTTTGCAAGCGAGAGCCTTTCAACCCCCTTTACCTTTTGTTGATTTACTATCTTCGTAATCAAATCACCAAGTAATTTCATATAATGTAGGTTTAATCTTTCTAGATATTGCTGATCTTCGAATGACCATTGAAAACTTACATGAAGACATAGGCTTTATTCAAAAAATTCTAGATGAGATGTGTGCTAACTTATGATGATGATGATTATTATTATTATTATTATTATCAACTTATATTTTTCTGCACCACTTATTGTGTTTCCCTTTTAGTTTTTAAATAAGTTATATATCATGCTTTTATTATTTTGGGTGTGTAATGTGAGGGGGAGCTTTAATAAATCATTCATAAAATCAATTATGTTATCGTTATTAAAAAAGGGAAAGAATGCTAGATTATATGCTATTAGTTGTATATTTTGATATACCAACATAATTATTTATGATTTTTGTTATATGTTTTGCAGTCATTTAAATTTATATATATATATATATATGACAAATAAATTATTTGAGCTATAATATATTTTTATTAGTTATATACAATTGATGAATTTTGAAAGTTCATTTTCCATATGGTAATTGATTTATGTTGGTTTATAAGTTGTTAACTTTTAAAATTAATTTTATATCATCAACCTTTAATTACGATGATGCATTTTTTATGAAATTATTTTTGAATGCATTATGGGTAAAAGATAGGTCTTTGTTGGAAATTATTTTCATTGAAGAAGTTATTTTGGCATGATAGACAATGTTCTAGCATAGAAATAAAAATCACCAACAAATAAATTTTAGATATAAAAAAATATTCCAATAGATATTGCATTTTTTGATGGATTAATGGATAAATTTTAGAGATGAAAATAAGGGATACCGCCTTTTTGATGGAATAATAGACATTTTTTGAAATTAAGATGACTTTTTTTAGGCTTATATAAATCCATTTGTGGAAGAAAAAAAAATAAAAAGACAACACAAGTAATACATACCAAAGAGCTTATATCGAGTTATTATTGCAAAAGTATACTTGTTAAGAGTGAGTAAAATTATAAAGAAAAATTTGCAAGCTTTTGTTATAAAATTAAGACATCAAGAGATTGAGAAAAACAATTATGTAAATGTGTTTTAAGAAGGTCGTAGACTTTAGTATAATTGTGATCAAGGATTAAAATATTGTTATATTTGCTCTTCTCCTTATTGGGGAGTTTAACAATGGATTCAAAATTCTCAAAACAGTAGTCTTGGGAAGAGGACATAAAAACAAGAGTTTTAAATCTTTATAAATTATCACATCCTCCTATTCTTAAATTTAATTTCTTTCTACAAACTCATACACTTTGTAAACCTTTTACCAAGACACATATTTGTTCTTTTATGAAAATTAGTCAGTTAGTGTTAATTTATTTATTTTATTTTTATGTGTTAATTAACAGTAACATTATTAAAATTTTGTTAATTCATTTACATATTACATCATATTCTTATTTGTTACAATAATTATCATTTCAATTCTTATCATCGTACTTACTAAATCATTATGTTTTTCATCAACCTAGTTCACCCTCCTCTTAGTTATTTTTAGGACCAACAATATATCATGTCAAGTTGAGATTATGTCGTATTGCAATTTCTTACCTTTTACCATGATTTTTTGATTTGTTGGTGCATCTATCAAATAAAATAAGTTAAAACTAAAACTTTCTTCCATAATGTATATAAGTCTTCTCTAGGATATGATTGAAATGTGGCACTAGAATGTCAATCTAAAGTTCTTATTCTTCTTCCTACTAGTGTGTTCCCAAATGCAAAACCATCATTTAGCTTTTTTCTTTGTTAAGTAGTCTCATGTTTCCTATGTTACCCCTGATACAACTTAGTAATATCTACGTAAAAGTGAAGTACTTTACATTTAATGGTTCTTGCAATAATAAGGTAAGTAATAAAGGCTCATACTTTTGTTAAGTTATAACAGAACCACGTTTCTAAAACTTGTTATGGTACATGTCCATATTACATGTTGAATATAAGGCATTTGTACCATATATGACAGTCTTTTTTTCAAAATGTATTAATAAAGCTCATACTTAGCTTACACCTTGTTTAACCCATCTAAAAGCAACATGTTACAAGTATGAAAATTTATGTCTAACATCTATTAAATATCTATGTGTTTTGTTTGTAAACAAATAGCCAAATCGAAAAAGATGATGTTTAGAAGCAATTTGCATTTGAAGAAGGTGTGTCCTCATGTCTCATTTTATATTACTTTGTTCACCCTTAAAAGTACTGAAGTTTTCATTAGTTTACCTATAATGGAGGTGCATGACAGAAGGTAATAGGCCTCCCTAACTAGTTTTGCATGACAAAAAAAATTCAACTTTCTTTTTCCCAATCATAATTGGATATTTTTCTGATAATTAATTAATTTTCATACTAATATTCTTGATTTCTATGTAGGAAAAAAAATTAATGGTGAAAATATAAGAAGAATTATTACCCATAGGTTTGAAATTTTGTAATAGTAAAGGAGGTACCCACTAAGGAATATTAAAGTTTACTCAATTAGGACATTAAAGAAAGGTTTTTATGCCTTTTTTTGAAAAAACAAATTAAAAATACAAGTAATGTGAAATAACCATACTTTCTAGGAAAATTCTAAATAGGATAAAAGGTAAAAATCATTTTCAAAAACTTGGATTAAGGAATGGTCTTCAAATGATATGAAATAATTACACACTCAACAAAAAAATGTAAAACAGAATAAAGTGTTTAAATAAATCTTAAATTTGTTTCTTAAGTCTTTTTTTTTTTTTTTGAGAAAGAAACATAATATGTGTTAATCATGTGATTTTATTAATGTCTAATATTAATGATACATCAAGTAGAAATATTTCAACATAATGATTTAATGTAATAGATATCTTATAATTATAATTTAATCATAATTACTTTTATAAAATATATTTATTATATAAATTTTATCTTTAAAGTTTACTGATAATAATAAAAATATCTTTATTAATAAAATTATATGTATAAAATATCTAATATATCCATACATAACAATTAATTTATTAACTATTAAGACACATTAACATACTCTCACATGTTATCTAATGTTAAATACGTCATGTTTTTAAAGGCATTTCTTAAATTTCACGTGGTTTAGATTGACAATATGTTAACATTTAGTAACTTTAAGGTAAAGCACATGAGTCACCTTAACATATAATTGACATCTTTAAAAGAGAAGTTATGATTCAATGAAAGAAAAGATAGAATGACCTAAGTAAAAAATAAATTTCTTTAGGATTGAAATGAAAAAGAGGAATTATACCTTTAAGGTTATACTTTTGAAAATTAATCAATTTCCTTGAAAAATTGTTAAATATAAAGCAAATTCAAAGATTTTGTGAGTTGGTTAATTATACTAGAAAAATCGTCAATGATTTTTTAAAATCACTTAAAAGGTCAGCCAAGAAAATATTTGCTAACAATGAACAAATTTAGGAAGTAAAGAAACTTAGGTTGTAAAGTGATAAAATAAAAATGAAAAAAATTGTGTTTAACATTTACCTCTTATACATATGAGCTAGTACTTGGGACAAAAATTTACATAAGAGTTCTTAAAATAAAAGAAAATTTTGAAAAGTATTGTTTTGGAACTATAATGGAGAAAAGCATAATTATCCAATCCAGAAATCCTTAATGTTAGATTTTTCAAACAAGAATATTATTATTAAATGTTGATTTTGATTTTTAAAATTAAATATATTTATATACTCATGTATTTTATTTTTATACATTATATATATATATAAGTACCATATATTTTATACAATTATATATTTTTATATATATTCAATTATCTTATATTACTATTAGACTATTTATTTTTATTTTTTATATTTATAGAATTTTATAAATTATGGATAATGAAAAAAAAAATACATATGGAAATATGTATTAGCAACTGAGATCCCTTCACAAATACCTTAAATACTCTATCCCATGAATAAGGATTAGTGAATGTAAAAAAATGTGTATCCAAATGTGTATCAACAATATATTTTTATATATTAACCATCAAATATAATATTTGAATTACTTTCCATTTATGAGAAAAGTACATTAAAAAAGAATTGCAATATTTAGGAATTAAGTGAGATAAATGAAAGATTTAAGGTCACATTAAAAAAATTAAAAAATATTTTTTAACCTATTTCACATAATAAGAGCAACATGGTATTTTAATAAAAATAATAAGAAAATCAGTATTGTTTCTCTTAAAATTAAAAGGAATAAATTTAATAGATTGGAAAGAAAAATTAGTTCTTGTCTATCTAAAAATATTTTTGAGACACAAAAATTAACTTTTTTTCTCTCTAATTTCCTCTCCCTCTTCCCTTTTTTCTCTTTTTCTAATTAGCATGGAAAGGGTAGGAGAGCACTTTCAAATCCCTTCACAATTGTGTCAATTTTCAAAGAGGTAAGAGAGTCATTAAAAATTCTCTCTAACCAATCTCGAGTCTTTAAAAGGTGAGACATTCTCAAGCAAATTCTCTTAAGTCAATCTAATTTTAAAATTTCTTAAGGGTAAGAGAACCCTCAACAATTTTGATGACTCTCATGTATCAAAAATTTTGAGTCAATAATTTTTTCATTATTGAATTAATTTATGAGTTAATCAAGTTTAAATTTCTTCTTGGACAAGTCTAAGGACAAATATTCTTACAAAAAATTTGTGCATTTGAAAATTACATCTTGAATGTTATTCATAAGGTTCAAAATTCCCAAATAGTCTAAACATTGTTTTAGTGGAATGCGCTTAATGTATTTATCAAGCTTACACTTTGGTATGAAAAATGGTAGATTGTATATATTAAAAAATGTTAACAAATAAAGTTGTAATGTGCATAAATTTGAGAAAATTGATCCAATCTAATATTATTTCTAAGACATTAATTGTTTAATGTTTCATATTCTAATTTATTAAAATTTTACAAAATTTTTATACATTTTTAAGGTATCTAACTATATCACCACACAATGTAATAAACTAAAATGAGTACAAAAATATTTTATATTATATACAAAATATTATATATTACATAAATATCATTTTACATAACATAAAAAAATTTATATTATATAAAATATTATATTTGTGGTATATCATGTTTTATATATATAATATAAAATTTTATTTCTGCTTTTTAAATTTATAGATTGATATACATAAAGATTTATTTAGTTTTAAAATATGACGTTGACTTAAAAATTTTCATTAAATATACAAAATGACTCATTCAAGATATGCCTTTATAGTAATTTGATCAAAAATTCTGCTGTTTTAAAATTTGAGACTGAATAGGAGAATTTAATTTTGATTTATTATTTAATCAATCAAAAAATTTAAATTTATATAACAAAGAGAGAGAGAGAGAGGTGAGAAATTATTAATGTTGAAAACCCATTACTAGAGTTCAAGTGAGAAGTGGAACGGGCCTTAAAACAATTAATCTGACCCAATACTAGGCCTTTTTCTTAAACAGACCCAGCGGCCCAAAAGTATCAGCCACGTCAGGGACCTGATGCAACCGGATCAGAACCAGATCACAAGGGGCTGTAACAGAAATCTCATGTAATCGAAACCATTCTCGCTTTGAACGAGAGAAGAAGAAGAAGTCGCAGCAGCAGCAGTGCGTTTTTTGAGAGGGAAATCGGAAGGAAAAAATAGGGCACAAAATGGATGGTGGCGGTGGTGGAAATGGCAAAGAGAAAGAAGAGGAACAAGACGGCATGTCCGTACATTCTCCGTGCAAAGCTCCCCATTCTTCTGCCTCCTCTCTCTCTAAGGTCTTTTTCTCTCTCTTTTTCTATTGATTTCGGAATCGAAACTGCAGTTTTTATCTTTGTTTTGAATTCTCGGGTTATTGGCGGGCGATTAGGAGCAATCGCAGGTCGAATTGGAGCTCAGATTTTTAGAAGCGCTTGAAATTTATCCTCCGGCCAGATTGCGAGGCATGTTCTTCTTCGGTTTCCATTTTAATTTTTTTTTTTTTGTGTTTTTTTTTCTTTCGCTTGCATCGCATTCATTATCGTACGTACTTGGAAAGTTTAAGTGTATATTTGAGTAATTTTTCAAATTGAATCAAGCGTTGATCGTTTTTCTTTTTGAAAGCAGCACAGTTCCGAGGATGGATTCCAATTATTAAGATGTTTTCTCCCCCCCCTCCACATTACTACTACAACATTTCTTGATACTAGAATAGCTTCATTTTGATCAACATCGTGATGCTGGTGCTTTAACCACATAAGTTAAACAATTTTGGGTGTTGAAATAAAAAGGGATACATCAATGATCCATATGGTTTTTTATTTGTTACCTTTAGATAGAAACCATATTGTAGTAAATACACAAGTTGTGGACTTAAATTCTTCCTGGTCAGTAGTGTTTAAATGACGAGAAAACTGACTGTAACTTCCCATGCAATGTGACGACATGAAGGTGACATTTGATGGCTTAAAAAGGTTATATTGTGGAGGAAACAATATATTGTGGAGGAACAATTAAGCATTTAATCTTTAGGAATGAAAGTAAACAACCATTATATTGTGGAGGAAAGCCACATCTAATGATCAATGCACTTGAGTTTTTCAATGCATAACTGAGCTGAAACAGATTCCATTTTTTGTTCTCAAGTATTATGCCCGTTTAAGAGTTGGAAAGCATGCTCATTATCATTAACTCTTTTTATGCAGGCATGCATCGCCACTTTGTTATTTATGGTCTGATGGAATATCTGCGGAGAAGGTTGTTTCTACTTCAGAACTATGCATTATACGTCATTTGAGCTTGCTGCAGGTTCCAATGCAAATGTTCATGATAAACCATTGGACTAATTATGTTAATGTCTTGATGACTCTATCCTAGCTTTGATCGTCACTTTTCTCCGGATGATGTTTTGCAGTTGATGGACCGTTTCTATAACATAGAAATGCTGGTAATGAATGTATCTTGATGACATTTTCCCCCTTCTGTTTTCTTGGCTTTAGTGATAAACCCAAACTTATTCTATTAAGTTCATTTAAATGCATAAATACCAAAAGAGTTCATTTAAATTCTTGGTGAATGGCAATAGATTTTAATAAAAATGGTGAGGATATGAAAATATATGTAAAATTATTGAGTGATCTGCTCTCAATTGACGCAAAATTCAACTAATATAAAATCTCAACTGGCCAGTGACGTAACATCAGTAGTGCTGAAACTTTTGGGAGTATATGCAATTAGGTGTTGAATATCAGTTTAAAAGATTACAGTTTCACACTCTACCCCTTGAGCTAAGGACAAGATGAACATAATATATAATTGGGGGTGTGGTGATACTGAATCAAAGAACATCTAGTGAAGAACTAATATATCACATACATCTTTTATGCTTATAGACATCATCTCTGCTTTTTTTTTTTTTAATGTTATTCCAAAGTTTTAAGTGTATCTCTTGATTGGTGTGCTTTGACAAAATTTCCAGAAACCAGATGATGAAGAAATGGAAGTCCTGAGTCGGGAGGAAGATTTCAGCTTGCCTCAGAGTTATTTTGTGAAGGAAGAGTCATAATTCACTATTTTGGCATTTCAGTTCCCTTAAGAGTTGTCTGTTCATATATTCATATGTGACAGTTGCTACATGATAATGTCTCTTGATTGCATTAACCATGTGACTGATGCTAGGTAGCTAGATTGAGAGGAGTGATTCCAATTGTTGCTCACACTAACATGACTTTCTAAGATTTTAGCATAGCAAGTTTAATGTGTCAATGTAAGTGAACTTGGGCATGGATGCTTACAGTTAATGATTCTGAACTCCTTATGTTGATATTATGGTACTACAGTCATGTTGGAGGATTTGGATTTTGGATCATCTGAGTCATAGGCAATGAACAAACCTGCTATATAGGGGGATACAAAGTCCCTTTAAATGTATTTTGCTTGTAGCCAATCAATTAAACTAGATTCTAAGAATATGGTTGCTGCTGATTAAGAAATCAAGTTGACAAACCTGCTAAAACAGTAAGAGGCAAACTTTAATTAATTTTTTTTTTTCAATTTGAATAGTTTATTTTGTGCTTTGTTTTGAGATAAAAAAATATAGCAAATAGTAAATTGAAGTAATCTCTGTGCTGTATTTCTTGAATGCAATGATCAAATATCTCTTACTGGTTTTGAGTGACATATTTCATGGTTTGTTCATTCTGAAAAAATAAGGAATATTTGAAATTTTTCGTTAATTGAGATGACTTGAAAAGGTTAAGATTTAAATTGTAATATTATAAATGTTAGGCCATAAGATGCAAAACAATGCTATTCCGAAGATTCAGAATTTCTATGCTATTATCAATAGTTAATGTGTGCCCAAAAGAAAAATCATTATGAGTAATTCATCTTTAAAGTTAGTACTTACTGGCTATCGTTTTGTTTTTTGTTTTTTTTTTTTTTCTAAGAGAGATTCGCATAAAACTATTTTTTTTAACTATTTAGAGCTTACATAGACTAAGCCTTTGTGATTAATTTGACTTAATCCATTTGAAATTCAAATCAAATTAACTGATAAAATCTTATCTTAACACACTTTAAATTGAAATAACTTGAAATTTGTAAAAACTTGAAAATCAATTGACTTAAAACTTAATTAACCCAAACATAGATAAATGGGTAATTTAAATATAAAAAAATTAGAAACCTAAATATTTCAGTCCAAATTTTGAAAAACCTAAAAATTAAAAATTAATAAAATTAAAGTCAATATACTTGAGATCTAATAAATACAAAAAACTGCTAACCTGGAATTTAATAACTTAAAAAATATAAATGACTCGAGACTTGTTAATTCAAAATTTAATCATCATAAAAATCAAAATAGCCAAGTTTCAATGAAATCAAAATTTGATAAATTTAAAATTTGAAAAATTATTCTTCAAAATATTTAAAATTTGAATAATTTGAGATCTGAAATTACTCCTACTTATATCTCACTCGATCCCATCCGTTTCGCCGCCTGTAATCTTAGTTCCTACTATGAAGGGAACAATCGATGTCCCATGGCTTTAGATGAAATTTGACATTTAATAACAAGTTAAAAAAGAGAAGGGCAAAAGAAGTGCTCTTTTCTTATTTTTGTACAATAATAATTAAAACAATACACACGTTGGCTCAACTCGCCTGGACAATATAAATTGGAAAATTTTCATTTTTAACAGGTAAAAAATGGCCACAACTAACGTCTACAGTCCAATAACAAAAACGCCCCGATGATTTTGACAAAATGGGTGAGAGGGGGGTGTGATTTACTTTCAAATTGATGATCAGGAAGGAACGAGAGGTGGATAGCAAGGTCATTTACAGGAATGGAAATAGGAATAAAATGATTTAGTTTATAAACTTTTAGAGCTTCTCTCGTTTATGGTAAAATTAAAGTGAGGGATCTATATATTTATATGTTTTTTTTTTTTTTTTGGGGGGGGGGGTGTAAAGATGTTGAATAAAATGGTCGACATGGGGTTGCTTTGTGTTATTCTTTATACATTTTAATCTTATTGTTTTAGAGTGTGGTTTCACTTTTCTAGTGCATAGGATGACCTTCAGGCTAGTAGTAGATGGTTAGTTACATGCAAGTTGCACTCACAATCGCTCGTCTTACTCTCAATCTCTCACACTCTCCTTTACTTCAAAACAAAGTCTTTGTTTTAGTTTTCATCCGAGACTTGAAAAAAACACTTTGAAGTTTTCAAGGTTCTTGATCAGTTTTTTGTGGGCATTGGTATTTCCGTTCTTTAAACAATTTTTTGTGTAGAGTTTCTTTTGAGCCCTGAAAAAATTCTTGGTAAGTATTGACTTTTTTTCTATTGTTCTCGTTATAATAGTTATGTATAATGAAAAAAGAAAAAAGAAAAGAAAATTACAAATGACTTTTAAAACCTTTGCGCCACTTTTTGTTGAAGGGTGTTTGATTATGGGTGAACCTAGTGCCAACAAAGGAGATGGTATGGAGAATGAAAATTTACGAGTGTTGAATGTAGAAGGAGCAACAATGGGTGCTTGCCTGTTCAATGCCAATTCTTGATGTAATCATATCAGTTATTTCTTGTTATGCCTAATTACATGTGCATAGAATTGGGTTTCGAGATCTTTTTCTGATGTTTGTTGTGCCAATTTTGTAAGTTTTTTTTTTCATGATGGTGGTTGCATGCTTCTTCACGTCTCCCTTGTTTGAGAAGAAGAGATGGTAAGAGGGAGTAAAGTGAGCAATTGCCACAAGATGTGAAAAATTGAAAAGAGAAGTTGAAAAGTTTTACTTGTGAAATATTTTTGTCCTATTGTGTGAGATGTATGCAACTTGTGTGTAAATATTAGTGTCATATTAGTGCCTAAAATATATATATATATAGGAGAGTTGTAAGATTAAGAATAACAAACTTTTAATTCTTTATTGTTAAAGCAAAAGAAAGAGAGAGGAGGGCCTCTGAAACACTTATGTAATTTCTATCCTATCTTTTGATGGTCACTGCGGCTATTGGTTGATGTTGATACAAAAAATTTCCTCCTGTTCAAGGAGTATTGGCATGTGGTTGAATTTAGAATAGCAGAACCAGAGTTGGGAGTAATCTTGTCTGTTAAGACATTAAAGTTGAAGGATCTCAAGTTGAAAATATATCTTTTCCAAGCAATTGATCGCTCAATCTTGGAGACTATTCTGTACAAAGATATCTCTAAACACATCTAAGACTCCATGAAAAAGAAGCATTAAGGAACAACATAAGCAAAGAGGTAGCTTCTTCTAACACTTCATTTGCAATTTGAAACACCAAGGATGAAATCAAGGGTCTGTCATGAACAATGGCGATTGTTAACCAAATGCGAGTGCTTGGCGACAAGACGGAAAATATTATCATAATAGAGAAGATCCTTTGATCTTTGACACCAAAATTCAATTTTATTGTTTGCTTTATAGAGGAAGTTCATGATATTGAGAAACTTTCAATAATTGAATTGCAAAGTTCCTTGTTGGCTCATAAATAGAAATTTAAGTAGCAAGAGGGGGGGGGGGAGCATTGTTATGTCACAAGGTCCATGGTTCTGCTGCTTTGCCTGTAAAGATGAGTTCTAGTTCCGCTTGCAGCAAGATTCCCTCCAAACTTCAAATAACAGTTATGGCACTTGAAGGAACATCTCCTGGAAGACTTGCAGCAGCCAATTGATCACTTTTTTGATTGTAGCATTATCTAAGATTATGTAAGTCGATGTAAAGTTTAAATTTGAATTATGAATTTCAAATTTTTATTAAAACTCATATATATATATATATATATATATATATATATATATATATATATTGGAGAGGTCTTATGATCAAATTAAGAAAGTTTGGAACAAGTGGATCCAGCTAATCTTCCTCTTCCCTCTTCTCTACATTTCTTTTCCTAAGCAACTCAGCAACATTTAACCAACTTCTTCAATTCCAACACATTGAAGGCGTCAACTGACAATCATAATTCACCACTGAGTAAGGCAAGTCGAGGACGATGAAGAGGTAGAAGAAACAATAATCGCATAAACTCAAACACAAATTCTAAAGATAATCAAGGTCATGATTCTCAAGTGAGAGCAAAAGGGTCATGGGGGCCACCATTCAATTGGATATATACCAAAGTTAGCAGATAAATCCAATATTGAGAGCTATAGGTGTCACAGGAATGACCATTATAAGTCAGAATGTCAAACAAATTTGAGTAAACAAAGTGAAGAAAGAACTAACTTTGTTTAAAAAAAAAAAAGAAAAAAAGAGAGAGAGAGAGAGAGAGAAAGAGGCATCTCTTTTGATAGTGTGTCACTTGAAGGAAGAAACTCAAGAAAATATGTGATATTTAGATACTAGCTAGAGCAACCACGTGTTGTGATAAGGTGGCGTTTTATGATTTGGATGAACTTTACTGCAACAAGATGAAGTTTGAAGTTTGAGAACAATCCACTGTTTCTGTTATTAAAAGAGGGAAGGTAACAATCCATATAAAACAGAATGCCATGCAAACTATTTCAAATGTTCTTTATATCGTTGAGTTTTAGGCTAAGCATTGGCTAACTATAAGAGAAGGTATATGAAATCTTCATTAGGGTTGAAATTTGTAAAATTCAAGATGAAATTTTAGGTTTAATTACCCAAGTTAACGTGGTGGAGAGTCAATGGTAGGAAGCTAAAGATTGCAAATAAAAAAATAATAATTAAAGACTTAAAAGTATAAGCAATTAATCATTTTGAAAATATTTAACTCTAATTATCAATTTTTAAATAGTTAAAAAACTTTTAATATAGTTTATATTATTTATATGAATAAGTTATATGATATTACAAGTATATATTGTAAAGCATCTAATTTGATTACTTATAAATATAAAAGTAATTATACATATTAATATAAAAATAATAAAAAAATAAATGTTAAATTATATAAATTATTAATAATTATTATTTAATTTAAAAAGTCATATTATTTTCTTACTTTTTAAATTTGTATTGTCCTTAAATCTAATTGAAAATAAACAATGTGTCTCAATTAATTATGTTTTCAGTTTAATATTATTTCATGCCACTTTTTATATATAATAATTGAGAGTTACATCAACTTTAATAACATATTTTTTCTTTGAAATATTAAAAAAAATATTCCAAAATTAACAAAAAATTGATTTCAGAAATAATTTTACAATTAAGCTTGTTACACATTTTCAAAAAAGTAAATTATTTGACAAGTTTTTCATTCATACAATCATTATTTTTTTTTAAGCAACCAATCTAATTTGATTTTCTTTAAAAAATTATCGATCTCAACATATTAAAATATTTAATTAAAAATATGATAACTACACCTACATTTTTACCTTTCACAATATCATGATCTAAATTCATATTATCATTAGCTCTTTTCAATTTAGTATTTAACAACTTATTGTTAGGTTCATCATTAATATTTTTAATTTGGTATTTGACAACTCATTGGTGAGTTCATTATTAAATTTAGTGGGATATCTATTGATTTTTAACTGAAAATAGTATGTAAAAATAATATGTTCTAACCATCTTTAGGACTTTTGCATAAAAAATGCTAATTTTTTAACATAATTTAATCTAACTTCAAAAGTATTTGAGGAATATTATGAAATTATATTGAGATATTGATTTTAATTTAATTTTTTTATTTTTTTAATTTAGTGGTAGTGATAGAAATATAAAATAAAAATAAAAATATTAAAAATATCACTTTAATAGCAAATGATAAGAAATTAAGAATTAAAAATAAAATAATAATAATATACTCACTATATCATAGAGATCAATTTTATGAAATCAAGTTAAAAAGATTTTGATATATTTTTATTATTTAAATAAATAAATTATAAAATATAATATATATAAAGTTTGATTGATCATATATGAATATAAAATTATTATAGTTATTAATAAAAAAATAAATATTAAATTATATAAATTAAAAAATATATATTTTGTATTACTTGAATAAATAAATAATAAAATATTATATATATGTGACTTAATTATATACAAATATAAAAAATAGTTATAGCTATTAATAAAATCAAAATATTTCCATAGCACTCATTTAAAGGAAAAGGTATAACTATGGCATTTTCGGTAAACGCATCTTGAGAATTCCATAACAAAAGAATATGATAAACAAGTTTTCTTAAATTTACTGTTATTTTTCAAATTTGTGAAGAATGTGTTGACTTTGTAATCATAAGAAAAATCATGAAAAGCAAAGGAGACATTGGAACTTGTTGATTTACATATTTGCGAGCCAATTTAATCTATCATCTAAATGCCTTCGTTAACCCATCCAATTCGTCTTGGGCTTGCACTTAACTTCACTATTTTTTTTTTATTTTTTATTTTTTTTTTTTATCGCGAGATCATGAATACTCCGGAGAGGTGAATTAAGTGCATTTTATCTGTTACACAATTATTGAATTGAAATAACCTGGTGTGTATATATTAGCACTTTGTTTGTGGTGTAGCAGAAAGATGGGTAACTTTTGCATGGTGTGCTGATTGGATTGTACAATGTGGACAGCTTATGGCCCTTTCCCCATCTTCTCAGATCCCTGCCAAAGCCTGAAGATAGATATAAAGATTTGATCAATTCCCCTGCCTGCCTTCATTTTATTTTATTCTATCTTTTCAATCTTTCTGGACAATCTCATGTTCATTATCCTTTTAATATTGGAAGGTACAGTTTTTTTTTTTTTTTTTACCTTTTCTTTTCTTTTTTCCCTTAATCCTTATTTCCACAACACTTAAATTTTTAGTTTTAGGTATAATATTTAGCTTTTGGTACCTCTACAAAGTAATTAAAAAAAAAAGACATTTGTAGTTTAAAAGTGGTTATAATCCTCAACTGCGTTGAACCTGATTCGGGTTGAGCCAATGGTATTCAGGCGCTTTACACTTCCCAAAGCTGTCATCGAATCCATCTTTCCCCAACACGGCAACCGCCGCCACCACCTCCACCTGCACCTCCGTCTCCTGGCAAATGAATCGGGAGACCACACCCACCCAGCGGCTCCGTCCCCTGTCAACCCAGAGCAGCTTCTCCGAGTCTGCACAATCCTATACCAACAACAAACATCTGCGGACTCCAAGCTCCATTCCAAGCTCTCCTCCTGCAATTTCAACCTGACCCACGAGTTCTTCCTCCAAGTATGCAACAAATTCCCGTACTCTTGGCGGCCCGTCCACTGCTTCTTTCAGTACACCCAACAAACGCCTCGACCGCAGTTCGCCCACACTTCAGTCTCCTTCAATAAGATGCTGGACGTGATCGCTAAATCAAGAAACATCGATCTTTTCTGGCACGTGGTTCAAGATATGGGCAGCCGCAGCTTGGTCAACGACAAGACTTTTGTAATTGCCTTGAAGACGTTGGCATCGGCGAGGGAGTTGAAGAAATGCGTGGAATTTTTTCATTTGATGGACGGACTTGGGTTTGAGTATAGATTGGAGAGGTTAAATATGGTTGTGGAGAGCCTGTGCAATGGCAAGCTTGTTGGAGAGGCAAAGTTTGTGGTTTTGAAGCTGAAGGAGTGGATTAGGCCTGATGGGGTTACTTACGGACTATTGGTCAAGGGGTTCTGTGATGTGGGTGAGATGATTGAAGCTTCAAAGATGTGGAATTTGATGGTGGACGAGGGTTTAGAGCCGGGGATTGACGCGTATGAGAAAATGATAGAGACCCTTTTCAAGAGAAATGAATATGACGAGGCCTTGAAGGTATTTCAGACACTGAGGTTGAGGAGAATGGATGATTTGGGTCTGTCTACTTATAGGCTTATGATGGATTGGATGTGCAAGAGAGGTAAGGTGGCTCAAGCAAAGATGATGCTCGAGGAAATGCGCGAGAGAGGGATAACAGCCGATCATTCGACGCTGGCGTCGCTGGTTTACGGGCTGTTAGCGAGGAGGAGGGTGCAAGAGGCTCATAAGGTTGTGGAACAGATTGACAAGCCTGATATCAGTGTATATCATGGATTGATGAAGGGGTTATTGAGATTGAAGAGGTCAAGTGAAGCGACACGAGTATTCAGGGAGATGGTAAAGAGAGGATGTGAGCCTACAATGCACACGTATGTCATGCTGTTGCAAGGTCATCTGGGGAAGAGAGGGAGGAAGGGACCAGACCCACTTGTGAATTTTGACACCATCTTTGTCGGAGGTTTGGTAAAGGCTGGCAAGTCATTGGAAGCCACCAAGTATGTGGAGAGAACAATGAATAGGGGGCTGGAGGTGCAGAGGTTCGATTACAATAAATTTTTGCATTATTATTCCAACGAGGAAGGCGTGATCATGTTTAAGGAGGTGGGAAAGCAATTGAGGGAGGTGGGATTGGTGGATTTGGCAGACATATTGGAGAGATATGGTGAGAAAATGGCTACTCGAGAGAGGAGGAGGAGCAACAGAGGAGTTTGAGTCTTGACCAACTTGGTATATACTGCTTCCATCTTGTGCTGCATTTAGGTCTTATTGAAATTGACCTTCTTTTTTTTTTTTAATTCTTTTTTTCTTTTTCTTTTTTTTAACTTTTTTGTGAACTGTCACTAAATAATGAAATATCTATTGCTTTGGGTTGTGGAGTAAAGGACAATTGTAGTCCATATAAAATAAAATTCAGTCAAAAGAAAAAAAAAATGAAACAATTGTAGTAAATATAATAAGTTTTAATTTTCGAACTTACGAGTCATTTTCTTTTCATTTCTTAGAGAGCAATAGGGAACACAGAGCAAAGAGATAAACCCTTGCCAAATACGTCACTAGAAGTAGATATCAATTAAATTAAATGTAAAAATAATTATATATGTATAATAAATTAAAATGTATATAAATTAATTGTAATATATAAATATTTTTAATTTTTTATATAACATTGCCGCAACTATTTTTCTTTCATTTTTCACTTCATTTCGACTTTTTTTTTCTTTTTCTATTTCATCTCTCTTGCTTCATCATCATTTTTTTTTTTTTTTAACATCTTCGTCCTTCTTTCTTTTTTTCTTTTTAATCTTTCTTTCATTTATTTTTTCTCTTCCTCTACTTTATCTTTTTCTTTTATTTTTATAACTTTTTTTTTCTTCTCTACCATCTCTTTATATCCTCTTTCCTTTTTATTCTTTTCAATTTTTTTAACACTTAACAGTGCTATTAAAAATAAGTATGAAAAATGACTTATAATGATAATAATGGTAAGTTATTTTTTATAAAATAAAAATATTTTTTTATTTTGAGATAATCAGGTTAAAAAGAAATATTAAGAGAGAAAAAGATAGAAAAATAAAAGAGATAAAAAAAAATTAAAGAGAGAAAACAGATAATGATAAAAATAATAAGGAGAAAAAAAAAATAGATGACATCTAAAAACAAAAGATAAAGATAGAAACAAATAAAAAGGGGAGGAAAGAGGGAAAAGACAAGAGAGACATGAAAAAAAGAGATAAAAAAAATTAAAGAGAAAAATCTGATAAAGAAAAAAGAGATAAAAAGAAATGGTGAGGACAATGAAAAAAGAGTGACAGATAATTAAAGATAAAATAAAAAAATAAAAAATATATATATAATGAGGAGAAAACAAAAGTAAGAGATGCTTTTAAAAAAAAAATGAAAGAAGATGAGGGATAGAAGAAGATGGAGAAACAAATTTATTGTTGATTAAAAATAATTTAATAGGATTTTTTAAAAATTTAATTTTTATTTATCAAACACAAATTTAGAATATATATTTTTACAAAATCTTATTTTTCCTACTAACCAATTGACTTCAAGTGAGCCAATACTAATTTCCCAATCCATAATCAAATTGCAACACATAGTTGCAAAAGAAGAAGCTGACTTTTAATTAAAGAACGAAGCATTAAATTCAAATTAACCTATAACCATCATATTCCACTAATTTTAATTTTTTATTTTTCTCTTTTGTACTGTCACAAAATCATAAAATATCTATTGCTCTATGCTACGCTTTCTAAATAACCCACAGCGTTTTCTAAATAAGCTGCTTTTTGTGAAGTTACCAAACTATATTGGTCTTGGTGGAAGGGGGGGGAGCCAGAAATATTTTTTTGAAAAATAATTTTCATATTTTTTTAGCTTTTAGGATATTAAAAAATGTAGTTAATACACAAATACTCAGTCAAAAAAAGATAATTTGTTTTGGTCAAAAAGATTAAATTCTAATTTTTAAAATTAAAAGTCATTTTTTACCGTGAATATAAATCAAAGAAACAGATTTTTACCAGACATATCACCGAAAATAAATACCAAGTGAATTTTTTTTTTCATTTAAATGTAAAAATAATTAAGTATATAGTATATATATATATATATATATATATAATAAATACAAAGTCAAAGATACATTAAAAATTGACATTCTTTTTTTTTTCACATAAATTACCACTCTTGTCGCCACCATCACCATCCTTGTTATGACCAGCACTTTTGTCATTATCGCTACAACTATGATCGCTCCTACTCTGTCTCTCTCTTCCGTCTTTCCGTCATTCTTTCATATCTCTATTCATTTCTATCTATATCTTGCATCTTTATATTCTTTATCTTTTTTTACCACTTTCTAGTTTCAACTTTCCACAAAGTCATTAGTGTAAAATATATAAATGACTTAAGATTATTATCACAAGCTGAACTCCATGAATTTGGGGTCATATAAGATGCTAAGAAAGATCATTTTAATACTTGTTTGATACAATTGTCACCTAAATTACAGATAAGTTCAATTTTAAGCATTTCAAAATTGTCTTCTTACGAGGGACTTTTAATGTAGAAGTGGCTAGAATTGAAGAAGAAACTCACCAATGACCAAAAGTTTGGCCAAAAATTATTAAGGAGGTGTTAGATGTTAAGAAAGTAAAGTTACAGATATCAAAGATTTTTATTTTTATTTTTTTTTGATTAAGTGATTGAAAAAATCAACTAGTAAAAGCACTTAGATAGCAGAAAATTAACTATATATATATATATATATATATAAAGATTAATCCAGATGTTTATGATAAAACTTTCAAGACCTTTATATCCAAGACAGACTTCTTCTGTGTGTAAACAGAATGACTTAGAGCTATATATTCTATTTTATTCTTTTATTTTATGTTAGTAATAGGTTTAATAAAAAGTTATAACTTGACATGTAAGTATTTTAATCATATGGATGATTGAGATCAATCAGGATTTTATATGATCAGTGTTCGAGAAAACTTGTTATCATAATAACTTTAATATAAATAGAGCTATAGAATATTTGCTGGACAAATTATTATTTCCTCTTCAAAAAACGAGTTTTGTTTGAATTTTGAGAATTTTTTAATCCTATCAATTTCGCTCCAACTTCAATTATAATATGAAATTCAGATTGTATTCAGTGTCTCTCCACTAAGTAGGAAAGGTAAATATAGACAAATGAAGAGAGACTGGCTACAAAGGAGAGGAGTGGAAACATAGCAGTTGAACGAAACTCGTAGCATCTTAATATTTGGTTTACTTTGACTTCCAATTCAACTTTAATTCAAACTCCGTGGAACATTTGACCCCGTCCTGGCCAGGTTTTTAAAAATTGTCCAAATCGCACCTTCTGCGTCATTTGTTCTATTTCAGCACTTTTTAGATGTCAAATAGACGAACAATCAATTTAATTAGACTTAGTTGTAACTTAAAAATTAAATATCTGAGCAACTGAGTTCACCAGATAATTAATTGTCCTACAAATCTCCACCCCAGAGAGCAAGGAAGAGTAAGGCAGGGTTAAAATCTAAAGAACAACGTAACTATGATTTAGCGGCCAGTCAAATCTCCCTCAACAACAATTGTTCAGTACAGAAAAGTTGTGATCCATATTAAGATTAAAAAAAAAAAATATAGCACACAAAAAAGAATTTTAACCCAAAAGATGGAAAAAAAAAAAAAAACAAAAAGGATGAATGAATTGCTTTGACAAAAAAATATGGATCGCTTCACAGCTACTTACTGCAGCAAGCCTCCTTTCTTATCTACAGCTTTCTGCTTCACCTGGTTTAGTTGTTATCCCATGAAGCAGGATTCCATGATCCATGATCCATCGTGTGGTGATTGCAGCCAAATGGCAGATTCATGCTGCAAATCAATAGCAACCCTTGGTTACTTAAATTGTACAATTCATATAATCATTTTGGAAAAAGAATGCAGCTTCTACTCAAGGCTCTCAAAGAATATCTCAGCCCAGCAGCTCAACTATCACTAAGGTTTGCAGTTCAACTTTCCCCTAACTAGTCCAGGAATCCCCAACAGATCCCTATAAAATCACATCAAACACTTGAAGGTTATATGAAGATGCCAATTTTCCAGAGCAACTAAAAAAAAAAAAAACAAGAATTACCAGAGCAGAATGTACAGTTGTGCAGTGGCAAGCCTTCCAGATGCTAGATCAATCATTTTCTCACAAATGGCTTCTGGCAAACAAGCAGGCGCTGGTCACTGCCATTCTGTAGGTTAATCATCCTTGCTTCCCAGCGTATGTGGGTAGCAAGGGCCCGAGCCATCTCAATCACTGCTAATTTGTCAGAAATAACAACCCATCCCTGCAAAAGGTTGCCCAGACAAGAAAGTAAGACCAACAACATTAGCACATCACCGCATGCCAGCTCATAAAACAAAAGGTAGCAAATTGTATGAGACTTCACCGAAATCTTTTGCGCACAGACAAAATCTTTTGCACATAGACCATGAATACAGAAACCATTACCTCAGGCCGAAGTATTCGATCCATCTCCAAAATTAAGTCCATCATGCCACATTTCTCAGAACTAAGTTGTGAAAGAAGTCCATTTGCATGAAGCATGTCATACGTTCTGGGATATGTGGGGAAAGGCTCACACCTGTGTGCCGACATAAAGATCATGTCATTTAACCTACTTCCCAAACTTTAAATAGGATAAAAACAGTATATGTCATGCAGATGACCTTGTTATATAAGCAGGTATATTTACACACACGCACACACACTCATTCCCTCCCTCCCTCCCTCTCTATTTTTATGCACAATTGAGTTAATTTATCAACCTCCACCATGTTAATGTTTGTTAGGACATGCCAATGCACAAGGCTGTCACACTGTAGAGCCCACGGATAGTCTTTATTAGTGAAGTTAAAATAACCATATGTTCATATTTATGAAGTAATCCCAGAAAAGTTCATTCACTAGTTACATAAAGCATTGAAGCTTATAACACATGCAACAAGAGTTGACTGTTACCAAACAAATTCATCCCTTGCTATGTTTTCCCATAAGTTGAGATAGTATATCTGAATGACAGGGCATATTCACTATAAGAATTATAACCATAAAACTGCATATTGTGCTAAGGAGAAAAGTAAATAAATAAATAAAAGGAAAAATAACATACCAGTCATGCAAAACGCCTGCAAAACCCCGATCAAGTATGAGGGGTAGTGTATTATGGAAATTAACAGGCACAACATTCATCACCCATACAGATTTCTTTTCCTCCAGAAATGCAGCATTTATTCCCCCATAAAGAGCATTCATATCCATCACATTCCGTAACATGTTATATGGAGGTAATGGGTCTTCATCACCAGGCCTCTTAGGATGGTCAGAAAAAATCAAAGGTGTAAGCAAAGACCAATAGTTTCTTATAGCTGATCTCCATATCTGTGAGTCCTCAAAGAAATCTTCGGGCTGAATTCCTGCAAGGACAAAAATGTGTTAATAAACTAAGACACCTACATAATGTGAATAAAAATTTTAAAAGCAAAACAAAAAGGAAAAAAATTTAAAGAAATAAAAAAAAATCTAATCTCCCGAAGATCCTGATAAAGGAAACTGTCTAGCACAAAAACAGAGATAAAGAGAAAAACAACAAAATGTACTTTGAAACGATACTTTCCTCGAAGTTCAAGCTCGGCTGAGCTCAAATCAGAAACAGAGGATCTATTCTGAATGGGAATCCAGCGCTTGCTGGCAGTCCCACTTATACACGAGACAAGGTGTTGATAATATGCTGGGACATCATGTCTTTCATTGCAAAGTGGTACAGCACCATGCTTACTATGGTAAAGAACAAAAGCAAAACATTCACATCATTATGGCTACTAATTTATAAGTTAGTGGGAAAACATCCAGAAAATAAAAAATTCCACTAAACTTCAATAACCACCCAATGGCACATGGCTATCAATAAAACCAAGACAATAATTTGTGCAACATTATTAATAGCATCCTTACAGAGAAGTATGGCAGTGGGCATCCACAGTTTTC
Source organism: Kandelia obovata (assembly GCA_021464305.1). NCBI lineage: Eukaryota > Viridiplantae > Streptophyta > Magnoliopsida > Malpighiales > Rhizophoraceae > Kandelia > Kandelia obovata. Next base: position 2,691,227 of record CM038488.1, read on the forward strand.
TGCCAGATGAAAGTCTCGTCCTGCTGAGCTATAAGGGTCCAGCAGATTTTCTCTGTTAACTCTTGTAAAGGTGTCAGGATGTTTCTCTTCTTCATGCGCAGTGAACTTCCACGTGTCTTGCTTGTCAGTGAGGTTAAAACAAAGTAACCTCCAGGCCTGAGAACTCGATCTGCTTCAATAATGAATTTACCATCTGTTTCATTAACCCAAACCATTAGAAATGTAAATCAAAACTTTTTAACAAAGGTTGCTGCCCCATGATATGGAACAAATAATTAGAGATCTCATGGAGAAATAAGAGAACAGATAAACCCCTATACTCTGATTCATTAGTTCACATTTTTTATCTCGCTTATACCTTGTTGTATTAGAAAATAATCAACTATTCTCCCATGGAACAACCTATAATAATCAACTTCTTTCCTTAGAGACTGCCATACATTGAATGAACAATCCAACTAAAAAGCAATATTGTCTTTAATCTTATATACATAAATGGAGATTTGACAGTGTCATAGAAGCATTACAACATTGTTATATGAGATTATGTCATTTGACCTCTGGCTGCCAATAAAGGGCAGCACAAAAAAAGAAACATGAGTACGCACCATAAAACAGAAGACAGAGTGGCAACTATATATACCTGAGTCTATTACCATAACAAATTTGTGACACCAAAAATGAAGCCACCACATGATTATCAGGAGATATGCCAGAAGTGTAAAACACCAGGAATACCTTTCTCGTCCCAAACAATACCGCATTGGGCACAATGAATCATGTCAAATGACAATGATGGATATGGAAGTTGACGTGAAACAAAGTTTCCAATCATTGCTGGTAGACCTCTCTCTAGAGCAAGCTGAACTTGGCTGCCAGTTGCCTCATATGCCGCAATACAGAGAGGCATTAACTTCAGTGATACTAAATGAGCTCCAAAGCTGCCAAATCCACATCCAATATCCAATATACTTCGCACCTATTTAATTAACCATCAAGGGTTAAAAACTACACTACACTCTGCTGCACTTCAAAAGAGTATAAAAAAAGAGAAAACTTGAGATGTCTGCTATGCTGCTCAAGAACTACTAGGAAACTGTATAAAACAACAATCTCTCAAAAACTTATTTTTTTTAGACTAATGTTGCCTGAGACACTACTGAGACTAAACATAAAGTAAAAAGAAGAATTGAATTTTTTTCAAATAAACTTTATTGTTTATAAAACTAATGTTGCTCCAGAAAAAACTGACACTAGCAATAGAATTCAAAGAAGACTTACACCAGCTTGAAGAAATTCAGAGTCACTTCCTAACCCAATCATCTCTGCAATCTGGCGGGCATAATCTTTAACACCATCAAAGATCAATCCTTCATCGGAGTGGAAAGCAATTTGATTCTCTTCCAGTAACATCAGCCTATAAGATCGTATTTTTTTGCAAAAATCCCATGATAAGAATTTCATTACATCTATATAACCTATAGTGAAGAGACCATGATCGCATCTTAGAATTCATCAAAAGTTACCTCTTGGTCATGCTTCCAGAAGAAAGAAATTGGTCTTTGGTTATCCTCACATTACCGCTCCATATCACATCTCGACCAGCTGGCCACCTGAGGGGGATCTTATAGTCCTTTGGAGGCCGAACCAGGCACCGTCCTCTTGGTCTTGACATTTCACAATGGCGATCAAATTCCTCCCCATCTTTAAAGCCGGCCAACAAATTTGCAGTAACATTATAACAAGGCACAATGTGTTCTCTTTCTCTGCCACAAAATCCAAGCTCGTTTTGGCCACTAGCTCCTAAAGACAGAGCCCTCAGCTCCAAAAAATCGACAGCTGCCCGTTCCCTCAGCCTTCTATAACCCGAAAAAATATCAGGCACTGGATTGGATGTCAAAGATTCATACGCACTAGAAGAAGTAGACCCTAAAATCGCAATTAGCACTAGCACACAAATGAGGCATAAAAGCAACCAACTAAGCCGTGGTTTAGGACCGAAAGTAGCAAACAGTTTGTTGAACAAGGGGCTTCTCATATCCAAATTTTCTGACCAATTGAGTCCTGGAAATCCACAAAAAATGACCTTTTACTCAACCCCTAAACTTCTAAAAGCATAGAAAGCAGCCTCCTTTCCACATCTGTGGTCATATTATATTGAGATCGATCTATATAAGTGAAAAGAATCAGGATGTCAACTGCCAATAACGATTCTTCAACAATTCGCTTAATTGAATTCAATTCGCAGAAGATGTCCAGTAACTAACCAAATAATCACATCAACCACCTGCATCGAAAGTCAATACAACAAACCCAAAATAGAAGTCAACGTCGCATTTAACTAACGGTGATTTCGACATTTCCCCGAAAAGAAAGCACCCAAAATAATAATTAAAAAAAATTAAAATAAAAACAGATGAGATCAAAACGACGCGAGCGAGCGAGAGGCGCATTTCAAGATCCTGAAATGAAAATAAAAAATCTTTCTGAAAAAACAAATAGAAGGGAGAAAATTAAGGGTTTTGATTGAAGGAAATACCTGTTAAGTTATTGTTCGTCGTGCCTCCCAGAGAGAGAGAGAGAGAGAGAGAGAGAGTCCAATTGATTCTAAAGGCAAACTGTACCCACAGAGAAAACGCAAGGAAGAGTGCAACAGAGTCAGAGCGAGAGAGAGAGAGAGAGGAAGAGTACAAAGATACATACAATTAACTCCAAACAAATCATATCGTTTCTTTGTTTTAATTGAATTAAAATAATTTTCATAAAATTACCAAACAGATAATTCGATTAATAATTTTTTTATATTATTTTAATTTTACAATAATTAAAATTATAATAATAAAAAATTAATTAATTTACTATAATTTAATCTTTTAAAAATATTTTATATTCTATAATAATAGTGAAGAAATAACTCATTTTATCTAATATATATATATATATATATATATATATATAATTTGCTAATAAATTGATGTCTAAATCACTATTCATCGAAAATTTAAACGGTTACCCATTATTTTACTCGGAGCAAATGATTAGAGTACAGGGATTTAGGAGTTTAATTGTCAAAAATCACTTCGATTGTAAGGTCAAAAGGGTATTATAAAAAAAATAAAAATAAGAAAGAAAGAAAGAAAGCCCACCATTGTTGGACTTTTTATTTTAAATTAAATTTTAAGCCACAATATTTTTTAATGCGAGTGGCAAAATAGAGTCCAAGGGTTGAAATTTAAGTTGTTATTTTTTATTTTTTTTTATGCCTGGTTTTTATTTTCCAAAAAGGAAAAGTTGTAATTATTTATTTATTTGTTTATTTATTCAAGAAGTCAAATAAATATAAAACATAACGAAAGAGACGTAACTTTATATCTACCCACACACGTTCACTTAAATGTCACGGATACATTAATTGTAATTAATGGTGCCAATTTACATGCTCTAACATTTAAGATAAAACTTGCACGATTCCGCAATTAAACGAAGCAAAAGCAATGTTGACGATGAAATAAGAGAAAGCAAATGGAATATGCCTGTGTTATTATTGGATCAAACTAACTTTTAAAGATAAATGTCAAAATGATATAGAAAACAAAAACAACAATAAAAGTCAATATGAAATTAATTAACGGTCTATTTCATTTTTTATTAAAACCGAATCAAGATGTATACCTATATAATAAGTATTTTTTGAGGTGGTGATTTAATTGATAATTTGATATATTTTTCTTTATATTAATTAGGGTTCAAATTCCTTCACCAATGCTAGTTCTAGTAAATCTAAAATTTATTAAAATGTAATATTAAATTTTAAATTTATTAATATTAAAATTAAAATTATGAAAATTTACTTAAATTTAACAATATTTAATTCATTAACACTTAAATAAAGTGCGACAGACCTTATTAATTTTTATTTTCTTTTTTCAATTCTTACTTGTTCTTAATTAGATAGATTATTAATCGATGTGCTAAAAAACAGATACTTTGTTTAATTAAAAAAAAAAGATAATTGTAAAATAGTAATAATGAATAAATAACCTCACTTATATTTGACACCAAGGATTCACCCTCTTTCTTACCCAACGGAACACATTGCGTGGATTCATTCCAATTGTCTTCTTTATAGCAAAGGACTCCTCGCTTAAAATTTAAGAAATCAAATAATTATATTTTTTATAACTTCGAGAATAATAATTGTCAAGAAACTAATCAATCTAGAAACTTAAGGTTTTAGGCAATATGCAGAAAATTGATTATATATTATACTTTAAACTTGTCGGTCATATAAGAACCTAATTCACTTGGATTAGAAATGTGAACAAAGTAAATTCATTTGGATTTAAATTATGAATAAACTAGAAATTCGTAATTAATTCACAATTAAATGTAAAAAATAATATGATTGAAACTTATGATCACTTGGTTATGAAGGCTCTGATACCATGACAAAAGCTATTATTCAAGCGATAAGTCATGAGAGAGGAAATATGAGAAAATAATTTATATGTATATTTGATTATAAGAGGTTACACCTATTTATATAAAAAAAAAATGTATAAATTAAAAAATATTAAAAAATAATAATGAGATATTTACCAAATTATATCAAGAGATTTTCATACATATCCTTGATATGATTAGAACATATTGTACAATGAACATAAACTCTATACAAGACTGTCGATTAAAATTCAATAATATTGTAATGAAATATATAAGATTTTAGCAAAAGGCTACAGAATTTTAACATTCCTCCTCAAAGTTAAAATGATAATGCAGTCAATTTGAATTTGGAAATCAGATTAAAGAACTCCCTTGGTAGATAAACTTATGTGAAGATATTAGTAATATGATCAACTAAAATAACGAAAATTAAACAAATAATATCCTACATAATGAATTATTTTCAATGTATTTAGTTCACTTATAAAAAATATTATTATGAATAATTTAAATGACACTACGATTATCATAATAAATAGGTGTGATTGAGGAGTGTATAATACTCATGAGTCATAACAATTCAAATGTAGTGTCTATATGAGTTTGATATTCAACTTTAGTACTAGATTCGAGCAGTAGCCATTTGTTTCAATTAGGTGCACAATTTCTTTTAAGTATTTTAATTTGATCTAAACTTTTATTATTTTCAATTGGGTCCAAAAATATTTCTATTTCCTTTTATAAGGTCCTCACTACTTATGATTCTTTTCATTTAAACCCCAAATCATTCTAATTCACCTAAATTGTGTCAGGATTGCTATAAGGGTTTAAAGTTTATCCTCACTATTTCATTATTTACTTCTACCATTCTTTATTAATATTATGAGGTAGAGTTAGGTTTGTTTAAGGATGCTAGACTTTTGATTCAAGATTTTGTCTTTATGTTCCATTAGCAATTATATGATGTACAATATAATAAATGTATTATACGTATATATATATATATATATAAATTTTTCTATAGTTACTACTTATTAAAGAGAAGTTTTTTTTAGAAGAATCTAATTAATTAATGAGTAATGAATTTAATAATTGCTTCTAAAATAAATAAATTCATCTAGGTAAAGAATAGTATTTTGTGTGTGTGTGTGTGTGTGTGTGTGTGTATAATTAACTTTCATTTGATTTATTGGTTTACGGTGAAAGCCCCAAAATACTTTTCTTTTGACTATGGGATAAATTTGATTTTTGACTTTATGTGAGCCGAGAACATAATGGTTGTTTGTTAGTAGTTAAATTAGTCGTGAGATTATGAAATTGAAGTTTATTGGCTTATTTTTAGTTATGGGATAATTGATACTAATTAATATATATATATATATATATTAAAATAAATTAAATTAAGAAAAACTCACTAATACATAATTATCATATTTTGATATATTAATCTTCACAAACATATTTAGATTGACAAGTGACCGTTAGACTCTGAGCTATCGAATTGAGTGGTAGTTGATATGCACGTTAATCACAACGTGAAGTGTGCATATATATATATATAAATAATTGATTTGCAAGTTCGTTGATTATCTTATTTAGAGCTCCGTTATGGTTCAACATTTATAATTCATGTTGTTTACATTATGTATTATCTACAGTATTAACCCTGGTGGCTAGTGCCGCTCTGCTGTATTTGGTTACAGGGGCCCACTTACATGTATTAAATATTATGTTGTATGTCCTAATGTAAGGTGTATTATAGAGTTAATATTAAGTTTTATTACAAGCTTGCAACATTTTTAACGTATTCAATTACCTCAAACAACTTGTCAATCACAACTTTAGATTCAAGTCATGTCAGTAATATGGTTGAATATATTGATGCTGAGTATAACAGTGGTCTACATAAAAAGAGATTTTTTTGGCAGGTTACGTTTTCACCCCTTTTGATTGAACCGTAAGTTGGAAGGCAATTTCACCGTCCATAATTGTCTTGCCTACAGTGGAAATTGCATGTATGGCAGTAACAAAAGCAGTAAAAGAGCTTTTGCAGTTGTAGGGTTTAGTTGGCAATCTGGGTTTACAATAGAATCCTACTGTTGTATATTTTACTAGTCAAAGTAGTATAAATTTATTACCAAGAATCAAATGTACTATGAGCGGATTCAAGTATACCTACGTCAGATTTTAATTTGTCCGTAAAATTATATCATAAGGAGGCATCAATGTAAAGCTTTTTCTCTTATAGCTAACACTTTCTTCGTTGGATTTGTTTGATGATTTTCACTATTTTTAAGCAAAAAATTAAATAACAAAGAAATAGAAGAAGCGACGTTTCCTATGAAAGGTGAAAGGTTAAAATATACTATTCCTCACTCTATTTATTACTTACTTTCCTTCGCATCGCTTTAATTTTATTTTAATTTAATCGTTATATTATTTATATTAACAAAATTATATGAAAATTCTTAAAATTCATATTTCAAAAAAATAAATTTTTATTTAATTAATTTAATTATGTTTATTTTTTGTTCAATTACATTTAATGTACTACAAATTATTGAGATCAATTCAAATTATGTTGTTTAGAACTAAATATTAACAATTAAAAAATAAATAATTTATAACTTATTTATGTATTTATCAAAAAAAATTACCATTTTATGAAATTTCAAAATTTTATAAATTACAAAATATTAGTAATAAACTTTTTTTTTCACAAATGGTTGTCGTCGCCCTTACATTATATTTTTAAAATAAACTAAATAAATTTAGTATACAAGAATAACAATAGATTAAAATCAAATTTTATGGACTTGATTGTATGTAAACACATTCTTTTGAGAGATAAATTGTATAATTTTTCATCTAATTGAGTGACAAAGTATCATATTAAAAAAAAATAAAAATTTAGTAATTTAATTGTAATAAATTAAAATTAAATAAAAATATTTATAATAAATAATAAATTAAACGATAAATTATGTAAATTATCCCACGTATGAGCTGGGCTTAGGTAGGGAAGAGTGAGTTCTCAAATCATATATAAAAATTATTATATTTGAATTAAAATTTATTGTTGTTTGTATGAATATGCTATTAAAAAAAAACACCAATATGAAAACTCTCGCATTATATATTTTATCAAAAAAAAAAAAGAAAAAAGAAAAAAAAAAACAGCAACGACAACATCATCCGAAAAAGAGAAAAACAAAAGCTATGTAACAGAAAACCGAAAACAGAACAACATTGGAGGCTCCGTCCCAGTTTCGTCGTGGAATTTGGGCTTGGTTTCTTCAATGGCAAGCGCAACAACCTTCTTTTCCAATTCTATCCTATCTACTTCCTCTTCCCGCAATTCCGTCTCATTCTTGTCGTCGTCATCATCGTCATCGATCTCTCATGACCCCAATGGCCGTACCCAATTGAAGATCAAGAAGAATTCCGGCTCTTTTCCCATCTGTTGTTCACTTGATGCTGCTAAAGACCCAAAAGCGGAACAAACTCCCATTGAGCTAAGTAATGCGAATTTGGTTGTCTCTCATTCTATCTGCCCTGCTCCATTCATTGATTTTTCTTTTTTTTTTTTTTTCAATCCGTTTAGTATTATTATTATTATTATTTAAAAAATATATATTCTTCTAATTCAATTTCTCTGCTTTCAGGATATGCAGCTTATCCTACTGTCATGGACATTAACCAGATTCGTGACATTTTGCCTCATCGGTGAGTCAAGTTCATTTCTTTGATAAAATTTATTGAATTGTAGTCCTCAGGCAATCGTCAACGTGATTCTTCAATTTTTTTTATTATTATTGTTATTAATTTTTAATTTTCTCCTCGCTTTCATACCCGTATTATAGGTTTCCATTTCTCTTAGTGGATAGAGTGATTGAGTACACCCCTGGAGTTTCAGCTGTTGCCATCAAGAATGTGACCATTAATGACAATTTCTTTCCTGGACACTTCCCCGAGAGACCAATTATGCCTGGTGTTCTGATGGTCGAGGTAATTTCGGGTTGCCACGTGGTTTTCATCTTCTTCCTTGGCAGTCTTTTCATTACGTGCGCGTTTGTTTCTTCTTCCTTTTCCATTTAGTTTACTCTTCACTTGAAATTATACATGTTAGACAGCTCGAGTGTCGTGTCTAGATGTTTTCCTTGAAATCTTATAGCTCGTTAGTTGTTTGTTTGGGATCTAATCTTCTTATTTAGTTTAAGCCAATATTGTGATTGATTTGCTTTGCTTTGGCCCTTATGGTAGATTGTTAATTTGCTCTTTCATTTCCTGTTAGTCTGGTGGTGGAAGGTCTTTTGTGGGCCAAAGATACTTTCTATCCATCTTTCAGGACACTAGTTGATCTTTAAATGGTCTTTTACGGTGTAAGTATGATATATTGGATTAGAGATTCAAATGAACTGTTTTCATGACCATCTTGATGCATGTTTTATTCATTGAATTTTTAATTTAGTAGATGGTTGCATTTAGCGTATACTATCGACATTAGAATGGTGTTGCTCCATTTGGATCTCTTCCTAAAAATATTTTTGAAATGCCTTAAAGAGGATCAGATTTATTTTTTTCCCTTTTCAAACTTATATACACATTCCCATAAGGAAACCTGTACCTAGTCTCTTAGCAAGTAATATAGTTCAAGAAAAAAAAAAGTCCATACATTGCTTAGGGGTTAAAACATAAATCAACTTAAGGAGCAAGAGTGTATATTCCGCAGGACTACATCACTGGAGCCAAAGTGGCTCATGGAAAATTATCGTTTCTTGGTAGCTTGGCTTCATAGGGAGTATAATGGTTAAAATGTAGCTATTGTTTCCATTGGAGCCAGTCTGATAGCAGAATGTGCCCCAATTCCACAATCTATTTTACATTTTTCTTAGAATGGAAATGGAGGTAAAAATATTCTTCCCTCAACAAAGAGTGCCTTTTGATACCAAGGTGATTTTTGTGCTTTCATATTGCCATCTGTATTTGTTGTGAAGAAAAAATAGATTTGGAAGGTTAGCATCTTTCAAATCTTGTACTCTAATGGTGTTGTGGCTCAAATTCATGTTCAATTGATTACTTTACTGTTGTGGTACCCATTTTAATAGGATTGCTGTTACCTATTCAGAAAGGAAAAAGTGAACGTCAAGATTTTCCAATATTGTAATGCTTATTTCAAAAAGTTTTCTTTTTCCTTGATTTTTCAATGTTCTGGAAATTCTTTTGCCTGTTTGCAGAACCATTTATCAATACCTGATGTTTTGTCACTGATGAATGACTTATTTGACCATGTTTGGCTATCTTCGTAGAAGCAAGCACCAATGATATTCTCTAATTAATGGTATAATACGCTGAGGATTAGTGTTTATGAGTTGAGGCAAATTGGACAGATTCAGCTATGTAATTTGTTAGGAAATTAGGATTATGAAATCTCTCTGCCTTAGTGGATCCTATGAGCAGAATTGGGTTGGTGGGCTCAGATCATATCGCACTGGTTCCAATGTGTTGTACCAAAGTGTCAGTCAGAGGTAGAAGAGCTTGAACTCAGGCTTATAGTAGATATTCACTTTAAATTCAGTCTACTTCATTCTAAGGCTCCTCGAATGGTCTGTTCACCAGTTCTGAGAAACATAATGTAATTCAGTCAGCTTCGGTTATACATGCCGGGCTATGACAAGTGAGAATTTTGAATACAATGTGGGGCCTTCCACAAAAATTCTTTAGTGGACACTATAGTTGTACATTGCCATGAAATGGCGACTGTCCTCAAATATTTTTTTGTTAAATCTCTGCTGTAATACTTGTTCCATGAAAAATGGAGGCAAACTCACTTTGCCTATGGTCCTAAACGATATATCTAGGATTCAAGCATCTGGGTTCTCCTACTTCTTACAGAAGATGTATATATTTCTATATTGTGGATGGTCGATAAATTATATGTACGTTTGTTCTTAAAATCTAGGCAATGGCACAAGTTGGTGGCTTGGTCATGCTGCAACCAGAAGTCGGAGGCTCTCGTGATAACTTCTTCTTTGCTGGAATCGACAAAGTAAGATTCCGGAAGCCAGTGATTGCGGGTGACACCTTAGTTATGAGAATGACACTGATCAAGCTGCAGAAACGCTTCGGTATAGCTAAGATGGACGGGAAAGCCTATGTTGGAGGTGACTTAGCCTGTGAGGGCGAGTTTTTGATGGCTACTGGAAGTGAATAATCTATTTCCTGAGATGCTTGTTAGTTCGTTTACCTGGTCTCTACCACCAGGCCCCCACCAGAAAAAAAAAAAAAAAAAAAAAAGGAACTCTCAGTCAGTCTCTCTCTGTATTTTGTTGTTTTTCGTCCTTCCACTGAGCTAATTGCTCTTGAATTTGACAATAAATTTAAACCCTATGCGATAAGATTGCCTTGTTTTTTTTTTTTTCTTTTTCAACTGATTTTGCTTCAACAAAATAGTTGAACCAAAATTTAATTAAAAAAAACATTTCTTATATTGATTATTTATTACCATTCACAATAAGTAAGAAACTTTAAATGTATAAGATTGTGCTAATTATTGATTGTTAATTTTCCAAGCAGAAAACTTAACAAGCCAAAAAAAAAAAAACAGCTTAAGAAGTTAAATATAAAAAGTGATTGATGAAATAAATAAATAAATAAATAAATAAACTTATAATTTCAAATAGAAAGTTTCTTAATCGAATAATTAGAAGTTCAAACAAAATTTATGGATTAAATTATATATTTATATAAAATTTGTTGATCAAATCATAATTAGTTTGCAATGTGTGGATGAAGTTTAGAGATTTAAATTGCAATTTCAACGAATACAATTTTCAAGAATTTGTTGTTTGAATATTGTGCAAATATAACGTGTGAAATTAAATATTAGTTTGCATTGGTAAGGAGCGGCTAAGCTTTCTAACACTGTAATGTGATCTTTATATAAATTCATGACCCCTTTAGTCTCTAAAAAAATGAGGGGCGTAGCGATCTTGCTCCTTTTAACAATTTATTATACGTCAAATACGCCTTTAAGTACTTGACTGTATCTATCATTTCTCCTTTGGATTAAAATTTCATTAAAATTATTTAACAATATGCAATAAAAGATGGTTATTCGGTTTCAAAAAAAAAATATCACAATAGTTTAGGGATTGTAGTTTAATCGTTATGCATTGTCATATTACTAAATTTTAACAAAAAAAAAAAAAAAGATAAAAAAAATTATAATATAATTCAATGGCAAATGTTTCAAAATTGAGAACACTAAAATCAAGTTTTGTTATTAGTAGTTTAATTAAGCAGTTGTAAAAAATTAATCTAGTAATCGATTAACCAATTTCACTTTCTCTTTCAAGATTCAGTTAAGTAAATTTTTTTTATTCTATTTAATTAATTTAAAATATCTCTGGTAGCCAAAGTTGACTGGTATTTCTTTGGTCTTTCAAAGAACCCACTTCTTGCAACTTAGCAAATTTACGCATGATAATAAAAAATAATAATAAAAAAAATTCATGCAATTTTCCACTTTCTTTATTCATATTATGGAACTACTTGCTTGGCTGGTAACTACTTTCGGCAATCTGCAAAGCGAAAATTGGTGGTAGCTTTGAATTTGGCTCTGCATGCAAAACTAATGCAGATTTCAGAAAATAAGAAAAAATAAAAATAAAAATAGTAAAGCATTGGATAGTCTCTCCATCCATCCCAAAACGTCGATATGAATTTTCTGTCTCATCCTGTCTAGAATGATAAAATGTCGTCTTCAGTTGGACATGCATGTTGCTTAACAGAAGTCGTGCATAAGAAAGATTTATTTTATACAAAAATAAATAATTAATTAATTAATTGTAACGTGGTATGTGATTTATACGTGAGAAATCTGAGAAAGTAATATTTTGGCTTTTAGATGATTAGTTTAGTAAACTAAAAGAGACGAGTCTATTACTTAATGTTTTCAAAAAGCCACTCATTAATAAAGTTTTGCTATTTAATTTTTTTTTTCTCTTATTTTTTAATTTAATGACACTTTTGAGTCATTAAAATTTTATTTTATTTTTATTCTCATGTCGTAAGATTATTGAACTTTTCTATCGAAAAGATAAATGTAAATTTATCAGAAATTCACAAAAACTTTTGAATCTAACTAATAATGTGATGACATAATATATTTTTAAAACAACTCAAACATAAAAATTAAATTTATTACTAAATTTTATATTTAATAAAATTATATTATTTCTTTTTAAGTGTAAACTATATTTATCTTATGTTTTCCTCTTTGTTATTTATGGATAAAATGTAAATTTAATGAATTAATGTTTTAATATCTTAAATACCTTTTTATTTAATTAAATATGAAAAGTGGAAAAATTGGTATCCTAATCATAATATACATATTTTTAAAAATACATTCCTATGTTTATATTATGAAACTTAAGATTTATCTATTTTTTATTTTTACACTATAACCTTTAATTTGATATTTAAAGTATATTATTAAGTTATTTGCAATTCAATAAATCTCTTAATAATAATAATAATAATAAAACACAATATTAAGATGGTTGATACTTAAAGCTCTCTTAAGTTGGCAGAAAAGAACAATCAGTTAGCTCGTAGCAATAACAAAGTTAAGTTTACAAGGGGAGTATTTGGTGGTAGGGTTATTAGGTCACAAGATGCAGAGATTGAAGTCTTTATATGAGATTAATGGCGAGGCCTGACAGAAAGCTCCTTATTGTGATATGTTCCTATCTTTCAATGTCATACACTCGTGGAAAGGAGTACTAAACCATGAAATGGTTGATAGGGAGGATGTTGTTCTTGAAGATGAAGATGGTGATGTTTTTTTCCATCCTAAAATTGAAATACCAATTATTGCGCAACAAAGATTTAAAATGTTGTTAAGTTAGTTAAAAGCGATTGTAATGGTTAGAAGCTTTTTCGTTAACTTATTTTGTAAACAAATTTCAAACTTATTTTAAATTAATTTGAATTAAAATTTTATAATTCAAATTTAAAAGTTTCTTTTTGTTTAAGCTAAAAATGTGTAACAATTTTGTACTCTTTAAAATTTGTAACAATCAAATTGTTGTATAAATGAGAAAGATCAATGAAGTTATGCCTATGTTGAAAAAAAAAAAAAGACCTTGCAAAGCTTTCTTTTATGTTTTTCCTTAAAAAAAAAACTAAATACAATAACATATAAGTAGTTTTGCTAGCCTAATACATTATTTGCAACTTCTTTTGTTATAAAAAAACAACATTGTTATCAAGGCATTCCTTTTAATTCTTAAGGGACCTATAAATGAGTGAGGTTTGAGAGAAACACACTATTAAACTTGTGAGATAGAGAAAAACCAAGGAAAATCATACAAATAAACCTTATCAATATATCAAATGATTCTTGAACTTTTCTCCAACTTCACCTTTAAAGTTCTTTAAATAAAATCATCTTTAGTAAACTGTTATGATGAAAGTTTTCTTAAAAGCCTTATCAATTTTAAGACTTCCCTACCAATTCTACCTTGAAATAACTCAAACATCACAATAAGTTAGTGTCTAAGCAATACAAAGCCTTAATATGCATCCATTTAGTGTGGTTAAAGTCATTTTCAATAAAACATAAGAACTAGCTCATAAGGCATAAGAAAAACTAAAGAGAGAATTTGCAAGGAGTCAAAAGATAAGGACAATGCAGCTTTTAAACATAAGAAAAAAGTTTGAGCTACTTAAAATGAAAGAACAAAAAGATTAATGACTATAATAACAAATTGTTGAAGCTAATGAATTATATTAGAATTTTGGGCAATAATCTTATAGATTTAAGCATTGTACACAAGGTTTTAATAAGCATACTTGAGATATTTGAATCAAAAATATATTTTTTAAAGAATTTAAGGGATCTTACCAAAATCTTTCTAATTAAGCCTATGAAGGCTTTGTAAGTTTAAAAGCAAAAAGGGCTTATGACAAAAGTGAGAAACTAAGAGTGCCCTTTAAGTTAAACATATTATAAAGGCAGTGTAGAAAAAAAAGAAGGAAAGTAGCAAGCTAAAAAGGGTAAAGGTAACATACTAATGGTAGGAAGTCTTATCCACCTTATATGCACTACATAAAACCAACTCATTTTCCAAAATACTTTTGGAGGCCCAATATTATATATAGGTGTTGTAATGACAAAAGACATAAAAAAAGAATGTGTCTAAAGAAAAAACCAAGATAGCAAAGATAACAATAGGCATAAGTTGTCAACAAGACACATAGGAACTAGATGAGCAACTTTTCATAACAAATAATTGCTCTATAGCAAGGAAAACTGAGCTTTAGTTATAAATAATAGATGTACAAATCACATGTTATCAAACTTATTAATATTTAAATATTTAAACAAAAACCTTACCTCTAAAGTCAAGATTGACAACGAAAATTTCATTATGGTGCAAGGAAAAGGAACAACAACAATTAAAACGAAGTTAAGTACCAAGCTAATTTTTTTTATGTCCTTTATGTTTCTAATAGCAATTAAAATTTACTTGGTGTAGGGTAACTATTTGAGAAAAATTACTCAATTGAATTTAAAAATGAATCTTATACAATTTATGATTCTATTAGTATAAAACTTGCCATTATTCTTATAAAGGAAAAAAGTTTTCAAGTTAATCTAAATCAAGTGGAAAATCATGCAATGCTTATAATTCTTGAAACTATCACATTATGACACAAAAGGCTTAGACATGCACATAATGTTAACCTGTAGAAACTATAAAAAACTAATTGATGCTTGATTAAATAACAGTTGAAAAAAATTGAGGCAATTTGTGAAGCTTGCCAACAAGGAAACCAAACAAAGCTTCCTTTCTTTGTGAGCTAGACCTAAAAAAGCTAAAAAAAAAAATTTGACTACTTTATAATGATATTTGTAGACCTATGAGTATAAATTCACTAAAAGGAAACAAATATTTTATAACTTTTATTGATAATCTAACAAGGTTTTGCTAGATTTTTTTCTAAAATAAAAGTGTACAACTATAAAGGTTTTTAAAGACTTTAAAGTTTGGATTGAAAACCAATTAAGGAGTATGATCAAAGAAATTAAAATAAATAATGAAGTTAAATAAGTATTAGCTTTCTTTAAAGAGATTTATATAGGAGCATAAATTTAGTAATAGTTTATTATCCTTTACATACCCCCAATAAAATTGGGTAAATGAGAAGAAAAATAAGACAATGATGGAAATATGCATGTGTCTCTTGTATGAGAAGAAAATGTCAAATAAGTTTTAGGCTAAGGCAGCAGGTACTTTAATATATCTACTAAATAGTCTTTCAACCAAATCTTTAAATGATAGAGCTTTCAAATTTTCAACAAGTCATCAAAAGATCTTTAATAGTGTATGCTATGTCTTAGTTCCTAAAAAGAAAAAAGAAAACTAGAAAAAAAAGTTGAAAGATATGTGTTCATAGGGTATAAAAATATTACCAAAAACTATAAGGCCTACAATCCTCAACCTAAAAAGACAATTATTAGTAGAGAATTGAAGTTTAAGGTAAAAAAGAGCTAAAATTATGAAAAATGTCATATTAAGTCTACTAAGTCTTAATTTGAACAACCACTGAACACATAAACATAACTTAAGGACTCCTTTGATGACTCTGATAAAAATCATCTAGTTAAAGGAACTAGGCCTTTAATTGATATTTATGAAAGAATTTATGTTGTAATCCGTAAGTGAGTTAACTTTGATGAAACTTCTAAGTGTACAAATTGGAAAAAGACAATACAAAAAGAGATGAATACCGTATAATGGAAACAAGCTTAAATTCTTGTTGACAAACCTCCAAACAAAAAACCAATAAAA
The DNA here is from genome assembly GCA_021464305.1 of Kandelia obovata. NCBI lineage: Eukaryota > Viridiplantae > Streptophyta > Magnoliopsida > Malpighiales > Rhizophoraceae > Kandelia > Kandelia obovata. Next base: position 2,707,537 of record CM038488.1, read on the forward strand.
GTATAACGGTTTTATACGAACAAATTGAATTTAAATAATTTTATAAACAAATATAAAATTAGACTTGTAGTAAAGGGTTATTCTTAACAACATAGAATTGATTATGTTGAAACTTTTGCTTTAGTGGTTATGCTTGATACTATAAAGCTACTCATAGCTTATAAAGTTTGCTTTTTTAAAATAAAGTTTTAAATGAACAAGTTTTTGTTAAGCAACCTAAATCTTTCCAAAAGAAAGAAACTAAAAATAATGTTTATCTTTTAAGGAAAGTATTATATGGATTGAAGTAAGCTTTTAGAGCTTATGCTCAAAAATCAATAAACATATTTTAAAGTTCTCCTTCAATAAAAGTAAAAATCAATGTATGTTAAAAAAGGGCAATATGAAATCTTAATTATCTCTCTTTATGTAGATGATTAGTTAGTTGCTAGCAATGACGAATAATTGGTGCATAAATTTAAAACTAAATTGATAAGAGTTTTTAAGATGACAAACTTAGGAAGAAAGTCTTTCTTCCTTGATCTAAAAGTTTATCAACTCAAACATAGAAATATTTGTGTGTTGGAAGAAATATACAGAAGATATCTTTAAAAGGTTTTTAATGGTATATTGCAAAGACTCTAATATACCTTTGATAAGAAGTACAAAGTTGCAAATGAAAGATAGTGATACAAAAACTTTTTCTGGTAAATATAAAACTTTCATCGGTCATTTGTTATATTTGATTGTATCCAAACCTGGTATTATGTAACAACCACACTTTCCATTAAAAATAATGATTCGCAATAAAACAAAAAGTTTCGCATAGATTTATAATCATCATATAGAGTCATAAATTTATTTTTATATTATGAAAACTTAATAATATTAAAAAAATAATTAAATATAGGTTCAAAAAATATCAATTAATTTCATATAATATACATTTAAGAAAGAAAGACATTAATAAATTGACTTATTATTGCTTCAAATAATAGTGATCATTGAATAATTGATACTAATGTACAATATCACAAATAAACTATGGTAAGACTAATAAATCTCATACATCCCTTGTTGTGCCAAGTTGACCAAACTAAATTTTATAATTGAAACATATATATTGTGAAATCATATAAGAATCCATTTAACTATTTTCTTATACAATTCTTCTTTTAATATAGTTAATTTTGAAATGTTGTCGCAAACTTAACGTTAAAGTTTGCATCCTACAAGAGAGTTATAGATATCTTAAGAATAAAAAATATAATTAATTCATTTAAAATAGCACCTAAAGATATATAAATCTTAGATATCTTCGTATTAACAATAAGGATTATGTTAAGTAGTAATAAAAATTATGTAGAGTCGGATATAAGATGTACCAAAACAAGTTTTAAGAATCGATCTGACTCGGTCAAGAATTAGTCTATAATAGTTGAATTTAATGGTTAAGGTTACGAAACAGTTTGTTCAATAAGTACACGTGTTATAGTCAAATGATATATCGTGACAAACACATATCAATGATATTGCGAACACTTGGCACACACAAAAAAAAAAAATTATGATGGTTATAGAAATAAATTTTGAAAACCAAAGTTAGAAAATAATAATACACGACCAATGATATAACAGATAAAATCAAATAACATAATATTTTAATCTCTTAAAAAAATTAAAAGAAAAAACCCTTCTTCTCATTAATTGAAAAGGCAAAAGTAAAATTTAAAATTTTGATACAATGAAAAAATCTATGAGTTACAAGAAATTATTTATATGTATATTAAAGTGTAAAAAAAATTATACTTATTCATTAAAAAAAAATATGTACAAAATTAGAAAAAAAATATTAAAAAAATTAATAAGATATATCTGTACAATAAATATGCAATTTTTATAAAATTATATATCAAAATCAAATAATATTATACTTAAATATGTAAAATTTTAACAAATTCTAACATAAACATACAAAGTTTTAATTCTAAAAAAAGAAAAAAAATTACTGCATTCTAACAACGGAGACGTGGCTTCTTGGGTTTCGCACAATATTGGCTATTGTGCTTCTTTTGCAGCTAAATTGTAGGCAATTTTCAAGGGTCTTAATATGGGTTGTTCTACTGATATTCGTAAAATGTGGTTAGAGATGGACTCTTACCAAACTATCTACTGCCCTCTTCTCAATCTTCAGGAGGTACCAAAAAAAAAAAAAGGCCCTCGAGCCAATTTAATTATAAGCTGCCAAGAGTTTCTTCATCATAACTGGCAAGTTCTAGTAAGGCAGAATAAAAAAAATAAAAAATAAAAACCGCTGTAGCAGATTGGTTGGCCAGATTTGCTTTTGACTCGGATTGGAGTTAAATATGTGCATAATGAGGCGCCAGCTGCAATGATTCAATTGGAGCATCATGACCTGTGTCTGTGTCATGACTGTTTACTGTTTTCCTTCTCAGGCTGTGCCTTCCTTAGTTACCAAAACAAGATGTATGATTCGGATGCATATTTCCCATTCTACTAGCATGTTGATGACATTTTTCTCCAAATGTCACCTTTAATTAGTGAATACGTTTCATCATTTAAAGGAATCCACCCTATTTTCTGTTTTTTTTTTTTTTTTTAATTATTATTATTATTGTTGCCGTTTCATTTCTCAGTTTCCCTCTCCATATCACTTCAAAATACATTGCACCAAACCCCATAAAAACAAAAATCAAAATCACTCCAAAATAGAAAAACAGAAAAAGATAGCCAATAGCTGTCCATAAGCACCCAAAAAAAACAAAAACGAAAACGAAAAGCACATTTTATGCAACCACAACCGCTATATAATAAAATCTCGTACAATTCACCGCCTGTCTTTTCTCTGTCTCCGCTCTCCCCGGCTCTGCTCTTCAGATTCTATCAGAATCGCTAAAAGGTAACGCATAGAGCTCTCGACCACAGAGCTTCTAATATCAGATTTACTGTCAAATTCGCAGTTGATGTTTTCACTCCGTTGAAAATGCACGTTTGTCGTTAGATCTGCTGTTGCTTTCTGCCTTTCTTTTTCTTAAGGTTTATATATCATTGTAGCCGGCGTATTGCTGCTTTTTTTTTTTTTTTTTTGGGTTCTTTTCTTTTCCTTACAATTGATGTTACTGGGGGTTTGCTATAGCAAATGGGTCTTGTTTACTGTGAGATTCTGATTGGTTGTGGTAGAAAATGGAAAATGAGACGATTAGCGCGTATGGGCTTTGACGGGAGAAATTGTATGAGTTTGGGGGTAGCGATATGGGGTATGCACATTTTTGTGCTGCTTCACCCTTATCCTTTATTAAGTCTGGTTTGAATTTTGGTTTGTCAAATTGGCTAATAGCTCATTACGTGGTTTTACGTCTGCTGACCAAAATTTGTGGACAGTTTGTATCTCTACATTGTGGGCAATGTAATGGTTTTGCAATTTGTGATGATATTCTTGTTAGTTTTTTAGTTGGTGGTTAAGGGGTTGTTTGCTGGATTGTTCTTTATTGGAATGCGACAGATCTTCACGTTATGGAGGTAAATTGAATTTATATGTAAACCTGGTGACAAAAAAAGATAAAAAGAACTTGGATATTTCAACCAAAAGTGAAGGGAAGATAGCTAGCAGTATACTGTTCTTAGTAGGATGGAGAGATAGTAGTGCACAATGGTAGGAGTTTTCTGTCCGATGAGGAACATGCAATCAACCTTATTAATTGTTGAGCTGGATTTCCTTTTGTGAGACTACCTCCTTCCTTTAGGCATTTTTACCTCAATTGGGTTTGACTTTGCTTGAAACAGATTTACAGTAGCAGATATTTTTCAGTGACACTTGCTAAAGGGTTGGTGTTTTTGAAATAGCAGGTGCATTCTAGTCTTGGCTTAGGTTGCAGAAAAGTCCCTTTTTATGGGCTTGAGTATTTGACGATTGCTTAGATATGAAAGTCTTTGTAGTTTTGGAAATTCAATTGAAATTTCCGAGCAAAGATGTGTGCTTGTTGGTCTTGTGTTTTGAATGTAAAGTGAGTCTTACTGATTAAAGTTTCAGTACAAGTTTCTTCCTTGTTATGTTTGGATTTCTTTTTGTTAATCTTTGATTTAATGATCTGTTTCTGTCATCTCCATTGAGAACAGCATATAAAAAGAAGTTTTTGAACCATGGGTCGTGGAGTTAGCAGTGGTGGGGGGCAGAGTTCACTGGGTTACCTATTTGGGAGTGGTGAGGTTCCAAAACCTGTAGCAAACAATGCCCAAGCTGCTCCAAATGAGGGCCAGACTGCAAACAACGGGCCTCCGTCCAAGCCTGCTGTGGCTTCTCCGCCAGTAGAGTTTAGCAAGCAGCTTCCTGCTGGTATTAACAGTAATTCCTCAAACAACTATCTCCGAGCAGATGGTCAGAACACTGGCAACTTCATAACGGTATAATTCCAAACAACCTTGCTATAACAAGTTAAGTGGTTTGTTTGATGTCAGGTGACTGTTTTTCTGATGAAGCAACATGCTTCATTTATCTTTCACAAGGATTTGGTTATCTATCTCACATGAATAGTAACTGTGATTTGGGATTTGTCTTGCACAGATATATATAGAAGCAACCTCTCTACATTTTCTCTCCGTGTGTCTGTTGTGAGTTTGGGTTTTAATCCATTATGCTTTAGCTGTAAAAACTGAAAGAACCAAAATCCTCTTCCCTCACTTTGAATTAATGGTGCTACCTTTATGATTTATTATATAACAGGTTTTGAAAGTGAATAATAAAAACTGAGCCACCACTTGGAAAGGGTAATAATGCTTCTCAGCAGCATCTGTCAGCATAGGATAGAGCCATACATCTCTCATTCTAAACCATCTTCTTGTTTTCTGGGGGGAGGATTACCATTCAATATTAGGATGTTGAAAGTAAAAGTTGATGTTCACATAAGTTGAATGAGGCAGAGATAATTCTGTAGTTCCAGATTTCTGATCTCAAAAGATTTTATTCTGCTGCCTTTTGACAAGAGAATATTGTATATGCTTAACGATCTAGTCCATCTAGTTCTTTATATATGATCTTCCTTTTGATGCTTTGAGAACTATTTTTGGTACACATTCAAGCCTCAAAATAAACTGTTTGTTTTACATGCTGTATTATGTTCCATTTGTTGTGTTAAGATTTTGTTTTATCTTTTCTGGAGGACATTTTTAAAGATTGAGCAAATTTCTGGTTGGCACAGGATCGGCCTTCTACCAAGGTTCATTCTGCCCCTGGCGGTGGATCTTCTCTTGGGTACCTCTTTGGTGGTGGTGGCAAGTGAGATTTGGCTTCATTCCAGTGGAATTCATGTTTCTTGATTCTTGTGGCACTTGTAATTGGGAATAGGCAATCTTTCATTTTCTATAGAATGAACGGAATTTTTCTGGATCCTGTGATGTAAAATAGAGGAGTCTCATTGTCAATCGAAAATGAAAAGAACTGAACTTTAGGTGCATAAATGTTTTACAAAACTCAGTTGGCATCTTCAGACTTATAATTTTGCTTTTTAAGTATTTTCTGAACATGTCTTTGTTTTGCAAACTGGGATAGAAGCTTTCGCATTGAGTGCAATTATATTAACAAGGAATGAACATAGTTTGAAATAAGCCCTTGTGCTGGGTCGTTAACCTGCTCGGTAAAAGGCATAAATATAAAATATGAAAGGAGCTGAGCTGCTACTGCCAACATTTCCTACAATATCTGCCTCTTTTCTGCTCGCTGAACTGAGCATGTGCATACAGATCAGTTTAAAAGTGCACAGTCCGGTGCCAACCACTGAGTAGGCCGTAATTAGTAGTAATCCCCTTGGCCACAGAACTTTTGGAAGCCTTCTGCCCAATTTATGCCTACTCATAATCACTTGCTTATGTTCTTTCCTTGCAAGAATATTTGCTTATGTTATTCGATAACAATTTGACTTTGAAACTAAAGTCAATTAGTTGAAAGTCATTCATCTCTCAAGCAAGTCTTTCCAAATATTAAATACAATGACATCAGAAATTAGAACTTCCCAAGTCAATCTTGTTATTGGGTGAAGAGTTAACTTGCTGGATATCAAGACAAATGGATCAAAACGCAATCAACTGCAAAGAGAGAGAATGAGCAATTTGCCACCAAATGGAGAATGAAAGTGTAAGTGCAGGGCGCTGTGAAAGCCAGAAGTCCCTGATGGGACACTGATGCCTATGAGAAAAGGAGACATATATTTCACTGAGAAAGGAATAAGTATCATATAACAAAGTTTCTAGCAAGCCACCTACCATTAGAAAACTACATAAGCAACGGAATAACGACTCTCCCCCCCCCCTTTTTTTTGTGTGGGAAAGCTAACTTTGCCAGGAGGTACAGTCCAGCAATTTAACGAAACATTTTTTCTTAAGATCAGTACCGGGCCAAGTTCTGCTAGGCCATCTTTAGTTAAGGAAAAGATGCTACAAGAGGGTGATGTATAAATGCTAAGATGAATGAACTATGGCTCCCATCTATCCATTGTAAAACTTGCTGGAAAAATTCATATGCTGCTGTCAAAAGTTACATAAATGTGACAGCAATTCTCACAAAAACTGTGACTACTTATTACTCAATCTGAGCCAAACAAGGGAAGCACGCATGAAAATCTCACTTCAACAGTTAGTGTCCTTGAAAATCCTTAGAATTAAAACCTAGATCATGGAGACTCACCTTCCCTTGAAAAACATCAAGCAATTGAGGCACAAACTCCTGATGTTTAATCACATAATTATCTATAAATCGCTTCTCAACCATACACAAAACATAATAAAGCGATATATCATTCTTTATAAGACCCTTCAATTGGAGAATTTTGATGACTGAACACCTAGGAATGATTCTCTTGTTCAAACTGGAAAATAGCACTTTTGGACATTCGATGACAATCAAAGGCCTCAGATTCATTTGATTAACAAAAAACTCCATTGCAGCTGTTATTTTCTTCTCTGATAGAAGCATGCATAAAGGTTGCTTTTTGAAAGCCAACAACACTTCATCTTCAGACAAACCCCACCTTTTATAAACCTCTGTCTTGCGCTGCCAAGTTGATTCTTTAAGACTGAATGCCCAAAGTGCTGGTAGGAACTTCGCTTCCTTAGGATTGAATCCCATGTCAATAGCCTTCTTGACTCTCTCTTCCAACTTCTTGATACTTGAGCAAAGCACAGATGGGTAAATTTTTAGCAACTGTATGATGGAAGCTTGGGGCACTCCTATTCCTCTCAAGAATGAAATATTTGGAGCAGTAATCCTTTGCACATCCTGTTCAAACAGCCGTGACCTCATCATTGCTTTAACAACAAAATCATCCCGAAGCAGGACACTCCTGAGAAAATTGTAATTCGGGATAATTACGTCCTTAAGGCTACGAAACAGTACTGAAGTCTGTACTGAGACAAATTTTGTGAGGTCAGAATTGACGCGCACAGTTGAACGCAAAAATTCAAGCTTTGGCAAAACAGTCTTTTCAGCATCCGAAACAAGCAATAGTGGATGGGATCTAACAATTTTGGATATCTGGGCATCATTAAAACCATACTTCTTGAGAAGATTAAGGAAAGAGTCAGCTCTTTTGGGGAATTTCAGCTGCACTTTCTTGGATACAGATTTAGCAGATTCTAAGGACAACCCACATGAGCGGACCAGGTAATTAACTGTAAAAGAGTCTTCTTTGGTTTCATTAGTGCTATAACCATGGACAAGCAGTTGGATATTGGAGCTGCCTAGAACAGCATCCCTACTGTTTACTAACAGTCGTCCTCTATTGAACAAAGAAACAAGCATTTTTTAATCACCTTGAGTTAAAGCTGTGTGACCCAGGAGCCTTTCATCGTTGATGAATCAGCTTTCTACCGAACATGCCAATCATGACGGTGGAATAGACCAGTGATGCCACCTCCTTTCTTCCATTTCTTCAACTGTAGACACAGAGAGAGAGAGAGAGACGGACAAGAAGCAAGAAGACCCAGCAGGGATTTAGGGTTTTGGAGAGAAAATAAAATTGAAAATTTATTTATTTATTTATTTATCACTGACTCAGGGATTTTGTTATTCTCTAGAAAAATTATTAATTTTTAATTATTTTATAAAATAACTAATTTATTCACATTATTTATTTTTATTAATATTTAGATAAAATTAAAATTATACTAAATATTATTTTCTTTTCCTTCATTTCACACATTTTTTAAATATAAAAAAAATTAAAATTTCTTTTTCCCACTACTCTTCCCCAAGAGAGTATGAAAATTCTTTTTAATTTTTTTTTTCTCAATTTTCTTCTCTCCTATTTTATTGTTCAGTACAAGGTTATTTACGAGAGAAATCAAAATATAAACTAAGTATTCGTACCCCCACCCTCCGTCTTTCCTCGTACTTCAAGCCCCAACAGCGTTCGGTCTGCATTAAATCTACAGTTACCCCATAGAGAAGGATGGAGTAAATGAGAATTGGTCGGGGATTGAAGTTATATAATAAATATTAATAAATATATTTAAATAAAAAATTAAAAAATATATGATATATAACGACTGATCTATCACTTATATCTTATTCAATACACGTATAAAATATGATTTTTTCTCATCATTATTTGTAACATATTTAATTTAAAAATAAAATATATTAAATTTATTTTTAAAAATATATATATTATAAGTTATTAGAAGATAAAAAGATAATTTAAATTTTTAAGATATTAAATTATACTGATAAGAAAATATATAAAATTATAAAATATTTACACCGTTCGGATTTATTATACTTTAATTTAAAATATTAAAATATTAAATTTATAAATTATATTTATTAAAAATAAATTATTATCATTATTATTTTTAACGTATTGTTCTTTAACTGCAATAGAATCCTCTAATTTTTCAGGCAGATAACATAGCTCTGATGGTTTTCAAAGTACCAGATACCGAAGGATGTGTTGTTCTGTTTGAATTTCTAACTTCTTAACTTAAAATATTCAATTACGGCGAGGAAATTTGTTTTAAATGTTGAACCAGATAGGATTCTACTGAACACCCCCCAACCCCCAATTGAGGTACCACAACATGTCCTGAATTCTAGAGAATTGAAAGTATAATGTAGTTGTCTGTCATTCTTCCAAGCTCCTTGGCAACAAATAGCTAATGGCCCTTGCATGTTCCTGGACATGAAAATAGGCCGGGGTCCTGCGGGGAGGGGATTGCACGTGTAGCCTCTGAGTAGATACGAATGCAGTTGGAAAAATTCACAAGAGAGTGAATGTATGATGCTATGTTGAATGAACTATGGCACCCACCCATCCATTGTAAAACTAGCTGGAAAAATTCATAATGCTATCGTCAAAAGTTGCATATATTTTACCGCAATCCTCACAAAAAAAAAAATAAATAAAAAATCCAACAATTTAATAATACTCAACTTGTGCCAAACAAGTGAATCATGCATGAATATCTCACTTCAAACAGTCTAGTCCTTCAAAATTCTTGGAATGAAAGCCTGGATCTTGGAGTCTCACCTTCCCTTGAAAGACGTCAAGCAATTGAGGCAGACGGTCCCGATATTTACCCACATAATTATTTACGAATTGCTTCTCAACCATTTTTATAAGAGAATATTATTTAATAATCACTAAATAAATCAAGTATAATGTCTAATTATAAAAAGATTAATTTATATGGAAGACTATATAATATTATATTTTTTTAATTAATTAATACATTAAAATTTATTGTATATATAATATTGTTAGAAATATTTTAAAATTAATTTTCTTTTACTTATTGAAATGACTTAAATATTTTATAATTGTATAGTTTTTGTATAACTTTCACCCAATTTAACTATAGATAGTAAATAATATATGACACTAAGATGAAAATAATTTATACGGTATTTCAATTACAAATAATTTATAAGTATTTGACTCATCTATGTTTGTATTTTGTTAAAAATGACTTTTGCAAACTCTTTAATCTCATTAATTATTTATTTGACTTGTACATATCATTGATTAAGTAATTAATGTTTCATCCTTTTATTATAAATGTCATTAGTTCAAAATTTATTACATATAAATTTTTTCATTTTGAACAACAACTTTTCAAAAATTATGTTTATTTACAATGATACAAATAATCACATAACTTCTATTTAATAACATAACCTTTCATTTGGAAGGTAAGGGATTCTAAACTCATAAATTACAACTTTTATTATATAACCACTCATATTTTAACAATTAAATTTCCTTTAAATATTTTTTTAATCTAAGTTCAAACCCATGAGAAATAATCTTATGGTTGTCAATTTTCAACACATACTTATATAAATAAAATAGATATAATATAATCACTAAAATAATTAATTTAATGGTTATTAGTTTTTTTTTTAATATATATTCATTCTTGAGTTCACAGTATTTTGTAATATTTCAAACTAAAAAGTTACAACGTTTTATGACATATCCAAATCTAAGTATAATACTCAGTATGTCATTAACAATGCAATTGATTCATGCTGTTTTAGATTTACATGACAAGAGGCATAATTTTTAATTTTTAATGCAAACTACCAACATTATACGATGAATACATAACCTTTTAATGGTTTAACTTGCTTATAACCAAAAGTCATCTTTATATCATAATTGCTATAATTTCCTATACACAATCTTTTTTATGAAAAATTTTCATGCTTGTATATAAGTATCCTGAGGCACCTTTTTTTTCTTCTTTTTTTCTTTTTTAATGATGAACCAAAAGTTACCAAATAACTAATGTTTGGATACAACTATTAAGCACAAATGATTATTACAACCAAATGATAACCAAAAGTTACCATTTTACAACATTAACTTTTATATATATCACATCAAATTAACTTAAGAAAATAATACACTTATGTGAATATGTGCATATATAAATGAAACTACTTATGTCATACATGACTAACCTAAAGATTATGTATTTTCATAAGGCACACAAGAAATGTTAAAGGAATTTTTTTTTTTTTTTTGACATAAGCAAATTATGAATAAAGAGTCACTTTTCCAATGCACTTCATGCAATACACATAATTCCTTTGGCACTTATTCCTTCAAATAAAATCAAAATTTGCATATATATATATATACAATTCTCAAGCAACTCCATCAAAAAAGAAATTCTTTTTATAGTTTTATGTATTACAAAATTTCAAAATAATTTGTTAAATAAAAATTTCTTCTTAGAATAAATTATAAGTTTACTAAAGAAGTTTTATAGAAGAATATTTTAAACATTATTTTAAAACAAATTTTTGCAAGATAGTAAACTATATTATCTATTTTTTATCTTGACATAGAATATATTAGAAGAGAGAATAATTTTATCCTTGATTTTCTTACCAAAATATTTTTGTAGAACCATGTTAAGGAAATCAAAGGATAAAGGCTTCACTCCTTTCAAACCCTTAAAATTTTGAACAACCAAAACCATAAACCCTGACACTAATATTTTCAACAAAACTCATCAAATCTTTGACTGATTCAATTAAAATAAATGAAGAAAGTCAGTCTTCTCAATCTTTTCTAAACTTCCAAAAACAATTATAGGTCAAGAAATGGATAGACACTTTAACTACCTCCCTGGATCTATTAACTACTTCGCAAAAAGTATTAATGATTCAACGAAGGGTTAAAGGTAAGCTTTTTACATCTCAATATATTTCAAAAGCCACCACCTTTCAAAAACCCTCTTCTATTTACTTAACTAAATCAAATTTTTAAAATGTCCTTCATAGAGAACAAGGATTTTATGATCCAAATCCTTCCACAACAATCACTAAAGCTTTCCTTTCAAGATGACACTTCAAACCAGTTGGCCTTTCAAAAAATTAACCTTATTATATGAGCATCCTTGAAACCACATAATTTGTAAAGTTTAAGTATTTTATGCTAATGACAATAAAACGGATTCTACTTAGTTCAATTGTCATATTCAAAAAATCCTTAATTCATTCCAATGAGGTCAAATTCTTTTAAAACCCAAAACTTTTTCTACAAACTTCTCAATTACTTACGACCACTTCTTGTTTTATAATTACTAAGATTATCAACAAAAATGGTACAATTCCTTTCTTGTCCAAAAACAAAGTCAATAGTCTTTCATGGTTATTCTGCTTTAACCACAAGAATGATTTTTCTCAAATCCCCAACTAGTTAAAACAATGGTGGATTCTTTTTTGTCATATTCTGAAAATATTTCCTTCAAAAGTCAGCAAAGAATACCAACTCTTTGCAGAGGAATACCAACCAATGGACGAAGGAGTATAATTCTCTTTAATTTTCCTCTTTTATTTAAAATTTTTTGTTTCTTAGGTATTAATGTGTTATTTTAGATATCAAAACATATAAGACATTCTTACCATTACCAGACGCTTCAAAGTTAAATGGTGGAATGCGTTCAAATATTAAAAAACCCTACAAGTTTTTTTCATCAAAAAATGGCTACAGAAAATCCGACCTCAACTTCAAAACCTCTTCCTAGTACCACCCATAAACACTACAATCTTGACCCAAAAATCACATGTTAATGTCTTCGTAATAAAAACCTAAACAAAAAAAGAATATTTTACAATAATGCAACAATTATTGCAACACAACAAAACCCAATGACAACAACGACTCATTCCACAACCCAGATCCAATTCAAATAAAATACCAAAACCTACCAGTCTAGTGAACCATTAATATACCTCAGAAATGACAATGGAGATATATGTTATGATCTTATGTCTCAATTGCAATAAATTAAAAAAAAAAAAAGGTTTTTCTCCTTTTGGAGCTAACAAGACCCGTGACTACCAATTTTGCTGAAAGAAAAAACTCCTTCCGGTATAGACAAGACCCGTGATTACTAATTTCACTTAAAAACAAAACAGCTTTTGGTGCCAAAAGGTCAGTTAGTATCAACTCCTCCCTGTATAAAGAAGGAAACAACCAGAGAAAGATATCAATTAAAAAAAAATCATAATTTCTCTCTGTTATCCTAAAATCACTATCTCTCTCCTGCCTCTCTTATAATATTTGTATTTTCGATAAGTTTTCTTCAACCTAATTTTTTCAAGCTCTAATTTTATTTTAATTCTATTTTCTCACTTGTGTTATATCTGTATTTTGATTTTGACATAAACTATATATTAAAGGAGAGAATAATTTTATCCTTGATTTCTTTATCAAAGAATTTTTATAGAACCATGCTAAGGAAATCAAAGAATAAAGGAAAAGCTTTATTCCTCCCAAACCCTCAAAATCTTGAACAACCAAAACCACATATCTCGACACTAATATTTTCAAGCAAAACTCATCAAATCTTAAACTGACTCAGTTACAAAAGATAAGAAGCCCAATTTTCTCAATCTTCTCCAAACATAATAATTCCTTTGTGATGTCTCTTATGGTTAAGGTCTTTCACCTTCTTGTTATTATCTTATATTACGACATTAATACAATACAATAATATTTCAAATCATGAGCAATTAAAAACAAAAAAAAAAAAAAACTTAGAAATGAGTAATAACATGTCTCGTGCAAATAAACTTAGTTTATAATTATGTTTTATGACACCTATCAACCTTTAACAAGTAAATACAAATTCTTAAATCATACTTTGATACCACATGAATTTATTATATATCTTTATATTATCACAAAATTAAGAAAAAAGACACAAAATGAAAATATACCTCACAAAGGTAACAAAGAAACAAATTCTTAGAAATTTCAACTATGACAATTTTGCTTTAAAACTGTAGAATTAAAATGAAGATATATTAAATGTACAAAATTTGTTTTAAGTCATGTTATTCTCTTTAAAATAAATTTTGCTCTTATAATACTACAACTAAATTATAATAAATTTTTTTACAAAATAAAATATAATATAATTAACACTATTAAAAATTAAATTATCAGTAAATTTATATATTATATATTATTATTTTACTAAAACAATAATATTTTTCTATATTTTTATTTTTTTTCCATTAAAGAAGACTACTGAATATAGTAATACAACAGCTATTTAATTAAATAAATAATTCTTAATATTAATAGATACAATTATTTTAACATATCATATCATAAAAAGACATTATTTACTAACCATCAAATAAATATCTATTTAATTTTCATTTTCAAAATGTTCAATAGATTCCCTTGGCATTCCCATTCGTCTTTAAGTGTGAGATACCTGGAGTGGAGCAGTAATCTTTGCACATCCTGTTCATACAGCTATGATCTCGTCATAGTTTTAACGATAAAATCACCCCCGAAGCTATGAGACGGTACTGAAGGATGTGGTGACATGAACTTTGTGAGGTCGGAGTTAATGAACACAGTGGGAAAATTGAAGCTTAGGCAACACATTCTTTCTTCCATTTCTCCTACCGCAGAGAAAGAGAGTGAGAGCTGAAGAGGAAGAAGAGGCCCCATTGGAAGAATCGATACTTGGAGTTAGGTTTTTATTTTCATTGAGATTTTTTATAGGGAGAAATCAAAAGAAAAGTAGGTAAAATATTTGTGCCTATAAACATAACCCATTGAAAAATTTGTCACTAAGGTTTTATTTTGAAATTTTTGTCTACAAACATAGCCCCTTTGTTTTTTTTTTTTAATCATTTTTTCCCCTCTATCCGCATCCCCTCTCTCCTAAGAACTCCGACCTTTCCTTTGAGACCACAAAAATATTAAAGAAAAAGGCAGTATGGCCACGAACTGGAAGTCATTTCATTATTGTCAATTGCAGATACAAGCCCTCCGAGTCCACGGAGAAGTGCGGATTATGACCATCACATGCCGGGGTATGTGCTGTGATGGTTGAGTTCAGTTTCTTTCAACTCTAAACAGATTGTAATGATGTACATTGTTGTCAATAATATAAACCAGTTAGGATTGTTGTAATTGAAAAATCTTAGTGTACTCAAATTTTATAAAATACTTTATATTATACATAAAATATTTTATAGTAAGAGTTACATTCTGTACAACATAAAAGAGTTTTATTGAAAAATATCAAATGTTCAAATAAACACTCTTTGTATTGTGTACGATATTAATCATATAATATAAATTATTTTACATTTAGCATAAACTATTTTTTATAACCATTTGTAATTAATGGATTGAAAGCCCCAATTAAAACATAACAAACTATCTTGTATTCCAGAGAACTAAATGCATAATGTAATTCCCCACCACACTTGAGAGACAGTCCTCGGTTCATGGTTCTCGTGTATCAATTGTCATTAGCATCCCTGTCATGGCCAGAGAAAATAATCACCATATCCCCTAGGCTATCAACACAACTAACGTTGGTGCCCATCTATGTGCCAAAGTAAAATTTGCTCAATCCTGCAAGAAAATGGACGATAAGATAAAGTCCTACACGCAGACGCCCACAAGGCTTTCAAAATCGTAAGATATAAACAACTCGTCAGTGGTTCAATCATGTTTGTTTTGCAACAAAGGTAAGTGATCTTTCATAATCTTTCTAGGAAACTACCTAGTCTTCTTACTAAGAAAAGAAATCCTTCACCTAGGAAGGGCTAACTCGGGAAAGTCTAGTTATATTTGTAACCCAAAACAAAATGTTGAGAGAGTACTCGTTCACCCAAGTAGTAGTAGGTCCGGTCCATCCACAGCTGGCCCCCATCAAGAAACATTGTGTTTAGAAGCAACAGGTGCAGGAACTATCCCCCATTGTCTGCGAACATCCTCCAAATCCTCATGAAAGTGTTTCTCATAGTATACACACATGAGATCCGTACACTGTGTACCAGCTCGGATGGCCCAAGTCAGGTACTGCTGTAAGAATAATTTCCTCTGTTTCTCATTAAATCTCAATGTGCCCCCCACAGCAGACATCAGGCACATTGGAAGGTACATCTGCTGAAACTCTATCACCTTAAGGGCTGATTCACCGATTAAATTAGTGGGAAGGTCAAAAAGGGTGTGCCAGAAGTCATGCACCTCCCGAGCCCGCATGGCCACATAAGCTAGTTCATCTGTGTCCATGAAGCGGACTGGTGGCCGGTCATCCGGGGAGAAGTTCCTGGATCCCATGAACCTTGCATAGGCAGCACCAAATGTGTGTGCCGGTAGGTCCCATGCATGTGCCACTTGGGGCGATAGGACACGTGGTTTCTCCAACAGAACTGCCTGTTAAAATGAACCATATTAGAATGTAACAAATAATTTATTTGACAGATATGCACATGTGGACTCTCATGCAGTACTCTTCAACAGAATCTTTTCTCATTTTACAAGAGGCTTTTCTTTTGAAAAAAAAAAACAAAAAGAAAAAGGCTTTGCCATCATGCATAAGCAAACCCTAAAAAACATGAGGCTACTATCCAAAGTTGAGTAAAACATCAATGGCACCATATATGTTTAGGAAAATATCAGTATGATGCATCATTCCAAATTTCAGTATTCTAGAACTCCTTCATGCATCCAATCCCTCATCCTCTTCAACAACAGATAGCAAGTGCACAATTTCACACAAGTACTCATTTTAATAAAAAACAATGCACTGCATGGTCATCAATCACTGAGCATTATGACAAAATACAGACATCACACCTCATGGTCAAAAATCACTAAGCATTATGACATAATACAGATTAAATTTTGTATGCTCTTAATTAATAAGAACAAATAAGAGGAGAGGCAAACACATAATGAAAAGAGGCTGTTGTTAAAGCATCGCATTGCATAACATTTTTCAAGAATATTTCCATGTTATAACTTTACCACCGGCAGTAGATCTCCTGATGCAATTTACTATTATAGATAGAGAAAAAAAAACAAGAAAATAGCAATCTATATCATAAACCATGTCCAATCTCCCACCATCTACTACAACTTCTATAAAAATATCCAGATTTATTAACTGGACAGTACAACAAAATGGGAAAAACAAATGGTTCATTGCAATGGCAGCTCAAATCATTAAACACCCATGAAAAATACAAATCCACCTGGACATCCCACGAGGCACAACAAAAATATGATTATAAACCCCTCAAGTTGATAATTACGACATAAACTATAAATTATAAAAAGGAATATAAGAAAATATGGACAAAGAGACTGACCCTGCCTTCAGGGCTCTTCTTCATCCTCTCAAGAACCCTTTCAAAAGCAGGTTTCCCAGTTGTCTCTCCTAAAGCCGCTATCAAATCCGCCCTTCGTGGGTCCATTAATGCACCCACTGCTGAACCAAGTGCAACAGCCGCCTGTTGCCACCTGTTCAGCTTGATTCGTGCACCTTCAATCATTGCACCTATCAAAAAACACAACCAACTCAGGACGTTAAATCTCACCTAAAGTTGCTTTTAGTTATGACCAAATTTTTAACATAAATTAACTAAAATCCTAACAAAAGAAAATTGCTATCCATTCATATCTTTCTTTTTTTCTTTTCTTTTATTTTCTTAAGTGGAAAATCCAGCAGACTTTACCCTATAATTAGGACTTGTACCCCTGTCCTAGAAATTTAGTAATTTCAATTTGAAGCTTAATTAAACTTAAACTCCACATCTGATCCCATCCACTATTCCAATCACAATTCATTCACTCTCACTTGAGCTCAATTTTCCATTTTTGTTCATATCTCACAAGGATCCATCCATCAAAATTAGGATCAACCAAACAGAGAGAGCACTCAAACACACCCCAGTATAAATAAATATGCATGGTCCTTCACCCTCCTTGCAAATCCATGCTATGGAGGAATTCCTAGGATGCTAAGAGAGTTACATGCAGCCAATCCCTTCGGAAAGCACAACATGTAGCCCCCCATTCACCAAAGTGACTAACAACCATCAGGTGAAGACTTATTTATTAGTTGTTATATGCAATTCATGAGCAATTAAGAAGCATAATATGGCTTAATAACGCATCCCCAACATCCCATAATCATTAAAATGTCAAAATAAAGCATGACAAGCCACTCCACTTCAATCAATTATGGGAACGCCCAACACAAAGCCAATTTAAGTCAATCAACATGCAATTAAAGGGTGTTTCAATCCACAAAAATCACACACTATGAGATTTGTAAAAGGATCAAATACACACAGCCTCCCTTTGCAAAGAGGTTTTTTCTGCAACTTGAACCTTCAGCTCACAATAGAATAACCTTACCATTTCGCCAAGACTCGCCCTTCATTCAATTACACCACAGCTGACACATCAAAAACAGATAGCAACCTATGGTTCACAAGCCAGCCACATAAAATCCAATTGATCCTCCCTTTTTGATTCTACGCAACCCAAATTGGCATCAGCTCTCTTTCTATATATTTGTTTTTCTTCTTTTCTTATCTTTTTTTTTCCCCTAATCCATTGGTGCAAAACACATCTGGGGCCTCAACTTTCAATTGAGTCTAGCAACCACTCTATTCAGCAAATACCCATTTAAAGCACTATGCCCCATATTTAAATCCATCAACATCACAACTCTCTGATTCATACAATTCTTGACCAAGATTATGTAAAAACCGACTGAAACACGACAGTTAAACACCTCCATTATATATCAATAACATCACATCGTTCGAAAGCAGGCAAAAACATATTGTTATGGCCAATATGCAGGACATAGCTCAAAAAACTATCAAAATAAGAAAATACCTAGAAGAAGAAAAGAGTAATGCCTGAGTGTGCTTCGCCAGGTTGTAATGGCAACGCAAAGGAGATGGGCCCAGAAACCCTTTCACAACCAGAAATTAAAATGAAATAAAATTACCCCAATAAGTATTTACAGATCAAATTCAGATCGTCTAGCGAAGGCGGAAGAAAGGGTAGAATATACAGAACTAATAGCCTAAATTACAAGCTGGAAATAAGGAGGACAGAAATAGAATCAGAGACCGGCGGCTATGGCTGGCTCTGTATCGGAGTCTGCCTTGAGGAAGAACGGACCCGGGATTCTGGAGAGAGACGGCGGTGAAAATGGGGTTGTGATACAGCCCGATTGATATCTACGGCGGCTATGGATATGTAGCGGCGGCGATTTTCGACGGTGGGAAAGGGCTATATTTGGGGACTGTTCGTAGGATAATGCATTTCGCCTTCTTCCCTACAAGGGTAGGGTGATAGTCATCGAACACGTGTGTTTTCTAGGCTAAAAAAATTGCCTACTTGTCGCTGTACTAAACGTCCACCAAAGGCAATCTGAATTCATCATTACAAAAAACAAATGGTTACAGTAATTTTATTTACTGCGTTAAAAGCTTTTATAATTTTATTTATTTTATTTTTTATTAATTAATTTTTAATTATTATATTAAATTATATTTTTTTTCATTTTTTAAATTCATTGAACACCTTAATTTGTTAATTTAATTAAACTTATATCAAATATTATTTTAAATATAATCAGATACTAAGTGAGAAATATATTTTTTATTATTTTTACATTGTTTTAATTTTAAAAAAATAAAAATAAAATTTTTTAAATATTTTACTTTTTTTTTACTCTTTTATAATATTTTAAAATATTTCATATTTTATTAATTTTTTAATATTTTTTAACAAATTTATAATTTAAATTTATTATATATATATATATATAGAGTAAAGTATTAAATAAATTTTAATTTGTTATAAAATAACTAATAAACTAATAGAAAATAAAATTTAATTAATTTAGTCTACTATAAATATTTTTGTGTTATTATATTATAAAAACAATTTTGTTTTTTTTTGGGGGGGGTGAGAATTCAGTTAAGTGCTTGTCCTTGAGTCCTTGAAAATGTGGAATACCAAGGGAGGGGAGTTGCAGAGAAATAAGATTTAAACGATATGAATTCTTCCAAACCATGGACCTCATGAAAATATAAATTAAATAAATAAATAAAACCCAAAATTCAATTTACTTTACTATTAATCAATAAATAAACTATCTCTATCTCTCCATATTTTCTTTTCTCATTATTTATTTATTATTAAAATATAGGAACAAGCCCGAAACCGCCGAGCCAAACACCCCTTGCCTGCAACTATTAGCAGCGGCAGCGGAAGCAGGTACGGACAAAAGAAGAAGAAAAAAATATGAGGGGAGTTAGGATGATCCACCGGCTGGCAACCTCTACTAGCAGCTCCTCCCTTTTCTCTTGCCACTATTATTCAGCTTTGTGCTGGAGCAGAAGCAGCGGCGCCAGTCGGCTGTCGTCGTTCTTGGCCCCCACAAAAACGCAGAATCATATCCAAGCTAACAATTTTCCTCCAGCATTCGACCCCTCCTGTTATCCTTCTCTTTCTGGTTTTCTTGTAAAAAAACGACCCGCCACCTCTGTTTTCTTATATCATTCACTTGCTCGGTTCTTCAACTCCCGCTCCGTCGTTGGAAGTAAGCATCGAGGGAATAGTAGCAGCCAAGAAGACCATCTTCAATGTCATTTTCTTTTTCTTTTTGTTTTGTTTTCTTTTTTTTGGAGGGGGGTTGCTTGTTTGTTTATTTTTGGATGAAGATCTTTGCATTGTTCATTATGATTAAAGTTGGTTGGGCCCAAATGTTCGATAAAAGTTATGGGTTTTCCCCTTTCCATTTTTTGTCCTCTCTTCTTCTTTTATGTGGAAAATGGGTTTGTTGATTTGAAGCTTTTGCTTTTGTTTTTTTGGTATGCTGTTTATGGCAATATTCTGCCTCTTTGCAGGGGGGGGTGTCACTGGGTTTTGCTCTTGGGTATGTTCACAAATTGTCGGTTTTCAAGCTGTGGTTTTTGTAATTGTAGTTGGATGTTGCAGGTGAAAAGACTGATGAGGGAGAAACAGATGGTTGGGAAGAAGAGGAGGAGGTGGAGCCTGAGGTGGGGTGCTCATTCTGACTGAAATGATTTTTTTGCTTGCCATTGGATTGATTTTTCTGCATTATCCATCTTTGCTGATCTGATCTTGTGGGTTTATAAATCATATGTGCAGCTCGGTGATGGTGGGGATGGTGGGGGAGTGGTGCTGCAAGGCGTTCCTTGGGGCGAGCGGGTTCTCTCTATGGCTTGCGAGGTCTTATTGCAATTTGGAGACGATATGAAACTCTTCTCTTTCAAGACTACTCCTGGTGGCTACATTTATGTGAGGCTTGATAAACTTACAAACCAGTGAGTTCCTGCCTCCTCTTGTGATGTAAAAAGGAAGGAAAAAAAAATGGGAGAAGAATTCAGGTGAACTGCACTTGTTCATGTTGTGACCTTGTACCGTAAACCTATCGAAGTTATATTTGTATTAATTTAAGTAAAACTCTACAACTCAGTTTTTCCAGTGTCACCAAATGGGAGAAGGATGCAAACTCACAATGATGGTTATATCATATGCACATTTCTACTAGACTAGCTTTTTATTCACTCTCTTCTTGTTTAGATGTTCATCAAAATGGCACAAATAACCCATTGTTGTTCTGCCACTTTAGAAATGGTACTTTTTGAAGATAGAATTAGGACTTTTAGTTACACTTGAGTAAGTTTTATCTTCAAATATACACACAGTTGATGAAAATTTATCTCCAGATATACACATATGTCATGCCCATAGTTGTCTTTTGTTAGATATGGGTGCCCTGCCATGGAGGAGCTTGAGAGCTACTCCCAGGAATACAAGAAAAAATTAGAGGAAGTTGGAGTACTTGGGGAAGTACCTGATAATTTGGCTTTAGAGGTAATTAGTGGCTGTTCTTCTCCAATGTTTCTCAGCAAAATTCTTATTATCATACTACTAAGATTTGCTTTTTTCCAGAAGCAAAAGCTTTAAGATAACATTGCTTGTGTCTTGAAGGTATCATCTCCTGGTGCAGAGAGGTTACTGAAGGTACCAGATGATTTGCCTCGGTTCAAGGAGATGCCCATGAGAGTATTGTACTTGGAAGGTTTGGGATCCAGTTGCCTAGAACAAGCTGGGGTCTTCTTTCTTGAGTCAATTGAAATGGAAACCAAGAATTGTGTGTGGAAGTTGGCAGATGTGAAGGAAAACAGGGACCCTGAAAGCAAAGGTAGACCTTTGAGGCGTAAAAGGAGGGACTGGAGATTGCCATTATCATTTGAGATGCACAGGAGGGTGACTTTGTATCTTGAATTCTGAGTTATCAATATGTTCATCCACACACTTGGTATTCCTGTTCAGAAACATTGATCATGAAAAAGAAAATTTTTTGTGTAGCATTAGATATAAATTTTTGCTGCATGCATAGGCATGCCACATGGACTTGCATTTTAGCCTGGCTAAGTAGCAGTAGCTCTCAAGTTCATAATATTCTCTTAATGTTTGCTACCTTCATTCTGCTCACCTGGTCTATCCCTCAGTCACATTAGTTTATCATGTGGTGAACTGTGAAGGATCCAAATCTAGCAGCAAGAAGGGAAAATGGTCGTTGTAAGTGCTGAGAGCAGTGTCTTTGCAATTGATCTGTTTCTTTTTAATAGGACTGCAGCAACACTCTCAGGAAAGGTGTCACATCCTGAAATGTTGTCATTGGTTTCATAGCATATGCGATCATATCTATCTGCTGCAGTTGCATCAGAATCATGCGGTGCATGATAGTGCATACCATATGTCCATCTGCACAAGAAGAAAGACCGTCTTTTGTGAAAGTAATAAGGAAGTGATTGTCTACAGCCTTCTTGATGGGCTAACCATACAGAATTGCCGCTTCTCCAAAATGGTAGGATATATGTTTTAGCATAAATGTGATTTTCTAACTGGTTTGATTGCCACTGAGTAGGGTAAGAAATTTTGATGGTTTACCACTGTCCATTAAACACAAAGCCGACTTATGTCGCTCCATAGATGTTCCTGTAAGGCTGTTATTGACCCACAGGCTAGGTAGTGTTAGCGGGTTGGACAAGGAGCAAAGCAATGTATGGGTTTGTTTTCCCATGCCAATTCCGAAAAGTGTGAACATTGGAACCCTCTTGTGACCTTTTCTTCATCAATTATATTGGTTTGTTGCTGCATGTAAAGGGAACAATTTACTCACGACATTATTGTTTCGTGCCTTTCGCCATGAACATGCCATGGAGATGAGGCGAAAAGTCACCTCATGTGTACGGTGTTCTATCCAGAGGCCGTGCCACTGGGTAACTAACCTGCCTAATTAACTGACGGATTAATAATATATATATATATATGTCTAACGTAGTTTTATCAATGTAAACATTCTTGTTATAATTATCTTTATTTATTGATATTTAAAAAAAAAACATTTATCATTTTTTCATAAAATATAAATATACATTTTGAGGTATTAATTCGACATTAGGTTCAAGTATTTTTAGCAATAAACCATTTTGATATAAAACTTTTTTAGAAAAAAGAGGAAAAGAAAATTCAATCCCAATCAATTACTGTTCATCAGTTCAATCTGGATCAAAGATGCATTAGGGTTTATTCTTAAAAGAACTATCTCAATATGGAGTCCAGTTCTTTTGGGGGCGGTGGCGGTTGTGGGAGTTGGGGGAGGTCGAATGTGATACAATTGACATACTGTAAATGGATAGATTATTGAAAGATTTTGCATTTTAAATGTATTTAACATTAGAAGTTTAGGCTAATGGTTACAAAATATGCTTTTGGAATTTTACAATGGGGATTTGAGTCTCATAGGTTCAAATTTTAAGGCAAATGTATGTGCAAAGAGAAGTTGCTTTCAGTCAAACATACATACATAAAAGGGTAAAAAAAAAAAAAAAAATTAAAGAAAGGTTTTATGATAAATATACTTATATACAGAGAGTGCATTAACTAGGCTAGAATTTCAACTTAAACCCAACCATATATCAAATGTACATTCTATGGGCCAAGTCAAGCCTACAAAAAAAAAAAGAAAAGAAAATCAAAGTCCAAATGTTCCAATTGTTTAGTAGGCAACCCTTCAAGCCCATTGATAGGACCAACAACGAATTATGTACCCAAACTGTTGTTTCTGATGATGGTTTCTAATCGCGACGGGTTTCTCCGGGTGAGGAAACTCGTCGGGCACCCAGGAGGGGCGTCAATCGGCTTTTTTCGACGCGTGGTGAAGAATCGAGGGCAACCGAAATGTGTATGTTGACCTTAAAGTTTTCACTAATTATTTTTTATGTTATCGAAATATCGTACGTAATTTAATTTACTTTATCAAAAAATTTTAAGATTTAAGAGCTCTGTTAGATTTAGTAAACAAAATAATTAATCTAAACGTTTTATTTTATACTATTTTATTATTATTCATTTATTTTTATTTTTATACTATTTTTGTTGATATCTTATATATATATATATATATATATAATTTATCACAAAAATAAATTCACTAATATTTTAAGAAATTTGAATAAATCGTGGAAGGGATTTTTTTTTTGGGATATTTTTTGAACGCTTTATGATTTTTTTTATTATTATTATTGTTTTACAATAATCCAATACACTAAATATCGCTTTAGCACATATAATGTTTGTGAGATCACCTGCGACATTTTAGCACATCATTTTTATTTTTTATTTTTTGAAATATTTGAAAAGACTTAATATCGCTTTGTGTTTGCAAACTTACTCGAGATATCTCAAAATAATACTGCAGTGTGTAAAGGTTGGCGTGTGGTCTTCAGAAATATGTAGATCTACGTTGGAGGACTCTATTTTTTATTGAAGTTTGTCTGATTTTGGTTATTTAACAATTCATATTAATTATCATTTTACTAAATAATTGAGATTAATTCTTAGTTGGGATTATTTTTTACATATAATAATATTTTTGTAGTTCTTTAACTTACAAGATTCACAGCTATTGAATCAGGAAAAGAATGTTGACGGTCTGATGTTGTTGCACTTAGAATACTTAATCTGACATGTTTGAGAGGCATACGCCATCTCTTGTGTGATTTGACAAGTGCTTTATATCTAAAAATAATAATTTTAATTTTAATTTAAGAATTAAGAGAGTTATTTATAGGTTAAATTTTATTTATATAAATAAATAATAATTCGTAATTTTTTTTCCTGTTATTTTTCCTTTTCGCATCTAATGCAAATTGAATTGCTCTTTGGTCAGTTTGGTGAAGGTTCAACAAAACTAACAGTTTCTTACTGGTTCCGGATTAGTTTCAATTCCAGTTCAATCGTCGATTCTAGTTAATTCAGTTTGGTTCAGTCGATTCGGCCCATTTTCTTTTTTCAACCAAAATAATAATAATAAATTTTCATTAAAAATAAAGGAAAAGCTTTAATTAAATAAAGGGTTTAGACTTAATTAGAGATAAACATATCCAATAAAAGCTTAATTGATTAGTGAATCGATGAATGACTTACGATTAATTTATTTCATTAATTACGTATAATTACTAATTATATACTTATTTGAATCGATAAGTTTAATTTAAAATTAAAAAAAAATTAATCAATGATCAATAAAAATTTATTATGTAATAATTAAAAAAAAAGAATTTAAATAATAAAATCATTTGGATGAATAATAATTACCTATTTTTCAATTATACCTTTATGATTTACTAAAAGTCAATTGATTTATAACTAGTTTTTTCAATTTAAAGTATTTAGTTTTTAATTATTTTTTATTTCATTTGCAAATAGAATTGTTTGATGATTTCGAAGGGAGTGAGTCAGAATTGACATGTCTCTTGGACGTTTCTAGCTTAAAATCAGTAGAGTAAGGCCCATCAGTATTTGTACTCGTTTTATCCCCTCAATATATAAATATAATTATTTATTTTAAATATTTTTATAAAATATTATAGATTAAGATTATTTTATATTATTTATACATTTATAAATAAAATATATTACATAGATAATATATTAAAACATATATATATATATATATATATATATATATATATATATAACCATTATAGACCCATTAAGCACTCCTAGGATCCGCCACTCCAACCACATCCCAAAACCTCATGGTGTCACCGCTTGCTAGGCTGAGATTCGTCATAAAATCCGCACGGAAATTACCTTCCCTTAGAAGCGTGCTTCAGATATGCATATCTGAAAGATGAAGCAAGCGAGAGCACTCTGTACTAATGGGACTGTAAAGATATGCATATTAAGCCAGCTCCAAAGACGCCATGGAGCAGAAATGGAGATTGTTTGGAAAGAGCACCCTCAGCTAGTCACACCATTGGCAGCTCCACCACTTTCTTTAAACCAAGATTTAAATGAGTCCCCTAGTTCATGCTCCAGGGAAAGATTCTGAGAAAGCACATTCCAAACCTGCCTACTCTGCAAACAATCATAGGACACATGAGACAAAATGTCCAACTGAGTACACCTACTTTCACGGTTGCGATTTTCTGTGATACGTCAGAAGAAATGTTGCTCATTTGTGACAAGTCTATCTCACCAAGCTAGCCACAAGAAAGTCTTCATATACTGTGGTGCTTTAATCTTTCAGATCCATAACGATTCCTCTTGAACGGCAACTTTCTCTTGGATCAACAGGTTATAAGCTGATGACACCGAAAGTCGGCCAGAATCAAGTGTCAAGACCATTTTATCTTCTATTCGACTTTGAGGAAGCACATGAATTCCCTGAATTTGCATCAATGTGGTAGCTGGTATTTTACTCCGCAGTAGGTTGAGATCCCATGTACAATCATCGCACATATAACCCACCGCTCCACTTCACCAGATTAGCAGTTTGTCCAAAAACCCAAGGGTTCAGCCAAAAGCAAATCGGTTAGGCATTACCAACACACCAGCAAATCCCCTTACCCCAACCAGCTCTCTTCCCCTTAGAATTGCAGACCAGCTAACCGTGGAGTTTGATTGTTGTTGAGCCTGCATGAAATTGCAATTTGGAAATTATTTTGGTTTTCAATACATGAACCCAAAACTTGTTTGAGTCAGCTCCCCCCATCCAAGCTTAGAGAGAAGGGATACATTCATATCACGAGCTTGCCTTACACTCTTTGCCTTACAAACATCCTCTCAGGCTACCAGGCTTAGTTGGTGTTGTTCCTCTAAATCCCCTCACAAAAAAATGCCGGTTGCTTCAAAATAGAACATCTTCGCCTGCATGAAACATATGCAATTAGGTGACCATGTATGTGGTGGTGACATACTCTCCAAGCTAAAAATTACCATTAAGTGTGAAAACTCATAAATCAATTGTTCACTTGAAGTGGATGCGCAAAATAAATTTGATTACATATCTTCTAGAAATACATAAAAATGCAAGAATTACGTTAGTGATGCAATCACCTTCCATAAATTCTTTTAACACGTAAAAAAAAAACAAGGAAACAATCCTTGGAAGAATGAAGTGCTCAAAATAAATGTAGAATACATATGCGGTTCTAAATTCAGCTTTCACAAAGAATATCTGCACATAAAGTGATGAGCCATGCATGCATCAATCGTTCCAGAATGGCTCTTTGCTTACATATTATGGGTTTCAGGTTATTGCAATGATGAATAGTAATTCTTTTCTCTCATGTTCTTGAGAGAATCACCTACTCTTTCCAATGGATCTAAGCAAAATAATGTAATTTACCAGTTAAAAGAATGTTGCAGGACAAATGCATAAAGGAAGGAATTAGCGTAAAACTAAAGCTAAGTTGTACCTGTTATTTCTCCCTAATAAGAATAAAATCTACCGCCTACCCTCTTAGCGATCTTAATCTAGGATAATGAAGTTGCCTTTTAGCTATCAATGCAAACTAATTGCATTTGGAAGTTGCTTATGTTCATATACTACATCATGGCCTGACCATATTCATCATCATCATCATCATCATCAAGTTTTGCCATGAAAGCTACCTTACCACCCAAGCTTGCAAGAATAACTTCCACACTGCAAATACAAAACACAAATATCCACCAATAAGAAACCTCTGCACACGAAAAAGCATTAATTCAGATTTCAGAGGAGAACCTTGTCCAAATATTCGTCACACCAAGTGACTCATTCATCGACAAACTGAGCTTTTAAGTTTAGGCGTTTAAGATTCAATTACGGATTCAGTTCCTGCTTTAATTTGCCAATGCGTACCAGAGGAAGTAATTTTCCATTTTACTGACTAATCAAACAAAGATATAGAAAAACAATTTTAGTAAAGTCTAGATCTTTATGCAGAGAGAGAGAGAGAGAGAGAGAGACATGGGCAATGAAAGGAAACACGTGAAAAAAGAGAGTAGTCATTAGGATTAGCTCAATAAAACATCTTTGTTTCTCAATTCTTAGGTTGTACCACAGCGGTGGGAGGGTTTTTCTCTATCCCTTCCAAAGTTCATGCTTTCTTTTTCCCTTACGCTGATACAAATGACACTCTTCCATTGATCATGATAGTAGTAATAACAAATAAAAGCATAAATCATTTCTTGTTAAAATTTTTAGAGTAAGTTGTTGGATTGAGTTCAGATAATATTATTTGAGGTTTGAATTATTTTGAATTAAGTTAGTCATTTGTAAATTAAATTAAATTCAATTTAAGTTGGTTGTAGATTGAGAAATTATCATTTAAAAATTATTTTTTTTGTTTTTTTTTAAAAATATTTTAATAAATATTAAAATATTTATTCATATTATTATTTATTACTTTAATATATTAATTTTTATAATGTGTGTGTGTGTGTGTGTGTGTGTGTGTGTGTGTACGCACATTATTTATAATATGTGTATTCATATATTTTTACATGTATAAAATTTTGAAAATATCATAAATATAAAATTATATAATTTTATAAAAAATAAATTAAATTAATATTTAATATAAATTAAAAAATTATGTAATTTAAGTATAATATATAAATACAAATTTAAGTATTAAATTATAAATTTAATTTATTTTTACAATAAATATTTGTAAAATTTATAGTAAAGATAATAACAACTTAATTTTTTCTATAAAAAAAATTAAATTCAAATATTATAATTTTAGTTTTAAATCTAAGGTTCGATTCATAATTCTTAAAAATAAGAAAATAAAATATTTTTTTTTACATTTATTATTTTTTGAGAAAAAAAGAAAAATAAAATCACTTGTGTTTCATTAATTTTAAACTTAAATTTTTTAAGTCATTTAAAGTTTATATTAAATTTTTTCTTATTAATTTATCAGATTGAATTAAATTTTAACACCTGTACTTTTTATCCCCCGTTTAAAATTTTTATAAATTATAAAGACTTATATGATTTTAATACAAAACAACGAAATATATATAATTTACAAAAAAAGCAAGGATCGAATATGAGGGACCAAAAAGTGATTCATGCCAACAAACAGGAGCTAGAGTAAAAACTTAAACCGGTAGAGGATACGGTTCCTCAAAACATACGACGCCGTATTGACCTTTTTTTTTGCCAAGACTCGCTGTCGTTTAGCATATGTTAAAAGTCTCACCACGCTCTGGCTGTCTTCTTGGCGACTCGGTTGCGTCACCTCTCAAAACCCGCATCAACTCAAGGAAACAACTGTCCCTGATGAACCTTTTCAAGCAGCTGGCGCCCCTCACCAAAAGACGGTTTCGTGATGCCTTGAAGCCCTTTGCAGGTATCAATCAGTGTTCACTTCACTTCTGTTTCCTTTTTGTCACTTTTTTCCTTTGTTGTTTTGTTGATTACGAACGCTGTCGGACAATATTTGATGAACTGGATCCCTTTGCTTCCTAAATATTGGTCATGGTTACGAGGGTTAGTTCTGTTTGCGCTATTAGTGCACTTCGCCATGTTTTTGAGCAGTGTGGAGGATACCCAATTCAATGGAATTGATGATTGATTTGGGTTCTTCTCAGGATCTTCATTGTGCCATATCCATTCATCTGCGGATGTTAGCGTAGAACTTCATTCGCAAGAGCAGGAAGTTGTAATTGCTCTTGGAAGCAATGTGGGTAACAGAATTCACAATTTCAACCAAGCATTGCAGCTGATGAGGAAATCTGGGATCAGTATTACTAGACATGGTTGCTTGTATGAGACAGCACCTGCCTATGTGACTGACCAGCCTCGGTTCCTTAACTCTGCCGTTAGAGCAGTTACCAAACTTGGGCCCCATGAACTGTTGGGAGTGTTGAAAAGAATTGAGAAGGACATGGGTCGTACTGACGGGATTCGGTACGGTCCAAGGCCGATTGATTTGGATATATTATTCTATGGAAAGTTCAGGGTTCATTCTGATGTGCTTACTGTTCCCCATGAGAGAATTTGGGAGAGACCATTTGTGTTGG
Organism: Kandelia obovata; assembly: GCA_021464305.1. Taxonomy (NCBI): domain Eukaryota; kingdom Viridiplantae; phylum Streptophyta; class Magnoliopsida; order Malpighiales; family Rhizophoraceae; genus Kandelia; species Kandelia obovata. The sequence continues at coordinate 2,737,737 of CM038488.1, forward strand.
CTCCGTTGATTGATTTACTGGGTTCAGATGTTGAAAATGATACAGTTGCTTGTTGGCATTCTTTGTCAATACATTCTGGTGGACTGTTTGAATCATGGGAGAAATTGGGTGGCGAATGCCTCATTGGAAAGGAAGGGATGTCAAGAGTTTTACCCATTGGAAATCGGTTGTGGGATTGGTCGCAGAAAACCTCAGTAATGGGTATCCTTAATTTGACACCAGATAGTTTCAGTGATGGAGGCAGGTTTCAGTCTGTGGAGGATGCAGTTTCTCAGGTCCGTTTGATGATCTCAGGAGGAGCAGATATGATCGATTTGGGTGCACAATCAACAAGGCCAATGGCCTCTAGGATATCTCCTCAAGAGGAATTAGACAGGTTAATCCCTGTCTTGGAAGCTGTTGTAAAGATGCCTGAGATGAATGGAAAGCTGGTATCTGTGGACACTTTCTACTCTGAGGTTGCTTCAGAAGCAGCCAGTGAAGGTGCTCATATTATAAATGATGTATCTGGTGGTCAGTTAGACCCTAACATGACTAAGGTCGTTGCTGGCCTTGAGGTTCCTTATGTTGTAATGCACATGAGGGGAGACCCAACTACAATGCAGAATAATGACAACTTGCAATATGAAAATGTTTGTCAGCAGGTTGCCTCGGAATTTTATATGCGGATTATGGATGCAGAAGCATCAGGTATCCCAGCGTGGAGGGTTATTGTTGACCCTGGTCTCGGATTTTCAAAGAATACATGTCACAATTTGGAGATCCTCATGAGCTTACCAACCATTCGGTCGGAGATTGCACGGAAGAGCTTAGCTATGTCTCATGCTCCTTTATTAGTAGGACCTTCGAGAAAGAGATTTTTAGGTGAAATTTGTTCCCGTGCGGCTGCCACTGACAGAGATCCTGCAACTGTTGCTTCTGTCGCTGCTGGTGTCTTGGGAGGGGCAAACATTGTAAGAGTGCATAATGTTAGAGATAACTTAGATGCTGTGAAGCTCTGTGATGCTATGCTGAAATATAAGAGAACTTCTGCATAATTGAAGATATCTCTTTCTTTCATATTTTTGTTTTCCTACATATATTGTCTGGTCATATTTTGTGAACACATGTCACCAGTCTGCCAAAGCAAAAGAATTACAAAAGGTGGGGGGGGGGAAAGAAAGCACTAGCGAATTTTCTTCAAGAATATCGTTCAATGAAATAACAACCATTTATGTTCTGCATTCCTGTAACTCATAATGACCAGATCTTGGGTCTGTTTAGGAGGGGGAAAAACAGTTATGTCAAGTTTCAGAATGGCATCGTGTATTTCTTTTATTTTTGTTCATTTATCTATCATACCTTAATCCAACAAATATAAGGTAGCATATCCAACCTATGCAAGATGGTTTAAAAGTCTCATACACTAAGAGGGTAACATACACATATATTTGGAAACTCATGAAATTATCCATGACAGTATCTCCAATTACACCATCCTTTCTTCAATTCAATGCATTCAAGGGCTCGTGGGTCAGAGAAACCAGAGACGAGCAGAATCACAGTCCCCAGCAATCAATGTAACACCAACCATACTTTCTATTCAACTTCAAACCTTCACAGGGACTTTGAGAATGAGAGTTCAAACGAGAATAATTGGCTTAGATATCCACAACACACGCCAGATAACAATTAAGAAGCTGCCTAAATGCCATTTGCTCTTTTACACAAATGTCAGTGTGAGTTCCACCTGTAAGATCTTGAAGAGAACTTTTGGAAAGTTATGGAAATTCAACAAAAGAGAAGGAGCACCCACAAGGGCGTTGGAATGTTCAGAGGATGTTGAGAACGTTAAAAACATATGCTGGCTTTGGCAGCTAAGAATTATTCTGTTTCAGAACCTCTGCTTCAGCCCTTGCCATTGGGTCGTCCTTGTTCTCCGTTTCATCTTCCTTTTCCCCTTCTTTTTCCTGTGCCATTTTCTTTCTATGCAACTCCTCTGCAGCTTGCATTGCAGCCTTGTTTTCTGCCTGAATTCGCTGCATTTCCTCTTCTTGTCGCTGCCGCTCAAACCATGTGTCAGCATCCGCCCAAACTACAAAATTAATGGACAGAACAAGTCTTACGAGCATAAGATTTTCGGACATGGGGTAACCAAGACAACATCCAAAATCTCAAAATACCATAACAAGAAAGAATTCTAAATCTATAATCATAACCAAATGGCAAACATATATCTAACTGTTGCACCACATGTACAACGATTTTGCCTGAAGAACTATTGTCTATGATTACAGAAACAAAAACTTGCAAACCAAACCCAAGCCTCAACACACTGGAAAGAGTGGCAAAAACCACCCTCCCTACCCAACTAGCAACCCAAACAGTCTTACCAAAGCCAACCAACAACCATATTATTTCTTGTCTGTATATATTTGCCAGTATAGATTCTTGTATTCCCATTAAACTAGTTCGGTAAATCCGATGCCTAGACTACTATGTGTACGAAGACCATTCATCATCAAGCAGTGAGCTCATATTCAAAAATTGAATAGAATAACAAACCCAACAAGCCCCTAATTCGAATCATGTGAAATCCATCCCTACAATCTTCTTCTCAATAATCAGCGGAAATTTCTTTTATGAAAGCCTTACGCATGATTCAATCTACAGTAACCGAATCATTTCAAGGAAAATGACAAGACAGGCAGGGTTAGGGTTCTGTAAGAAAAGAAGATAGGGAGAAAGTGGACATACTAGGCTGTGCGGCCCAACCCTGTTCACCGCCCTTGATGCGCTCGGGGAGGGCGTAATTGACTGTGAGGACGCGGCCGTAGAGCTCGGCGCCATCCATGTTGTCCATGGCGGCAGCGGCGTCTTCTCGCTCGAGGAAAGTGACGAAGCCGAAGGAGCGGTGCTTCTGTGTGGCCTGATCCAACGGGGTCTTCACGTCCTTGATCTCCCCGAACGGTATGAAGGCCGCGTGGAGTATGGACTCGTTTACGTCCTCCGCGAGGCCGCCCACGTACAGAGTGTTCTTCTGCACTTGAAGGTGCTGCTGCGCCGCCATCGTCGGAAGCTCCGAGGACCCGAACTCTCTCCTTTTTTCGTAGCAACTCTCTTCGGCTCTCGCCGGTCTACTTTCTCTGTTTTGGGTTGGGCCCCGTGGGCTTTCCGGCTAAAAGATATTGGCGGGCTGACGGTTCCATTTGACTGACTTGACCACATTTTAGAGATATGTGAGTAAAAAAATTATTACGACACACGTATTTTTTTTAAAAAAATAAATATTTTAGTAATTAAAAAACTAAAATTTTATTTTTTAATTTTAAAGAAGTGTAAAATTTATGAAATAGAAATCACAATCTCATAGACCTCCTCGTGACAAAAAGAAATATTAAGCTTTTTTTTTTTGGTTATTTTTTAAAAGTCACCTTAGATAAGTAAAAATGAAAAATTTTAGAAATATTAAAATCTATTAAGTTTATTATAAATATGTAATTATTTAAATTAATTTATAAAATTACATTTTCTTTTTTGTTAATATTAATTTAAATTAAGTCACCTTATAATATTTTTCCTAAAGTATTTATGTCTTCATGTACTCCTGTCCCGTAAAGAGACAATTTTTAAAATTTCTATCTTTATGCTACTTCAGAAATCAAATAACCTTCTTTTTTCTTTTTCTTTTTTTTGACTTGCTCCTCGAATTATATGAAAAATTCTTTGCATTTGATCTCAGTGAAAAAAAAAAAAAAACTGCACATTTGGTACAATTTTAACCATAAAGTGTGTCAATGGAAAATGTTGTTTAAATTTCTGAAATCAATTGATGTTCTTTATAATCTCTTTAAGAGACATTCAGCACGCGACATCAATGGCTAAGGTATCGAAATATAATAGCTTGCAACTAAGAATGACGCAGTAGAACCAATGTAGCTAATAATCAATTGATTCCATTATTTTGTAAAAACTTTCTAAAATAGTGTCAAATCTTTACAAATATTAGTTTCAAAGTCTTCCTCTTTTAAAGGAAATACAAGTTTTCAGCCAAATGTAGCCATTACTTTCTTTTTAAAAAATAATGTGTAGTAACACTATTTCTATTACTCAAGATTTCTCTCTTTTTTAAAGATGTAAAATGCACCCGTTACATTTTTTCTGATCGACGTCATCATTCTATTTTTCTCAAAAAAAAAAAATACCCAAAAACTATCTTTTATATTTAAATAATTTAAATTTGAATAAAATTAAAAATTGTTCAACGCACATATTTTTCCTTCTTTGATTTTACTCCAACTTCAATAGATAATCGAGTATCATCTTGAAAGACCCCGACAAAGATCCTTTTTCCACTATTGGATTCTTTGAATTTTGCCAGCATAAGAAATATCAGGTTACTCCACTGCTAACCCTTTTTTTTTCCTTTTTTTTTTTTTTTTTTTTTTTTTGTAAGTAGGACAAAAATTACACCAAAATGATTCCTTTGTGGGGTTTTAAATCTTGTGCTACCAACAAATCTCGTCTTTCACTACTCAACCAAAAACGTTAATGGCATAATGAAATTGAAAATTATATAACCATTGCCATAACGTTTGAATTAACAAAATAATATACTTATCAAAGGAAGATAATTCAAATTTAAATGCTCCAGAATTTTTCCCAATTAAGAATGAAACACTTATCATGCTTATACCTAAACCAAAAGTATCACAACCTGTATGACAACAATAATCATGATATAAAGATTATGATAATAATGGGCTACATCAAAACCATAGATGATATTTCTCGGGCAACTCAAAATATTAACTATATAGATGAACAAAATAAAAGAATGTATCGATGTTCATAATAATTAATCAATGTTAGTAAATTAAAACTTAATCTAGAAGCTTATAATCTAACATTTTCTTTCTTTTTTATGATGACAGCTTGATTAATGCTCCCCTAATGCCATGCTCCATACAAAATAAAACAAGAGTCATAAAAATAATATCATAAAATAACTTAAGTACCAAAGCATGAGAGGAAAGTAAAAACAAGAAGAATAAAATATGTATAAATATAATATCCAACATAGTCAAGTGAAATTAATCTACTAATCTAAGCCTAATAAAGGAATAAAACTTGCAAGCTAACAAGCATACCAAACTATCCAGGAGCTAATAATTAATAGCCACACTTGACTAACAAAATGCAATTTTATTTCAAAAATATGATGTTAGTAACTAAACATTTTGCTTTCATATCTGCTTATCAAATGAATAAAAATTAACAGAAAATAAAAAGCACATAAGTGAACATGATGAATACTAACCACGTTAGTAACAGACTAACGTTGTTAATAACAAGTTCGTGCTAGATTTGGAGACCAAAAAATTTAAAAAATGTTCTAGATTTCGAACAAAACAAAAAGTTCGTGTTTTTTTTTTTTTTTTCTTTTTGGAGATTAACCCAAAAACAAAATGAAAAGTTATATAATCAGTTGGATTCTTATTTAAATTTTAAAGAAAGCCAGATGCTAACTGAACAAGTACCAATTAATCCAATTAAAGTAGTTACACGGTGTTGCAATGGATGCTTCCCTTCAATCACATGCTATGAAAAATGTATAATCAAATTCCCATTCGTGCTTCACTTTCCAATGTGAGAAAAATTTAAGAGCTTCAAAGGGCAATTTATGTCAAGTAATGGCCCCAAGTTATGAAAAATTTGGGACCAAAATTGCTTCCAGCTTTAAGGGAAGCCTCAACCTACTATTTCTTACGCAGGTACAGGATGCTAACCACCAGAGAGATACTGGCTATGGCTACTGGAATGGCCCAATATTGTTTTGTCAGGTCCTTGAGCTTTTGACCGTAGTTCTCAACTGTTGGATTCTTTGAGGAAATTTCAAGTTCTGGGATTATTGGTGCCAATAGGTCAAGCTCGCCAATGAAGAAGCTCTCCATTAGTTCCCTTGCAGTTTTGCTGTGTCCGGCATCTTCAAACTCGTCTGTTGCGTCTTTGCCTTCAAAGAAATTGAATGCTTCAATTAGATTGACAATTTCAAGGCCACCTGCATTAAACCCAACGTAACTTTAAACAAAATTTGGAAAAAGTTACCAGTTGCAGCAAGTAGCACATCATCTCCACCTGGGTGCTCTTCTGTATACGAACTCACATCATACACCTGGAATTGACAAGAAGAGTTTTTATGCAAATCTCAGAATAAAGAAGGAACAGATGTTAGAGTACTTCTCAAAAGTCAGATGTGTTGATCATATTTTTTGGTTCATTTAAGCAAAAAGTAGAACATCAAATAGAGAGGCATTCGACCACAACAGACCCAATTATTATAAGGCATGAAGCCATAATTCATGAGAAAGGACTTTGAACTTGAAGCATCAAACAGAAATTCAGAACATGTAAATATTTATAACAAAACGTTTTATTCTTCTTGTCATAAGGTTATAGAATGAAGGTGTTTACTTAAACACCTAAAAGAAAATAAATAATGGCCATTTAAATCAGAACACAATCCTACTGAGTTCATTATATACTATGGCTAAAAAGTCAACGTATAGCCCCGGCAGCTATTCTTTCAACTGAAGGAAAACAAAGTTTCAGAAAAGAAAAAGGAACAACAAAATTTAGATTGGCAGAAAAGAACAAAGTTATGAGCTGCCAACTTACTCTTCCTTACCCATTATGATTATGAACAACATAGAAGCAAATGTCTTGTGCAACAGAGACTTCATTGACTTCAGAATAGAATATGCAACATGTGGTTCATTCTATTGAGTAACATGTAATTAGACCCAAAGTCTACACAAACATCTCCACTCACAAGCAATACTTGCCACAGATAAATTAGAATAAAGTGATTTCGCACATGTTGAACAGAGGAAGGCCCCAGTTGTGTGCTTGTCACTATAGAAGTACAGTGCAAGTTTGGTACATGGGGCAGAGTACAAAAAAGGGTTTGTCATGTTCTATTTAATTGAAATTTTAGCAGGAAGCACGTAAGAATCATATAAGTGCTAGTAAAGACTAGTAAGATGCACTGTGGAGGCTTGAAGCCCAATGACCTACAAGAAGAAGTTCTCGTAGAGGCTTTACAACTAGACAAAATAGCTCTCACAAAGTCTGTAAGAATGAAAAAAATGTTTGTGGTGTTAGTGGCAGCGTGCAATGTAACATACACCCAACAGATAATGCCATAAGCTCAGGCAAGTTGATCTGAGCTTAGCCATCAATGTCACTTTTTAGCTGTTTTAAATCAATTACAGACCCAAAATAAACAGAAAACAAATTCTGAAACTTGCAAGCTATTTATACTAAATGGCAATGGACAAAAGATCTAAGCTTGCAAAAAATTACCTTTCCTTTCACTTTTCACGCGACCCTCAAAATATAGAAGACCATGAATTGGACACGAGACTTTCAATTTTTATACATGAACATAAAAAATGTGGCTTGTCGGCCTGCTGCACATTAGTACAGCACAGCATTTTTCATTCAAAATTGAAGTCATGAATACTACAGCTAACGAAGACCAACAAAAATATAACAAAAATACGACAGAGCATCTGCCATCCAACTTTTTGAATTAGTAAACTTCAACTCTAGCATAAGATGTGTTTCAACAACATCAACCAGCAGCTTAATGCAGAAATTTCCTAACATATACACACACACACACACGTGTGTGTGTGTGTGTATAATGTCATGTAATGTAGCATTAAGAAACGATCATTAAAGCAACCTGGCAAGGCAGATATTACAATTGGGAAACAAACAAAAAGTTACCAATCAGATTTCAATACTAGGCGAAGGCGACTTGTGCTTCGAAGTTAAAATAAAGCCTGAGGGTCAAAATCACAAGGCAACCCAACTTCCCAAAAACTAAAGCAGAGCGCCCCAGAAGGAGAAAAGTTCAAAGACCCAGAAAGGGATTCATAGATGAAGAGATGCGAGCCAAATAGAGAGAACGAAGCGAAAAAAAAAAAAAAAAAACACCTTGCCATCGATGACGACCCAGCAGTCGTCCTTGGTGTTGTGCTGGGACGCTTCTTGCATCGAGTAGAGCTTCGTTAGAGTCGGCATGTCGTCTTGAAATCTGCCTCTGTGGTGGCTCGAGTCTCCTTTTTTTTTCCTCCCTTTTTTTTTTGGAAGTACCTGAGCCGAGCGGAGCTGGGGCCTGAGCGCTTACATTTTATTGATGTGATTGCAGGGGGAAGTCCGAGACAGCAAGCCCTAACCGGCAAGTCAAGTCCAAAGTTAATACAAACGTGCAATTGACTTGTGGGGTCCAAAAAAATAACACACACACACACACAATGGAAACCATCACCGTTTTACTAAACCAACTGGGCTGCAAAGCCACAATATGTCCTGATTTAATTGGGCCGGTGTATCTTTCTGGCCGGTTCATTTTTTTGTGCCTATTTGCTGGAGGGAGCCCATCTGAGTGTCTGATATGCTCTTGTAATTATTATGGTGCTGTGATTGGCTTATGCAACAATTTTGGGTAGCTGTTTTTGTTCTCAAGAGATGGGGGGTTTCTTGGCAGTGTATTTTGTGAACAGATTATGTTATCTTCTTTATTTATTTAAGGAATTCCATAAATTAAAATGCTTATGCTATATATATAATTAATAAATGGCAATATGTCTTGATTCTTGAGGAGTAAGGATTTTTTTATTTTTTTTGGGTGAATTAATACTTGACTTTTTGGGCTGAAATGCGAGTCTTGATTGCTTATTATGGCCACAGATGGGGGATCCACGACCTTCGTCGTGTGCCCAATGATTTCAGTGTGAAGGCTCTTTCTTCAGCTTAATGTGAAGCCCAATATTCTGCTAGGTCTTTCTTTTTTTTTCGAATTAGCTGATATTTATTCCAGCCTTCGTTTGAGGGTCTGCTTGTTTTTGGGAGTAGAAGTGTCAAAAAATGGCTGGTCAAATTAAGATTGGATTATTTCTTATTTATTGGGATTTAGATACATCAAATTTTGAGTTTAATAGATACACTAAATTTTAGACCTTTTGAGTTATTTAATTTTTAATTATTTAAGTTATAAATCATTAATTTTTTTAATTAATACGTACTTAATTAAATATTCTTAAAAATATAAAAATAACGTAATATAAATAATTCATTAAATCTCAACATATTTTTTTTTAAAAAAAAAAGTTTAATAGATTAAAAGTGTGAATAAAGAATAAGTCTACTTTATTAATAAAAATTAACAATTAAATGTTGTGTGCATGTGTATATATATATATATATATATATATATAATTTTTTAATAATAAAAATATTAGTAGTATATTAAAAATATAATGTCAAAAAATAATTTTACTCAAAAATTTCACCTATTAATAAGTTAAATTCACAAATAAATTATATATTAAATTTTAATTTTCCAACCGTGCAATATAAATGATCAAATTTTTATGATTAGTTGAAAGATGCTATATCTAAGTTTATAATTTAAGAATTTCACGAGAAGCTACTTGTCATGAATAACCAAATTATAAATGACTTTGTTCCAATATATAAGTACACACCAAATTCATGATTAAAAATAATATTTTTAACAACGTTATTTTAAATTACAAAGAGCCTATAAATTACACGGTAGATAAATTGATGAAAAATCTTCATATTTGTTGATTTACGATGTTGTAATGGGTTTCTACGTCTTCTCGTGAGCTTTGACATTATGAGATAATTAGCCACCCTTCTTTCACCAGCGCAGACTTGTTTCGCTTGATTTCGTAAGGGCTGCAAACCTTTTTTTTTTGTTTTTAAGTGTGTTATGAAATTATTTGGCTAAGAATTGCTAATTCTATGAATTCAATTAAATTGTATTGATATGTATCAGATGGGCTTCATATTTATGGTTCAGAGGGGCCCTTTCATGACCACGGTGTGTCGAGGAAGATGGCAAATATTATTAGAAAACAAATTGAAGAGAGAGAAAAAACAAGCATGCGACACATGAACATGATACGATGTCGGACACGTTTGCAAGAGATGCAAAGGACGAGGGCCATGCATTTGCTGTAAGCCGTTAAAATGATATTTACCTAACGTGAGCATCTCTTTAGCTGTCTTAAAGATCATCCCCACGTTCTCTAAACTAATTAAAGTGGAATCCGCCTTCAATTTCTTGCGTTTTGCATTCAAAGTTTCCCCGTTTCATGTTTTTTTTTTTTTAATTGTTATTTATTATATATATAAAGGGGAGATGCCCTCCCACAATGCATGCAAATTTTGTTATTATAATTTAATTGCTTTCAGTTGGAACTAAAATAATATTTTAGACTTTAACTCAGTATCAGTGCTCCAATTGTCTCTAAAACTGGAAGTTTGACAAAACTATTCGGACTATAATAATTATTTCAAAACCTTTTTATTTACCGTTGGATTAAAACATTTTGTAAAACCTGTTACCTGCTAAATAGGCAATCAAAAAATAAATAATAATAAAAAGTCTTAACTGGTTCATCTGCTTGAATTGAATTTGTAGACGAACATTTTCGTTATTGCAATCAAACCCAGTTCACAATTACACAAATTTGATTTCTTGCCCAAGCTTCTTGAATTCATTGAAAAAAATAAAATTTAATTTCCAGGCTTATGTTATACATGTCGCTTCCAATGATGTCAGCTAAAAGGGGTCATCGTCTCATACGGGGCCGATCTCTTTGATCATATAATGATTCATGGCAGTTTCTGCACAGGTTAATATTAGTCTTGTGGAAAATGTCAGAAAAGGATTATGGGTCTTCAGTAGGAAAAGCTCCATGACGTTACTGACTTTTTTCTTTGTAGCGAAAGGCGACACTGAGAAACAAGCCTTTTTTATGCTATGGGGGCGGCGGGCTGTAATTTTCAAATTTGTTACAAATTGGATTAATGTCGAAAGTGTAACTTAAAAAAAAAAAAAAAAAAAAAGTGAGACCCTTTTCAAAGAAATTAAGACTGCAATTAAAAAAAAAATGATTGTCAATGAGTAAACTTTTTTTTTAAAAAAAAAAAAAAGAGGGGGGGGGACCAGTTCAAAGAAATGTGACTTATAAAAAAAGTGAGATCCCATATTAATGGAATGAGAAATTAGTTCAAAAAAATGAGACCTTTTAACTGTATATAATAATTGAGACCCGAGACTAAAATACCGTAGAATTGAATTTGAAAATTTTGATTGCTCCATTTGTGAGCTCAAAAAAAATAAAATAATAATAATAGTATTAAGAAAAGTGTAATTTATTAAAAAAATGAGACATTTATCAAATAATTTCAGATTTCAATCAAAATAAAAAAAATTATTAGAGACTTTTTAATTGTGGGTGATATTCTGTTTGATTTTTTAAAAATTTTTACTTTTATAAGTTATAAGATAAATAATATTTTATAAATTTAAATAATAATTTTTTTATACCAGATTATATTTTTTAAAATATTTTTATTCTTATCACAGATACCATTATTCATGCTCAATAATTGGAGACCTGAGCTTAAATTAGCTTAGAATTGAGTTTTTAAAAATGATTGTCATTGTGTGAGCTGAAAGAAATTGGATCAGTACTTTAAAAAGTGGGATTTTTTTTTTTAAAAAAAAAAGGAAAAGTTGGATCCTATTTCACGAAAGAAAATTGAAAAAACATACTTTTATTACAGTTTTTTAATTGTATCCGAAGATATTGTTATTTTGTCCTGATCTGCCGGCCTTTAATTTACAAAATCAAACATATATTTTATAAGATCGGATACCATGAATTTATTTATTTTGGTTAGATTTTTTTATTTTATTTTTAGAATGGTACCTAAACTGATTTGCAATAATCTTTAACTAACACTACAAGCATTTAATTTCGCTCCAATTCCAAAACGTTCCAAGCAAGAGTGTCGGTGAGGAGCATGTCGTCTTTATAATTCCCATTTTCCCAAAAGGAAAACATAAGCTGCTAGCTCATAGCCAGCAAGCCAGCTGGTCCCCAATCAATTTTAACATCCAGTTGGAGTTCAGATGCATTTTCTTGTTTTTTTTTTTTTTTTTTTTCCAATTTGAGTGTGGGAAGATAAGCAATTGTTTCTTGCAGCAACTATTACATTTATTTTCTTTCTTTTTTTTTTTTTTGTGTTTCTTTCTTTCTTTTTATGACTGCGATTGGAATTTTATCTAAAATATAAGAACTAAAATTTCAAATAATTCTATCACTAGATTATGTAATTAGTAACACAAATGTTATAATTTTTAATAAATGTTAAGAGTAATCACATTTTAGGCATTTTATCTTTCCGATTGGTTGGTTTTAGACTTTGTTTTTTTTTGGGGGGGGGGTGGTGAATGAGATGTCTTCAACTCTTATAGCTATTTTATTTTTGAGTCCTAAGATACTAAAAATCATTTCAAGTTTTCAATTTCATCGTCTCTCTCTAGAACGGAAAAATGATCGAACAATGGATTTTCCGTGAAAGGAGAATGGGGGCGGCGCCTAATTACAGACCTCACGACAAATGGGAATGGTCTTGGCATTTTGTTTTTCTAATTTTTATGATAACAAGTTAACAGTTGATAATCAGCTTGTTGATAGTGAGTTAGAATTAGTAACTAATAATTATTTGATCTTCTAACCGCCAAGCCAAACACATTCATTCATTTGACTTCTAATGTGTCATAGCCTTGGATCTAGATTTAGTTCATTTTCTTTTCCTTTTTTAATTTTAATGTTATAGGGAGATATCATTTTTTAAAAATTTTAAATCAAAATGATCGAACAGATACAAAATATTATATTATTAAAAGTATTTAGTTTTTCAATTCATAATTATAATTCACAACAAAAATTATATTATAAATAATGTGAATATAAGCGTTTCGCTGTATATATATATATATATATATATATATATATATATATATATCTATATCTGTGTAACGAAGATCTTAATATTTTAAATGAAATCGAAGCACAAAAGGCAATGGTATCTGTTGGCCTTTGTTTCCTTTTGTCGTCGTTGTTGTTTTTGTGTAAAAGGGGCCAGAGGGAGGGAGAGACAACGATGAGTAAAGGGTAAGAACAGCCAAGAAAAAAAAAAAAAAAAAAAGGAAAAGGAAAAGGAAAAGAAAAAACGATAGGAAAGATCTACATCTAGAAGCTATCTTTTATTCACCATAATAAATCACATTAATTATTTAAATTAATACATATAAAGTCAGAACTATAACTGCAAATTAACCATAGAAAAGTCAAGAAGAAACTGATTGATACATCCTATAAATAAAAAAGCCCCCAATCTCTGTTGATGGCCCAGATAATATCATTTAATGTATTTAAAATTCAATTATATTACACATAATATATATATATATATATTAAATAATTCATAATTAAATTAATTTAAAACTTAATTAGTTTCAAAAATCTCAATAATTTGAATTAAAAAAAAAATTAAAACTTGAAACTCAAATTGCCTGATATATCAAAACTTACGAATATAAAACTTAATTTAATTTGAGTCTTTAGAAGATAAATGAGTGTGTAGGTGTTTATTTATATAATTTAAAGTTAAATAATATTTTTTTTATTTCAAAAAAAAAAGAAAAGAAAAAGAAATTTCCATCTTAATTAGTCCGACCGAACGCGTCTACGGCGTCTAGAGAGAGCTCACCTCAGTTGCCGATCTACTCTTGGAAAAATTGTAGCTTCACTTCTTGTTTGTTTGTTTTTTTTTTTTTTTAATTCTTACCCAACTCTATGAGCTGTCTATATATATATATAATTGATTGACACAAGTAACAGAAGACAGCCCTGGTTTATACTAAGCTCTCTCTTTTATTTAAAGCGAAGATCTTAGCCAGTTTCCCTCTCTCTCTCTGTCTCTCTCGTTTTCGCTCGCTCTATACGGGGGAACAAACAATGGCGGGATCTTCTGTCAAACCCACACCCCTTTTGAAAGATGAGCTAGATATAGTGATACCCACCATCAGAAACCTTGATTTCTTGGAGATGTGGAGGGCTTTCTTTGAGCCATACCACCTCATCATAGTCCAGGATGGTGACCCGTCAAAGACCATCAGGGTCCCCGATGGCTTTGACTACGAGCTCTATAATAGGAACGATATTAACAGGATTCTGGGTCCTAAGGCTTCTTGCATTTCCTTCAAGGACTCTGCTTGTCGCTGCTTTGGCTACATGGTCTCCAAGAAGAAGTATGTTTTCACCATCGATGACGATTGCTTTGTAAGTTTTTTATTTCTCTCTCGGTTTTTCTTTTTCTTTTTTTTTTTTCGATTTGATCTTTCTGTTTATTTGTGTCTCTGTTTTGTCTGAATTCTCTATTTGTAATCTTATTGTTGCGGCTTTTTTTTTTTTTGGGTGAAATTGACTCGATATCAGCAGGCAGTCAATTCTGTGGTTTTTGTTTTAGGAGATCCCGAATTGACTCGATTTTGGATCTTGTGGATTTTGGTGTTTTTGGCCTTGATCTGTAAAAAGAGCTGGGGCATTTGGTGGATTTTTATTTTTTAAGGTGTCGGTGGCTTTCAGAAGCCATTTTTTAAAAGTCGAGAGATCTTGAATTGAAACTTGTATGCTTTCCATGGCTGCATTTGCAGTGTCAGGTAGTGTAATGCTGAATGGCATTGCTTTTGGCTGCATTGATACTGACACCCTTGCTGTTTTGAAGCAAAATTTTCAACTTTCTTTCAGTGCTGGCTGAAAGAGCAGATAGTGTCCACATAGATCGGCAAACATCATCAGCATATTTGCAAGATCTGCTTATCTTTTCCTTTTTTTTTTTTTTTTTTTACGTTTTTTCATTTTTGGTTCGTTTTCTAAATTCATTTTTAACTTGCAGGTTGCCAAGGACCCATCAGGAAAAGAGATCAATGCACTGGAACAACATATCAACAACCTGTTAAGTCCATCCACTCCATTTTTCTTCAACACTCTCTACGATCCATACAGAGAAGGCGCAGACTTTGTGCGTGGATATCCTTTCAGTCTCCGTGAGGGTGTCACAACTGCTGTTTCTCATGGCCTGTGGCTTAATATTCCAGACTATGATGCTCCTACCCAACTTGTGAAGCCCCTTGAGAGGAATACAAGGTATTTGAGTATCTGACTGGTAGTCCATGATCATTTTTATTGCTGCATCCATGATTTTCTCTGAGCTCACTGTTCCTTCCTTCTGCCTTTCCAGATATGTTGATGCCATTATGACAGTACCTAAGGGAACCTTTTTCCCGATGTGTGGTATGAATCTGGCATTTAACCGCGAATTGATCGGACCTGCAATGTATTTTGGCCTCATGGGTGACGGTCAGCCAATTGGACGATATGATGATATGTGGGCTGGCTGGTGCATGAAGGTATGTTTTCTTTATAGATCATCACTTGCTTCCCTTTCCCATACAATTTGTGAATGTCCTCCAGATCACAGGATGAGTGAGCCTGCGGTGGTTGGCATTATTGGTACCTCCTAGCCGCCTACGCTAGATCTAGTTCATTAGAATAATCAAACTCATTTTTGCTACATTGCTGGACTTGCAGCTCATTTGCGACCACATGGGGTGGGGAGTTAAGACTGGTCTGCCATACATATGGCACAGCAAAGCAAGCAACCCTTTTGTGAACCTGAAAAAGGAATACAAGGGAATCTTCTGGCAGGAGGAGCTGATCCCATTTTTCCAAACCGTGGTCCTTCCCGCGGAATGCACAACTGTTCAGAAGTGCTACATTGAACTGGCTAAGCAGGTCAAGGAGAAGCTTGGCAAGTTAGATCCCTACTTCAATAAGCTGGCTGATGCCATGGTCACTTGGATTGAAGCCTGGGAAGAAATAAACTCTTCTGAGGGGAAAAATGTGGCTGCAAAACTACCCAATGGCAATGCAAAGTAGAGAGCTAACCAAAGCAGATTTGCTTGAGCTACATCATAGTTGTCTGGCCATGGGTTGGCTCTTGTACTATTTATTGTTACTACCATCATTCTTGTTGCTATTGTTATTGCAGTTCAAAATTTCCTATTTAAGCTAGAGAGCGCATTTCCTATTTGTCCATGAGCTTGGGCATTGTGCTATCAGATTTTAAATTTGATTAGCATCGACTTAATTTGCGTTGGGGTTGATGACCCATTGGGATGAATTTTATTACGTGGTATTGGGCCAAATTTCTAGATTATGAGATCGTCACAGCTTAAATTTGAGAACTAGAAATAATATGTATTTTGATGTGTGACAAAAAGACGGATATTCGTAACTCACAAATCTCTGTGTGGGCCAGTTTTCATTTTAAAAGCCTTTCCGCTCAGCTTCTCGGCCTGCGAATGCTTGAGTGATTTATTACAAATATATTCACTGGGCATAACCCCACTACTGACTTTCCACTGCGATCACCAGCTGTCTTTGTCGTGGATCTGTTGTTTGAGTTTCTTTTTCGTTTTATTATGGAATTCTAGGCATCAGAATGCAATCATTCCATGAATCCGCTTCACCTTTATGAGCTTTCAAAACAAAAATTCTCCTGTTCCAAAGATGACGGATGGGAATCCACCAGAAATTGGAAGAATTTTTTGGAGGAAAGAGTGAGCCGGAATTCAAATCATTGAAACACTGTAGCACGTCTGCTACAGTTGTCCACAACCCAACCTCCGTCAGAGGCCACCAGCTCGTACACATTCGTGCGCTGGGAACAAAGCTGCAATGGATTCCTCTTCTAATAGCTCGTGAATTCTCCCCAAACCCCTCTTTGGCAACATATTGGAATAAAAGACTTAAGCCGTCTAAGTTTAAATCTTAAACAAACAGCCAATACTTTAAGAATAACCACCCTGCTTTTTGTGTAAAGCTTAAACCATTTGTTTTCGAGCAATCAATATTCAAGTTAAACCGTCTACGCGAGAGTTAGCCCTTTTTTGGGCATTCTAAGCACAAACGGTAAACACGTGTCAGTGTGAATGGTTAATATTGCACCAAGCAAATACCGTTCCATTACCAGCAAAGCTAAAAATGAGATGTCATGCCTAATAAATGAGAACTTGCCCTTCGACACTTTTGTCAATTGGGACAAACTTCCAAAGTTTATGCCCGTAAATGTTCCCCGTTTGTCTTCAATGGGATAGATGAAACGCAACTGGCATCACCCACATAAAGAAAACGCAGCAAAAAGGGGCATATTTACATGTGAGACCATCAGAACTATAGAAGGATCTGAAGTCACTTTGCAGAGGATCAATTTTACAGTTGAGACATTCATGGACCTCAGGAACATTAGAAAGAGAAGTATCTTGATAGCTTATATTCTTGGCTTTCAAGATGCTGTTATTGATTGCCGATAAATCAGCAACTCACCTCTGTCACTTGCTACGGCAAATATGCCTGAACTTGAGTGATCAGCAGCAATACATGTAACACTTCCACCTGATACAATAGAGAAAGACTAACTAATGCAAACTGAAGACAAAAGAAAAAAGAGAAAAGAGCACCCACCAAGATATCTTTTCCATTGACTTCAAAGATTAATTTTGCATGTACTCTCTAAGATTGTCCAACAAAGCCTGATATTCATTTGTCTTGATCCTAGATGTGGTATTGCAAGGAGAGGCTTTCTTTTATGCCATAAGTGTCTTAAAATTGTCTAAAACTCCTCGAGTACTGGTGTATTATGTGGAAAGGGACAGGCATCCCACGATGAAAGGGACAGGCATCCCATAACTAGAAGAAATGGGCTTTTGGACACAGGATTCTGCTATTCATTGAGAGTCTAGTATAATATTTTGGAAAAATTATTTCTGATCCAGTTTCACCAATACATGTATCCAATTGCCATAAGCAGACTAGTTTGTTCAATGAAAGCCACAATCTTGTGACTAGGTGGCTCTTTCCCGATGTGCACATGTGCTTCCTGCACAAGTGCAAACAGATACACAGCACATTATTTTATAATGAGGGGGGTCTCACTTGTTCGGTTTAACCATACACTTGAACCAGGATTCTGCTTATGGCATAAAGAACAAGCTTAAATTATTGCCCCATTCATAATAAAAATCAAATTCCCAGTCTCTGCAGGATAATAAAATGAGAGCAGATGCAGAATCCACATTAACATATTGTTTTAAAAATGAATTTGGTTATCAATAGTACACCAAATCCAACTAAGTTTAGAACCTATCCAGAAAATAATACACACAAAGCCAATGTGAAGGCAAGGCAATTTAAAGCTTTTTCAAACTTTTGGAAACCTACATTGGCAAAGGAAAGAGTTCCCAGAGATGGCTTATGCATAGAAAACCATATTTCTACTTACTGATGCTATGCATGCAGCTCAGTCAAGAATTATCAACAGTGTAGGAGGGAACTCCTAATTACTTCAAAATAATGTATGTGCAACAGTAATTAGACCAGACTTTTTGGTAATTACCTAGTTGAATATTATCCTTTAAATTAGTACATGGAAAGGAGATCTAGAATCTTGAATTGGTAAAGTTGAACCATACCTTCAAAATGATGAAGAGTCCCGAGGTTAATTCCTGTTGTCAACTCCCACATATACACAAGTCCATCAAGTGTACCAATGATCCCATGACCAGCTGATGCACCCACAGCAACAGCCCTGCACAGTTATTTCCAGTTTGAAAAAATGTAGTACCTATGTAGCTGATGTTATCTCTTACATATACTGCATACTCAAGAAAAGAAAATCATAAAATTTTGGAATAATTTTCATCATAAACATAACCAAATATGAGTAATGTATATTTAAGATTCACTGGTTATTTCATTTGTACAAACTCTCAAATGAATAGTCTAAGGAAATGAACAGCTTTTCTGATTTATTAAGCTTGTACAACTACTGTAGTTTTCTCACCAATAAATTACTTATCGGTGACAAAGGTTGAATTCAATGTTCCTAGATGGTTGGATAGTAAACCATCCTTAGTGTTTATTGCACAGCACAAATACATCTATTATTCTATAGACATAGTCACTAACAAAATTGCTAAACCATCATCCACAGCAAGGCAAAAATTTGAAGTAACATCAGCCCGCAAATCGTTTAGCCACAGTTGGTGCTAAGGTGTGCACTTCAAAGTTCAAAGGAAGTTTGTTTGAAACTACATAGAGGCTGAAGGGATTTGGCTATTGATGTGTGTGCATCCAGGAAAACACAGTTCTACATATCATTGTACAATATTTTCCCAGACAAAGATGCCTCTTTGTGTGCTTCAAGCTAACTTCATTCCCATTGACATGTACTAAAAGCAAATGGGCCAACACTTGCATTGTTTAAAAAGGTGGGAAGCAAATATGAAATTGCAAATAAAAATTTTAGTTACCTTGGATCCAGTGCACTTCCTACAATAAACATCTTTTTTGCCAACAGAGCTAGACCCCATTGCCCAACCGAATCACATGATCTATTGTCATGCCGAGCATTAGAATCAGTGGCAGTTGAAACAAGAAGCCAGATGACTATATCTTCTGCTTCCACTAGATGGAAGGAATGGTCCTCATAATGTTCTGAAGACCAAAATTTCGTTGCATTCATGATTCTACTGATATTCTCCTCCACACTAGAGCAAGCAACACCATAGGTTTCTCTCTGCCAACTGAATAAACCAATAGGAAGGCATTGATAAACTGAAGTGCTTGCAGCTGAGAACCTTGACACTAAGATACATCTTGAAATATCCCTGGAAGAAATAAAAAGCAGCAAGTCAGGAGAATAAAAGTAAACATGATGCACAGAGCAGCTAAAGGCTTGAAATATCCTTCAGGAGAATAAAAGTAAACATGATGCACAGAGCAGCTAAAGGCTTGAAATATCCTTACTCACACTTATAAGACTTTCAAGCTCCAAAAGACAAAGAGACTAGATGGTGCTTAAAAAGCAAAGCAAAGCAGCCAAAACTGAATCACCCAGAAAAAAGAGATTTAAATATCTAAAAACAATATCCTTTAGAGCTGCAAACAAAGTAATGAGAATTGTACACCTATCGATTGCCCAATATATAAACTTTTGTTTGACTGAGCAATATTTCCTCTAAGCAGCATACCATAGGGTAAATTCCCCAAGGCCATTGTGCCCAATGACTAGAAAAGTGGACTTTGGAATTCTCTTCAACTCCACTATACATGTGGATATGCAATCGTTGGCTTGTATAATAAATTCTTCTGTTGGTGCACTGCAAATGGTGAAAATGGGAAATAAGTGAAACAACTGATGCATTTATGCACTATCAAGGCTGCACAACTAGAATCAAGGCTGAAAGGCTACATAAGGGCTAAGTATAAACCTTCGTTAAATTTGTGTGACAGCTAAACCAGTCAAAAGTTTAAAATGATCTAAAAGTATCATTTCCAGGTTACTGTGTTAAGTGCAATGAGAAGAAAATCTGCTACTGTCATTTTCAGATTCAGGAATATTCCCCTTAGACATGACTTGTATTGTTACAGATATCAGTCAAAGGTTAGCATCATAAATATGGGCTAAATTTTCCTGTAATGAACTAAAAATTTTGCTTGGCATTGTAAGTTTGCCCTAAACTATTATCATGGGGGAGATGTTTCCAAAATAACTTAACTTCTAAGACAGATATTGCAGATTACTTGCTTCAAAAAACATGTAAGAGTAGCTGAGAAACAAACAAACTATTCAATAGAGGAAAAAAAAAAAAAAGCTGGAAGAATAAAATTGGCCAGATAAACCATTTTGCAATACTAACACTACCGCATTCTCAAAGTGGCTAAAGAATTGAAGCAAAAAGAGATGGACATCATCCCAATAAATTCACCTCCATGTTGAATTCATGGTCCACAGATGCAGTCTCCCACTGTCACCAGCAGCAATAAGATGGTTAGGTTCAGATGCCAAAACACACTGCAGGCTGTCAGCTGTTCTCATTTTTACCACAACTGACACATAACCAGCTTTGACTTGCACGATCTTTACAGAACAATGCTCGAAGCTGTCTGATGTACATGTTGAGCACAAACAGTCAACCCTCCCTTCCCTGAAAACATGTTTGCAATATTGCTAAATAGACTTCACTAATGATAGCTACAAAAATCCAACTACAAAAATCACTAAAAGTGATCAACCTGCAATAAGGTGTTTTTATGCTGCCAAGCAAAAGAAGACACTTTCCATCTGGAGTAAATTGCAAACCAGATCTTTCAACTGCAATCTAATGAATTTAGATTTTGAGAAGCTATAGGTTCATTAACCAAAGACATGGATCATAAAATGATGGAACATTATATGGAAAAGCATCTTACATCTCTGCCAAACATATCAGTCAATGATGGCAAGCTTATTGAGAAATGGCCAACAAAAAAAGGCCATCCTATCCTGGGTTGATCAATTTCTAGTTTGTAAAGAAACAAAGTTTTCTCCCTCTGTGGCTGCATATCACATAGAGCAGCAATGTAGATTTCATTCCCTTTTGTGGTTAGCATTAATGATGAAAGAGGCATGGGATGGAAATAGCATCCAACAAGCTCAATGACACCCCCCAGGCCATTTTTAATCTTTAAGTTCCTCTCTAGCTTCAAATGTGAATTGCCTTGAGCTTCATTGCCACTTGATATGTCAGGATTCTGAGATGATCTGAGGACACTATTGTCTAAAACATTCTTTTGTCCAAGCAGCCTTCCATCAAGATGAGATTGGTGTTTTTCAACAGCTGAAACAAATGAATCAAACAGGTTTGGTACACAAAGATTTTAGTTTGCAGTGCCAAAAGTGCCATAGTGTCTAATACAAAGTAGGAATTGAATTTGGCTGTTTTTATGCAAACCATGAATTTGTCCTTCAATTTTTGATTTAGCACCAGAAGAGCAACATTGATATG
Source organism: Kandelia obovata (assembly GCA_021464305.1). Taxonomy (NCBI): domain Eukaryota; kingdom Viridiplantae; phylum Streptophyta; class Magnoliopsida; order Malpighiales; family Rhizophoraceae; genus Kandelia; species Kandelia obovata. Next base: position 2,759,566 of record CM038488.1, read on the forward strand.
GTTTTTCAATGGAAGCCTGTATCTGCGACATGTCTGAGTTAAGCGAATTTCCCATAGTCTCTAAAAGGTCTTTGGAACTTCTGCATATTATACTTTCTGAAAGCGGAGCGCTATATAAACCTGATGTAGAAGCTTCATTTCGGAGTTTCTTTCTTGTGTATACTCTTTTTGTGGCATGAGTAGTTGGAACAAAGTCAGTCTTTGTAGCTGCACTTATTGTGTCCTTCAATGGTTGTATGGAACTCTTCATGTGTCCTGGGCCAGTGATACTTGTAGTCACAGCTGCAGTCACCACCCAACTCATTATTATTATGATTATTATTTTGGCTACATAGTTTGATTATAGTGTTGGAACAAAAGATGTCAGAAACTATCAAAAATTTAAATATTTAAAATTCAGATATAAGATGAGAATGTTCTTCAATGCATTATCTACAGATCCAAGACTCTTTCTCAAGTTATAAACCATATTCCTCTCCAAAATAGATGATCTGAATAGACAAAGGGATCAATATGGGAATACGTATATCTTGATTCCATTATCTGAAGGTTAATTCATGCCTTGTCTCATGGGTCGGCTTAGTTTCTGCCTGTCATAGGTAGAGTTGCATATGTTGCATTGTGGGGCATAAATAAAGACCTAATATTGAAATAGCAAAAAGGCTTCACCTTTAGAAGAATTAGGTGCAGGACTGCATTCCTCTTCTTCATGATGGATTTTGGCAGCCAGTGATTTCTCACCTGAAATTTTGTAAGCGCCTTGGTCTTCTTCAGAGATGACTCTCTTGGTGGAATTCATGCATAGTAAAACAGGTTCAGATAAGTTTGGAATATACAGATTACTTCCACTCAAAGCCAATTGCAGTTCATCATGACAGGATATTCTTATTCTCACTCATCTCAATATGAAAAACTAATGGCACCTTCACATCACTACTGCAACATGGATATGGATCTCTATCTAAGCTAGGTTGTACAGATTTGACATTGCTAAAAGGCAATATTACCAGTTTTTTGTCGTCCTCTATATTGTTGTCATCATCAAAACTGTCAGGAACAATAGATTCTATATGCACAGAACCACGTGAGAAATGAGATGCATCAGAAAATTGATCCTTTTGAGAGTAATCAGCTTCAGCATATGTTTCATGAGGTTTTGGAAAACAAGGCAAGTTTTGTGAATGGCTAACAGTGTTCTTTTCACTTGAGGTTCTCTTGAGCAGAGGTATTGCTTGTGGAAGAAAAACTGTCATCATTGTCTTGGCTATTTCTTGACCAAACGAATCAGAACCACTCTTCCCAGAGCTCTCATTTGAATTTGATGTGCCTATTTCTTGCTTTGGATTTGATTCACTCATCAATCTTCCAGACAGGTTGACATCAGTCATCATTATATCTTCTTTCAAAGATCTTGGAGATTTATCCAGGGTGCCTGGATATAATAGTAATCTTATCTAAATCAAAATAGTTTCATGCCCAGGAAGCAAGGGTTTCCTGATGCTGATGCATTAACATAAATTCAGAGATCCTTGGCAGTCACGGTTGACAACATAAAACAGAATGAGAAAATAACTTAAGAGTACCTTGCATAAAATCTACAGAATCAGGTGCGCGAAGATCACAAGCATCTTGAGACTCTTTCAAAGCAAATGCATCTTCAGTTTTTTCTTCCACTGGCATTGGAGATTTCATCCCTTCCACTTCAATGTCTTCTGACTTACAAAGCTGTGACAAATTACAAATAAGTCTTACACCAATGCAAAAAAGTGTATAAACATGCAAAAATCATGCAATTGTTGGATTTCTTGCTCAGAATTGACGGGTGAAAAAAGAAGAAAAATAATAGGTACAGTAGATGCTGATGCCAAAATATTTTAGTGAGGTAGAAAGGAAAATCACAACTCATAGGATATTTAACAAGTCCACCAATATAAAGCTTCCAAGGCCGAAAAGATGTAAAAAGAATGGGAGAACTGTGTACAGGTTTTACTTCAGCAGATAAGTTGCAGACTCCTTTAGTAGATTTGCAATTTTCTGAACCAGCAAGTTTGCTTTCTTCATTGGCAGGGAAATCTTCACCCGTTGGGTGATCTGAATGGATGGAATTCAAGGGCAAACTATCTTTGGCTGTCAAGTAGTTATTATTTTCTCCATCTTCAGATTGCAAGTACACCTTTGTTGGCAATTCCCAGGAAAACCTTTGAAAGTCATGGTTCAAGCTTGTTGAATTTGATGCCTCAGCAATGTGTGTTGAGTCTCCAGGTTGGGAACTTTTAAACCCATCAGTATTTAGTGAATTAGGATTTGTTATTTTACGTCTCTCATTTCTCTTCTTTGTAATTTGTGGCCTGGCTAAGTGCTGGCACAAATCAGGAAGTGCACAGGCATCTAGACACTGATTATTGTGATTTGTTCCGGAAGCTCCATTGCAGAAGCTGGAAGATACGAGATTCTTTTCTGCTATTCCATTGACATTTGCCACAAGTTCTCGAAGTAACCTCTGAACAAATGGATTCTTGAACCCAAAAAACTGCATATCGCACACAGGACAAGTAAGTTGCCAGTTTTCTAGCAGATTAATATGTATTCATCATGCTGCATACAGAAAATCAAGAGAAGTGGCCAGCAGCAAAAGCACAAACAAGGAGGTGTAGTTAACACCAAACAGAAAGCTGGGAAAAGTCATTCATTACATGAGTTGCAAGCACTTTATAATCTAAACTTCTAAGATGTAAAAGATTAATATGGAGAAGTGTCCAGTAACAGCACAAACAAAAAGGTATAATTAAAGTCAAACAGGTAGGTGGGAAGACCCATTAATTGCATGACATGCAATATAAGCTTCTACGCAGCTCCAAAAATATATTACCAAAAAGTAATCAGTTTATATCCGGCTTGTGCAAATTTTAGGCCAGATTCAAAAGTCAGCAACCTGAGCACCTTGTCATAATAGTCACCAAATAAAGGCCTACAGCTACAATGAACTAAAAATTTGAAATAAGAGAAATGAATCACAAGTATGAGATGAAAAGAACACACATTCAATCATGTTAGGCTTCCCAACATGTCACATTTCATTGGCTTCTACTGCAAGTTTTTATTTCATGCCCTCCTTACCCAGTAAAGCAGAAAAAACTGAGTTTCCATTTGAAGTTCTCCAGATTCAGGAATCAAAGAAACTTACAGATATTATTCCCCTAATATGTCAGGCGCATACCATTGGTAGCTGAATGTCACTAACAGTGCAACAATGAGAGAAGCTGCTACAGAGTTTTAGAGTCTACAAACATGCTATAGGCTAAATCTTCATGCTTGTTGTCAAATTATCATTCCTGCAAACAGGTTTCAACCTGCCCTCATGCATTCAATATCTAGTTTAGATCACAAAAGGAAAAACTCCCATTGTTTTCCAATTTGGTTACAAAAAAAAAAAAACATTAACGTGACCAGTGAAAAGTGCAACCAAAAAATTCAAATATTAACAGCCATCACATAGAGAAGCAAATAAGGGATCATACTGGCATTGAAACTGTATTCTTTCTCCAAGAAGTACACTGGCTGAATTTTGTTCCAATCTTAGCAACCAGCAAATACTTTGAGATTTGCAGTAGATAAAAAAGTGCCAAGATAAATTCAAATAATTTCTAAAGAAGATAACTAACACTACCTCTATGCCATCTATCTTGCATGAAAATCTTTTTCCATGCCAAATCTTCACATTTCGGCTGCTTGTCTTTTGAAATTTTTCCCAAGCAATATCTGGAGTTTGCCCAGAGAATGAATGCCCATCACCGGAAATAATCTACAAAAGAAGTCATATTTAGATTCTGCCATTTCCACAAAGCTCTCTAATATGCATCAAAGAGCCATGGGGCCTAGCTACAAACCAAAAATAATGGCCCTTTAGGACCTTCTTGGATCTCCATCTTATAACTGCTCCCATTATGGACTTGACGAGCATCATATCCCACAGGATAAGGGTACCGATCTTTCCCCTGTGAAAGAGGAGAATTTCGTCAACTGCAAGCTAGAACTAATGAGGTAGTGAAACACTAACATTTGCATGCATCATCTACACATATGGGTTCTCTTTGCAGGACAGGTCAGATAAAGAAGAACAAAGAAAGCTCTGACAACTATATATTTGGACATGGATGATCCAGATATTCTGGTTATAGAATTCATCTCAACAACTCAGTGAAAATGTTATGCTATTTAATAAGTCTCTCAAGTGCATTTCAATTTGAAAAAACAAGGCCTTTTTCTCCATGTGCCTTCTCCCTGAGAGTTGCCTGCAGAGAGATAAGCCACCTTATAGTTGCCATATAGGATTCAATGGTGTTCTGTAAACTTCCAAAATCTTGTTTCTGTTATCCTTGTGCTAGTTTTTGATTTGGATAAGCAAAGTATAGAACAAAGAAACATCTCAAAAGTGACCGTCCACTGGAGTTTTATTCTTATGCTTTCAACAACAGAAGGGATTGTTTGCCAAGCTTAAGGCTCCTTTCTTCCCTTTTTCACTTTTCGTCCAAATATCCTTCTGTTGTTATTTCTTCGAAACCATCCTTGCAGCAAGACACAGATGTCATTCGCATCTCCAATGTGCACAAATGCCTTACATTACCTACCTTCTCTGGCCTCACTTTAAACTAAATATCTCTATCGCAATATTTTCCTTCCTATCCAGTATTTCAAAACCTCACCTTCCTTTTTGCTCTCAGCCAATCCAAGTCCTATGTAAAAACTTCATAACAATTCGCTCTCAGTTTCATAAACAATTACTCCAAAAAAAACAAAAAAAAAAAAACAGGAACACAGCTCTCGCATCTATTAACGTTCTAATTTATCTAAATTCATACCAAATATTACAGAAATTTTTTTTAAGACAAATGCTAAAATTAAACGTTTCTATCGATTCGAGAATCATAACTAAACAAAAAAATAAATAAAATTTACGTTGAGATATTGAAATGATATGTGCGAGGACCTAAGGAACAAGAATGTAAGAGAGAGAGAGAGAGAGAGAGAGAGAAGAAACCCTAGAAGAGCTCCAGTACTTCTTTTTCCAAGGGCCGCTGTATAGAGATCCGACGGAGATTATTTCAAGACCACCATCTGATTTCTCGCCTTCTTGTTCTCGTTCTTTTTCTGCTTTGCGTTTCGCCATTAAAATTTGAAAAATTGAGCGACAAAGAGAGAAGAAGAAGAAGAAGAAATCGAGTGGCGGAATTTTGCAACGAGAGAGAGAGGAGCAATGGCGGGAATGGGGAATCACAAATTGTCAATTTCCCTCCAGAAACCTCTTAAAGTGTTAAGGGCTAAATTAGTCCGAATAATTTTTTTCAAGATGTTAAAAGGGTAAAACAATAAAAATTTATATTTATCAATTATCATACCTTAGTTTGTGATTAATAAAAAAGAAAAAAAAACATAATATGAGTAAAAAATGCTATGTCGAACATAACGAAAATGGTAAAAAAAAAAAAAACATGTAAATCCTTGTTTTAATTAATGTCAAACATCAATAATATTTTTTTAAAAAATTATTTTTATTAATATAAATAAAATTACTTAGAAAAACACCAATAAATTTATCAATCTCAATAAAAATAGTATTTATAGTAAATTAAAAAATTATTCGTAATATTTAGTATTAATCTTAAAATTTATAGAGTTAAAATAATAAATATAAAATCAATAAATGTTTTTCTAAAAATAATTATTAAAAAATTTGTTCAACACCGTTATTGAAAAGTTAACGTAACAAACAATCTGACCCAAAAACTTACTTCCAAAACGGTCTCTTTTCCTCTTACAAAGTTAAAGTAATTTAGTATTTAAGAAATTTAAATTGACATTTTTTGTGATTATTCAAAATTTTTAAGAAATTCTTAATAGAATATACTAATTGTTCGGCTATTTAAATGTTAGTATTTTTTTTAATTATATTTAAAAATAAAAAATGTAAATTATTATGGGGGACAAGATAGAATATGTCAATTGTAAAGTTCCTTAACAAATGTTAATCTTGCAAACTCTCTGAAGTTAACATCACAGTTTTAATAATGTAGTTTTCTATCTATAAGCAGTAATTGCATATTGATTCAATAAAAGACCAAGGTACCATTTGTGAGAAATAGGAATACGGAGAGAGCAAAGGCACAGTAACTTTGAGCTGGAAATACTTTCAAGAAAATTACTTTACTCAATAATTTATTTATTTTTTTTGAAAAATCTTGGGAGAATGACATTTTTTCTTTTTAGGTTAATATTCTAATTAATTTTTTAAGGAAAAAAAATATAATTATGTATTATTTGCAAGTAAAAAAATAAAATTAAAATTAAGGTTCTGAACCTCGGTGATTCAAACGGACACTAACGGAGGTGGTGTCCTTGTAACAAAAAGAAAATTTATGTGTTTATTGTAGGAAAAAGGAAAAAGGAAAAAAAAAATATAGAGGATGTCTATAAAACGATATTGTGATTTCATGAAGTTCTTGCCTAATTAGGTCAAAAAATAAATAAAATAAAATCTAAACTAACCCAAAATTTTTCTTAATAAATTATATAAAAAATAAGAAATAAATAAATAAAAACCACCCAATGTCTCTCAACCCCACCCCCAATTTGTCTTGCTTTTCTTTCTTTATTATTTCCATTACCATTACCATGAAGACAATCAGACAAAGCAAAATAGATCAAAAGGAATGGAAACAACAAAAGTATTATTCGATTTTGCAATTCACCATTATTGTATGAATTGGTCAATCGAATCCTCTTCTCTTTTTGTCATTTACCTCTAAATTAAAACGTTAAAAAAAATATTGTGGTAAAAATATGATGTATTTAGACGTTAATTTTTTGATTTGAAAATTAGGAGCCAATAAATTGTATCATTATATGCACTTAAAATTCATATTTTGACAGAGATGTAATGTTTAATAAAATATGTATTTCAATTAACCATTGATTCAAATCTAATTCAATATATATTGAAAATTAAATCTTGACATCTTTTTGTTTCAAATCGATGACTGGTTTGGGTTTTCAAAAAATGAGCAAAATATGATGTTACTGATTACCATATCACAAGGAACACAGTCTACTTGTTTCTTCTCCTTTTTTTGGGACGTGAGTAGCATTTACATACACAGCTTTAAATAATTATAAAGAGAGAGCTTATAATCTTTCAACCCAAATAGTTTAATTTGAATACATTTTCAAATGCAACCGCTTGACAGTACTTAGCACAAACCATTCAAACTGTTGATTTTTTGACATGTCCTTAAAAGCAACGACCATATTATCGATGTAAAACAACAAGCTTACAAATGAACCACATACGATGATTTCTCGCGATAAAAATAAAATACAACTGTTCGTAGTTATTAATGTAATAAATATTATCAATCATTAATATGTCAAGTTTATTAGAAAATATCATAGTGGTTAATAATTTAGACTTATGTATCTACTCGGAAAACCAAAATCATGCCATGGCAAACAACTTAGTTTTCATGCATTGGCTTAGCATTGATACTACGTTTTCCCTAGAAGGCCCCGCAAGTGTAACTGAAGGGCATTAAGTTATTTTGGTGCTCCTGAAGTTTTGAATTTGAGCAAAGATCTAGAACAAGGTGGGAGGGAATAACACAAACATGTCTTCAGATAACGCATGGATGCAAAGTTACAGCCATGGAGCATTACATACATAGGGAAAAATGGATACTTAAAAGACATAGACTTGCTATTTTGACCACTTCCAGAAAACATTCGACCCACACTTGAATTTGTCCTTTCCTTGGCACTCCAGCTCCAAATCGTCGGATATGAATGGCACTTTCTGCAACAACCGAGAAAGCCAGATTGAAAGGACGTTAAAATATGTTTATGAATCCACAATCCCAAATTCACAAGAAGTCACACAAGTAAATTTGCACCTTTTGCTTGGCAAGATCTTGGCAGCCAGTGAAGTTCTCAGGGAACCTGCAGGTGCCAAATTGAACTGTATACGCTCTTGCAAAATTTGCACCACTTGTGGCCAACCTCTTCTTGTCATTCAATTCCTGCAACCAGAATATCCATTTTCTTCCAAGTCATGTATCATGAAATAAAAGATGCCACATGGTTGCACAAATTCCACTCCAAACAAAATTATCTAAAATTAGGCTCTTTTTCTGACAAGACAAACCTTGTTGACTTTGCTCTTTTCGAGGTACTCATCGATGATCCCTGCTTTTGCAGAAGAACCAGCAGTAGCTGAGGTGAAAAGGGTAGCAGCAAGGTAAAGCATTGCAGCTCTCCTTCCTCCATTTCCCAGCAATTCTTTGGAATCATAGGCTTCGCCCTGCTGGGCTCTGAACACAGACAACTTTCGACCGGACACCACTGCGGTTGCAGATGCAGGCATGGAAGAAAGCTTTGCATTAAGTTGAGATGATCCAGTCCCTGAGATGGCATAGCTGCATGCCAAAACACCAGAGTTCATAGCTGCCATTTTCTGCAAGAACGCCTTTTCAAGTTGAAGTGATTTCTCTGGCTCTGGTTATGAAAAGAGAGCGTGGTTAGTTAGTCAACCCTAAGTTTTGCCTTATAAGTAGTGACGTGGAAGAAGTGATGATGAATATAATAAAAGGTTGTGGTTGGCGTGTGGATAAGGTGAGATTGCCTCGCTCCCATTAGCGATCTATTCTCTTTCTTGCCAATTTTTGATGCATCAGGATGACAGTCAGACATTACTTTTTTCTTTTTTTTTGGTGAAAAAGCAATTCGTTTGCTTCATAGAAAATGTTTCCTCAAAATAAACTGCAGTACTTAGATATTTATGGATCAAATAATTAAATTAATTTATTGTCTAAGAACAACGATTATATTGGTATATTCTAGAGTGCTGTCCGTGTCAAAAGTTGATTTCGGCATATATTTACCTTCCTCTAAACAAAAATGTACTGTAAAGACGAAACCTTTCCCAGTCCACTCCCAAAATTTTATAAAAGAAGGGAAGCAAACCAGGAGGGATCTACTTTAATGTCCTGAGCACAGAAAGAAAACGGGGATTCGACAAAGTCATTGATTTCAATGTGAACCCTGCGCCCTGAGATGCCACTGCTTGACAAAACCTTGGTGGCAGCAGGGTGTTTCTTCATCTTTAATTGATCCAAGATAGATCAGCATTCAGAAAAACCCACCAGCAATGGGGTTAAGGTGATCAGGTACTTCCCCATGTTTCAAAGAGGCATGCGCAATACGATCAATACACTCCTAATTGCACAGCTCATCTTACTATGTCAGCCTTGACAATCTTTTGCGCTTTCTACTCTTTTTACTTGCCGCTGTATCCTTTGTACTATTCCTGGAACTAGAAGGAAGTCCGTTAACTGATGAGGGTATGCCCACGGATGTCCTTCCTTTCTTAGAAACCCATTTCAACGGTAGCTTATTTACCACAACACGAATATCATTTGAACCATTCAGTTCAACAAGTTGTTTAATTTGACCAAGCATCTGGTGAGTCCATGCCACCGAAAGGTCTAGGTCAATCGAGTCATCCAAAGGTTTTTTCCAAAGAGTAGTCGATAGCTCTTTGAATGACTGGAAAGACATGGCGGGCCGATAACCTTCGCAGTGGTCACAGATCATATTGACCTTGATGACATGCTTGCAAAGGTTTCCTTGAAATGACCACGCGCAATCACAAAAAGCAAACTCTGATCCAGGATTCCAAACAATGTGTGTCAATTTGCTGTCCTTTTGACTTAAGACCTTAGCAAAGAGACGATCCTTGTCATCAAATGTGACAGCGGAATCAGGAATTTGCAGTGCCCTGTGCCATGAAGTGGCTGCAATATATTCCTCCTTAACATTTTGGAAAGAACCACTTTCATCTGCATATCTATCTAGCCAATAACAAGAATGCAGCTCGGTTGTCAGCTTGTGCACCAACCAATCTACTCTCTGGAGTGCACCCAGGTGAGAGTCATCAAATAATTTGGCTTTCAGCTTTATATGATAGGCTTCTATTGCACCAGAGGCTTCTTGGCTTGCAAGAGGAAGACTTCTCGTTGTTGACAGCCACATTTCTGTTAAAAAAGCAACAGAAAACAAAACCCTTAGAAACAATGACTACAATAAGATATTCATCATGTGCATATGGGAATGCAAACATAGAAGAAAGGTCTAACCGAGCTTAGGCATCCAAGTGGCTTTGAAATATCCTAGAAATGCGGTCTGATCCACAAAATCATGAGTCAATTCTTCCAACGCAGCTGCTGTATCAGCTCCGTCCCAAATGCTGTACACTATTTTCCCTAGACGTTTGAAAAGCTCATGTTGAACCTCAGTGTTACTACATCTTTTCACAATATTTCTCAACCACGATCTACGGACTCGCCAGAAAGAGAATAGCACAGGGCAACTGAATATATCCCTGCATGTCAAGTCAGTGCTAAGACTGCCACGCTTCGTAGACAGAAATCTTTAGCTCAACACAAACATGAAAGCAAAAATAAAGATACCTTATGGGGTCAATCTCAGCTGCAGCATCATCAATCAGAAATCCATTAATCTTCAATCCAGGCTCCACACTTAAAGCTCGATCAAGTAGAGCCTTCATCCACTTAGCAACATCTGGCTTTGCAACACTACGTGTTATTACCCATGCAATGGGGAGGGCATGCTGCCTTGAATCAAACACAAGAAGTGTACACAATGGGTACTGCAATACAAAATTATGACATCAATATCAAGGCAGTATTTGATGCAGGACAGAAGTGAAGGAATGGAAGAACTGAGACTGATACAGAAAAAAATTAAAAGGGAAAGAGGGGAGGGAGCTTGGAATCAATTCTATTTCAAAAATATTAGTCTAAAAAATGTATAACAATAGCCTTCTAGCAACTCTAAGCAGAGAAGCACAATCTAGTTGAACACCAAGTCCCAGTTACAAGAGGAATATTAAGTATAATGGAGATCCTTAAACATAGCCCTAAGTACAATAGAAACTACACTATAGCTGGCACCCCTCATGGTAATAATATTTATTTGCAAAATTCCTCCTGATAATAATACTAATTCCACAATAAAGAATCTATAGAGGGACAGCAAATGAATCAATTTCTAGACTTCATACAAGTTCCTAACCAGTCATCATTTTCTTCATCAGTTCTTCATATGCATGATTTATCATTCATGTACAAATGGGAATAGAAAAGCATATACCTTGAGTCTCTTAATCCCAAATGCTGAATCAGCTGCAATGAGACTGTGGTGGCCAAAACGAATCATTTGTTGCAGCTGCCATTCTGTTTGGATACCCAAAATGAAAGGATCAGATTCAGAAGAATCCTGATAAAAGAATATGGACTTCTTATTGCGTTCAACCCACATCCTGATGCTCGCTTGATCATCTAGATCCAACTCATGCGTAGATCGTTTAATGATCATCCCAAGTTTTTGAACATATTGTGAAGCAAGGCTGCTAACTTTTGCATTTGAACCACAATATCTTTGAATCCCCTCAATGTGTTTCTCTAATACATTCTCCTCAGGAATTCCAAGATAGATCATAGACATGGTCTGTTGCTGAATTTCATTGCAAATATATGGGACTTTCTTGGCTCTAGGGCCAATAGCATCTTTGTCAAGTGGCCCATGGCAGACAAAACCAGACTTGTTTACATGACGTCTGTCATTATATATAAGAAGTGCAACTGATGGTCGAGCGTATAGGCGCTTCACTACAAAATGACACATGCAACCACGCATGGATTGAGGCCTAGCAGCACGATTTCGAGTATTAAGTCGATACCTTCGACTAGGTAATATGTCTCCACCTTCCCCATAATTTTCAGGTCCAAATGAACACCAATACCTTGCAAATGTGAACAGAAAATTTTAGTTTAAGTATGTAAATTAGAATAACTTGATTTGTTTGGTAAAGCTATGTCTACCGAACCCAACAAATTCCTGGAGTGAAAAACAAATTACATGTCACACTTAGATGCATGGAGACATGCATACATAAAGCAAACTTGAAAAAGGTATAAACAGAGCTTGGTGATCAGAATCATTTTCAATGAACCAATCCAGCACATTTTCAGAGCTGAGTAGGGACTTGAGAACATGTCAGGGTATCATGTATACATCAAAGAAATTACAATCAGAAACATCTTTTCCTTTTCCCTTTTTCTCCCTTGGGGAAAGAGAGGGGATTCTTTTAATAAATCTTTCACAAAATGATGACTGATACAAAGATTAAAGTAACACAAAATTAGGAAAGAAGCACACAAGCATGTTAATAAGCAAAAAAGAAACAATACAACATCGAAATTTATTTCAAATATCATAGGAACTTACAACTTGTACTCCAAATACTCATCACTCTTGTACTCCTGCAAGCTGCCCATTGATCGTTTTCTTCCCCTTTCAATATGAAACCGTGTTGGGCATTCTACGTTAGAGCATTCCCCAATTATAAACGTGTCAACCCGTTCATAAGGAATAATAGCTACATCATCATGGCGCTCAGCTGTGCCAAACTTGATCCATGTCAAATCAGCAGACGAGAATTCCTCATCGGGAGGATCTTGCACTGGTATATCAAATATTGATTCAACTATAGCCATCTGCATAATATCCAAACCTCCTCCTGTACCATCAGACCAAACCAAACGTTAACACCAAATCTGCACAATTCAGCCCAAAATGCAGCGTTATCAAACATCAAACAAACCAATTAAAAAGTAGACAATGCAAGATCCTAAGTTCCATAATCAAATAAAGCTCCTTTTACACTAACACCCAGGATCCATGTGAAAGAGCCTACACACACTTAGCACCTTCACCATTTCTAATTCCAACCCATGTGAGAAAAACATTATTAAATCGCACCTAAACTGAAAATTCTACAAAAGCCTAGTAATTTCTCTGTCAATTCTTCAACAATTACATAGGTGCCAAAATGTTCAAACAAGACCCAACATAAGAATTCTTGCACAACAATAGGTTGAGAATCCCGACGGTTTAATAAAAATATATAAAAAGGTCGTTTTAAAGACTTGAACCACCTACAAGTCATTACAGATTAAACCTTACCTTCAAAAGCTGTAAAGGCTCACCCTTTAATAACAGATACAAACTCTAGTATGATATGCGATGAAGGAGAAAACCAAAGAGAGGCTGCTTCCTGTTTGCTCTGGTATGATCTAAAGCGGGCTTTCTTTATTTCTTTATTTATTTTTTATGTATTTTTTCTCCACTGAAAATTATGACTGAATCTGCAAGACCAATACAAACCTAAGCCGAAAAATTTATACTTGGATCGACAAACCTTCCACATGTACAGATATATAGCTCTGTTTGGCAGTTCAGAAACCCCCAAAAGAACCCACAAAAAAAAAAAAAAAGTAGAATTATGAAAATGAGTTTGATGGGTATTTACCTTCATTAAAAGACCCCGGAGGAGAGGCATTCGAAGCTCAATTTTCAATTTGGGGTGGATTTTTGTAAAGGGGTGGCAGGAGAACAGAGAATGATAAGGTTAGGCCTCCGAGGGAAGCTCGAAAACACATTAATTGGGCCTTTTCAATATTTCTGGCCCAAACCATGAAACTGGGTCTGAATTTTTAACAACGAATTGGGGCCTTCCCAATCATTATTAGCCCAAACACATATGATCCTATGTGACGCCACCTTGAACGGTTCACCGATTCAGTGGAACAAAAGAGCAAATAAAATAAATAAATAAATAAAATTGAGGAGAGAAGAACACATTACCAGGGAGAGAAGAAGAGGACCAGAAACTTGTAGAATGAATGGAGAAGATTGACGAGAAAGCGGCCAAAATAAAGTTATGCTTTTAGGGTTAGATTTGACCTTTGAAGAGAAGGTTATATATACCTCGCACAAAACGTTATCGTTTTATGGGACAATTATATAACTTTATATGTATGCAGACAGGTTGCATTTGAGCTGTCTGGTCGGACCGGTCACCGGGTCAATTCGGTTCAGTCTGGTACACACGGTCTTGACTGGTCGATCCTTAGTCCGATTTTATGAGAAAAACTAAATCTGTCTAAGCCGCAGGTCACTACATTACTAGTCTGACAGTTAGGTCGATACAACTTTTAAAATTATGCCGTAGAGTAGAAAAGTGGGATAAATGAAAAAAATTTTCTAATTCTTTTTTTTTTTAATGTAATCCTTTTTTTTTAAATTAATTCTAAATATTAAAAATCTTTATCAATATAATCTAATAAAACATGAAAAATAAGTCAACTATGATATTTACTAATTAACATACAAAAATATATACATAATGCAAATATATCTTAAATACCTTTTTACGTACGAATAAAAATGGTTTAGTTATATATTTTGATTCAAATTGTTAAATTTTTTCATTTTATTTGAAATTAATGATTTCTCCTATTGCCTTCCTTTAGAATAATTGTCTCTCTTGATTCAATTGTTAGAAACACTTGTTATTATAAAAACTAACGAAGGAGATTGGAGATAAAAAAGGTTAGAGCAATGTCATCATAGACTTATATGAAATGAGGAAGACAATTGGTTTTGTACGAATAGTTCAAGATCAGGCTTAAAGCATTTTTTTTAGTTAACATTTATCGACAAGAATTTATTTATTTTGTTAATATTAATAAGCAAGATTTGTTTTTTTTAGTTAATATTCTTATATTTTCATGTGAGCACTTTTATTTTTCATTTTTTTTATGTATTGTAGTTAAATGATTAATTTTTTTTTTGTTATAACTCGTTAGTAAAATTTTATTTATTTATTTTATTGTTTAATATCAGTAACATAGAGGTTATAATATACTCATTTGGATTGAGCATTCAATGTGTGAAAGATTACAATAAATCATTCTTAGATTATTGAGAAAAATGAGTATAATAGATAGGAATAACGTGCAACATGATAGGAAATTCAAGTTCTTGCGAATTATGATTGGTTTGACAATAATCAATATCTTTGTGATACTTACTTAGGTTATAAAATATATATGTTTGAATAGTTTACAGTTGGAGATATGAGAACATGTTTGGTAGTTGTTTAGAAAATTTAGCATTATCAAAATGATTTTTTCTTATTTAAAACATATTTTAACTTGCTAATGCAAATATGTAATAATGTGGTTAATGATCTCTTTAAATGGATCACTTAATAAGATTTGAGATGTTGTAATTTAACTAATTATATTAAATTTGATGAAGGAACAAAATGTTAGGCATAATTAGGTGTCAAATATGTCTATTAATTAAAATATCTTTAACTACATAGTTTGATCCAACTTGAGTGTCAATAATAAAAACAAAATGCAAAGAATAATTATACCTTAAAAATGTATATTCATTAAAATTACAGGGTGCATGTTGCCAATTTATAACATTAACCAAAAAACAATATATTTCAAAAGAAAATATTGTCCAAACACAAAAAGAAAATTAGGTTAATCCAAAAGGTCATATAATGACAACTCTTTATTTATTTCTTTAGTGGTCAATGTCTCATATATTTCCTTTTATTTGTAATATGTTTCTTCTTTTTATCCATTTGACCTTACAAAAAAAGATTCATAATCTAAAAGTAATTCAATTAGAATGATAATGAACACATTTAAATTCCATACTATTAGCGTGAAAGAATGAAACCTATTAATAATTGTTATGATGTAATAATAGTGTAATTACTTTTAATTATTGACATATTTGAATGCGTTGAAGTAGCTTTCACAGGTTAAGAGA
This sequence comes from Kandelia obovata, assembly GCA_021464305.1. Lineage (NCBI taxonomy): Eukaryota > Viridiplantae > Streptophyta > Magnoliopsida > Malpighiales > Rhizophoraceae > Kandelia > Kandelia obovata. The sequence goes on from CM038488.1 coordinate 2,775,328, forward strand.
CATCAAGATTTGTAGGGATTGCGACATAATTCTCTTATGTTGGAAATTTAACTTTATGTTATCCATTAGAAATTTCAAACTTCCTTTTTTTGGAAACACAATGCTTTAATTTTGGACCTTATGTTTAGATGATAATATATTTGTTAAGATATTAACATATTTTTTTAAAGTAGTTGGCTTTTGTAATACTTACAGTTTTTGTTGGAAAACATGGAGCCATAAATCCCTTATATTGTTTTTTTGCTTTAACATTTGTATTAACATCTATTTTTGGTTTTTTATTTTCCCATTGTGATTTATTTTATTTTATTTAAATAAAATGAAAGATAACTTAGCATTCCACAAAGTATAGACACTATGATAAGAAATTTACCTTTTATATGCTTTTTAATAAGATGTTGGATAAAATATGATATTAATTTTGTTACCTTGTTTGAATTGAATTTGGAACCAGTTGGTTTCCTTTTTTTTTTTATTACTTGTTATGTAAAATTCAAAATGAAAAAAATTAGAAAATTTATAAACTAATTCCAAGTTTAATGATATAAGTATTCAAATAAAAAAAATAACTTTTTTCATAAGTAGTTTCTCTTTTGAAAGCAAGTCTTGACATATGTAATTGTTTGACATATAATCCACTTAGACTCTTAGGTCTAACTTAACTTTTTCATTCTCTTATTTAAAAACATTTTGATAACTTAGTTAGAATGACTTAAACTTGACATCATTTTTTTTTGTTAAATGATTGAATTAGTTGCTTCTACTTTAGGATTAAGTGCATTAGCATCCTTAGCTAACTAATTCACTTTAATTGGTTGAGATGTTTTTTATTTTTTTGGGTAACTTCTTATGTTATGACATATTATTTCTTTATACAATTTACAAGTAATTTTTGTATTTCTACATGACATAATGGTTAAATTTCTTCTTTTCTTATCCTAATCTTTTTTCCTTTTATTTTTATATGACTTGTTAGAAAATACTTTAAATGAAGGTAGTAAGATTGCTTCTTTTTTTGCAATTGGCTAGAAATTCTCTTCATTTACATGTTGTATTGTGTGCTCAGAAGTTTTGATATACTTTTCCTTTTTGTACCAATCGGAAATGTATTTGATAAGATCTTTATCCTTACTTTCCAATGCATGAAAAACATATGGGCATGAGATTCCACTTAGTATCCATGTTTTGTAGTTGTAGGTGATTTTATCAAATTTTACAATATGACTCTCCCTTCTATGTTTGATATTAAAACACTTAGAGTCATTCCACTAATCTTCACAAAACTAACATTTTTTTATATTCTCCTCAATCTTTGTTTTTATCTTATGATATATTTCATTGTTCCATCTTTCAACTAAATTCTTGTTCCTCTACAATTTTCTCGTTATATAAATACAAATGTCTTTTAATATAGAGATAATAGATTTGACTTTTATGAACACTATTTTCCCATTAAAAGCTTCACACATGTTATTGTTTATAATATTACATTTAATATTATGCTTAAAGAATGCATTACACTATTTTTCTTATCTATTTTGAGCATATGATCATGAGCTTTTGATTCTTCTTCCTTTAATTCTTCTATACTTGTATTGAACTCCATTTCATTTGTGACATTCTCAAATGCCTAAAATATTCTTTAAAATTTCAAGCTCTTAAATATTTTTCTTCCAATTGGCAAAAATTTGTTAACAATAATGCATTTGTTTTACTTTAGATAGTTGTTTTCCTATAACATTGAATAACCCTTACAATAACAACATACCAAACAATCATTATAATCACATTACAACTAATATTTCCAAAAATTATCATATATTATTACAAATTAATAACATCATTTTTTGTTAATTTGATGTTATAACTCATCCCTTTTCATAAGTAATGCATAAGTCTACATTTAAGAGTTTTAAAACCAAAACTAGTATCTATTGATTTAGTCACTACCACTACCTATGCAATATGGAACATTTGGTTATTTCCATCCTTTCTTATTGTAATTAAAATTTCTCCTTTAATAACACTTTTTAGGAAATAATCATCAACACTTATAGTCTTCTTATAACCTACCATAAAGTCTTTTTTTTAATTTTATTAACAATCAAATGAAAGTACATTCTGTAAAACTCTAGGATCTTGTTTCTTTATGCAGGCCTCTTAAAATATAGTTCAAACAGTCATTTAAAAGAGAGAGAGAGAAATGAATCATGGTAGATTTGTCAATTAAACAAAAACAAAAATAAAATTTTATTCTTTAATTTAATTATAGTTAGTTACATGAATTTTTTCTTTATGTTATTCTATTATGCAATAAGTTAGTGTTAGATTTAATTTTTCTAAATTATTTCTAATTAAAATTTTCTAAGTTGTTCTAAATCATCCTTTCTTTCTCTTCCCTAACAACCTAAGTTTGATTGCTCCTCTTAATTGGAATATTTCTTTCAGTTTGCATTGAATATGTCTAAATCAATATGAACATCATTTTTTTAATTTATCTCTAATAGTTGTTACACCTTCCTTATTATTATATCTTCATTTTTTATTTGTTTTTTCTTAAAAAGACCACACATTGATTTAAATATTCTCATCTCTATCAAATTCATTTTTTAGATATATTACTTTATATATATATATATATATAATTTAACACTCATTATAGCAAAACATTGGTAGTTTAATTATCATTCAATAGATTTTGTTCTTCAACTAAATAGAAATTTTCAGTCACATAAAATTGCAAGACACATCTTTATGTTACCCATATAACCCTCTTTCTGTAAAGTATATCTTTCTTTATATCACAATTACTTTGAATAATAAAGTTAAATAATGATATTGGTTACATTGAAAAGCTTCTATACCATCTAATATACTATTATTTTATGGTACTTTTAATATTAACAAAATTACAATGTGTATATTTTATTGTATAGATTTGTATAGATCTATACTATTGTATAGATTTGTCTACTAGTAATTTCCTAAAAAGGATAAGAAAAAGGGGCGAGAATGACTTAAAGATTGTGTTTAAATTCGTTAAAGGATAGAACTATACGCATGTGCATGTGTAGATACGTGTGGCTAAGGTTAAAGGGGAAGATACATGGCAATATCGTGCCAACTAATGCCAACTCCATAGTAGTGTAGGCATGGTGCATTAATTAGTAAACAACAAACATATATACACATTTGAGAGAGAGAGAGAGTGAGAGCGAAAGAGGCCCTGAAGGGTGAGGGAGGGCAAAGGCAGCCTAGGGAGAGTCGATTTATACCACCAAGGAAAGGCGAGACTACCAAGTACTTGCATAGCCTCGTTACTATGTTTGGCATTTGAGGAAGCGTCCCATCACAAGAAGACACATGTAGATCTCAATCCTGTCCTAAATTCATTCATCCACTAGTGTGTGTCTGCCTGTCTGTCTTGGACTCATGGGTGTGAATTGTGATAGTGACGTGTGCTATTATCATCTGTCTCTGTCAGCTTACCTTGTTTAGCATAACACCCACGAAAGATGGAATGCATTGGAATGGTTCCCCTCTCTTTTCTATCTTTTCATGTCTTCAACTTCTCATCCATCTTGATTGGTAATTTGGTCCCACGGTTCTCTTCAACTATCAAGTCACAAAGCCTAAAATTTACTCCATTTCAATATACAAGATTTAAACTTAATTTCCTGGCTTTTTTATCAATTATTCTATGCTACCTGATGCATATATTTTCTCTATGGAAGAAGCTGAAAATGAAAAAAATCTTAATGTTCAATTTTCGGGGCATCTAATTTTGAATTGGTAGAGAAAATCATCATTTCTTTCATGCAACAATGGAGATATCTAATGAATTAATGCATGTCTAAGCAACTTCGACTTATTAAGATGTAAGTTCAACGAACTATTTATACGCTCCACCTGTATAATGCTTAACTAAGGAAATTCAAACAGCATTTTCACAATTGAGCTGGTAGAGGATCGATTTATACGCTCTCATGCATGAATCAATCATTGCACAATACAAACCTTGGAAACATTGGAGTACCTTTATTTCTTCTTTGCTTAAACCCTTAAAGAGGATAGCGTAACTAGAAGGCAATCATCACTATGTCTTTCATTAGCTTCACATCATAATGTACGCTGTAATGTAGTTAATGATTAATGGCAAGGTTTTTGTAATAGTTCCACCGAGTTTGCTTAAAAAGGAAAGCTAGACATCAAATAACTAGTTAACAATTTGATAACGCCTGGCTTCAGTAATCGATGAATATTGGATGATACAATGACATTCCAGCCTAATTACAACAAAGTGAAGCATTGGGGGTGAAGTGATAACAGATTGCATAGCTTAGCATTAATTAATGCACAAATGGAAATTGGATTATTTAGATTGGGAATTCCTTAAAACAGAAAAAAAGAAAAAAGAAAAAAAAAAGAAGATGATGAAGAAGAAAATAATCAATTGTGCTAATGTGTGTGTACGAGAAAGAAACAAAATTTAACGAGAAACTCGCGAGAATTTGGTCAGCGTCTATGTCTGTCTAGTTTCTGAGCATCAAAAGTAACCGTGCAAATAAAGTCAGTGCTGCAAAATGCAATGCAGCCACTGACTGAATAGTATTAGTAATCCAAGATCTTCTTTTTCTGGCCCTTCAGCCTCCTTTACTCCCACAGGCATAGTAGCCTAACCCCATTATTCACTTCACAAACCTAGACCCCCCCCCCCTTTTTTTTTAACATTTTGGCATAAACTTTCCATCATCATCATCATCACCATCTACTTTTTATATCTTCTTCTTCTCCTCCTTTGACAAGCTATGGACCCGGAAGAGAAAGTCACAATGGACTTGGTTCCACCACCATCAGACCATCTTTGCTATGTCCGCTGCAACTTTTGCAGCACCATGCTTGCGGTAATTATATGTACATATCACTTGATTAATTAGTCACCTCACTTACTTACTACCTCTTTCTTGTTCTAACCTTATGATGGTGACCTTTGTTTCCTATATTTGCAATGATAGAAAGCAATAATTTTATGTGGCGTTCCAAATGTGCGTGCGTGCGTGCGTGTTCTTTAAGTTTTGTTTGTTATGTATCCCTTTCATCATGCATAGTGCCACGGTACACATCAAAATCTACGATAGAAAGGGGCAGGGCAGAGGGTGATAGGTCCATTAATAGGAAAGGCTGCTTTCTGTCTTGCATAGCTGTGACAAACTCAAATTTTTTTTTTTCATTTCCTTGATGATTTATGCACATACAATATGAGAGAAAGGAGAAAGAGACTAGTTAGAGAAAAAAGGCGATGATGAAGTTTTGTTGCAGTTAGCTATTTTATTTGGTACATTCCCTTTTGTCATTTTGAACCTCATTGGCTCTTTTGTGCGTTAGGTTGGGATTCCATACAAACCGGTGCTGGACACTGTGACAGTGAAATGCGGCCATTGCAGTAACCTGTCTTTTCTTGCCACAAGACCTCCACTCCAAGGTCAATGTCTTGACCACCACCAATTGAGTCCTCAGGTCTGTCTTTACACCACATGATAGGATACGAATTCACACACACTCTCTCTCTCTCTCACACACACACTCATGCAGAGGAGGTTGAGGAACAAGAAGAAAAGGATAGCTCCAATATATGCAAAATGATTTGGCCCCAACTTCCTCTTTGTCCTCTTTTATTTTATTTTATTTTATTTTATTTTAACTAGCAAACTAATGAGAAATGCATCTTCTAGTTTAAAACTTTGCTCTTCTTCTTGGAGTTAATGATGAAATGCTTATGTTTTGAAGGAGAAGCATGAAGGGTTTTGCACCGATGTCACAAGGGGTCAATCTTCATCATCATGCTCATCCACAACTACTGAGCCGTTGTCTCCCAGAGAACACTTCGTAGTGAAACGTACGTATATATATTAATGGAAATTCCGAACGAACTAGTAGCTAGATCATCTACCATTTTTTGCATTACTATAAAAATAATTAGTGAACTGATGCCATGCATCTATTTCTTTGCTTTATATATATATATATATATATATTTATTTATTTATTTTCTATCTTTCCCCGGTTTGGTGGAATGTTCTTGCAGCACCTGAGAAGAAACGTCGACTTCCTTCTGCTTATAATCGATTCATGAAGTAAGAAAGACGACATCTACTCAATGTTTTTGTCACTACTAGAACCAGTACATACCATATTTATATTTACTGGATATATATGCATGTGTGTGTGTGTGTGATTTGTCCATGTTTCTCTGGATGCAGGGAGGAGATACAGCGCATCAAAGCTGCCAATCCGGAGATACCACACAGAGAAGCATTTAGCACAGCAGCAAAAAATGTACGTTACCTATGTTTTTTATTGGCCTAGTGTTTTTGCTTAATTAAGGTGCTCATATATTTTTCTAATCTGACTTTGTGGGGCTATAGTGGGCAAGGTACATTCCAAACTCCGCTGCTGGACCTGTTTCTGGGAGCATTAACAATGTAATTAAAACGTTTCCTTCCTCTTCTAGTTAATTATAGTTGGAGGTTCGTGTTATAGTAACGTATAGGGTTCTCGTTTTGCAGGAATGAAATGTGAAAGTCTGACTGGCCAAACTTGAGAGAGCAATTAGGTTCCCCCCGGTGAACTTAGGCCACACACTTAAGTTTCTTCATGATTTTATATCTTGTAAAATGGTATGTTAACTCCTTGGTCGTGAACTTCTACGCATGAAGAGTTGAATTAGGTATTAATTTGCTTCCTTAATTACTGTTGTGAACTTGCATGGAGCACCCATATTATATTGTAAGTTGATTTAGATTGTTCAAATCTTTTTTTCTTTTTTTTTTGGGCTTTGTTAACAAGCATACTGTTTATCTTGTTAGTCCAAAATTGGATCCTTAATGCCAACTTGTAAAAAATTAATTTGTCACAACACTCCTAATTTTCCTATGCATAGCCGGTCTTTGATTGGCCATGTAATTCTAATTCAATACCTATATCTGACGTGTCATATGTCCATGTCACTTAATTGTAAGGGAAGCAAAATATTATCCTATTGTTTTGGTAATAAATACGATTGAGTAAATGGTATGCCTTTTTCCGCTTCTTTTACTTTTGTGGTACGAAGAAAAGGAGCTTGTTTCTATAAATTATGTCCTGGACTGGATTCACACCTTAGCCACAGCGATGACCATATTGAGTGGAGAGAGAGAGAGAGAGAGAGAGAGAGAGAGAGTGTGTGTATCTAATTTTCTCTTGGAGCCTACTACTACTACTACTACTACTACTACTACTACTACTACTACTACTACTACTACTACTACAGGCAATCCCCATCACGCTCGGGCAGCTTAGCACAGTCATGTCTGGCACCCATATGGGCCATAGCCCAATGCTTTTCTGCGGCTTGTTACTTGCCGGGTTGACTAGAAAACAACACCCTGGATTCTGATGATATTAGTGAGCAACACATAGTCAGGCCTAAGAGACTTGGGGTCATGCTTAATAAGCTGCCCCAGAGACGCAGAGGGTTACAGAAGTTCCTAACATGGCCAGGAATTCATCATTGCACCCACATGATTAAGTTTGAGGTTTGTTGTGGTTATGAGTTAAATCAAGTTGTTTTCTCAAAATCAATTTTATTGATGTCACTGATGAGTGAAAAACTAATAAAGTGATTAGTTATTTTTTTTTTCTTGCTGCAACTGTCAATTATTGAAATTGCTGATAGCATATTTTTTAAACTTGGCTGATCTTTCACCTGAACAAAATGTTAGATTGTTAGATTATTGATTTAATCCTGAATCAATGTTAATTATTGAAATTGCTGAAAGCCTGCTCGTTTTAATAGCATTGAACCCCTCTCCTCCTTCCCCCATGCAACTGATGGTGCACTAAGTATGAGAAGGGGTCTTTGCTATAACCCCTCCATTTCTATTAAACCTATTATGGACCCTTGTTAAAGTTCAACGAGTTACTCTAAATGACTAGTCTAATATTTGTTTGGGTCACAAAATCAGATTGTTTTTGAAACTAGAAAGGAACGGTTCGGTTCACCAGTTGATAGATCATTAGTAGTTGGTTCAGTTTACACAGTTGTTTTCTGTTTATTTCCTCATTTGTTTTAATGAAAGAATCAAGCCAATTTTAATTTTGGGTTATTGGTTCTCTGGTCTATAAATCGGTTTGATTTAATTTTTAAAACTGATTGAAAGCAACATTTATTTTGCGTAAGATATAGTGTAGAAATAACACAGAGAATTTTATTTTACTTAATTTGAAATTTCACAAAAAAAAAAAAAAAAAACGTTAATGTTCATGTGAATGTGAAAATAAACTTATGAGATATCGAACAAAGGCTCCAAATCTGTTAGAAATGATTAAAAGTTACAATATAAGTAAATGTTTACTTTAAATACTTAGACTATAAATTTGAAATAACTGGTATACTTGAACACATATTTCATATGATACAATGAAACATATAATTTTGAATCAATAAATTTATTATTGAGCTTATTGAAGTTCCAGGCTTCGTCAAGTTGATATGTGATTATCATCTAAGATAGCATAACTAAGAAGTTATATAATTATAATAACTTTCTTAATTATACTAGAGGCAATATCTGAATTTAGGAAAATGTTCTCAATTTGGACTCTATGATTACTCTATTAATCAACATATTTAGTTTTAATAGCATAATGTGACAGGTGTATACTATTTAATTTTCAAATTTTCAAGAAAAAGAGAGATTTTAGGTTATAGAAATGGTGATACTATATACGATAACGGGTACTTTTTGAGAAGAAAATAATAATTCTATGACAAGTGTTATCAGAATCTATTCTTATTGTGAGACTTATAAAGTTTATAAAATAAACATATTATATAAAGATAATTTTTTATCTTAATTATGATATATTTATTATATTAAAGTATCATTTTTAAATATTCTTTATTAATGAGTTATACATATGTGAGATTAATTAAATTATGAAATTGATACATGTTATTTTTTTATATAAAAAAGTATTTAATTTCATATATTAAAATATAAAGATACTTCAACAACATATATGTGTCTATTAAATGAAAGAAATCATTGAATTAGTTCATTATGAAAATTACCAAATGAAATACTATTTGTGTTTAAAAAAAAATTTCATGGTTATGAAATTAGTCCTTAAATTTGTGATTATTAGTATATCTCATATAAGAATTAATATATTTTAATCTTACCTTTAGTTTATCTTAATAAAAAAATTGTTTATGGAGATAAATGTTAGATATATTATAAATTATATAAAAATAATTAAATAATTAATAAATGATAAGTAATCATAAAATAATTATAAAAAATATTTTATTTATTTTTAATAAATATTAATTCAAGAAATTATTGTATGAGTTGGTATGATAAATTCATAAGGAGTTATAATATTATTTATGAAATCAATGATTATATAAATGCTTAAGAATTAAAATAATAAAGTAAATACTAATTTTATATTTTATATTTAATTGGATCATTAGTATAACAAAATGATTAAATTACACTAAAAGCCTTTATACATAAATGATTAAGTCAAATTAATTTGAAAATTTTAATATTTTAGTAATTATGATGTATGATTAAATATCAGTTTTAATTTATACATATAAATGAATTATTTGAAAACTAAATGATAAATTAAAAAAATTATTATTATTTTAATTATTTGGAATATAATTTATATTTATTTTTAGTATATTATGATTTTGAAGGGTCATATGCATAATAATAATAATTAAAGAAATATAAAATAAATATCAAATTAGACTTGATTGATGAGTTTAAAAAATTAACAAAAATTAAATATATGATATTAAAAATACATAAATTACAATACAATTTATTACAAATTAACATAAATCTTTTTAATAAAGTTCAAGAGTTAAAAATTCAATAAATATTCACTTAGCCTCCCTTCTTTTCTCCCTGTTTGAATACTGAAGGTTGTTTTTTCGTTGTTTGTGTAGATTCCATACATTTGAATAGTAGTGATAGTTTAAGATGTTCTGCGAACTATACTTGAAGGAGAATATATATATATATATATATATATATATATATATATATATATATATATAATAATTTTTTAAAAAAATTAAAATTTTAAATTATTATTTTTACTGTATGTCTTTGAATTTTTAACACTATCAAACCATAATGATGTACTTTTCCTTCTTCTCCGACGGTAAAAGGGCGCTACCACCAAAGCACCAGAAAACAACAATGCCCCTTCCATGCAGTGTTAATTTATAAATCCGGGGTCTTGTGGGAAAAGACCATGTTCTGCAACATTTAGCCCTTGGAGTCCAAACCCAGAGTTTGTCAAAACATTTTTGGGCACCTGGTCCGCCAACTTTGGTGAAGTGTTTGTGTGTTTTTTGAGAAGAACAAATAGGCAAGTTCCTTCCTGAGCACAATTTTCGTTAACGAGGGTTCTGACACTGTACCGAGGCCTCTAGATTCTGCATATATTTAATCCCCTATCCCATATGCCCAGTAGTAACTTCTGCTAATTTTCATTTTTATAAAAAGCATTTTGGTATTACATAATGAAATGTGATTAAGCTGCCCCATTATGCTGGGGTACCAGCTGAACCAGTACATTCTAGAGGAGAGGAGGCCTAGTAAGTGATTAAAGAGTATTTTAAGACACTAATTGAGAAGTTAGTGTCATGTATTCTGTGACATCATTGGAACATGCAGGACCCAACAACCACAAGTTGGGCTCAAATGGCCAGGATCAGTGGCGCATCAGTTTTTCTTTTATTTTTTATTTTTTTAAGGCAATAGCCATAAAGCAATAAGGAGCAAAAGACATGGCCTGATTATCTTTTATTTTGGCAAAAGTTGCAATACAATAATCAGGATTCCAGTGTGTATGTGTGTGGAGGGGGGGGGAGAGGGAGATTGACGGCATTAATTCCTGTAACTCTACAAGTTTTTGCTCCCTTTTTATAGAAATTACAACTCACTGGACCGCACTCAGAGAAAAAGAGGGGATCCCCGTCATTTGATCATCAGCAAATAACACGTCCACTCTTTCTTTTCATTTTTCTTTTTAGCTCCAACGAGCGAAAGAAAAAGGGTTGCAAAATACAGCATCGATGGACTTGCTTGGCTGGTAAAAGTTCCTAGGACTTTGAGATATAATTTACACCATCAATGACTGCAGAGATTGTCGAGGAGATAGCATGAACCCCCCCCCCCCAACCAAAAAAAACAAATAAATCATTTAACAAACAGTAATATTACCTCTCTCTGTTTCAAATAAAATATCAACCACTAACATGAAATTTATGCGATAAAAACGTTTCTTTTGAGCTACACTCGCATCACATTAAATTACCACGCAAATTTTAGAGGCAGCCTCTCTCCTCTTTGTCTGTGTCCCTACCAACTTGCCCCTTTAGAGAGTGATGGGACACGGGGGTTGCTTCAGACAACAGTTAAACGACTCTCGAACAATATGCTTTATATGCTTGAGTTATTAGATCCTAGAACGAGCATAAAACTTGCAGCTAAAAGCAAACATGAAGCATCTACAATAACTATCAGCTTAACTTGCAACATTTCACAATAACTAAACTCGGTAATTCATCTTATGTAACTTGAGGTATAGAAAAGGGCGTAGAACAGAATTTGAGGTGTCTTTAACATTCTTTGGACTTTTGCATGATAATTTTAGTTGATGCATCTGATGTAGCTAGCGTTCAAGGGCCTCCAGTGCTACATCAGCATTAAATGTGTCAATTGCTCCTCAAGATCTAACACCACAAGACAAAGATCTATGCAATCTAAAGCAAGTTACTTGATAAAAGAATGAAAAACAAGCGACTATTTTAAATACCTAGTTCCTCCCAAACCCATAAGTGGTAAGAAAACTGCACAAGTCTTCATGTTCTTGTTTTACTTGCATGGTTTTCCTCTGTTGATCCACCCTTTGAAGATGCGAGGATAGCTGAAGCAAGTCCATTGTAGATCCGTGTTCAGGAGAGTCACACAACTTGGCACTTGAAAATTCTGAATGTTGCAACAATCCATCTACTTTGACTTGAAGGTCAGCAGCATGACCAGTATCAGAAACAGCAAAGGACCCCATATGGTCAATACCATTGGAATTCATTCCAGACAAATAAAATCCATTTGTGATGCACCTTTCCTTGGAACCTGCCCCCAAAGATTGATCAGATATAGCTGAATTGTGATGGGCATAACCATAATTGACCAATGGCTTGGTCGGTATGTTTCTTGCTGAATGACTCGAACCCTGTGATTCTGCTGACAGAAGAGAGAGAGCACGAGTAGAGTGCCAGAATCCAGGTAATTCTTGAGTAGTTGGCACTTTACTCGTAATAGTCTGGTCTTCCTTTGCCGATAGTAAATGCCTAAGACTAACTTGTTCATAACTGTCTGGACAGAGAACACCACCTGGCAGCAAGGTGGGGTGCAAAGAAGTTGATCTGTGTGACAAGTCAATCCCAAAAAATTTGGTTCCTGCATAATCCATTAAGTCAGAGACCAGACAATTATGCTAAAATTATATAGACAGGATGATTCATTGGTTTTCAGAGGACAGATAGACTAAAAAGCGGAGCTACTGACTCATAAGAGGCATTTCACTGTGATTACATGAAGTAGGTTTGAGAACTTCTGGCACCAATGCGAACTAATTTTACCAGCATATACAAGGTTAAGGACAGGCACATTAAATAACTGAGTAGTTTGAGTTCTATAATTCTTGAGCAATCAAATTGCCAGACATAAAAATTCAAAATTTAACTTCTAAATATGATTCGAAAGGTAAACTCGAACAATGCATTTTAAAAATTGATGTTCATGGGATAAAAATTTGACTATCAGTTGGGACTGTCGGGCTTTAGGGAAAATAATTTACTGCCAAGAATATTGCTGTTGGTTTAAGCCTTAGTTAACATCGGCGATGTAAAAGCTGATGCTAAAATGCTTGAACTAATTTAACACAAGAAAAATGAATATTAGGGATTTCTTTGTTCCTCTCTCTCTCTTTTTTTTCACAAAAAAATCATTTTTTTTTTTTCATTTGGCTTGTACATAAAACTATATAGACCATACGGTAATCAGATTAAGGAATTTACCATTCATACCTTGATAAGAATTCGGTGACTCCAGTGATTTAGCAGAGAAGGTACTAAACTGAGGCTTTCTTCTGCGTTCATTGTGCCCTGCTAGTCGTTTGCGACAGCTACGCTTACCGTCATCAAATTCAGACAGTAAATGAAACCTGGTTAATCAAAAAATGTCACAATCATGCAATGTTACATTTAAGTTACTTCAAAGAATGGAAAGACAATGCTTGGGAGAGTAATATTTAAGCCAGTAGGTGCATAGCAACATGGTTTAACAAAGCATGATAATACAACATCAACTAGACCAACTATATGCAGAGCACAAAGTTGATTTGTTGCAGTAAACCTAACTAGATGTACCAAACAACTCAGATTCTCCATAATTGTATGAATCAGAGCATGAAAACTCATGGTACATTTACTTTCATTTTTACTTTTACAAAGAAACCAGTAAACCAATCTTAAATTTGAGCACACCATCATCATTTTAACCTTAAGGCCACCCTACTTGATAGTAAGAAATTAAGAATATCGCATTAAATGAGTACATATTAAAGAACGTACTATACTGAAATGGAAGCAAAAATAACAAGAAGTTAACCTGCTACACTGTTGACAAAACCTCTGTTCAATTCCATGAACAATAACTACAGAAGTCTTTGAGTGAACCTCACAAACTTTATGCCTCTTGTGGTACTCCTTTGAAGAGCTAAGATCCTTGTTGCAACCATGGACCTGGCAAGAAGGAGTCTGCAATCGTGAAGCAACTGTCCGAGCTCTTTTTACCTGAAGAGGTTCACTCACAGAAGATAACAATGATCTTTCTTTCAGAAAATAACTCTTATGTGCATATTTTCCATCAGACAATCTCCCTAGCTTCAAATCGATTAGCGAGCAATCCTGACTGTTACATTCAGTCAGAGAATTGGAATGATTGGAACCAGATTCCAATGATGAATTTGAAGCAAACATGCAAGTAGGGGAAGTTACCACTACTTTACTAGAGTTAATTCCAACGTCACCAGCATCCAGCATCCCCACAGTCATGTTATTGCCAGTGAGAGCCTTTCTGTGCATTTCAGAGAAGTTCCAGTCAACAAAATCCGTATTATCGACAGATTCCCTATCCCATTCTATCAAAGCTTTCCTGCTTCTAGCAAATTCATCAACTGACAAATCTAATTCCTCCGAGAACATAAGGCCTTTCCCTTCTGACCCATAGCTCCAAGACTCCATTAGCATGTTAGAATGGAAATTGCAGACAGTCACAGTGATAGTGCCTAACAAAGTTCGAAACACAAAATTCATCACTCTTTGACAATGGTCTCATAGTCAAGACTAGTTTTAAATATTCTCATACAACATTTCAAATAAATAAAAAAAAAAAAAAAGCATAAACAAGCAAGTGAAAATGAAAAAGGAACAAAAAGAACATAAAAATCCAGCCATGGAAATAAAACGCTAATACCAAATGAAACCCAAGAAATACAGTTTTCAGCTACCACAGACGAGAACCAAAATCAGTTACTTGACAGCCCAAACTTTAAGAGATTCTTCGGGTAGGGGTCCCTCATCAGTCTACTGCAACCTAAATCATCATTGTTATAATGAAGAAGGGGGCAACCCGTGAAAGTGACTAATGCTTGTTTGCCTTGCTGAGACAAGTACAGGAGAGATTATGAGAAAGTTAAATGCCTAATTTATTTATTTATTTATTTTTCTCTTTTTACTTTTCTTCAGCAACAGAGGCACCAATCGCAATCAATGTTTGTGAAAACTTATGAATTAAGTTTAGAAAAAAAAAAATAGAAGTTGGGTATTTTTCCTTGTCAGAAGATCAAAGAGAGAGAGAGAGAGAGAGAGAGAAAAAGAACATCCAACTTTCAATTCATTTTAAACTTTCTTGCACTTTTCTCCGAAACCAAACAAAGGACTTATTCTGGGGATATTTGTGGCCACACACATACGTTCGATGTCCACTCTACAACAAATCCATTGATAAAGCTCCGAATCCCAACCATCCCCTCCCATTCAAAACTTCCCACGAGCAAGAAAAAAAAATAAAAAATAAAATAAAATCTAACTAAAAGAACCACAAAAGTAAAGCCTTTTAAGAAGCACCGTTTTAAGAAAGCAGAAAACATAAACCACCAAATATGGTTTGTTGGACCGAGAAATGGGTCGTTGCTGGATTCCCAAGTAATTTCTTGCTTCCCAACTTTTTCTCGGAAACCAAACAGCAACAACGCATTCTGAGGAAAACAAAACGCAAGAAAAAGAAGAAGAAGAAAGTAGCTACAAGAGTTGCTCTTTGCCTTACCAGAGAAAGAAAATGCCAAGCGAGAGAGAGAGAGAAAGAGAGAGAGAAAGAGGGAGATGAAGCAAATAGAGAGAGAGAAATGATATTTTCTTTCTTTATCAGGGAGGGTTGGGGGGGGGGTGGGGGGGGGGGAGAGAAGGTCGAAGCAGATACACTGTGACTTTGAGTCAACAGGATTGATTGATTTCCACTCACAACTCACTTTCTCGCTCTTCTTTTTTTTTTTTTTATAATTTTTTTAGCTTTTTTTGTTTCCCAGTTTGCCCTCCTCTTCCCTGAACCTTATTAATTAATCAAGCAATCAAATGTCAATTTCTCATCAAGTTTTATTATCTTCACATTTTCCTCATCATTTTCCAATAAATAAAAAAGTATATTAAATATAACTAAATTGATATTAAATTATCTTTATCAATTTATTATGAATTTTTTTATATATTTTATGTGAGATGAAATTATTTTAAATTTGTTTGTATTTAGATATAAACTCATACTATATCTAAGATTACATTATTTATTGTTTATTAGTTGATAATGATAATGTTCATTATATATTTTGAAGGTAACCATTCGTTTTTTTTTTTCTTTCAGAGAATAAAGTATTTCAATTGTTTTAATACTTTTTTTAATTTTTTTTCTTTCTCTTATGATTCCCAAAGGACAAAAATGGCCCATGTATAATTTGCCTTTTCTTTCCATCGATAGTAACAGTAGTAGTATGCTTTCATTGTCCACAACTTTTAGCTAGTGGGGATTGGCATCTACCGTCCTAGCAATTTGGTCACGTAAAAAGATTTACTCAGTTGAAAACATAAGCAAATGTATAAATACAGGTTTTGTTTTTTTTTTTATAATTTTTTTTTTAATTCTTTAGGGGATGCTTGCACTTGTTGCTTTTCATTCGTGGAAGATTATTCTCTTACCTTTTTTTTTTTTTAATTTATTTTTTTTGTGATTAGAAACTCATTGCAAGAACTCCAATTTAAATGGGCCATCAACTAATGTGTAATCAGAAAAAGATGCTCTAATTGTGCCATTGGAAGCATTTCCCTTTGCTTTCAAGATTCCTAGGAATGTCTCCCTCTGTCCCTCGCGCCTTACCTTCCGTGCCTTGTATTATGCTTTCAGGCAGTTGAATTCCTAGGCAAACGATGATGCTTTTGTCATTTTCCACTAACTAAATACCGAGTCTGTTAAAATAGCCATTCTTACATCCAAATTGTGGATGGCTGAACAATTAATTTGATGTGCATTGTTCCAGCGTGTGCTTGCTTGCTTGCACACTTTGATAAATAAAATAAATAAATTATTATTATTTTAATGTGGAAGAGGGGTCCTCAGGACACAAAAACAAACTGACACTGCAGTGTGTGTGGGCTGCATGAATTTTTTTCACTTCTTCTGTACTGAATTTATGTGTTGTACTCAAGGGGATGGGCCATGGTTTGTTCATGTTGAGTCCCAATTGAACGGAGCTTAACTGCAAAACAATAAATGCTCATTATCGTATGGACCAGGAAGCTTGAAAACCAGCTGTTGATTGATTGCTGCCACCCATACCCGCTTAAGGGTCCCAAACACTTGAATGATACCTTCAGGCTTCAACAAGCAAGGCTAGGGGTAATTCTTCGATAAATTATGTACCATTGTTTCGATTTTTATTTTTGACTTATGCAAAAAATAAAAAGACTCTTTTCAGATACAGTGGGTGATTTTATCCAACTAAAAAAGGGTACACTTGGCCACGATGTTATGGTAATAAAGGTGGAGGAGAAGAAGAAGAAGAAGAAGAAGAGTACCAAAAAAAAAAAAAAAAAGAATGAAAATGGAAGCGAAGAAATGAGAATTGAAGCGTGAAATGACTGACCCCTGTGTGCCACTTGTACATAGCCTTGAGCTTACACGTGTACCGGTCCAGCATATGAAAAAGCAATACGTAGGAGGAGCGGGGAGTGACCGCGCAGCCTTGTCAGACCAGCAACGATTCACTACTTTTGTTGGTTGC
The DNA here is from genome assembly GCA_021464305.1 of Kandelia obovata. Lineage (NCBI taxonomy): Eukaryota > Viridiplantae > Streptophyta > Magnoliopsida > Malpighiales > Rhizophoraceae > Kandelia > Kandelia obovata. The sequence goes on from CM038488.1 coordinate 2,792,794, forward strand.
TTTTGCATTTGCAGTGGAGACAGCCAGGCAGGGCCAGTCAGGCAGCCAGAGGTAACGGCCCAGTCCCCCTCCCCCCACCCCCCGTCCATCCCTATCTCAAAACAGAAATGCTACCCGGGCGCTCATAATATATATATATATATATATATTAAAATTTATATATATTTTAAAAATAAAATTTAATAAAATGTATAAATGGATCAAATTAAACATGCATAAAAATAGATAAGAAATGAAACAAAGCTGATAATTCATGAAATTATATTTTTACTTATTTTTATTTATTTATTTTTTACATTTTAATTGTTTTTTTTTACCCACTATGTAATTTGTTTTTAAAAATTTCAAGACAAAATTATTATTAATGTCACCCCTGACTGCTGGGGGGGGGGGGGACAAGTCCCATCTTGAAATGCTTTTTCTCTATAATTCACCTAACCCCACACCATAAAGATCGGGATATGTACATTTTTTTTTTGATAGGTAAGTCATTACCCTCTCCCTTCCTGTATTTTTATTTATTTTTTATTTTTTTTCCTTGTTGCATTATATTAATTGTTTTAAAAATGGCCTTATTTGACAATCATATCGGTGATTTAAAGCTTAGATCGATTCCTTTTTTTTTTTTATTTATTTTATAATGACTATTGCATATTAAAATTTAGCCGTGGAAGCCCCATGAAGCGACCAAAACATAAAATAATAGAGTTTCGTACCACCACAGACAGTGCGAGTGGAGCGGAGACGGGGGCACATTGGTTCCCTATCTAAGTAAACAATGAAAAAGATAAAACTAAAAACGTAACTAGGACAAGTAAAATGACAAATTTTGGACAGATTTGAAGGTAAATATTTAGTATTGTAGAAGGTAATAAAAAAAATTATGTAAAAAAAAATGCTAAAAGTAATTTTTAATATCATTAAAATTAAATTTAATGATTTTGGCCTATTCCTTAAATTTATCTAGCACGCCAACTTATATATTTGGAACGAAAAAATTTATGTGCTTTTACAATTTTAAATTTAATGAGCACCAAGATGCTTTTTTTTTTTTTTTTTTAATCAAGTTTAAAATACCTCTAAGCCTCCGAAGTCTTGAATTTTCACCGGTCACCGAAGAGACAACATTTGAGGAATCAGATTCAACCATAATACTACAATGGCGAGAAGACTGATTCAATGCAACAAGTTCTAAAGCTTTGGCAATAGCCATAATTTTAGCATGTCATTGGAATCCTTGTAACCCACAAGACATGAAAATACACACAAAAAGGTGCCATTGTGATCTTGTAAAAACTCCACCAATGCTTCAAAGGCCTAGGCTTTACCAATTGCAGAACCATCCACATTCCATTTAAAGTTGGGTAGGTAAAAGGAATCCAAGCAGGTGGAGGTTTAGTTTTGTTTTTTTTTTTTAGGTTTTGCCCGTAAATTTATTGCCTCAATTGCCTACGTTATTTTTTGACCAGAGTTAGGAAGGTCAGTGATGAAATTACTACTCCAAAACCCCCGACGAACAGAGATAACATCTATATGAGTATTCCATTTAGGCGCTTGGACTCCAAACAGAAGCTTATTTCTCTCATTCCAAGAGCAAGACATCCCAAATCATAGTTTGCTTCTTACCATGAACTAAAAATCCCCATTGTAAATAGAGATCTTGGATAGAATACGAAAGACAACAGGTTTTGCCCACTAGTCAATGAAAAAATTATGTTTGGCATATTTGTCCAACGATAACTTTATTTTAGTATTATCTCCGAAAAAAATCGCATGCCAACACTAATAATTTTTTAAAAATTAATTAATTAAAAATAATATTATATTTAAAATATACTAAATATTATTTTTAAAAACAAATAATAACTTAAAAAATAATATACCTTTTAAATAAATTATTCTCGTTAGTATGTTATAATGACTATTTTTCTAAAATAGAAAATTTTTTTACGTCTAATGTATATTTTAAATAGTAAAATAATATAAACAGTTTAATTTTTTAATTAATTCGATAGTATACTATAGAGTATTACGAATGATATTTATTTTTTTAAAAAAATTAAAAAAATAGATTAATTTATATTAATTATAACTTAATAACTCATATAATGAAATAATATTAAATATAAATTTTATTGATAATAATTGATTAGTGTTATTGTTATTCATAACAATTAGTAATGAACACATAATGATTATTTCAATGGCTATAAAATGACCAGTCCAACAATTATAAAAAGATTAGTTGATTAAGTTTAAAAGTATGATAATTAATTTTTAAAAATACATTAATTTACAATAATTCATTGTTATTTTAAAAGAATAATTTTTTTGCTAAGTTAATCAACTAAAATGTAATAAATCACCTTTGGCACCATTCGAACTATAAACCAAAGATCAAAATTTACAAACTTTGATATTCAAAAGTATGGTGAAATAAAATTTTTTATAAACTATAACTTTTTTATGAATATTAGTGAATTTACTTTCATACTATATTTTTTAAGATCATATCGTTTAACACAATTAAGCGCTATTAAACCATACACACATTTATTTTCGTAAGAGTTATAGAGATCTTATCTAGGATTTTATAAGAGAGACCTCACTTCATACTAATATAATTAAATTTATTAAGTGTACATTTCAGTAACACACCCATAACAACTATAAAATTCATCACAAGTATAATTCAACCTCAAATATTTGATTACACTATTGGAAGATATTTATAATTTTGATAGTATACACGTCAAATAGTTACTTTAAGGAATCTCTTAGTATACAAGTTGAATTCTTATCACTTTTGACTATACTCTTATATGCATTAATTATGTTCCCTTTAATGTAATTTGCACTAGTTTTCTACTTAGTAATTTAGTTAAAGGATCAATCCCAATTAATCTTTGACCATACAATCTCTATTAATTATTTTAATAATTCATATCTTAGATTAACACGTCTATTATTTTCATCATATGACTTATTCTTGGTATGAGTAATAAAAATATAATGATACATCGACACTTGTAGTGTTGGTTTCACCCATAAAGGAATATTCATTAAAAAATTTCTTAGCCAATTTGTCTCAGCATTAGTCATCTTTATGACTATAACTCAGATTTCATATAAATTGAATAAAAATTATTTATTTATTAGGCTTTCAAGCTACCACTTCACCTTTAAAGGTAAACATATTATACTCTTTTAGTATAATAAAAATTCATTATAAAATACATTATAGTTAATAGTAAGTATGAAGTTTATGACTTAAGGCAAATTTGCATACCCCAATTAACAACTATAACATAAAATATATCTATATTAGTATTATATCATATAGGAACTGTTGATAGTCAAAGAACATTCTACTAAAATTAGAATTTCGAGCAAATTCTCATTAGGTTATTTAACAAGAAAAATTATAATTAATAGCAAAAATGAAACTATACAGTTATAACTTATCTTGTCAAAATATGTAAATATTCTTAATCTTCTACGAGATCATTAAGTGAGCAGATGCCAACAATACAACAATATCGGGAAAAATTGTTATTTATTAACCATATTTTCATGTTTTCCTTGGTATCCCAAAGTGACAAGGATAACAATAAAGTTTAAGCAAGTAAATAAAATCAAGGAAAAAGATAATGTCATATACCAATAAATTGTTATATTACCATATTTTCACTTTATCATTTAGAATTGTAGACTCTATATTAAAAATATAGATGTTACCTCTCTGACCAAACTCATGAAGACCCATACTACACTTTAGAGAAAATATTGTGTTTCAAGTATGCTAAATATTATCATTAAGGGTAGTTTTTTTATCTTCTAAAAAAATTGTACAAGTGCAGTAGGTTATGACAGCTATTCTCCTAAAATGCAACAAACCTTCTTATTAATATACACTTTAAATAGTTAGATAACAAAAACAATTCAATCTTTTAATTGACCCTATAATAGGTCATATATCATTACTAATGGTGTCTATTGTTTTCTAAGAATCAATGGAAGAAACTAATTTATATTATTTATGACTTATAACTTATATACTGAAATAATTTTAAGCATAAATTCTAATGGTAATAAATGACTAGTTGATAATGGTTAATAATGGACACATAATGGTTAGCCTAATAGTCATAAATGGTTAGTTGATAAGTCTAAAAATATGGTAATTAGAATACTAGTGTGACTATTGTTATAAATTAGACTTATCAACTAACCATAATTAAGTCTTTAGCAATTATAATTAAAAAAAGAGGGCAATAAAGGATCACTTTGCTGGAGACCCTTTTCCAAAGAAACTATGATTATAAGTAAGCCATTTATAAGGATAGTTATTTAAGTTGAAAAGAAACATTGTCTGATCCAAAAATGCCATTTAGAACTAAAACCCATTTCCATAAAAACAAATCTAGAAATCTATACAAAATTGAATCAAATGCTTTGTGAAAGTTGAGCTTTAGTCTTTGACCTTTTAATAGAGCCAATATATTCAAAGGCAATCAATGCACCATCAAGTATTTGTTTACCATTTATCAAATCATTTTGGTTTTGCTTAAATACTTTAGCAATCACACTTTGCATCTTGTTTGTTAGAATTTCTAAAATGATATGAGAAGCCATTTTACAACTCTTATTGCTTAAGCATTAGAAATTTGGCAAAAAAGAATCCATAGAGACCAAAGAAGGTTAATTCTACTTATTGTTCTTGAATTTGATTAGGTGAGTTTTCACCCGTTAATGGAAAATCAATTAAGCTAGTGTAATGCAAGAAATTTAAGAAGTCTACCATTCCTTTGTCCATCGATTGTCCATCATTATTTTTTTCTTTACTTTTTATAGTTGTGTTAAGATCACCTCATATCAACCACGACTTATTAATTATGTAATATTGCTTAACTAAAAATCCTTAAAGTTCATTCTTAATAGTATGATCATTAGACCCTTAGATATTAATAAGGACATAAGAAACATTATTAGCCAAAAAGCATCCTACTATTGTAATCCATTTAGGGTCATTGATTATTGAGTTTGCTTTCAAGAAACATTCATCCAAAATGGATAGAATTCCACTAAAGTTTCCTGTCACTTTAATAAAGTCCCATAAGCAACTTTTTTAGATATATGACTTGAAAACATTAATTGTGTTTATGCTTTTCAATTTCATCTTTTGTATCATTAAAAATCAAATACCTTTCTTTTGAACTCAAACATTAATAACCCTTTTTTTCCTTCTAACTACATCCTTTTACATTCCAAAATAAGATTATCATAAAAATAAGAAATTTGCAGCTAACCTCAGACATAATGTCGATCAATTCAAGCTAGGACCCTTATTGTCACCATTAGCAACATTATGATAAACCTTATTTTGCTCCTCTATGACCATTAGCTTGATAATTTTATTTTCCTTTGACAATTGGTTAAGCAAACCTAGGCTTTTTTCCACAATGAGTTCACCTTTAATTCTCTGATTACATTGAACAATATCACTATTATAAGTTAGGATTAGATCAATGAAAGCATTAAGTGGTGCAGTAGATAAGATATTTGTGGAATCAACCAAATCTTTAATAGCAAGATGACTTTTGCTAAATTTTCTTTGTTTTTTGTCAATTTTAAAAATTTTCCCTTTATCTGTGCTTGATGTCTTTCTTTAGTTTTAAAGATAATTAGGTAGATAAGTTATTTCCCATATTGAGTTAGCCTCGATATGAAGGGCTTGCATTGCCAAAAAGAGTAATAACTGCATGAACTAAGATTAAGTTGGTAAACATAGGACCAACCTATTAGAATTATTAATAGGTGACCAATTAATTGTTGTATTGTTCACCAAAGTCATAATTTTAGAAGGTAGTAAGGTCCCTTTGTTAGCATTTTCCAATTAATCATATTATAATATTTCTAAACAATATTTTTATTAAAGATTTAATCATAAAGTGACCCAATTAGTGAGAAATAATTATGTATATTATTATGTTATTAATGACTGTAAATTTGAGTTTGATTTGAGTATTTATAGATATGCCTAATTTAAGTTATGTAGTTGTGTGTATATATATATATAATTGGTTTTTTTTTTTCTTAACACACATAAAGACTCCATCTAAAGATATGTTATTATAGAAAAGGTTAAAAATAAAGAGAATGAAAAATACTTAAAAGTACCAAACTTAATGAGAATTAAAGTATTTTGTAATAAATAATGTTAAAAAACAAAGAGTGTCTGTAAAAAATTAATTGATCTTATGATAATAAATCAATATGAAATTTCACAACCAACATTATGTAGATAACACAATTTTAGAGTGGATCTTAGTTATACTAATGATAATTAATAATGTATAATATAATGACACTCTGAACTCACTGATATATTTTTGACATATATTATATATTTTTTGTTATCTTATGATTGTATACACATTACTATTTTAAAATTAATAAGAACGTTTCTAGGATACATTGTTATAATTTGTTATGAAATTATATATCTTATAAGTATTGTATGGTAGATTACAAGTGTTGTAGTATATGAAAGGTAATGTTCTAAATAAATAAGTTATAACTATCATAACTCACACAGAATGATCTATTATATTATGAAATTATGATGAATTTCTAAGAGATTATTATCATCATCTGTGTATAATGATTAATATATTTTAATGGGGTCAAATGTGAGAATGTTAGAATTTTTTAATTAGTTATATTAGAATATTCTCAAATAATATTCTTATTAAGGACTTAATCATAATATGACTTGATTGGTGAGGAATAATCATATATATTATTATGTTATTAAGGATTGTAATTTCAGTTTGACTTGGACATTAATGAAAATGCCTAATTTAAGTTATATAATTATGTGTATGTATATATATAATCAATTATCTCTTTTTCTAACACATATACAAAAACTTCATTTAAAGGCAAGTGATTATAATAAAGGTTAGAAGAGAGAAATTAGTTATTAGGTTAACGCAAATTCTCCATATGTATCAATGATTTTAGCCTTCATAAAATCAAGTATTTTATTTCATTAATATATTTCATTTCAAGATTTGAAAGATTAATGTTTAATAATGATATTCTTAGTAAGAAATCTAGCACCCTTTTGAATTCAAAAATGCATAGGAACTTTTAGACTTCTCCACCAATCATCAATCATTATGATATGGAAAGGAATCATGTCTAGTTGTTGAGGCAACATGCAAACTCTAAACCTATCTTGTAGTCATAGTGTTTGGTATTAAGGAAGCTTTGCTAAAGTTGAAAATGTTGGTTTAATTTCTCAAAAGGTAGTACCTCCTGTGAATTACTTCTCCCCACAATTTTGGTTCAAATTAAAATTAGATGATTTAGTTTTAATTCAATTCTAGTTTTAGATTGATTTAATTCCAACTCAATTTTAGTTTTTTTTCCAATTGGTTCAATTTCAATTTAATTTAGTTTCAACCAAAATTGTTGTCACATTTAGTTTTTCATAATAATTATGGTTTTATTGGTGATTAAAAAAAAAAGATCTCTACATAACTTTTAATGGTAGTGAACTAAGCAAATAGGAACAAAAAAGAAAATTTTAAAATCTTTACCTAAAAAATAAATTCAATTGTTTTAGCTTTTTACAATTTGTTTTGTTATATTATTGATTTTGTGTTCTTATTTTTTGTTATGTTTTTTTTTTTCATTTGTTGACACCAAATAATTTTTTTAATGATTTTTTATGAGAAATAATTATTAGTAAAAAGATAATAGAGAGTAGAGAGAGAAAAAGATGCATAAGAATCTTGAGATAAAAGAAAAAAAAGAGTATGCCAAAGTAAGGGGAGATAGCACATGGCGAAACAAGAGAGAGAATAGAGAAATGAAAGAAAGCATAAAGTGCAAGTGTAAAGAAATTATACAAAGATGAAAGAGCTTGTGTAAAGACAAAAATGAGTGAATAAAAAGAGAGTGAAAGGAGAGAGAGATTGTAAGGAGTATATGTATAGAGAAAATATAGAGAGATAAGAGAGTTTCTAAAAATAAAAGAAAAAGATGAAAGTGTAGTGAGAGAAAACTAAGTGAAGAAAGAAAAAACTAAGTGGAGAGGGAAGAGAGAGAAAGAAAGAGAGAGATAAGTATACTATTAGTCATGCACTCAAGTTATTTGTTTTGATGCTTTAACATAATTGGTTCTTTATTTTTGTTATTGTCATATTTTTATATGATTTGCTAAAATATTTTGTTTTAGCTGTTTATAGTTATTTATTTTTTAAATGTGATTATGTTTAATCATAGTAAACTATTAAATTGAATATTGTCATATATATGTGTTGAGTATTTAAATATATTCATACTTTATAGTAAAAGTTTTAATATATATATATATATATATATATATTATTAATTAAAATACATAACTACATAAGCTAGGTGGTTTCTTGCTATAATAAGTGTATGAGGTGGTCTTTTTGAATTATCATAATAAGTTATTTGATTCTTATGGTCTATGACTATGACAGACACATTATGGAGTGTCTCTTTTAATAATGTTTTTCTCTTGATGTATTGATGTATATCTTTGAAGTTATACTATTGCTTTTCAAAGAAAATCTAAATTAAGATACAAAGATTATTGTTACTCTTCTATGTAATTTTTATTTTTTTTATTTATTGATTTATTTTATAGTAGCTTAGTTTAATTAAAAATATTTAATTAAGAAGTATGTGAATTATTTATGAATTGTTTTTAAAATATTTTTTTAGTTAACTAGATCGTTTTAATTATAAATATATGTATAAATTTAAGAATTAAATTTATCCAAATATCTAGTAAATAATTAAATATTAATTTCATCATATAAAAGTATGAAAATTTTATTTTGAGAATTATTTATCGTTTTTAATAAATTTTGAAATTCTTGTAAAGATTCAATTAAATATTGACTTTTACTATTGTTTTTGTCTCTTGTTAATTTTTTTTAAAAACAAAATTACGTGGTAAAAAGCAAGATTTTCAAGAATTAGAGAGGTTAGATTTTGAAAGAAATCTTATTGTTGGAAGCACAAGTTTTGGAGCCCCACAAGAAAATCATTTTAATGCAAATTCAAATTATTCTCTACATGAAAAGAAAAATGGCTGGAATTATTCTTTCTTGAAGAAGTAGCCGTATTATTCAAGGAGAAAAGCTGTAGGGAATGCAAATGATCTTCTTGTATGGAAACAAATCAATTTGAAATAATCCTCACATGGCAAATCACCTTGCTGTAACTCAATCTCCTCAAAAGGAAACTTTACAACTGACAAATTAATAAAAACTTGGCATATTTTCAGAGAACCTTGCTAACAAATCAATTTGAAAATATATTTTTTTAAAACTTCACCTGACAAGTTTGGGATTTTTTCGTTTATGGTGGATCAAGTCAATTTATTGCACCAATTAACCAGAGTTATATATATATAAAGGCAACAAATCAAGTAGTGATTCCAAAATTATAGTCAATGCTCTCTATATCCAAGTTTCCATCTCATCTAGTAACTAGAAAGGTCCAAGGCAGTATAAAATTTGTTTTATGCAGCAGTCACCAACACCTTTCTCATTCTTAATGTTTTTGCTCTTGAGATTGAAAGAATAAAGGTGTGAGAAGTGTTTGTGTAAGAGCTAGTGAGTTTAAAGTGAGAAAAAAAAATGCAACTCAAATATGTAGGAAGTGAGCCAGTAAACCAAAAAGAGCTGTAATGAAAATTGTTGGATTTTTGTGTATGTTGTTGTTTTCCCTCCTGTTTGAGAAGTTCAATAGTACATTAAAACTTTCAGAGTGTAAATATTGAGGAAAAAAATATATAAATTTAAAATAATTAAATTTTTATAAATTAATGTGTTTTGCTTCTCTTTTCACCTTATTTATTTTTATTGTTCATCTTTATACACATTACACTTATTATTCATAACATGTTTGTTCTTTTTTTTCATACAATTCACAATTTTTATTAGGTATGTGTTCATAACAATCTAATTTACTTTTTTCTTAGGTAATTTTGAGATCAATATATACAAGAGATAAAATAAAAAGAAAGGTGAACAAGTACAAAGAAAAAAAAAAAAGAGGTTAAGAATAAGAGAGGAAGTATGAAAATAAAGGAAAGGAAACATAAAAAAAAAAAAAAAAGTGAGATATATGAGAAAAATTGCAAAGAAGAGAGATTGTGGGGTCTATAGGGAGATAAAATGTGGACAGAGATGAGACAAAACACAACAAAGGATGTAAATAAGGGAAAACACAATGAGAGAAACTACTAAAAATAAAAAAATAAAAGAAGGTGGAGAGAAAGAAATCAGAATATATATATATATATATTGATATATTTTAAAAACAAAATATTTGATTATGTGGTTTTTTCTGTTTTGTTTTCTTTTTCAAAAAGTATTTTTATATAATAAAAAAATATATATTTGTAAAACATGTTTTTGTTGTTTGTATGAAAAATAAAAAAAATAAAAAAATTATAACCCATCTTATCATTCTTTTCTCTTTTTTGAGACATGATGATAGACGAGAAAAAGTATCTATTGTCTCTATCAAATCACTTTTAAAGCTCCCTTCAATTTTTGGTTGTTGATCTTTTTCTCCCTTAATGGCTGCATGTAATTACACGTATGAGCGTCAATAACCAAATTTAACATTATACATAGCAAGTAATGGATTTACCCAGTTGTTCAAGGGGAGTCCAAGCTGTGACCCAAGCAACCAAAAAAAAAAAAAAAAAGCCATTGCAAATATTAGGGATACCATTATTAATTAACCAAATAGTTAGAGACAACTATAATATTAATTTACCAAGTAGTTAGAAACAGCTGCTTATCTTTGAGTTAATGATTAGGGAATCTGATGTACAGCCGCATCATGTTTATAGTGGAAAGAAGAATCTTGTTTCTGCTGCACGTACACATTTCAATTCTTATTTGCAAACCATTCTCTCTCTCTCTCTCTCTGTGAAACAAACATTTTAGTTGCTTAACTAGTTTATTTTGTTGGATTTTGTTCTAATGACAATAAATTCACTAGACCAATTTTCCACTTTTCTCACATGCAACCTTCATTGTATGATAGCAGTCATGCAATTTTTCAAGAAATAACAATTCACTCCAAAATCCAAATTATAAACTACATCAATAAAAACCATTATTTATTCTTATGTAGTAAAAGAAATGGAGAAGTTATTATCCTTATGAATTCTAGTGATTACAAAAAGGAAATTATGAGGTTCATAATGTCATTTACCAATGTTACTTTTATAATTTATTATTTTTTTTACAAGGTATGCTCCTTAATTTATATTTTTTCTTCCAATGTGATAATATGCATTCTACTATTTATTGATAAAAAAAAAAACACACTACCCACATGGCATAAATTTTCTTTTTTTCTTTGTTTCCACTTAGATAATGTAAGAACTTTTTTTTGGATACCCTTTTGCACATAACCAAAGACAATATATACATATATTGTTTTGAAGGTGTTAACGATTTGTAGTAGTATTTTTTTTTTTTAATCTTTTTCAGAAGTTAAGAAACGAAATGCTAAGAATAGATCAGGTTAATTAATTTGAAAAAAAATATAAATATAAAAACAATTGGACAGTAGAATAATTAAATTTGTTGTTCACATTTGTAGTTTAAGGGCATATGTTATTTCCCCCCCCCTTTTTTTTAATCGTCTGAATTACAAATGTGTAATCAAGTTCATTAGAGCATGACTATGTAGCCCTAAATCTAGACCAAGGTAGCTCGATTTCATTAATTCACAATATTTAATCATAAATTTGATATTTGTGTCTTCTTCTTCTTTTTTTTTTTTATATATAGCTACGATAAAAATAATAATGTATTTAGTAAAAAATTTTAATAATATAGTATTAAAGATTAAGAGAAACGGTAACTTTTTTTTTTTTTTTAATGTTTGCAAGATCATCATATTTGACGTACTCTAATTCTTTATTCGGCAATTATTTTTTTTACCCATTGTCACATAATCATTATGTTAAGCGCATAAAATTCATATTTATAAAACTAAAATTTTCTTTTCTTATTTATTTAATGTAGGATTTTGTAAGATTTTTTTCATTAAATCCTCCGTCATCAACTGAACCCATCTATATATTTTTCCTTTTATATATATAATATTTTACAACAAATATTAAAATTAAATCAAATCAATTCTGATAATAGTTCACGAAACCATTAAACCCTGCTAAAAAAGTAACCTAATAAGCTGCATAACATTGAGGTTTATACAACTAGGACTTCTCCTTTCTTATTTAACGCCGCATGCCATCACACCGTGTATGTACGTACAGCATCATTCAAAATTTGCCCAAAACGACAAAATAAAAGACGAAACAACGGAACCTAAAACCACATCGTTTGACTCAGAGTATTTATAATTTTAAAATTAACAAATTATGACTTATTAGATCGATTTTTTTTGATAATTTCAAAAACTACGTTATTATCGAGGCAGACTTCCTAGACACGGTAGGAATTGCGTGACGGTATCATTTTATTAAAATAATATAATTTAAAAACATTTTAACTTATATATATATATATAATTACTTTATATATATAAACTAAATAATTTATATTGTCTTATACTTTTTTTTTGTTATCTATGATTATATGTATTTTAATTCTTTTATTTATGCAATTTATTAATTTTTTATAAAATAAATTAAAATTTTAAAATATATATTAATTTATTTTGGTCGACATATAATGATGATTAATGGAGTGGACCCTGGGTTCTGGGTGACCCATTATCACATCTATTTTCATAACCTTAATCGGATACCAAACCACACCTGGGCAGGTTTAGTCGGCTTTTGTTTTTGGCAGATGTCAATTTGCTGCACTTTAGATTGAACGCTCTTTTGACGGATTGAGCAGTTTTTCAAGCACCTCTGTATTTTAGCTACACTGAATTGGTTGCACATTAAAAAGAAATTTGAACATTTTGTGTAGGAACTCGATGTTAGCTCAAATGATAACTGGTATTGTTGTTTTTAGAATTTCATTGCAAAAATACAATCAATTTAATATTTTCATATCTGTGATCTTTTTATTAATTACAATCTTTTTATTAATTACAATATATATCAAAATGTATAAACTTATACTTAAATTGAATGAAATTAATTATATTCATATGATCTTATCGTTTTATTTATTATACAATATTTACTATTCCACTTTTTTCGTAGACAGTTGTCATATGAAAGCAACTTGTATACAGAATCGACAAAGGATGTTAAACGAGTTATGGGCTCAATTCAATGGCAACGAGGCTAGGAAAGCGAAGCCTCTCTCTCTCTCTCTCTCTCTCTCTCTCTCTCTCTCTCTCTCTCTCTCTCTCATGTTGCTTGAAGTATCCGAGAAGATAAGGAAAATTTTATAAACAATTTGTTGATTGTGACCCAATCATTTCTCAATATGAACTTCCCATAGGTTCTGATCTCGTTGTCATTTAGGCACCAGCCTTGATTGTTTTTGACTAAACTACCTTACAAATTGTCTTGGTCCCCGCGAGGCATGCCTTTGTTTGCAATGTTAACGTTGAATGATATTACGGAGATATCCCATGATTATTATTTTTTTTTTTTGAATTTTTTTTATTTTGTTGATATTATCTAGATGGCCTATGTGGTTCATATTATAAAATAACCATTTATACGGTCCCTTTCAGGTGGGCACTATCTTAATATGCCCATTAATTCTTATTATATACACAATGGTTCCACCAAATCTTTAGAGATTGTCCCTCGTCATGCAACGACAAAGTGGGGTTGTCCGTGGTCTCTCCATCCAAATGGACACGTTTTGGCTGAAAACATGGAAACAATACTTTTTCTTTTCTTTTCTTATCTTTTCTTTTATATATATATATATATATATATATATATATATATATATATATATATAAATAAAAGAGTGGTTCAAGAAAAAATATCTTTGAGAACTCTAAAGGAAAAACTTCTGTCCTATTGACATCTGAAAATTGGAATAAAGAATTGAAAAAGGGAGATACAATAAATTAAATTTGTTGGGTTATTTTCTTCTTTAGAGTTTTTTTTTTTTTTTAAGTTGTAGCGAGAAACAAAGTACTTTTTTAGGCTTATTAATCAATTTCTTTTAAGTGACTTTTCGTTTTTTTTTTTACAATAAAATTACTTTCTCTAAAACTTAAAAGTTGACACAAAATTGTTTTAAGTAAGGAAATATAGACATATAATTATTTTATTTTAAAGTCAAACGGAAGGCTTTAAGCCCAAAAATAACATAGAGAAAAACTACAGAATTAACAGTCAAGGCCATGTGAATGTACTTGTGCTGGTGGGACGTTGAAGCATAAGCATACGCAAGCCCCATCGAAAGAGAGAAGAAATAGGAGGCAAGTCAATCTGCCACCATATTTGAGAAATTTTGACCTCCCAATTCCCCACTGACAATGTCTCTCTGTCACCTTTGGATTATATTGAAGTAGAATTGTGCATTTGGCTCCCCTCCTCGAATAGCTTCCATAGCTGTCCTAGAATTTACCTCTCAAGCAATAATAGAGGAGCAATGCCCAATTCAGTAATCAAAACCACCAAGCCACATGCCCCTGTGACATGAACATTTTTTTTTTTTTTCCCAACACATAATGTTTCCGTCAAAGTGGAAAAGAACAAGGAAAAGGCGGAACCTTGTAAAAGATAAGCCCACTGACCCACTTCGATCCTACACCCAACTTCTAGGCTGCTGCTGCATGAAACACGACGAAATGTCGCCGAACTGTCTATGCATTGGGCCTATGGAATGGAAGCCTAATTGTTGACGTCAATCAAGTTAGGTCCAGACGCACTAGATTTTTTATTTTTTATTTTTTATTTTTCTAATAGATTAGTTCAGTTCAACTAGTTAGAGAGGAAGATTTGAATTATAAGTGAAGTTTGAAATTTAAATATTAAGTCTCACTTAACATTTTAAATTTAGTAGTTATCAGATTATATGTAAGGGGATAAAAGTAATAGGCATTTAGGTGAACGACACTCATAATGTCGCCCTCCCCACCTATAAATTCTACGTGGAATATGGAAAAGTTAAAAAGACTTCCGGTGAGAGCTTTTCTCAAATTTATAATTAAAAACTCTATGGATTGAAATCGTGAGAATGCGACAATTCTATTGTCCAGCTTCTAGAGACTTGACTAAAATTTTTTTAGTTCCTTTAGTTTTCAAACAAATGTTCAAGTTAGCTGTCCTAGTATAATAGAATCTCTTTTAAATATCATAGGATAATATGAGAAAAATATATTCGCTGAAACCACTCCATAGAAACTTGTTAAAACTCGCTTTTCCTATTGCGTGTACTGCAATTTTATGAAACATGAATCCATCAATACCTCCTTAAGCAGGAAGCAATTTGTCGCTTCCTGATCCCATCATAGTTCCTTTCAGTTAATATACCATAAGAAATAACCATTGAAAAGATATACCCAAAGAAATAGTTCCCTCCAGCTAGGCCATAACTTTTTCCCTTTTTTTTTTTTTTTTTTTTTTTTTTTTCCAGCAATGTACCTTGAAAGATAATTTTTTTTTTTAAGAAGAAAAGGAAAAAAAGAACTGAGAGTGTGAAAGTACATGTGGGTTTTGATGTGGCACTTGTTATTCTGAGGACCATTTATCTAAATTTCGTGATTAACTTTACCTACTTAATACTGGGAATGGAGTGGAGCTTGTCGAGCATAAGCCATTTTGGTTAAGCATATAGAGCTTCAGGCATTATGCACAAAGGCCTCTACAACTTTTCATCTTGATGTTGGTGGCTACGAACCTGGGGTTAGTGGTCCTTTAGCTTTTATTGCCTGCTTTATTATGACCGATTAAGTTCCAAAAGTTGAAGACTGTACCATGTAAGCTTGATCATCTATGATGCACGCATAGTTTAATTCCTTGAACTTATTGAAATTTGCAACAATTTGGAAAATAAAAAATAAAAAATAAAAAAATTTGATTGAAGAAACCTTTTTTTTTTTTTTTTTTTTTACAAAGAGAACTCATAATCTCTTAGTTAAAATAAAATAATCTTTACCATTAGTTTGCCTTTCTAGCAATGGAAACATAATAGAATATTTATTTTCTAGAATTTATCAAAAAGGATGATAGATTTGACTGTCCATATAAACTTTGATGTCATCAATGTAGTAACAACATCGGTTCTCTCAGCAATCGCGCGTCTGGCCCCTCCACCACTAGATACTTGATTTGTACGCCCCATGTGCATCATTCGATTTTATGATGCCTTTCCATGATTAAGTTTTTGGTGCTTCATGCTCCATCATTTGTGTGCATCATTCTTTATAAAGGCTATCCTTAGCATCATGACCATCCTCTATCTCCTAACTGTAGGTTACCATGTGCTGCACTTATGAACAAAAAAGTAGAATTCTGGTTACATGGTAAATCCATCCCTCAAACAGGCAATCCATCTCTGATTTGGTTAAGTGGTTGCTTAAATACTTTTGGTCTTGGTGAAACTTGATTTCTGAAATTGGATCATCATTGAAATGCCTTGTGTTAGTTGAGTTTGTCCCTCGTTGAATTGCATAATCATTCAACTTTATGGCTGTTCTATGCAGTCATGTAATAGGGGCTGATGGTTTGATCTTTCTTGTTTAACTGAATAGCATATAAGAAAATATAAAATGCTGCAGTTAAGGAACCAGAGCTGACAATCAATTTCCTTTGGCAAATGATTATTATAAGTAAAGGGTGAGCCTTCGTGTAAGTAAGATTGCATTGATTTAATGCCCTTTTTGAAAAAAATTGTTACAAGTCTTACAACTACGTCTGATAAAGATTTCAGCATTATAAAGTTATATTAAGCTCAAACTTTCTGCTAGATCATTTACTATCATATTGATAACTGCTATTTGGGCTAAATTGTGTTGCATCATACTTCAATAAGCTGCTATTAAAACTCTAAACAGTACTCTTCTCTATGTCTGTGCAGGTGCACCACAGCATTTTAAGATAAGATGCAACAGCTTGGGACAGTGACATGATTATACAAAACAGCTTAGCCAGCTTTAATGGGATGTAAATAGAAGAATATAGGGAATCTTTTGATTTGCCCATTCATTTAAAAAATGCTTCATCAAGTTCCCTCTTTTGCCATATTCAATCAATAGATTTATCCTAAACTGATCTTCTAATCTTTAATGGTAAAAGGTATGACTCTCATCTTGATTGTGGAGCACGAAATACAGTATGGTCAATTCCTGCATGTCTTCCTATGTGGACTATTTGATTAGACAAAAATGCTTAATTTAAATCAACATCCTAATAATTTGAGTTTTAGATAAAAAAAGTGCAGCATTGGAGGATAATGCTTTTGTACGCTGAACTTTTATTGCATGTAGGTTAGGAATTTCTGGTATATGATAATCCTTTAGATGCATGATAGATACAATTTACAAACATAGAATACGAGAAATTGAAAGGAAAAAGGATTGTGCAATGGCTTTGATTATCTCATGGATGCAAAGATACGCTTAATTTCTTTTCTCCAGATAATTTTTTGGTTCTTCCAATGGCCAAAAATGAAAGGACTGGAACATGCCTTGCCATGAGCAACGCGGGGCATGTAGGGAACAATTGACGGTTAAAGGCCCGTCTATAATTTATACTTCTCCGAAGTCAAAAGATTCTAAGATGCAGACAACATGAGTTTGATGATGCTTTGTTTCACTATCAGTTAAGAGAAAATCACCAATCATGGCACAATCTAAGCAAGCCGCTCAAAATGGTGTTTTCTAAAGCATAAAAAATAAAAAGCAAAAGATAAAGAGAAAAGAAATACCAGAACATTTCAACTGTACATAGAGAGGAGAACAATAGACACTTTAAAGTAAGTTACTCAATAGCAAAAGAATTGCAAAATCTGAGATGCCAACAAAATTATTCTCAAAAGTTCTCATACTAAACATGAAATAATGGACCCATCAAAAGAGAGGAAATTAATGTACGCATTCTCATATGGTGCCAGTGGAAATTGGGGTTGCTCTTTTGATGCTGTCCATATTTGTGGTCTCATACACAGGCAGACCACTTGAGTAGATACCCAAGTCATAGTTCTGCAACTCAAACAAATCAGAACTTGAATCACTTTCTGCTTCATCATCTAACCCATTGAACTTTCTAAATTCTTTTTCTTCTGATGGATGCTTATCAACCAAATTTCCATCTTTCTCTAAGTTTTGGATCCCAACATTCTTGGGCTTTTCGGATAATCCATTGTTGAGTTTGAACTTCTCATTCAAACAAGATAAATCCATGTTCCTTTTGTCACCCGATACCTCATTTTGCAATGTTGTCGATTTGGCGTTTCCATGGTGCTTTGACAAAAAAGTTGCTTGCTTGTTCTCTGAGTAGCTTCTGAAGTCCTTGTAGCTCTTTGTGGGAAAAGTGTGGGCATATGGAGGTGGTGTCCTAAAACCAGAACTTGAGGAAGAATACAAGGACTTTGTGTCGGTAGAACTTGAGCTTCTAAAATGGCTAATGCTGCTCCTCCTTTTTCTCCTTCCACCAGGGCTTTCATCCTCATCTTTCATGGACTGTGTGGTGGACTTTGATTTCTTCTTTTTGGAACTAGTTTGGCTGAACAATGAATTCAAGAAGCTGGCCAGTTTTCCTCCTGGAGAACTTGGTTTCCTGTGTTTCTTCTCTTTGTAATGTTGCTTTTCCAGTGCATGACTTTGCTGAGGTAGTAAATTTCTCATTGGTAAATCTACACTCTCACTCTTCCGTGCATAGCCATAAGTTGCACCATTATAGCCAGCAGTTTCATTGTAACCTGAGAAATACCTTGCTGCCTCAAAAACATCAATCTCATCAGAATCATTTATGCGATGAAAAGGTTTCTTGTAAAGTTTAGTAGTGTCTGCAAGCCCTGTGATGGACATGGTTTAAACTAGCTTGAAAGTTTCTGATTCGTTGTGTTGTGTGTTTGGAAGTTTGGTCACAGGTGTGAAAGGTATTTGTGGCAGGAGAAGTGCTAGAGAGAAGAGGGTGCAAAGGAAGGATATTGTGGGATTTGTAGATGGAAGGCTTAGAAATGATTGAGACCTAGGGGGAGAAGTGGCTTTATAATAATCAATTACATTGTGCCTTGCATAGTAACGTACGATGAAGAGAGTTTTTGGAGAGACACACATTGATGTGAATTTTTTCCCTTGTTATGTTTGCCCTTTTTTCAATCAGTGTATTAAATTCCGGTTTTATGTCTCATCCATTCGAATCGAGTCCTACTTAATTGTTTTTTTTTTTCCTTAAAACTTTTTTCTCCCTCACTTTTGCTATTATGTTAGCTTGACTCCAGGGAGTCAAATTAGAATATCCTTTGCTTTATTAGAGTTTATATAGTGGTGGTGGGGTAAAGGGAAGCATGCTTTTATCCTTCTCACACCGTTGAAAACTGATGTTCTGTTGGGGATTGTGGGGGCGTAAGCAGCTGTGTTTCCTTGGATTCCATGGTTCTGGTCTATCTTAGTGGGATTGGCTCTCGAGTGGCTGTTGGCTATGGAGTAATGTGTACGTACTAGAGGCTTACATTGCTGAGATAGCATCATCATAGAGTTGGAGAATTTGGTAGGTACCATCTACATTTGGGAGCTTGAAAGTCACTCTTTAAGCATTTTAGGATATAGATATAGCGTAAAGTTAGAAGCACTAATTTGTTTTCTCTAAGACATCCTTGACAGTGATAACTAAATCGACCATATGGACCATTATTATGTAAGATAATTAGCTGGTTCTTCTCATCGAAAGTTTTGGGTTCAGAACATCTATCCTTAGGGCAAACAACATATAGAACAGGAATAGGGATCTCTTGACTCGCAGGCTTGGCTTTGAGTCATTACTGATTGAGCTTAGTGGGTAAGAGGACAGTCTCTCTTAGCTTCTAAAATCATCTTTCTTCTTCTTCTTCTTCTTCTGTTTTCTTTTTTTTTTTTTGGTTTTTTCTTTCTTATTTTTAAGCATGTTGAATAATTTCCTCATGGTGTCAGTTTGAAATTCTAGTGTCCCTTTTAACAGTGTCCTTGCCGGTACACCTCTAATTTTGTTGAACACCCGAAAAACTCAAACTTGACATGAACAACGTGAATGAAAACAGAGTTTGGAAGCAAAGCGTGAATTGCAATCACCTGGATTAAGTTGCAATGGAAGTAAACCTAATTAATAAAGCTAACATGCAAAAATCAATGGGATTACAAGAGAGTACATAGCTTGATTGGAACATAATCAACATACAAATTTTAGCTCCTTATCCCTCCTGATTTCCAGTTAAAACTGCAGGTGCTCCTATTTCTTGTTCCCCATATAGCTTTGGTTGGTGCCAATAACCGATCTTCCCATCAGTCCCCGTTGATAAGGTCATGCAGCTTAGAGAAGAACCCTTTCTTTTACACACATACATACGTAGGTCACAATGAACCTAAAGGTTTTGTATTGAACAACCAGTTCCTCCATGCCTAGTCTTTATCATACAATTTCCAGATACGATTGAAGGATCACACATTGAACTATGATCTATTAAGAAGTCCCACCAAAGAGAAGAAAGAGATTTTGAGTACGATTGGCTGCCTATTAAAGAGTAAAGAAGGTTGGATAAACAAATGAAGTGCTAAACAACCTTTTTCTTTGGAGATATGGGCTTAGATTTTGGCCCCCAACAACCCATTCCTTGGTGTTGGTGAAAAGGGTCTCACAAGGACACGTGTACAGCCATAACTAGCACATGTGCGCAGTTGTCCAATGGCAAGCATACACATATTTCATATTGTTGTCATTTGTCGGCCACAAACTGTTATTAAATGCGTGCATGGGTCAGCTTAGAAGAAAGCCTGACAACATTTGACTCCACGATCATGACAGTTCCTATAAGATTGAGAGGTCTCCGGTTTATTTATTTTTTTTTGGCATGGAACGTTTTCATTGCATGAAAATAGGAATTCAGATCCCTTGTGTTTCTACAAAGCCACTCTCTGCACTCCTGCTTTCACTGTCTTTTAAAGAGTCTGTAATTCATCAACCTTGTGGCCCAAATATCTACATCAATGTTACGCCAAAGAAATTTAAAGATCACACGTTATGGATCATTGTGCTTTTCTTTTATCGATAAATCCATTGAACCCCAAAGTGCATAAGAAGAGAAACTCGGAAAACCTTTTCCTTCTTCTTAAATTAGTTATCGCCGTCTAATGTTTTAAGCTTGACAGGTTTTTAATTTTATTTAATTTCCTCGCATTAAGTTACATGGTTGTAATTGATTTAAATTCAAACTAACTATTCTAATTATTGAATATTTATTTTTTTAATTATTAACTTAAAACATAAATATTTATTTTTAATTATATATATATTACCTTGAAGATAATTTTAACATTAATTATAATTTATCTTTAATCAATTGTTATTAAAGCCTTATAATTATAATATATTATTGATGATATTTTGATAATTTATTATTTTTTATATCGATATAATGAGATTCTAACTTCTTTGTTTAATTGGAGTAAGGAAAAAAAAATTAATGTTATAAAAAAACAAAAATTTTCGGCTAAGAAATAAATAATTATTTTGAGTTGGATTTGATGCGGCTAGATGCTGGTCTGCCCCGATTCAAGCCACGAGGTGAGCCATTGGGATCTCAGCGAAAATGACGGGATTGCAAGAGGGGACTGCACGAGGCTGGCAACAATTTGTCAAGAAAAACATAGATATACGTAAATAATATATCAAATATTTACACAAATTTTATATAAATGATTCATACATATATTATTTTAAAATTTAATAAGTGTAAATTATATTTGATTTTATAATTATCATTTTAAAAAATATTATAGTAATTTAAGAATAGTTATAATATTTTAAATTATTATGATATTAGTAATTTACAAAAAAATTATATAAAAAATATAGTCAATGAATTATAAATGACACACAGGAGTTGTGATTATTTTTTTAAAATAAATTACTTGGTCCCACAAAAAATTATTTATTTTAATAAATTAATTAGAATAAGATATTAAATTAAATATTAAAATTAAATTTTTTTATACCGACAAGTATGAAAATTTTATATTTTAATGTTTGATTCATTAGTCTTATTATAAAGTATGTGTATATAAATTCAATGCATGTAGTGACCTCTACCCACAAAAAGGTTTGAATTTATATTTATAATGATTCACTATTATCGTGATATTAATTTATATATATTTTCTTGGTTAATGCAGTTATTCTTATTATTTATTATAATGATCCTATTTGTATTCCAATGTTGTTTGTTGATAATTTTGTAGATTGAAAAGAAAAAATCCTTTTGAATTTAAGGTGTATGGATATTGATTTGGTTTTATACGAAGATCAACCACTTACTCCTAAGGAATTAATTACGCTAACTCAAAGAGCTACTTATGATAAGTGAGAGCGATCCAATTGCATAAACTTAATAATTATTAAGTCCCATATCAATAAAAGTATAAGGGGCTCTATTCTTGATATATATAAATTCAAGGATTTCATGAAAACTATTGAGGAACAATTTGTGAAATCACATAAGACATTGACTAGTACCCTAATGAAGAAATTTTCAAGAAAGAACTTTAACAGTTCTAAAGGTGTACGTGAGCACATTATGAAAATAAGAGACATTGCTTCTCAACTTAAGTCTTTGAAGGTTGACATATCTGAGACCTTTCTAGTACACTTTATCCTGAATTCTCTTCCTCCTGCATATACGCCTTTCATGATATCATATGACACACATAAGGAACATTTGGTCAGTTAATGAGCTTTTGACCATAAGTGTTCAAAAGGAGGAAAGAATGAAGCATGAGGGTATGGAAAGTACTTATTTTATGAATAAAGAAAAGACAAAAGATAAATAGGATAAAGATACTTTATATTAGAAGAAAAATGTAAATGTTCCATTGAAAAAAACTGACAATAAACATGTATATTTCTTTTGCAAAAAACATGGACACATGAAAAAGGCTTGCATTAAATACAAGACATGACTAGAAAAGAAAGATACTCTTATTTATTTAGTGTATCATCAATCTCTTTTTCCTAATACTTTAAATAATACATGGTGGATTGATTCTGGTATTACAATCCATGTTACAAATACTATGTAAGGCTTTCTCGAGCCGAGGAAGTCGAAGCAAAATGAGGAAGACATTTATTTAGGAAATCAGATGCATTCTTATGTTGAGGCTGTAGGGACTTATTGTTTGGTTTTAAAAGCAGGATTTGTTTTAGATCTTTAAAAAACTTTTTATGTTTCATCATTTTCTAGGAATTTAGTTTTTATTTTTAAATTAGCTTGTGTTGGTTATCAATTTGTTCTTAAGAACTACAATTTTAGTATTTTACAAAATCAAACTATTATTGGTTCTGGATATATAGTTGATAGTTTATACAAATTCGACTTAAACTTCACTCACGAATGCAATACTACATTACATAACAATATTGGTATAATATGATGTCTTGTTAATGAGTGATTTTCTTAATTATAATATAAAAGATTAGGTCACATCTCTCAAGAGAATAAAAAAACTAGTAAATGATAGAGTTTTAACAACTTTTGGCTTTGTAGATTTTGGTAGTTGTATGGATTGCATAAAGGGTAAGCAAACCAACAAGAATACTAAAAGTGTTAAGAAAAGTTCATGAATTCTTAAAATTATACATACATATATCTGTAAACCATTTAATACTCTTTGTATCAATAGTCAAAGATATTTTATCTCATTTATTGATTACCATAGAAGATTTATGTATATTTACTTATTATTTGATAAAGCTGAAGCAATTGATGCTTTTAAAACATATAAGGTTAAAGTAAAGAAACAAAAGGATAAAAAAATTAAAATTTTAAGATCTGACAGAGGTGGATAGTATTATGGAAGATATACAGAGATGAGACAACAAAAAAGTCCATTTGCTAAGTTTTTTAAAGAGGAGGGTATTATTGCACAATATACACTCTAGGTACACCTCAACAAAATGGTGTAACTGAATGAAGGTTCCATATACTTATGGATATGGTAAGAAGCATGATCAGTAATTCTGATCTTCCATTAAGTTTATGGAGTGAAGCCTTAAAAACTATAGTATATGTCTTAAAATTTCCATTGAAAGTTGTTCCTAAAACACCATTTGAATTATGGAATAGATAGAAACAAAGTCTACAACATATGCATGTATGAGGTTATCTTATAGAAGTGAGGGTTTATAATCCTTAGTTAAAGAAATAAGATCATAGGACAACTAGTGGATTGTTTATAGGCTATACAGTAAACACTAAGGGATTTAGATTTTATTATCCTTCAAATACACATAAAATTGTTGAAGTTAGAAATGCAAAATTTCTTGAAGATTTTAAGTTTAGTAGGAGCAAGTTTCCTTGAAATGTGCAATTTAAGAAAAGTATAGATTCTATTAAAATTCCCATAAACACTAAAGGTTTTGTTGTTGTTCAAGAAGATTCATATGAAAACATTGAAGAAAAACAAATTAAAGATTAAGTGCCCAATGCAGTATAAGGAAATGAAGATCTTGTGGTATTACAACCACATGATAAAAATCTACAAAATGAAGGGCTAAAGAAATCCTTAAGATTAAAGAGATATGCAATTCCTGATGATTATCTTGTATATCTACAAAAGGTTGATGTCAATCATAAAGATGATCCTTGCACCTTTTCAAAAGTTATGAAGTTTGAATTGTGGTATAATGCCATAAAGGAAGAAATGGAATCTATGGCTAATAATCAAGTTTGGGACATTGTTAAATTACTGGAACAAGCTGTGGCTATTAGCTACAGATGAGTTTACAAAAAGGGACTTTTTTGGTCATACTGAGAGATACAAGGCTGGATTTGTGACCAAGGGTTTCATTCAAAAAGAAGGTATTGACCACTATGAAACCTTCTGTCCAATTTGAAAGAAGGATTCATTTAGAGTCATCATAACTTTAGTAACTTATTTTGATTTAGAGTTACATTAAATGAATGTAAAAACTGCTTTTTTAAATGAGGATATTAAGGAAGAAGTATACATGAGTCAACCTGAGATTTTTAATGTTAATAAAGAAAGTCACATTGTATGAAAATTTAAGAAATCCATATATGGACTCAAGCAAGCCTTTCAATAATGGTATATAAAATTCCACAATATCTTAGTCTCATATGCCTTTACAGAGAATGTTATGGATCGGTCTATATACCTTAAGGTTAGTAAGACTTGAATGAATTGAGACATAAAGTTTTTCATTTAATAAATCTTGTCTCGATAAAGTATATAATTAAAAATTCATTATTGTTGTGATACATGAAAGAAAATGTTTCTAAAAGTGTTGTATAACTGTTATAATCTATGTATAAAAATTTTTAATTATGAAAGATAGAGTTTCAAACTAGTTAGTATGAATAGTATATATAATGACCATTATTAAGAGTATCACTTGTTTTTAATTATGTAGATCAAGTGGGAGAATGTTGAAATTATTTTTAGAGTGATGCATATGATTAAAGATAAATATTTATTTTTTAAGGTGATAAATAAATAAATAAATATTCATTAATTAGAATATCTAGTTTGAGTTTAAATAAGTTACAACCAAATTTTTTTGATGGAAGAAAGTTGAATAAAATTTAATAACTGAAGTGATCCTTAGCCTGACTTATAAAAGGAAAAGCTTATGAACTATCAATGCATGTTTATAAAAATATCAAAATATAGGCTAGAAAGTTTAATTAATATTATAAAATTCACATTTTTGCAACTATAATTTATATTTATTAATTATTAATTAATATAACGAGAATTACGTTAAATTTACATTTTATAATTATTTTCTAACCATTTGGACGGTACAAATCTTTTCTTCTGGGCTTGTCGGGCTTGACAATCAACATAGTGACTGGAGCCTTTGGTTTTGCTATGTTTTATCCTATATTATTCGCGTGGAGAGAGCAAACTGATATTAGGGAAGAGCAGGAAATGACTTGTATGCAGGCAAATACTTGTTTGATTGGTAAGTGCACCAGCTTGCCTGCCACTAGTGCTACTTATACACCTGTTTAACAAAGGACATGCAAACTAAAGAATTTGATTTTCAAAAAAGTTTGAAGAAAAGCGAAACAGAGAGAAGGTAAAATAAATATAATTAAAAATTTTAATAAATTAAAATCTACTTTATATTTTTTTCACAAGTATTTATAATAAAATTTACCTACTATATAGAGTGTGGAATGAACTCAAAATTAGAAAAATCTTGTGGCATATTTCATATACGTATTTGCACTACTCACCACTCATCACTGATTTTCTAAATTTAGTCTCTGCATGTGAGTTCCATTTTCCATAATAAGGATTTATGCATTTTATTCATTTGGAAACGGATTAATTGAGTTTGTGTGGTTTTAGACTTGGTTTGGAGGTAATTCAAATGGGTCAAAAGTTCAAGTAGTTAACTACTTTCTAGTCAACATTGTTTATCTTTTAGTCCATACCAACTTCTATACCTGCATGTCTCTTATATTACAAGTTTTCATGGAATCTGTTCGAGTGAATTGAATATTATATGAATATAGTATTTTAATTTTAAAAAATCGTAGTCAATGTGTAGAAGTACGCAATATATTTGGATTATTGCAGAATACTAATATGCTTTTAAGTGAGAAGGAATTTCTTCTTCATATTTTGTTTAATTGCAAATAAGACACAAAATATTATAAATTTCATGACATGAAAGTTTAATATAGATACACTATTCACCTTCGTTTTTCAATATTGAAAAGCAAGAGATTTTTACATGAATCCAGTCCATTATATGATTATTAATTGAAAAGTAATTCTTTCAGTTTGTACTGAAATTTTGCTTTCAAAATGATTATTAATACACATCAAAATGTTGGTACGAAGGAAATTGAGATAAGTCACATGGAAGTTCAATAACTTTAATCATTTAGTTTATATTAATTTTTTTTCTATATTGGCATGTCACTCATAAAGTATTTCCTTTTGAGTAAATTAAGTATTTTACAAATATAATCAGCTACATTTTGAAGGTTTTTCTTTATTTGTGGAAAGTCACCTTTCAAGATATTATATTATATTGACCCATCCTTCATTGGACTAATTTCTTTCTCATGTTTTATTTAATTACAAATAAGACAACATTTTCTAAATCTCAAACTGTAAAAATTTAATATCGACAACTACATCCCTACATTTTTCAATATTAAAAAGTAAGATATTTTTACTTGAATTAATTCTATCATATGATTATTAATTAAAAAAGATTGCTTAGTTTTTAGTGTGTATTAGAATTAGAACCTTGGATTTGAAACTGAGAACTCAAATTAGTAGTTCTGCTCTCAGAAAGTGCAATTGCACATTAAAATTTTAGTAGAGCATGTTTGATATACTTGGATTAAACAATAAAGATACCTTGATTGGACAAATAGATTTCTAGACCCAAGAAGCAATTCTTGCTTCCCAAGTTCATCATTTCAAATTATTTTTTTCATCTCAATTTTGACTTAATGGATAAGGTTTCAATCATCTCCAATGATCATAAGATTATTAACATAGAGGGAGATATAAAGGACATGTGTAGCTTTAACCTCAATATAAAGAGTTATTTTTGTCAAACTCTTAGTGAAGCCAAATTTAAGCAAGTGAGTATGCATTTTGCTATACCATGACCTTGGTGCTTGTTTAAGCTTATGTAGGGCCTTTTTAGGAAGATAAACCTTTTTTTTTTAAATTTAGTAAAACCTGGTGGTTGTTCAATGAATATTTCTTCCTGTAAAATGCCATTTAGAAAGGTAGGCTTGACATCCATTTGATGAACTGGCTATTGTTTATGAGCTGCCATAACTAGAAGGAGTTTTATGGTATCTAATTTGGCCATAAGAGCAAAGGTGTCAATGTAATTGATTCCTAGTTACGGTGAGAATCCTTTCGTCACTAGTCTAGCATTGAGCTTATATAAGGTGCCATATACATTTGGCTTTGCTTCAATGATTCACTTAACTTTAATAACCTTTTTACCTTTTAGTTTAGACACAAGAATCCAAGTTTGATTCTTTTCATTTGCATTCATCTCCTTTTGCATTATAGCTTTTTAGCCAAAGATTTTAGAAGCTTATTTATATTTTTTTTGTTTTATATAAAACTCATTACACCTTTCATATATATATATATATATATATATCAGTCAATGGGCTTGTACCTCTAATGTGAGGGTCATCAGTGCCTTCATCCTTTAAAGAATCAAATTTTGGGATTATTGGATATTATGACCTTGATGTTCAAGTCATATCATTGCTAAGTGATGATTTCTCCCAATTTCATTTCCTAGTTCCATCAAATTTCAAGTCTCTACTAATTAAAACTTTGTTTGTGACAAGATCTTACACTTTATAAGTATGAGGTGTATTTTTATAGTTAATAAATACTGATGTAGAGCCTTTGTGATCTGATCTGCTTCTTTTCCCTTGAGACACATATTTGTAACAAAGACTACCAAACACTTTTGAGATGTGAAAGAGATGGCTTGACATCATGCTTTATATGGAATGAAGACTTTAAGTGCTTTAGTAGGTAGTTTGTTTAACAAATAAATTGAAGTTGTAGTTGCCTTAAACCAAAAGAGCTTTAGTAGTCCCTCCTTTCCTAAAAGACATATGATCATTTCCATAATTGATCTATTTTCCCTTTTACTCACTACATTTTGTTAATGTGAGTAAAGGATCATTAGTTATTGTTGGATGCCTACGATAACAAAAATTTGCTTAAATGACTCAAATGTATATTTAGAACCATTGTTAAACCTTATAGCCTTGATTGCTTCTCAATCTAGGCCTCAAACCTGTGAAAGATTGATGACACCTCACCTTTCTGTTGGAGAAAAAAGATCTAGGTATACCTAATGATATCATCAATGAAGATTATATAGTATTTGTTCCCATTTAGTGATATAGATTTCATAAGACCACAAAAGTCACTATGTAAAAGTTGCAACTTTTCTTTAGCCTTGAAAATGACATTTCTAGGAAAAGGAAGCCTAGATTGCTTCCTAAGTTAACAAATGTCATTGACACACTTATATTTTATGATGTCTGGTAAGTCATGCATAAGATTTCTTTTTTGCATTTTTTGGAGACCTACATACTGGAAATGCCTAAGTCTTTTATGTCAAAGCACTAATTCCTGAGCTAAAGTAGATAATGCAAGATTATAAACCTTGTTTGCATCCAAATGAAATGTTTTATGCCTAATAGCCATTTTGAGTAGTTAATTGCCTCTTATATCTAAGATTATACATAATATATCTTTGAATAATAAGCCATAACCTTTCTTAAGCAACTGACTTACACTAAGTGGATTATGACTTACATTAGATACATACAAAACATCTTAAATCATTTTAGTACTTGCATTAATATAAATGACAACATCTTCTCTTCCTAGAACATAAATGAGTTCCTTATTTTCAATCCTAACTTTAGATTTGAAGGAATTATCAATTTCCTTGAAAATTTATAGGTTTAGTGACATGTGGTTGGTGCAGCCACTGTTAACAAGCTAGATGACATTCTTTTATTGTTAAAGATGGATGCAACAATAAATAGCTACTCCTTAGTTGTTTGTTTATCAATTATCTAAGCTTATTGTTACTTATGAGAGTACTATTGTTGTTGCTTTCATCTATGCTAATATATCCTCTTAGAATATCTTTTCTTGTTGCAAACTTTGCATATAAGATCAAGTTTCTTCTAGGAGAATTTAAACAAATGGTTAGTTATTTTACAATAATCACAAGGTGCATATTGTTTCTTACCACCTGACTTTAAGGTTTCCTTTGATTTCCTTTTATATTTGCCTTGTTGTCATTTGTTGTGCTAAGGTTTCTATTGGTGCTTTACTATAAAAACACCCTTTGCTACCTTTTCTTGCCTTAGTAACCTTTTTGGGTCTTGTGCTTCAAAAGCATTGATAAGCTTAGGCAAACCAATATTTATAAGGTCCTTAGAGTATTCTAAAGGAGATTTTTTCCTGAAACCTTTATGAAACACTCATTAACAACTTTTGTATAATGTTTTTATTAGGAAAGTCCTCCCTTATGATTCTAATAAGATTAACAACCTTAAGAAGTCTATTCTTGTATTTTTTGATGGGCTCTACCTCCTTTATCCTTAAGAGTTCAATTTTTTTTTTGAAGTTAAAGAGTTGCATATTTATGGTCTTTTCACTCCTAGAAAACTCCATTTTTAATCTCTTCCATACTTATTCGGTTATCTCACAAGTCATTATCTTGTTGAAAATGGTTTTAGACATTATAAATAGATGTTAGTCAATACTTTATATTGCTTGCAACATGTTCACCATGAAATTTGATTTGTGCCAAATAGTGCAATTAGCTATTAAAACAAACCCTTTTTGCTTTAGCCACTTTTAACTTGTAGATTTTCTTAAGAAGTGCAATTTACAATTCATGAAGCTGTCAAACTCAAAAGCTTGGTTATAATAACCAGACATTATTTCATTTTGTTTGTTTTCTTCTTTCTTTCCCTCTCTCAATGTAAAACTTATAAGTTCATAAATGAGTGAGAGATTGTTTTTTGTTTTGTTGCAAAATAGCATTTATTATAAGCAACACAAATTATAAATTTAAATTTGAAATGTTGACTGTTACTTGATTTACTCAACATAATAATTTTTTTTTAAAAAAGGACAATTGTTAATTAGCCAGTATCATGACAATTGATAAAGAAGCGTTAATCCATTTGTCAACTTTTTTTAAAAAAACCAAATTTCTAGCAAATTTAACCTATTAATTTCCATTACTTTTCTTTTATGTTTTATTACATTGAGAAAAAAAAAGAAGTAAATTGCCCATTTTATGATAATGAAAAATGCGAAGTTATTTTTCTTAAAAACAATATGTAGAACTAATATTAGACCCATTTCATGTCTCTTTTTTATTGTTTATTATATTGGCCAATGACTTTTGGCTTACCATAAAAGACTTCTAAATGAATTATTCTTATATTAGCATATATTGTATCTAGTCTATCATTAAAGGATTTATTTATTATTACTTTTTTATTTTAAAATTCCTCTATAACATACCCATCACACGTTTGTTTCTATTATAAAAATGAATCATTATTAGAATTTTTTAATAAAAAAATTCAATATGTACAATTAAAGTAAGATTTTAACTTTATAATATATACTTACAATATAGATAACCAATTGTCAAGAGGTAAGAGATATTATTGTCAATCACGACCTAAATTTGAATGGTTAGGAATTATGGTATAAATGCAATTAGCAAGAGGGATTGAAAGGAGGTCTAGTGACCATTTTCCTTAATGTTGAAGCCCTTAAAATTAATACACAATAAACATATCATTGAAATTTTCTTGAAATTTGATGTGAACCCTATTAGTCAAAGTCAAAAAACTCACAATGTAATGTTATATAAAATCCTAAGAAAATAAAACCAGATTTATAAGATATTAATCACCTTGACCTTAAATTTTAAGAATCAAACCAATGGTATGAAAGAAAAATATAAACACCACACTTTAGAAAAAAAATAAATTTGTGAGAAATAAGTTGGGTTGAATGTCATAAGAACAGTTAATTTTGATAAGTTTTTTAGTTCTTAAAAGAAGTGAAAGATAAAATTCTTTTCATTTTACCTAATGATTTACCCTATGCAATAAAGAAATCAAGCATATTCATAAGCTAAATTAACAACCTTTGAGATAAAAACAAATTTTCTAAATAAACTGATAACAAATTTACTCATTTTTTTTAGGAGTTGTTGTAAAAGTTCTTAGAATCATTTAACACATACTCATTTAGTATACTTATTCATTTAATAAAGCTTCAACCTATATTAAAATATATTTTGTCATTCTTTAAGCTTGAATTATTTTTTTTGGCCCAAACTTACAATTAGCTTGTTAAGTGTTTCTTTCATCTTTATAGCTATTAAGTGTGTCATTAACCCTTCTTAAATGCTTAATAGATCCTTGGAAGCCTCTTATGGACTCTTCCATGGATTTCGTCATTTCCCTTCTCATAAAAATAATTCATCCTTGAATCATCACTTGCATTAAAAAGAAAAAGATTAAAAACTTTAAATGTTATACCCATATTATATTTATTAAGAAGGTTCAACTTATATACATTGTCATTAATTTGTGTGACCACTTAAAATGAATTGTCTCTTGTAGGCTATAACTTTTAACACTTTTGAGTTAATAATCTTTCCTCATACACATGCACCTAAACCCAATTACTAGGTTCAAACACCATATTCTTTTTCTTTTTATTGACATATGATGTATATTGCTTAATTCATTTTGCAATTAATTGTCACATGTTCTTATACAACTTCTTCACCATTTTAGCCTCATGTTCACCATCTAAACTGTCATACTAATCAACAAGTTAAGACATTAAATCAAATAAGTTAAATGATTAATACTATGCACAATTTCAAATGAAGAGCACCTATTAGTAGAATGAGCACTTGTATGATATGTAAACTCTATATGTGGCAAACATTCTTCACACATTTTCAAATTCATTCAAATAATAACATGTAACAAAGTAGAAATAGTTTAATTAACTATCTTAATTTATTCATTTGTCGATGAATGATAAGTAGTTGAGAACAATAGTTTGGTAGCTTAAAAACTTTATATTTTGGTCTAAAACAATGCTTTAAGGTATGTTATGCAATTGTATGACCTCTTCAAAGAAAAATTTAACTATATTGTTTGCATCATTAGTTTTATGATGTAAGATAAAGTGAGTCATTTTTGAAAACCTATTGACAATAACAAATACAAAACTTTACCCCTTTTTGACCATTAGCATAAAGTATATAGATAAATCAAACCTTTCATACGCATTCTTAACATCTTGTTTCATGTGTAGTTGAAAGAAATGCTCAACTAAAACATTTAGGATTTTCCTAACTTTGGAATGATCCATTAGACCACATTCATGTACTTTTTTTTATAATTAACTCACTTGAGGAACTTATAGGCACAACTAAACAATTTTCCATGAATAAGAAACTCTCACGCTTATAAAATTTCTCAAAGGTCAACTTCTTTTTATCTTATATACATTAAAAAAAGCTAGGATCTTTCACATATAAATCTTTAATATATTTAAATCCTAACAATTTTTGTACTAAGTGTAGAGATAAGGACATATCTTTGAGATAATACATCAATTGTCACATTCTTGTTACCTCGTTTACATTTGATGACATAGAAAAAGGTTTGAATAAATTCGACCCATTTGGCATGTCCCTTGTTTAACTTCCCTTGTCTCTTTAAGTGCTTCAAGGATCTATGGTTAGCATGGATAAAAAACTCCTTAAACCAAAGGTAATGCTAACATATCTTTAAAAC
This sequence comes from Kandelia obovata, assembly GCA_021464305.1. Classification (NCBI taxonomy): domain Eukaryota; kingdom Viridiplantae; phylum Streptophyta; class Magnoliopsida; order Malpighiales; family Rhizophoraceae; genus Kandelia; species Kandelia obovata. The sequence goes on from CM038488.1 coordinate 2,826,360, forward strand.
CTTTATAAATACATATATCTTCTTATTATTAATGAGATAATTAAAGGTTACTTCACTTAGTTTGCCATTGAAGTAGAAAATTAGTCACTTTTTCTACATCAAAACAACTCAAATTCCAATATCTAAAGTATCTCACTCAATCTTAACAATTTAGCAAAGTTAGGTAAAACAAGTAAGAGTGTAGAACTTAATTTTTGATCAAATTACAAGTTTTGTCTTGATTACTATCCTATTGAAAACCCACATTATTTTTAACAACCTTAGTGGTGTAACAATGGTACAAAAGTTCCTAACAAAACTCTATAAAAATTAGCTAGACTATGAAAACTACGAACATCCTTAATTGACTCAGGTGTAGACCAACCACAAATTACCTTAACCTTTTCCTTGTTAACTTCAACACCCCTAGCACTTTGAACATAACCAAGAAATATGATTTAATTAATGCAAATTGAACATTTCTTGAGATTAGCATACAATTTCTCAAAACATAAATGATTAAGATGCTTATCTAAATTTTTATTATAGACCTAAATATCATCAAAATATACAACCATAAATTTATCAATAAATGCATTCAAAATATGGTTCATCAATCTCATAACAATACTTGGTGCATTAGTGACACCAAATGACATAATAATCCATTCAACAAACCATACTTAGTTTTCAAAGTTATTTTCCACTTTTTGCCCTTTTTTATCCTAAATTGGTAGTTTTCAAATCAATTTTGAAAAAGATATATGAACCATACAATTTATATAACATGTCATCTAATATAGGTATGCAATGATAATAAGTTATAATGATTTTATTGATAGCTTGATAGTCAACACACATCTTCTAAGTTTCATCCTCTTTAGGCACAAATAATACTGGAACTACACATAAAGTCATGCTTTCCCTTATACATCTCTTTGTCATAAGCTCCTTAACTTGTCTTTGAAGCTCTTTATCATGAATGAATTCAATTTGATGTTCAATTGCCTAAAAGGTGGCAAACTTCTTGATTTTTTTGGGAAAAACATCATCAAATTACTACAGAAGAGAAACAATAACACTAGGCAAAGAAGGTTTAATCTCGTTAGTGTTAAAATAAGTCTCTTTATACAAAAGTAAAATCATATGTTATTTCAAATAAAAATCTCTTTTAACATCACTTTCTTTTTTATATAAACTCTAGATTTTTCTCTCTTACCTTTTTCCTTATTTTCTCTTGGTCTTATCTCTTATCTCTTTTTTCTTTCCCTTTTTTCTCCTTTTAATGTTAATTTCTTTATTTTTCTCCTTTTAACATTAATTTCTTTTTTTTTTTCTCTTATTATCTTTTTTAATTGCCAATCAATCTTCATAACCTTTTTGAGGTGTCAAAGGTATAGAAGTAAACAAAATATGTGAAATATGCATGGGTATAATATCACACAAGACCTTATCAGTATATTCCTAATAATAAACAATATTAACACTTGCTTATTTACCTCAACGTCCTTACATTCATTCAATCATTGACACTTATATGGCCTAAGGTGCTTCATGGTAAGTAAATTAAGTTTTTCAACAAGAGCAGTCATGCTGCATACCTTATTTTTGATATGATATCATATATAGAAGATATTATCTTTTTGCACTTCATCATCTTCCTTACTTTGTACACCCCATTATTGTCTAGCCACCAACATATCTTCCTTAATGGGGTACTCCTCTCCTTTACTTGTATCCTCCAATGGTGATATGGAGTCATCATTCAACTTATTTTTGGTTTTAATATCACCATTATCCCTTAATACCATGATACAATTATTTTGGATACTTAAATGTAATATGCCATAATCTTAAACACTTAAAACATTTAACATATTTATTTTTATTAGGTTGGGAATTAGAATTACTTTTCTCCTTATGGGGACTCAATTCCTTACTCTTGCAAGATTTAGTTTTGGGCTTGTAATTAACCGTCTTTTCCCTTTTGCTCTAAACTATGTAGTGGAACCTGAATTCTATCTAAACTATGTTGAACCCTTTTTTTTTTAGTTATCTATCAACTTTCATCATTATGTCCACCATATCCTTTAACTGCATATAATGTTGTAATTTAACTACATTGGTAATGTCTTTGTTCTGCCTTTGCAAGAATTGAGACATTGTTGCTTATCTATCATCCTTTACATTAGTTTGAATCAAGGTAATTTATATCTTTTTATGGTAGTCCTTTGCACTTTTGGTGCATTGAGTAAACCCTTGCAAGTTTTGGTATAAATCCTTACAATAATGATTAGGAATAAACCTCTTCCTCATAATTGTCTTCATCTCATCTAATGTATCAATAGGCTTTTTATGGTTCCTTCTCCCAGTTAAAATAAGTTGATCCTACTAAATAACAATATAATTAGTAAATTTAATGGCGATAAATTTTACCTTTTTCTCTTTAGAATAGTTGTAGCATTTAAAACCAACTTAACCTTCTTTTTCCATTATATGTAGACTTTAGGATCATTTTTTTCATTTTAATACTACCCAAATAATGGTCATAAGTGTCTCACCTTCTAAAATCTCTTTAACCATTTCTTTTATTAGGAATTTTGAACAAAGTGGTGAGATTATCAAATTTATCATCTTTACGATCATAGCCACATCTTTCTTGTCTTTTTGCATTAAAAATCTCTTAGCCCTCATGCTTATTTTGTAACTATGTTATTATATTGACTTACTCCTCCATTTTATCTCCCATATTATCAAATAAAATGTTAATGCGCTCAAATTATTACCACATGACTTTGATCATAAACAACATATCATTATCTCCCTTATTAGCTACATCTTTTTCTTTAAAGGACCTCATATTAATTTTGCATAAAATGGCTAGGATATCTCACAAAACATTACCTCATGTGTTTCACTTAAAAATGATATCACATACCTTTGTGTTTACACTCTTTAAGGTTTTTTTCCAATATATATTTACACTTTTTTCTTTTACTACTCAAATTTTCTCTTTCATCTCTTTAAAAAACTAAATAAGTTAAATCAAGAGTATTAATTTTGAACAAAAAAAACTCATAAAATAAAGTAAACAAGATAAAATTGAACTAATTAAAAACAAGAAGTTAGAAAATGAAAAAGAAACATAAAGTAAAAAATAATTAATAAATTAGACTTAAAGAACACAAGTTAAAGAGATAAACCTGAATGACATGTTTTGATGATAAAAAAAAAGAAAATAGATTACAGAATCATAGTTGAGCCATAAAATTATATCATTTTTTTTACTACTTTGACCACATCTTTTAACTTTTGCCTCAATTACTCAAATTTAACTTTTTTTTTATTTCAATACTAGATACAAAATAAAAATAAAACACTTAAAAACAATATATGAGATTAAAGATAACACTTTTTGATGATTATGTGCTTAAACAAACAAACAATGTAAGAAAGATTGCAAATGGACAAATTTTAGTGTTTAAACAATAATGCGCTCAATACATGAACTAAATAAGAAAAGAAAACAAAAAACTCAAGGTAACAAATTAAAAAATTAATTGAACTAACCTAATTTATAGTAAAGTTCTAATATTAACTAATATGAATCTCATTGATATAACTAAGAAACCTATGATGTAATCATATATAAAACTTAAGAAAAGTCAAATCAAAATTAGAATATATGAATGACCCTTATCTTATGCTTTAAGAAGTTGAATTAATGGTCTATAAGAAGGATATGAATGTTATATTCCAAAATAGAACAAATTTAAGAGTAATAACTCAAGTGGAATGTTGTCATAAAAATTAATTTTTAATATTTTTTTTTAGTTTTTGAAAGAATAAAAAGAGAAAATTTTTATTTTTATTTTATTTAATGATCTATCTTTTGTAATAATAAAATCAAACTTATTTATAAATTGAACTAACAACTTTAAAGATAAAGATAATTTTTTAAAATAAGTTGACAACAAATTTATCCTTATATTTTTTAAGAGTTATTATATAAATTCTTAAAATAACTTAACACAAATTCATTCAATATACTTTTACAATTAATAATGTATCGACCCACATTAAAATATAATTTTTCATCCTTAATATTTTTTGACTTTATTTTTTTTATCTTTTTAACTTTTAAACATATCTTTATTTCTTCTGAAATATTCAATGAATATTTAAAAGTTTATCATACCTCACATGTTTTATAAATCTCATAAAAATTTAATTTTTGATAGAAGTTGAAATTGCTATATAAATAAAAATTAATAATTTATAAAAAATTATTACATAAATAAAAATTAAAATTTTTGAAACTTCGATAATATATTTTCATAATATAAAGTACCGGTTGCCTAGAGGCGGAAGATATTATTGTCGATGGGCACCGAAATTTGCAGGGTTAAAAATCATGGTATAAATGCGATTTCCGAGAGAATTGAAAGGACGAGCGGTGACTTTTTGCCCCGACGTTGAAACTCTTAAAATTGGTGCAAGGTAAACAACGTATGATTGAAAATGTCCCGAAATTTAAAGCGAATTTTAATTCTTGATAATTTAATTTCGAACTAATTTTCTATGTGAGATTTTCGCACTGCCACCCTTTTATCATCCAAAGTTTCATGATCGTAATTAACTAAAACTATTATTACTAAAACTTTAGGGCAACACACAGTGATCAGTTTTGTGGTTTAGTGGCAGATTTATTGTAGTCTTACTTCCATATCAGGGGCTCTTAATCTGTAATATTATATGGTAAAACTAAAACATCATATTTGTTGCTCATTGTTAACCTGATCAAACCGTCTGGTCGAATTAGCAAAACTAGAAATTGTTCATACCTCTGATTCTGTTCAATGGTACATAAAAAAAAAAAAAATCACAATCGTTTTTGCCCATAGCAGGAATTTTGTTTAAGATGCAAGTTTACAACTATTGGCACATCGCCATTGTTAAAAGTAGTTTTTGCATTTGATGCAAGAAAATCAGGTTTTGAAAAGCTTCTTGTCATAATTAGGCAAGAGAAAAAAAAAAGAGCATCGATTGGAGAGAGAAAGAGTGGGGCCTTGGATTGCTTGTGACAAAAGCTGAAAATAGTATGAGATTTGGTTTTCGTCGTTTAATTTAGGGGATCACACCCGGGCAGGTTGTGAGGAATAGAGGTCGAGACTTTTAGAACTTTCACTTGAATTTCAAAGAAACATTAAATTATCTGATTATGCTATTTCAACAATACCTGTTGATTTGTACCTATGATGTCGATATGGAGACTTTAGCTTGGATAACGAAGAAATCAACCTGCACCTATTAAATTGATGTTAATATATATATATATATATATATATTTCTTCCAAACCCATCGAAAATTCACACAATGTGCACGGACAAAAGCTCAAACTTTAGTATATTAGTAATTGGTAACAACAAATAACCTTAGAAATATTTATTTTATAAAGTTTTAGTACTCAAATAAAAATTATAAAATAGTTGGAAAATAAGAAGAAGAAAAAAAAAAAGAAGGGAAGAGACTGGAATGATCACGAACAAATGCCTGAAAAATCAAACAAAAGATTCCCAACAATTAAGGCGAATTTGCCTCCTGCCCTTTTCCATTGAGTTGCGTGTCCCACCTCAACTCTTGGACCAACGCATTGAAATCAGAGCAAGACGATCCACCTTCTTTAACAGCATTCCTTGCCATCTCTGCCAGCTTCCTTGCTCTGCTTCTCATTTCCTCTGCTTCTTCACCCACCATAATTCGATTGATTGCCTTCTCTATGTTTCCACTCTTGACGTAGTCCCCGTGCAGTCTCACCCATTGCTTCGCACCAACACTGACCCCAGTTTTAAGAACGTCAGTCACCAATTTCTCGTTATAGAATTGCTCGGCGAAAAAGGGCCACGCGGCCATTGGCTTTCCGGCAGCTATGCATTCAAGAGTGGAATTCCACCCGCAATGAGTCACAAATCCGCCAACTGCTTGGTGGTCAAGAATCAAAACCTGTGGCGCCCAGCCCCGAACGATGAGCCCCCTGCCTTCCATTCTCTTCTCAAATCCTTCTGGCAGCCACTCTTCTTCGTGTTCCTGGTTCACCTTGTTCTTTCTAACAACCCATATGAATTGCTTCCCGGAGGATTCCAGTGCAACCGCAATCTCCTTAAGCTGAGAGGAAGTGAAGTTGGCTATGCTGCCAAAGCAAATGTAAACAACCGAATTGGGTTTCTTGCAGTCGAGCCATTCCAGGCAATCGTGTTCATTGATGGACGCTTCTTTTCCTCTTTCTACTTTATCTTCGATCTCTCTGTTGCATAGGGAAACTGGGCCTATGTGCCAAGCTCTTCTGCCCAAAGCATTCCTGTAATAATCAGCGTAAGCCGGCTCCATCTCGTAGAAACTATTGACAATCACTCCAAAGCTCTTTAATTCCGACTCTTTGGATGCTTTTATTAACTCGGTAAAGCCATTATCAAGGCCCAGCCTCATAAAGTCTGGCAATTGACTTCTTGTGAATTTGATGTCTCCCGGAAGATTAGGAACGGCGAATGGCTCTGAATCCGACGAAACCTTCTTAAAAGGCTCGTACAATCTAATGGACTCTCCGGTGGACAAAGAAAAGAAACCTGTGCCATGGAAAACCAACCTTGGAATCCCAAATTTAGCAGCAGCATCAGTAGCCCAGGGAAAGAACATGTCAGCTACGAGACAGTGAGGGTTGACTTCTCGCAGGAGCTTCTCCAGAGGGCCCTGGAGCATGGCCGTGGCTGCGAAAAATCTTTGGATCAAGTCTCGACCATTTTCAAGCGAAGTGATGGAGTCCACGTTTTCGCATCCCTCTGGCAGTCCGGCCTCTTTCAAACGGAGCTCAACGATCCGGATGTCAATATCGAAACCCATATCTTTGGTTCTTTGAATTGTCTTGGACAAGAAAGGGGCGTTTAGAGGGGTAGTGATGATGGTGGACTTCAGGCCTCGAGAAGCAAATAGCTTGGCCATGTCCACGGTTGGTATTGTGTGGCCAGGAGCCATGAGCGGAAAGAAAAAGATGTGCAGCTGCCGAGCCATACTCCCCATATCGTTGTTCGTTCTATCTACAATTGGTAAGAGCTGAAAGACTAGGGAGTAAAAGAAAGATGACAGACAACTTGTGCTTGTTCACTGCAATGGAACGGAATTTTAAAAGCAAATTCAAATGCAAATGCTTGTGTTTTGACTGATGCATTCCAAAGCCCCGCCAGCTACTACTTAGTGGGTTTTTGTAACTTTCAACGAAAGGGCGTACAAGAATCAATCAAAGAATTTGGTTGCTTTTGTCCTTCCGCCATCCAAAGTGGGGATGAGTTTCATATGATGTGATGCGGCAGAAAACCTTGTCCCCAAAAGCTTTTGGCCCATTTCATACTGGTCAAATTACGCAGCGAGGGAGATTTGACTGGCAGCAGACCAAATTGCCAAGTCTCTCTATGTGCAAAAAAATAAAAATAATAAAAGAATAAAAAAATATAATGTGCAATAAAATAATAAAAAAGTGTATTAATTATCATATAATATATATAACAATTAATAGTTACATATTAAATAGTGGTTATTGTCCATTTTATTTTATATAATAGTGATTACACATTTTATCTTACTTATTACATATTTTACGTTTTTTAAAAGAACATTACTTTGTAGACTGAGGTCCCACCGCCTCCTGGCCCACTTAACCTCTTTTTTTTCGTTTCGTTTCCCTTACGCATTTGCACTAGTCACCGTCGATTTTTTAAATGTTAAAAATTGTGGGGCCATAGCCCCCCCTCCCTCCATGATCTCCTAGTTTAAGGGCAAACCCCGTTAGGTAAAAAAAGAAAGAAAGAAAGAAAGAAAGAAATAAATAAAAAGACGCTAAAAGACCGTGTCTATAAGTTCTATCTTCCGCCGATACGGATTTTAGACTGTAAATTACTATATTTTTTAAATTAATTATTATATAATCATTAAATTAATATTATCTGTTTATTATTAATAGTTATAGGTCATAATAATATTAAAAGTTTATTATAATTTTAATATAAATTAAGTTTTTTATTTTTAAATAACATTAGGTATCATTTGTAATAAATTATAATCCATTATTGGGTTAATAAAAAAACTAATTATAACACTTGATGAATTATTAAATTATAATTAATATAAATTATTATTTTTTTCTTATTTTTTGAAAACTAATAGACAGAATTCATGAAAATTTATGATTTATTCTTGAGTCAATAAAAAAATTAAATTGTTTATGTTATCTTATTATTTAATTTTTTTTAAAAAATAATTATTGTAATTTATTTCGCAAAAAAAATCTATAAAAATAAAAATTATATTTAAAAATAACACTTAACATATTTCAAACATAATACTATTTTTAATTACTTTATTTTTTTTTCCAGTCATTTTGTTTAAATAATTATTCTTTTCAACATTTTAGTCACTTAGAAACGAGTTAATTGAATTTGCGTGGGTTTAAAGTTGATTCAATTAGCTCAAAGATTTAAATAATTAATTAAGATTTTAGTCAAACTCGTTTATCTTTCATTTAATGCCAGTGCTTTTTTCGCATTAACTTGTTCCAGTTCATGCTCCAAAGTGCATTTGACTATTAAAAGCATTTGAGCGCTCAAGTACCAGTCCTTTGCCTTTTTTTAGCTTCTCAACAACTCTTTCCTAATCGATTTTCTTACGAAATATAGTTCTCAGTTCTGCTAATTAAGCTCAAACTTTTGGTGGGAGCGCATCATCCTGTAACCAACCAAAGCCCAAAAAAAAAATAAAAATAATATATATATATAAGAAAAGAAAAGAAAGAATTTTCTTAACCGCTGCCCAATCTCAGTTGGAAACGATTTATAATATTTTGGGGCGGTGAGGTAATGTCTTGCGTCATGATTACTACCAGTAAAAGTCAAGAAGAGAGAGATTTGTACGAAGATATTGTCGTTTAGCGTTTTTGAGCGACGCCTTGCCAATATCCCAATTCTAAAGTTGGTTGTTTTCCATTCGACTATTTTTGTTTTTTTCATCTCATGCGACGGAAGCTTCTTTGTATATACGAAGGGGCGATTGCCTTGTGTAGACATAAATTTCTTTTAAATCAAAATTCATAATTTTTTTTAAAAATTATTTATTTATGTTATTCAAAAATAAAATTATCATAAAATTTTTCAAATTATAAATATTATAATATTTGTAATTAATAACGTGAGAATATTCTTATACAAAATTCTTATTAAGAATTTAGTCATAATCTAATCTAATTAGTAAAAAATAATTTTACATATTATTATACTATTAAAAATTATAATTTTAGACTTAATTCAAATATTAATGAAAATACTTAATTTAAACTATATAATTGTACGTATGTGTTTATAAATGATGGATCCTCTCTCTTTCTAATATAAATAAAAATTTTATATAAAAGTATATGAGTATAATAAAAATTAGAAGAGATAAATTAATTATTAATTCATGTCATCCATAGTTTCAGCTCCTGTCAATTTATGTATAATACTTATTATATTATTTGCATGAACATACTTAATTTTAAGATCTATAATTAATGTTTAATGATGATATTTTTAAATAAATAATTTAATAAGTAGCATTAGAGCCTATGTTTAGCAATTGAATATTTTTTATATATGAATAACCATATATATATATTTGATCCATGATTTTTTTTAATTGAAAGAAAATAATAAGATTTAAAATAATAAGATTTTACATTTTTAATTTGTATTTATGTTAATTTATTCCCTCGTGATTTAATCGAAATATGAGATTATGCATGCTTGATTAATTTCTTTAGTTTTTGATTTTGGAAACTTTTAATTTGGCTTTGCGTTCAACTTTATGATGTTATTAAAAAAAAAAAGAAGTTTTTGATTTGTCATAAGTATGCTGTAAGGAATTTCCATTTAAATTCTTTTCAAGTTTCATTTAAGGAACAATTTAATTATAAAATAATACACATAAGTTTCAATTTTGTTGCATAGTAAAAGTGTACATACAGGAATAATGTGTATTACATTTTAGTTTTTATGACTTTTGGATGACCTAGTTCGCATGCAAGTATTTTGATATGGTGTGATGATTATTAAATTAACCAAATAAATATATATTTTATACATAAATTATGATGATAGTTTAATAATCATAAATGTGATCAAACTAAAATATTTAAATAATATGCATGCATTATAGTATAGTTTAATAGTCACCAAAATTCCTAAACTAGTATGGTTAATAGTACGTATAAATGGTTATTTACCTATGATTTTAACAAAATACCTATAAATGAAAGACAATTAGAAAATTTTACATTACTAATTAACAAAACTACAAAATTTGCTTAAAGGTAAATTATTATTCTATGATTAGTAATATTATTAGGGTATATTAATATTTTTTTTATTAAAATATTTGTTGATATAAAGATCAAATGTATTTTATTGAAAAAATAATTAATTACCCATTAATTTTAACATAGTATTTACTTATAATAATATATTATAGTATTTCTCAAAGAAAAACTATAATACACTATAATTGTTGATTGAATGTAATTTATGATTAATTATAAGCATTTATGATTGTGAAACTATTTTTATTTACTTGCATGATTCATGTGTTGTTGTATTCAATGGATTAACCTTCTTAAAATGACATGAACAAGTTAATTTCTGCTTAAATGTTATAGATCTTAACTTGGCATTGCTAATAGCCTGTTACTATTACTGATTTAAACATTGAGGTGGAGAAACTACATCATAAAATATGGGAATAGAGTAATAGATTGAGCCTTATATTTTTGGAAATGATCGTTGCCAACAACATTAAGATAACTATTCTATAAATAGAAAGTGTAAAAGAAATGGTTTATGGAAAAATGTTTTCATTATGTAGACAAGTCACTTGTTGATATTCTAATGGCAGAGTTCATAATCATGAAGTTTATTGGGTCATGCTCTATACAAGATCACATTATTGAAATCACTAATATTGTAGGAATGCTTAAGACTTTGGGATTAATAGTAAAGGACTCTTTTTTTTTTAATGTAGTTCATCTTAAACTCACTACCTTCTAAGTATGAGTTATTTTAGATTAATTATAAAACTATAAAGAATACGTGGAATATTAATGAATTGACCAGTTATTTTAGAAAATAACTTGATTATGCTCCTTAGGTTAAAATGAAGAAATGAAAGGGAGGGAAATGTCACCTCTATAGGAAGCGTAGACATTATCATAAAGATTTCTTAAAGTGTAAGCCTTGGTTTAAAAGGAAAGGTAAATTTAATGTCTCAATATGTTTCAAATCAAATTTATTTGAACTTCAACATAATACATGGTCACTTGATTTTGGTTCTATTACTTATGTATCTAATATGATGTAGGGATTCATTAATCTAAACTATAAATTCAACTAAAGATTTTCTCTTTACGAGAAATTATATAGAGGCTCCAATTAAGGGTATGAGAACTTGTCGTTTAGTCTTGGATACTAAATATCATTTAGACCTATTACAGACTCTTTATGTACCTTTAGTTGGAAAAAACCTTGTTTCAATTTCTAAATTTGATAGTTTTGGAATAAATGTTAGATTTAGATATGGTAGTTTTAGTTTACATAAGAATACTAGTATGATTGGTTCAAGTATTCTTACTAATGGTTTGTATAAATTCAAACTTAATCATAAATTTGTGGAATCCTTACTTAATGTGCATCACAATGTTGGATTTAAGTTTACTATGATGAATGAAAATTATCTTTATTTATGACATAAACATTTGGGTTATATATCCAAAGAGAGATTAATAAATAATAATTTTTTTTGAATATAAATTTTACTGATCTTGAAACATGTGTTGATTGCATTAAGGGTGGAAAAATCAAACATAAAAGAAAAGGGCCACGAGAAGCATCTAACTTTTTGAAATTATACACATTGATATTTGTAGACCTTTTGACACTTCAACTTTGAATGAAGAAAAATATTTTATCACGTTTATAAATGATTTTCACATTATGATTATGTTTATTTGATTAATGAAAAATCTTAATCTTTATATGTCCTTAAGGTATACATAAAAGAAGTTGAAAGACAATTAGACAAAAAGGTGAAAAATCATTAAATTAAATAGAGATGATGAATATTATAGTAAATAAAATGAGTTAGGACAGTGTCTAGGTACATTTGCAAAATTCCTCAAAATTCATGACATTTGTGTGTAATATATTATGTCAGGGATACCTTAATAAAATGATGTTACAAATAGATGTAATCAAGCATTAATAGATATAGTTATGAACATGATAAGTAACTCATTTTTATCCAAATCTTTGTTGATGTATGCATTTAAAATTGCAAATTATTTATTAAATAGGGTTTCTAATAAGATATTTCAAAGTACACATGTTGAACTATAAATAGTTAGGAAACCTAGTTTATGACACTTGCATATTTAAGGTTTCCCAATAGAAGTAAGGATTTATAATTCATATAAAAATAAATTAAACTCCTAAATGATCAGTGGTTACTTTATTAGTTACCCAAAGATATCTAAAAAGTTTATATTTTATTGCTCAAACCATAGTTTAAAATTACATAAACTAACATTGCAAGATTCATTGAAAATGGTAAAATTATTAAGAGTAATGAAAATCAAAATTTGAATATTAAAGAAATTAGGGTAAATATTCATTTACCTATGACAATTCCTTCAGCCACCATTATACCAAATGTAATTCCATAAATTGAAGAACATTTGGACAAAGTGATATTCCCTGAAGGAATTAATTTATAGTTGACCAACAAATCATAAATAACATTAAGAAGATCTTAAAGAGAAAGATAATTAACTATTTCAGATAATTTATTTACAAGAGCCAAATTTTCACATTAGAATCAATAAGGATCTAGTTTCATTTTTACAAACCATAGAAAGTACTAAATCTATTAAATGAATTAATTTTATGAAAGATGAGTTAAAATCTATGAAAATAAACAATGTTTAGGATCTTGTTAAATTGCTAGAAGGATGCAAAAGAGTCAGTTGTAAATGGGTCTTTAAGACTAAATATGACTTCAATGGCAATATTAAATGATAAAAAGCTAGACTTGTTACTCAGCGCTATATTTGACAAAGTGTATTGATTATACAAAAATATTTTCCCCAATATCAAAGAAAGATTCATTAAGAATAATTATGATATTTGTGACTTACTATAACTTAGAGTTACATTAAATGGATGTGAAAACTATCTTTGTTAATGGAAATCTTGAAGAGGAAGTTTAAATGAATCCATATGAGACTTGTTTCATTAAAAATAAAAATTAAATGGTTAAAAGGTCACTATATGAACTAAAACAAACTTCTTGATAATATTATCTTAAGTTCAATAATATCATTACATTTTTTGGGTTTAAGGAAAATACTATTGATTAGTGTATTTACCAAAAGATCAATAAGAATAAATTTATCTTTATAGTTTTATATGTTGACAATATTTTGCTTGTTGCTAATAATTTAATTAGATTATGTGAGATGAAAACTTTTCTCTCAAATAATTTTAAAATGAAATATATAGGAGTGACATCTTATGTAATAGAAATAGAAATATTCTGTGATAAATCAAAAGGATTGTCTTATAAGAATTATATTGAAAATATTCAATGTGAATAAGTTTTCACCTTGACTTATTCCCATATAAAAAAGCAATAAATTTAGTTTTATGCAATGCCTTACAGATAATGTAGAAGGTAAGGTAATGAAATTTATTTCATGTGCCTCTATTGTTGGTATTTTGATATATCTGCAAATTTATATTAAATTGGATATTAGTTTCATAATTGAAATACTAGATTAATATCAAAGTAATCCTAGAATATATCATTAGAAAGTTGCAAAGAAGGTTATGTGGTACTTGCAAGGAACTCAAAATTATATGTTTATGTAAAGAAAATCTAATCATTTAGAAGTGCTTAGATATTCATATTCAAACTTTGTTGGATGCCTTAATAGTAGAAAGTCTACTTTTGGTTATTTATTCCTATTACGTAAAAGAGCAATATCATCGAAAAGTGAAAAGAATTTATCATTACTTTATTAACCATAAAAGCAAAATTTTGGGCATGTTTTGAAACCACAATTCATACATTATGGTTGTAAAATTTTATTTCAAGACTTAAGGTTATCGACACCATCAATAAATCGCTGAAAATTTATTGCAATAATTTTATAATAGTATTCTTCTTTAAAAATGAAAAGTGCTTAAAGGGTGCCAAGAATATGGAATTAAAGAAAAGAAGGCTTAGAAATAGAGAGTGTCTATTGAGCACATTAGCACTAATTTCATGATAGCAAATCTTTTGATGAAAGGTTGACAACCAAAGTTATTTAAAGAACATGTCTTTATAATGAAATTGGTTATGATAATAATGATTAATGGTTATACTGATACTTTAAGTTTAATAATGTGTTTCTGAAATACATTATTTATTTCCTATTATCTTATAATTATGTATACATTACTATTTTAAAATCAACAGGAAAGTATTTATAAGACATTATTGTAGCTCATTATAAAATTATATATATCTTATGAGCTATATATATAGTAAATTGCAAGTATTTTAGTATATGAAAGGGAGTGTTATTAATAAATAAGGGATAACTTTTATAACTCACACTTACAATTTATTATGTTATGTTATTATGGTGAGATCACAAAAGATTATTATCACCATTTACATATAATAATTAATAATTTCTAATTAGACCAAGTGGAAAAGTATTAGAATATTTCCAATTAATAGCATGAGAATATTTTCAAACAAAAGTTTTAGTAAGGATGCAATTATAATGTAACCCAATTAGTGAGAAATATTTTTGTATGTTATTATGCTATTAGGGATTATAATATCAAGTTTAAATTGTACGTTGACAGACATACTTAATTTAAGCTATACAATTATGCATATATATATGACTAGTTTTCTTTCTTTTTAACATATACAAAAATTGAATATTAGGTTAAAACAAACTCATTAGTTACGTTAATAAATTGAACTTTTGCCAACTTAGTTATAATACTTATTGTATTATTTGCATGAAAATAATTAATTTTAAAATCTAAAATTAATATTTAACAATGATGATTTTAAATAAATAATTTAACAATAAATTATGACAGAATTTTGCGAAGGTCATTAATTTATAATGACATACTAAATACCTATCATAGTATATAGCA
This sequence comes from Kandelia obovata, assembly GCA_021464305.1. NCBI lineage: Eukaryota > Viridiplantae > Streptophyta > Magnoliopsida > Malpighiales > Rhizophoraceae > Kandelia > Kandelia obovata. The sequence continues at coordinate 2,841,630 of CM038488.1, forward strand.
AAATTAATGTTACATATTGTATATATCATATATTATACCACATAAAAAAGGGTTGATGTTACTGAAGAGATTAAATATTATTTGATTCTATGCTTTTTTATTAATAATTTTCTCTTGTAATTTTAACCTAATAATTTTTTAATTCTTCAAGTTAAATTAAGAAACACGTAAATCATGATAATTAAGTATATAAAATATAATAGTTTCTAAAATATACATTTATTTTTATAATGTATAAAAAGATGTTAATGTTATGAAAAAGATTAAATATTTTAGTTATTATAAGTATTTTCTATTATTACTCATCCATTATTATATATTGAACAATTATCATAATATACCAAAATTTATAATATATTATATAACAAAGAATAGATTCAGTATTATGAAGAAAAAAGTATAAGTTTTCTTCCAAATGAAATAAATAAATGAAAGGTTATAGGCTTGAAAGATTTGACTGTTAATGATTTGTTCCAAAAAATTTTATTTAATGATTTTGTTAAGGGTTTAACACATAAATTATAATATCTTAATTTATATAATTTAAAAAAAAAATAGAGGAAGTATATTTATTCAGGTTCATTTTATTTAGAATGCAAGATTTTTAAAGATGAAAATATACATGATAAAATAGTGTTTAAAATATTCTTTGCATATCGAGAAGTCATAAAATTCAGGTAATACTATTTTTTTTTCTATTATTTTTTTTGTCACAACAAGGTCAAAATTAGATCCATTTTATTTGATTTTTATTTATTTTTCAAATTTTATGATTACAATGGTGTACCAAAAATTTGTGGAACCAACTATAAGAAATACACAATTGAAGTTATTTTATTAATTACATCTAATTATGCCAATTACTTTTATTGTTAACAAGGGTTTATCAAAATTTATATTTTCATGTAAAATTTTGACAAAGGTAAGGATATTGGTGTTTGTTATTTGTATTCACAAAGTATCTAATTATAGTATGTTCACCTTACTTATAATTTTAAAATTAAATGAAATAAGCCGAAATTGAGTTAAAAGCTTTCCATTTGAGTAATTGTTTAAATGAAACCTAATATTATTCAAATTTAAAGTAATTTACATAATTTTGAAAAACTTAGAAACACATCATTAAAATTTAAAAATTAAATAAACTAGACCATATTTGAATAACAAAAGTTTGATTTAAATAATTACTTAAATGAATTATAAAATGATTCAAATTAAGAGTATTTTATAAAATTTTAAAAAAGTAAATAAAATAAGTCAAATTTAAATAATTTTTTTATTTAATTAACTATTTAAATAAAACTTAAAGTTATTTAAATTTATAATATTTTTATATAATTTTGATAATTTAAAAAATGTATTATTCAAAATTTAAAATTAAATAAAATAGATCAAATTTAAATTAAAAAAATTTAATTTAAATAAAATTTAATATTCAAATGAATTAATTTGATTTCATTAAAAAAAATGAAAGTCAAAATTAATAATTCGGGTAATCGAAGGGTATCATTAATTACCATAATTTTACCAATTGGAGCACATGTCACTCACTTGATGACTTTTCTCAAAATAAATATGAAAGAATAAAGGGAGAATAATGAAAAGGATCTCAAATGTACAGGACACGACATGATGGAATAAGTAGTTGAATCTCACCCTATTTTCGATTGTTGTTTGTTTTTCTTGCTAGATATGGGGCGAACAACTTGTAAGGGAGTCCACGTCTACTACAGGAATGAAATATTGAAAGGCTAATTGCCTAATTTACAGTCTGTTTCCTTTGTGCCAATAAGAAAGGGAAAGTGAAGGTGGATTTCTTTGTTCTGTTTTCTGCTTCCTCGGGATTTCTGATATACCAACTTCGGTATCCTGTCATTCCATGCCCCTGGGCCCTAACCAACTCAAGCATTTTTTCAAACTGACAGACAACACCCTCATAAAACAAAAGGTATTGGCAGTCATGATAGCCACCATCATTGCCACCGTAGCCATTTCGTTTAGTGCAAAATATTATAATTTTTTTCATTAATTATCTTAGAATATTTCTAAACAATATTTTTATTAAAAATTTAATTATAGTATAGTTTGGTTAGTAAAAATTAAATTTATACATTAATCTATATATATAGTTAGTTAGTTAGTTGTCTCTCTTTGTAATATACACAAAAAATTTATATAAAGATATGTAATTGCAGTATAGGGCAAAAGATAAAAATCAATTATTAGGTTAAAGTAATTTTTTCAGATGCATCGATAATATCAATTTTCTCAAATTTAGATATGATATTTATAATATTTTTTATATAAATATATTTTAATTTTAAGATTTTAATAATTAATATTTAATAATGATATTTTTATTAAGAAATTTGATAAGTAGTGTCACAATATGTGTTTTGAAATTAAATATTTTCTATCTATAATAAATAACATATACATTTAATTAATAATTTTTCTTTAACCTCAAGAAAATAATAGAGTTTTATATTAACATATGATTGATTGTTAAACTCTTATGTGAAATTAAAAAAAAAATATTGAAATTTTGACATCATAAGCCACACAAAAAGCTATGATGAAGTTTGTCTCATTACTATACCTTAAGTAACTTTAATTCTTTTTGGACACTAAATTAGATCCGGTAAAAATAGAATTCATGTTTCTTTTAAGAAATGGATTGTATGCAACCATTAAGTCAATCTTATCATGTTAATAAAGATGTCATATAATGAATAAAAATTATTTATATTTAAAAAATTGTGAATTCATTTAAGAATTGAGGGAGCTGAATCATGTGAGGGATTGAAAATTCCTTTTGCAATTAAGTTGACTATAAATTTTTAATTCCATATTTTACAGATTAAAGGATAGTTATAAATATTAAAAAAATTATATCAATTTATGGTTTGTATTGTATAATTTTATCTCTTGTCCAAACATGTATAGGTTGTATGTGTAAGTAAAATTCTAAAGAATGTACTTAACAAACTTATAGAATTGAATGTTATGATATTTGTTATTAATAAATATTAAGCTAGATCTTCATATGCATGTATTCAGGTTATAGTTTGTTAGTCACCAAAGTGACCAAATTAATATGTTTAAGGTTATGCATATATTATGATTATAGTTTGATTGTCACCAAAATGACCAAATTAAGATGTTTGAACTAACATACATGTATTATTATTATAGTTTGTTAGTCACTAAAATGGTTAAATTAATATGTCTAACGACACACATAAATATGTCATTTATCCATAAAATTAATGGAATACCTATGAATGAAAAATAATTAGATAAATTGATATTATTAATTATTGGAACTTTATGATTTACTTAAAGGTAAATTATTATTCTAGAATAATAAAATAATTGAGATAAATCAATATTGTGGTTAAATATAATTTTTATCTAAGGATATCAAATATATTTGATTGAAAAATATTTAATTACTTATTGAAGTTAATGGTATTATTTATGATAGTATATTGTAGGATTTTTCAAAAGAACATTACGATATACTCTAATTGTTTTATCCAACTTATGATTAATTATAAGTATTTATGATTCACTTGTATATTTCAATTGTTTCGTTGAAGGATTGAACTTCTCAAATGATATGAACAAACCAATATTTACTTATATGTTATGAATATTAACTTGTACTATGAGTGAGTAAGCCTACTACTACTACGGATTTAAGTTTTGAGAAATAAAAGTTACATCATAAATGTAAGAATAAAACAATAGGTGTAGGCTTCTATTTATAAAAGCGATTCTTAGCGACATTAAGAAATTGTTGTACAAATAAAAAGTGCAAAAAAAATATTTGTAGTTTATGAAGGATAATTCCATTTAATGAATAAATGATTTGCTAATACTCTTATCATAAAACTCATGATCAAAAAAATTATTAGGTCACAAATAAAAGCATATTATTAAGATAACTAATTTTGTAGTAAGACTTATGACCTTAAGATTAATGGTAGATGTCTCTTTACTAGTGTAGTTCATTTTGAACTCACTACCTTTCAAATATAGGTTGTTTCTCATTCATTATAACACTGTAAAAGAGAAAATGGATTGTTAATGAATTGGCTAGTATACTCATTCAGGAGGAAAATTAAGTGAGTGATTTCATTAATCTCGTAGGCAAGAAAATTAGGAAAGAAATGAAAGTGAAAGTCTACCAATTTAAGAAAGAAAAAGTCTATTTATGCTCTTTAAGTTGAAGAAAAAAGAGAGAAAAAAAATGACAGTAAGTGTCACTTATATAAACAAGGTTAGACACTATAAGAAAGATTACTTCAAAGGTAAAATTTTGTTTGGAAAAAAAAGGTAAATTAAATATCTTAGTATATTTCTAATTAAATTTAATTAAACTTTCTTATAGTACTTGGTGTTTTATTCTAGTGCTATTATTCATACATTCATAATGATACAAGAATCATTATTATTCAATTGTATATAAGAATAAAAATATTTTTCTTAATATATTCTTATTAATATTTTGTGTTAACTAAAATATAATAAAGTTTAAAAGAATTCTTACTTACTGTGCATCATAATATTATAATTAAGTGTAAAATAAAAATTTTATTTACTTGTGGCATAAATATTTGAATTATATATCAAAAAAAAAAAGATTAATGAGATTTTTTAATAATGGGATTATTTTGAATTTAAATTTTATTGATTTTAGAATATATATGGATTACATTAAGTATAAAAAAAACCAAACATAATATGAAAAGAAAGCCACAAAAAGTACTCAAATTCTTGAAATTATAAACATTGGTTCTTATAGACCTTTTGACTACTTAATGAAGATTTGTATTTCATTACTTTTATAGATTTTTTTTTTCATACTATAGTCATATCTATTTACTTAATAAAAATTTTAATCATTAGATACCCTTGAGGTTTATATATAAAGGAAGTTATAAGTAATTAGATAAAAGGTAAAAATTATAAGATTTAATAATGATGGTGAATATTATAAAGAATATAATGATTTCAAGTAATGTCTAGGTCCATTAATGAAATTACTCCACAATTATAACATATGCGTATGGTAAACTATATCTAATACACTTTAACAAAAGGTGTGATATAAATATATAATTAGACATTAACATATATGGTCAGAAGTATAATAAGTAACTTTTTTTTACTTAAATCTTTGTAGATGTATATACTTAAAATTATAAATTATTTTTTAAATAAAATTTCTTGTAAAATAGTTCAAAATACTTTTATTGAACTATAAATATAAAAAAAATCTAATTTAAATCACTTGGTTGTTTGAAGTTACCCATCCAAAGAAAGAATCCATATTTAAAAAAAAAATTAGACTTTTGAATGATCAATTACCCATAAAAGTATAAAACATATATAATTATAGTTCGAGAATTGTAAAAACTGATAATATAAGATTCATTAAGAATGGTAGAGGTAGTCAAAGTAATGAATGTTAAAATATGGATATAAAGAAATTAGGGTAAATATTTTTTTAACCTATAATAGTTTCTTCATTTATTATAACATTAAATATTGTTTTAGGAATTAAAGAACATTTAGATGAAGAAATACTCTTCAAAGGAACTAACTTTATGATGTAAATAAATCACAATGAGTAGTATTAAGAAGATTTTAAAGAGAAAATATATAAACTATTTTAATGATTATGTAATATATTTACAAAAGTTAGATTTTAATATTAGAGTTAATAAGGATCCAATTTCAATTTTACAACTATAAAAGTTTTAAAGATAATTATGACATAAGTGACTTAGTATAATTTAGAATTATAACAAATATATGTGAAAATTGTCTTTATTGATGGAAATCTCGATAAGAAAAATTACATGAATTAACTTGAAGGTTTTTCATCAAAAGTAAAAATTAAATATTTTAGAGATTAAGAAAGTAAAAATATTTATTGAAACAAGTTTTCTTACAATAATATATTAAGTTTAATAATATGATGAAATCTTTTGAATTGAAAAAAAAAGGTCGTTGATTGGTGTATATATTAGAATATTAGTAGGGTAAGTTTGTTTTATAGTCCTGTATACTAATGATATATTGCTTGTTGTTAATGTTTTAGGTATATTGCATAAGGTTAAAGATTTTCTCTTAAAAAAAATTTTAATGAGAAATATGAGAGACATTCTATGTGATAGGAATAGATATATTCTATTATAGATCATAATAAGTGAAAATTTTCTCATAATAGCAACATCGAAAAAATTCTAAGGAAATTTAATATAATGTTCATCGAAGATTATTCTCATATAGAAAGGTAACAAATTCAGTTTATGTAATTTTTCAAGAATGATACGAAACATAGGAAAATGGAATCAATTCCATATGTTTATGTTATTAGTAGCTTAATGTATTTGCTAGTTTATATTAGACTAGATATCAATTTTGTAGTCAAAATATTAGAAATGTATAAAAGTAATCCTATAACAGACTATTAAAAAGTTGCAAAAAAAAAAAAAAAAAGTATTGAGGTACATGAGGAAACAAAGAATTACATGCTAATGTGTAGAAAACCCAACCATTTTGATATAAATGGATATTCAAATTTATACTTTTCTTGATGATTTGTTAAAAGAAATCCACTTTTAATTATTTATTCCTAGGAAAGATTGCAGAATGATGATAAACTATTTATCAATACTTCATTCATTATAAAAATAGAATTTGTAGTATGATTTAAAGTTATAATTCATATATTATGCTTGTAGAACTTTATTTTAGAACTCAAGGTTGTCGATGTCTTTACCAAGTTACTAAAACTTTATGTAATAATGTTATAGTAGTATTCTTTTTTAATAATAACATATATTTATAGAATATTGATGTAGGACATGTCCTGACTATCTTTATACAAATTATGTTATAATTTTTATTTTATAATTTACTTACTTATTTCACAGTATTTTAATCTATTTAGAAATTTTAGTTAAACTATTTAGAAAGTATATAAACTAAATTCATTTTTAGTTTGATCTTTTTCTTCAATTAGAATATTTTTCCAATTAGTCATTAATTATTTTCTCATCTATGTTAGAGTAATTTTTTCAGTTAGTTATATGATTTTAATTATAAATATATATGTAAATTGAAGGAAAAAAAAGATCAAAATATTTTGATATCTTAATATCTCAATATCCTAATGAATTATTAATGAAAATGTTCTTTTAAAAGTGATTATCTTTTCTAATGGATTTTAATACTCTTTTAAAAGTTTAATTGAGTGTTGAACTTGTATTATCTTTTTTTTTTTTTTACACTTTTGTCCTATATTATGTAGTATCAAAGCAAGTTTGGCATGTGTTGATGTCATCTTACTTAGTTTGAAGCAACCTTTTAATAAAGAAGATCATGAAGGAAAGACTCCATCTAAAGTAATAGGATTGTGAATACAACAAATCTTGTACTTAGAATGTTGCTTGCAGTCAATATTCATAAACACATTTCTTATTTGAAAAATATTCTAATATTTGATTAAAATTTTTTTGTTAAAGATTTTGTTAGATGGTTATCAGAAATTGAAGTTTATTTTGAATATAATGATAATTATAAGGAGGGGAAAATGACTCTGGCATAGTCCAAACTCTAAGATGGTGCAACTGATTTTTGGAATGATATTAAATATTATTGATTTAGAATTGGTAAGCCAAAAATATCATGGGTAAAGATAACAAATTCATTGGTCAATGAATTTTATGGTGACAATCACTTTCAAAACATTTTAAATTGGATTGAAAGGAGATTTAATTTTTACTCTTCTATTGTTAATCATGTTGATTTGGATGTCCAAGGACCAATAACCTTAGAATTAAATCATAATTGCATATTAATCAATTGAGTGTTAATGGATTAAAAAGGGAGAAGAAACATTGATTGTTGTTCACAATGTGGTTGACCAAGTTGATTTTATATCTTTTGAAGAAGATGCCAATATGTTTGAAGATTGTGTGACAATTGATTGATAGATTCTATCAACTCAAAAGTTAAACCTATAATTCATAGGTCATAAGATCTCTTCAATTATTTACCTATTTATTTTGTTGAGGTTGATAATCAATTCGACTAATTTTGTTTTGATTTGGAATATTGCTTGGAATTTGTCCTTAATCAATTTTCCATGAGAAGACAATGGTACCATGTAAGGAAACTAAAATAGTTCCTATATTCATATTACTTTTTCCTTTAGCATGGAAGATGTCAGTTTCTTATTGTTAACTTGAGAGTTAATTTCATTTATGGAGTCTAACATAAGACACGTCACAATTATATTTTTACAAATTGTGTTGTAATTCTTATTTTGTAATTTACTTACTTATTTTATAGTACTTTATGTTAATTAGAAATTTAAGTTAAATTATTTAGGAAGTATATGAATTAAATTCCTTTTTTTATTATTTGTTTATTTAGTCATTACGTATTTTTTTTTGTTTATGTTAAAGTATTTTTTTCAATTAGTTAGATAATTTTAATTATAAATATATATGTAAATCTTAGGGCAAAAATGATCAAATATTTTAATATCTCAATACTTTAGTGAATTATCAATTAAAAAATGCCTTTTTAAGAGTAATTATCTTTTTTTATTAATTCCAAAACTCTTTAAAAAGTTCAATTAAGTGTTAGTCTTTTCTCATCATTTTTTCTACGTTAGGTATTAAATTTAATAAGAATTAAAATATTTTGTCATTTTGTCATATTAAAATATTTATAATCAATATTCTTATTGATAACTCAATTATAATGTAACTCGATTGATGAGAAATAATTTTATATATTATTATACTATTAGAAATTATAATTTCAAATTTAATTTAAATATTAATAAATATTTCTAATTTAAATTATATAGTTATATATATAATTGGTCATCTTTCTGCTTAATACAAATAAAAATTTTATTTAAAGGCATGTCATTACAATAAAAGTCATAAAAAATACATTTAAGGCAAATTCTTTAGACGTATTAATAATTTTAACTTTTCTATTTTTATGTATATTATTTATATAAATATATTTAATTTTAAATTTTAAAAAATTAATGTTTGATAATAATAATATTGTTGATAAGAAATCTAACACAAGACTGAATCAATTTGTTCATAACATTTAAGGGAGACATTTTATCCACTTGAATTGCCACTTATCATCAATTATTTCTTCCTATGGTTTGCCTTAATATACAATGATGACACACATACGGGAATATGACCGAATTGACTTCTAGGGGTGGGAGGCTCAACACCCAAATCATTCAATTACATTATTAACATGCCAAATTGCTCGGGATTCCACAGCCGGTCTAAGGAGCCATGGGCCTACAGTTTCATGACAGGCACGTTCGCCAATAGCCCCACCGAAGAGCAACAACACCTAAAAACAAAAGGAAAAAGAAAAAAAAAAAGGACTAACATTATTGTAACAACCTAAAAGAAAAAGAAAAAGTGAAAAGGCAGGGCATGAATGGCCACGGTCTACAACCAACATAAAGACCTTTGGTTCAGCAATTAGATATACATTCTGTTCTTCTTCTTGTTCTTATAATAATTAGTGTCCCTTAGTATCCCAACGCAGGAGATGGGCAAGACAGGAACAAGGCTGCCAGGTTTCTGCTTAAACAGGATTAAGCCTCATGCTAGAGTACGTTCACCAACTATCCAATCGAAGTCAAGTGCGATTGGAAAGAAAGATGATCAAGAGACTGAGACTCCTGGCAGTGGCGGAGAAGCCAAGTGCAGCCAACTGGGGCCGAAACCCGCGCTGGTAATTGGTAGGAAAATCATGATAGTGGTTGACTCTAGTATTGAAGCAAAGGGAGCATTGCAATGGGCACTCTCACACTCGGTTCAAAGTCAGGATCTTGTTATTCTTCTTCATGTAATGAAACCATCTGGGAAAGGTCAGTAGTGCCCTTTTTTTTTTTTTTTTTTGTATATTCTTCTTATTTGATCTCATATGGTTTGATGATTAATTATTAGAGAAAGAAACTTGCGCTTAGAGATGTCAATTTTCTTTCTATGACAGACACAACATCAACTACAAGTGAAGAGTCCACTAAGGAGAAAGCTCCCAGAGCTTATGAACTTGTAAACTCTTTGAAGAAAATGTGCCAGTTGAAGAGACCTGAGGTGGGTGTGTGACAAATTTTGTCCACTTATTTATTTCTTTGCGCACTTATGAAGCTGAGCAAACGATTAGGCCTATATATCAACACAGGATAAACAGCATGAAGCAGCTAACTCACAAAATTGTTCACTTTTTTTAGAACACACGTATATATAGGTATGGAAGGAGAGAAAAAGAAAAAATAATAAGGTGAAACCATTTTTCCTCCAGATACAAATTGATACTGCAGTGGTAGGAGGAAAAGAGAAAGGTCCACTAATAGTGGAAGAGGCCAAAAAACAAGGGGTAGCCCTTCTGGTACTGGGCCAGAAGAAGCGATCAATGACATGGCGACTGATCATGATGTGGGCAAGCAACAGGGTCACCGGTGGCACGGTGGAATACTGCATTCAAAATGCTAACTGTATGGCCATTGCAGTGAGGAGGAAGAGCAAGAAACATGGGGGCTACTTGATCACCACCAAGCGTCACAAAGATTTCTGGCTCTTAGCTTAATAAAAGCTACATATATATTGAATGCCTTTTTTTTTTTTATTTCTTCGTTTGATTTAATGTGCATGTGATTAATGTTTTTCTATAGCAATCTTGTAAATAGTCAAGTACAATGAGAAATGTGAAAGCAAGTTGTGTGCTGTAAAGGCAAATGTATTTGGTTTCTCTGCGACATGATTCAATGCGCGACATGATTCAATGCACTCTCAGCTGTGATTAAGGGGTTGTGACCCTAAGGGGGAGACAAGTGAGTCCTCACAGACATTAGGGGCCTCTTCCTCCGTATGCTACAGTGGCCCAATGCGTAAGACAGTGGTTCAAGTTCCAGACATCTATTGTATTCTTCGCCAAAATGATAATTCCAGCGAAAGACAGCAAGGATCATATGTGATATGTTCACACAGCTTACTTACGCTTTAACATTCCAAAACGGTCTAATTGTATTGAACAACATAATTTCATCAGCTCCCATTGGCAGTAGGGGTACTCACGGTTAGTGATAGACCTAGAAAATTATGTTAGGAGGGGCAGAGTTATATGTGTATACAACAACAACAAATATATATATATATATATATATATATTTTAAAATATAATAATAGTTATTTTACACAACAACAAATATTACAATTGTTTTATATGTATTTTCATGCTTAGAATAACAGTAAAATAAAATAAAAAATTAGCAAAATTCTATTATAAAGAAAAGGAAAAAGAAAAAAGACCCTATTTTTTTTTTTTTTACAAAATCAACAATGAAAACGAATAAAAGGAAAGAAACATGTTCGTTATTTTGAATTTATAATAATAACCAGAAAAAAAATATATATAAACTCAATACTTTCATAACAAGTATTAATAAACACAATTAAGGATAAAGCTGACTTGGTGGGCTTATTCTCTCCGAGACACGGTTTTTATATCATGGTTATTTTTAGGGACGGATCCAAAAACTCTTTTGAAGAAGACATACAAAAAAAAAAATTATATATATATATATACACACACATACACACTAATCTTATGATATTATTTGGTAGCAATCTCTTAAATTTCCTAAGACAAAATTATTTTTTTTAATGTATTATTTGGTAGAGGAAAAGACAATGTTAAATAAAGAAGTTCAACTGAATCATTCTTTTAGTAATGCCATACCAATGGAGGTTGAAAGAAAAGATAGAGGAGGAGGAGAACATAAGGAAACCAATGGGAAAAACGCAATTAATCAAAGCATTGAATACTGTGTGGAGCAGAAGATTTCTCTCTCTCTCTCTCTCTCTCTCTTTCGGCTCTGCTCGCCAGATGGTTGTTAACACTATTGACACATAGAGTACAATCTCTTTCATTACTATTTGATGCCCACGTCCATGTGCTCGTTCATGACTATATATAAAGTATTGTTCAGTCTTCAAGTTATGCGAATTTCATATATAAGTTTTTCAAATTGATTTAAAATGATTTGATTAGTCAATTTCAGATAGGGAGAGCGGGAGAGTTTCTTCCTTTCTTTATTTGTTGTTTTTTTTTTAATAGATAGTGAAGAAAATAGGATCACTGAAAAAAAAAAAAAAAAAAGAACAGAGAGTAGGAGAATAATAAGGTAACGGAGAAGGTTAGATTAGTGAATTAATAAGAAATTGAATCCTACAATTATGAGAATATGATAACGTCTCTAAGACGTAGGAATAGCAAAATATGAAAATTTAAAAAGTAATTGAATGACATACCAACACAATTTCTTATATCATTTCAATACTAGTAAACTTGGTAGGAATATCCAAACTATTTTTAATTTAATAATAATAAAAAAAGATTTAAAATTAACAATTGAATTCTCACCCTCCTATGGCGTTAATACTGCTTGAACAGAAAAATAAATTAGTTAACATTTTTGTGCTAAATTTGGAAATATCTGTCAACATTTAACGCTATTCATTTTCCAAAAACACTAACGATCTACCCATTTTTGTAATCAGTATTGTAAGCAATGACAGTTGTTGTAATCAGTTTTTAACTTTTTATGATATTTATGATCTTACTATTTGAACCAAGTTGATGGCTATGTATGCATAGAGCTTGATTAAGAACAAGAGAATAACATCGCAGGTGCAGTTCCCTTTAGCCATTAAGTTGCATTTTGTATCACTAATCGTGCTAGTTGTGTTTCCTTATCATTGTTTTGCTGCAACGCTGTGTTGAGGCCTAATGTTGTATTGCATCAAATGGTCACAAAGGTAAGGTGACTCCAACAGATAAAGTGCATGTGTAAACCCTGACATGCGTATAGATATGTTGTTTTTGGTTTTGGTTTTATAGTTACCATGTGAATTCTATCCATTATTCTGTTTTTGGATGTCAGGAGAAGGGCAGGGGAGTTGTGGTTGGATCAAAAGCTACATCAATGAGTTTCCACCACTTTTGCAGTTAAAGGTGAAAGTGGCAGCTCTTTCAAACCTCTATCAAATTCCCTTTGTGTTTGGTCACCCCATATTTTACCAATTATTGTTAATTTTGAATTATGATTTTAATTTTGATTTGTCTATAAATCTAAGGTAAGACCCTTTTATAAGCAATCATAATTCTGAGGTGGATACACATGCAGTAGCATTTTATAGAAAACATATGTTTAACTTGGGTATATAGATTTGCTAATCGTCATTAAGAGATTTTTGGACTAAAAGCACTTTCGGTTATGAATGTAACTGCAATGATGTTCAATCCCATAGTGGCCTTTACAGCCATGAATAAAACAATATTCTTTAAAGTAAATATTATTTTTTAAATAGAGAGTCTTCAAAAAATTTATTTTTTCAATCCAATTTTCTTAGAAAGAAGTTGCTCAATATAAAATAATTACACAAAAATATCTACAAGTAGTGCCGATAATAAAATTGATTTAGAAGTAGAGTGTAGACAAAAAAAAAATTAATGGGGGCAATTTTAAAAGAGCGTAGGGTCTTAAAAAACTTTATATGATAATTTTATAAAATTATAAAAATAAATAAAGATTTAAGATGACGATGGGGTCAATTAAAAAAATTATGTGATAATTTTAAAAATTTGTATAAAAGGTACATATATTCATACCTAAATATATTAATCTATATATCTGCATTGCTTATAATCAAGAAGTTTGAAATTTAAGTAAAATAAATCAATAAATTTTCTTTTGGAAATTTTGAAAATTAGGACTTGCATAACATGTATTTTATTTTACCTTTTAAATTGAGTTAAGCATAAATTAACTAAACTAATATAGTTATTTGCAAGAATAAATATGTGAATCAGATTTTATTTAAGATCAACTCAATCAAATTTATATAAAATGTGAATTTTTATTTTAGTATAACAAAAGACAAAAAGAAAGTGAAATATTGATGAAAGTAAAAAAAAAAAAAGTTCAAGTTAATTTACAGACAAGTTAAAAGTCATCTTTTAATTTAAAAAATTCTATAAACTCAAATTTTACTTAAACTAATTAGTTCAAATCAATTACAAGTTATTAAAAGTTAGATGATAGTTTATTTTATAAGTATCATAAATATTTAGTTAAAAATAATTTTACTTTATAATTTATCACAAAATATGGTAGCAATAAAAGTTAGATGATAATTATATAAGTAATTTATAGAGTTAAATAAAATATATGACCTACAAGTACATATATACTTAAGAGCATATTTTATATAATTCTTAAAAATATACAACTCTAAAAATTGTAAGTTTTATTAAAAAAAATGTTTTGTTATTTCTTAGACATATTTTGTTGTATCAATCTTGAATTCATCATATTTTTCTTAAATTGAATTAAATTTTACTTTCATCATATATATTCATAATTATGTTTTATTAATCATGAATAAATATAATTGGTTAACTTATAAATACATATAGAAGATGTCAAACATTAATTTTCCTTTCACATTCATGTTTATTAACTACAATTACAATAACAAAATAAATGCTTTATGAAATTTGAGATATGTTACCAAAATTAGAAAAATCATTATTATAAATTTATACTAACATTTTTTATAAATATTACTTTAATCAATGTTGTTAGGTATTTTAGTGATATTTTCAAGAAGTGTTGTGGTGATAAATATAATAACATTTTAAAAATATCAATATAACATAGTATATTATGACATATATAATTGTCATTATGTATCATAATTTTTATTAATTAAAAATTTAACTAGATATGTATAAAAATCATAATTATGAAATTTGATATTTATCAAATTCATAATTATATAAATTTTAAATTTATTTTTATATTAAAAAATTACAAATATTTTTAATTGCATAACTATTAATTATTACTTCCACCAATAAATGAAAAAAGAAACTATAGCAATCAATTGATCAAATATTATATTTATTAATAATAATAACTCTTATTTTACAACCATGATAAAAAAATAAAACACATATTTGAGTAATATTAAAATAATTTAAAACTCATTTCTCTGTACATTCAAGATTTAAAATAGAATATCTACATAAAAATTAATGTTCTTCGTTACTCAGTTTCTTCCTTACTTTCAAATCTCTTCAATCTTCTCTTGCATAAAGAAAAAAAAAATATACGAGAGATATGAGAAATAAAAATGTTAACAAGAATAAGATATAGATATAAATGAAATTACAATAGTACAAGAAATGAGATACTTTATTAATTATAAAAGTCTTCACATTTTCAGGGTATGTTTTGAATCTATAATCAATAAAGGATCAAATTCATTAAATAATATTGAGCTAATAACATTAGCTAAGCAATGAGAAGTAAGAGTAAAAGATATGTTTTTTTTTTTGTTGGCTCAATACATTAACAAGCAAAATGACCTAGTTTACCACAGTTATAATATGTCATTTTAGTCTTATCCTTTTTCTTGTCATTACTACTCCTTACAATAGTTATTCTTGTTATTCTTTTGTGGTTAGTTATTCCTTTTTCCTTTGTTATGATGCTTATAATGTCACTTACATGTCAAACTAGAAATAACCTTTCAACTAGTTTCAGCTTTAACCGCATTCACTTGACCAAAAGACTTAACAGTTTTAAGGTGTTATTTTTCTAAAATCAAATGGTATAAGATACTTCAAAGGAATTAATAGTCTCATTATAAATCATATTAATTTTCATGTATTTCCATTACTCTTAGTAGCCACATTCATATAGTACTCATTTGTAAGAGTATGACTAGCTACTTTGATCTCTTTAATTATATTAAACATTACCCTTAAGTGTCGTTTCATGTTATAATATAACTTGTTTATATAAACGTCAAAATTGATTGTTAGTTCTCTCAACCTAGTAGTTGAAGTACCCTTAAACTTGTTTCTCAAACCTAACCACATTGTCTAAGCAATCTTATGCTCTTTAAATTCACAGATAAGATCATCCTTCATATTTTTAAGAAAAACTATGTGAGCTATATTATTATTATTATTTTCAAATCTTATAGGCTACTTAGTATTGCCTTTGATGAGTTAAGGAACCCTCCAAATGGTTCACCATGATATAATTAATGCCTTTTAACATTTCATGCTTTTCAATGATATGTTAAACCTTACAATACTAAATGTCATAGTTTTACCATTCAGTTTGTCCTCTCTACTAATCTTTAAAAATATTTTTTATAGTTATGGTTACAACGACCAGAGACATTTAAAAATAGTTAGTACTACCACTTTAACTAGTCATTTTGCACTAATACTGAAATAGATTAACAATAATATACAATTACTTAAAGAATCAAATGTTCATAATGTTCCTAATCATCTTTTTTATACTAATAGTAGATTATTTTAATTTATTTCAATTTGTGCACAATTTAATTTCTTAGATGAAGATTCTTATAATCTTACCATCCTAACAACTCTTACTTTTTAGTTAATTTGTTATGTATGCAAAGTATATGTGTTGAGTATTAAAGATAATATTTGAACACATATAACAATCTAATAAACACTTATAATGAAGTTTTACATACTTGACATCAAATATACATATAAAAAAAAACACATACCATTAAATGTGGAACAATACTACAATAACATCATCAATTATAACTAAGACTTAAATATTTTATTTATTTACATTTGATTTATAAAATATAATAAGTTTAAAATCCATAAACCAATTTTCATTTTGTTAAAGCAAATATACCTTATAGATCTGAGATTAGAACTCATCGACAACATAATAGAGCAACTTGTAATATGCTCAATATAACGCTTTTATGTTTTCTTGAGAGTATCTCCTATGTCATTAAATTACTTAATTATGCGATTGGTGTGTTCTAACTTAAGATATACCTCAACCCTCTATAAGTCCATCAACAATTTAAGCATAATATCAATCTTTAACTCTTATTTAAAATTTTTAATCATTGAGTTTTCAAGATAATCAATTAAGAATCTCATATATTTGACATGTTTCATAAGTTTCTTATCATTTTCCATTTTGTATTCTTTAAAATTTTTTGTTAGTTACGCAAATTTCTTAGTTATTCAAGAAGTTCAAAATTCATTCTCCTAAGGTACTTTTTAACAATCTTTTTAGTTGAAATTCATATTATACTCGTAATATTTATTCCTTAAATAAAAATAAAAAATATTAAAAATTATCAACATCAAAAAATAATATTTTTATAATTTACTAATTTTTGAAATATAATATCATAATCTTATTAAGAACAAAATTATAAAATTTTTAGTATAAATTTCATATATCTTTAGATACTTTTATTAATTATTATGAATTTTTAAAGAAATAATTTATTTTTATAATAACTAAAAAATAATATTAAATAATAGTTCTTATTAGCTACCATGCAATACGTTATACTTTCTAATTGGTTGGTGAAATATAAAATAAGAATAACTTTGTTTTGATTTTGGTTAAGTTTGTCGCATGTCATCTTCTCAATGTTAGTTGTCATGTGCATTAGTGATTTGTTCTATACCAAATTAGCTAAATTGACACTTATTTCATTCATTTGTTGGACGAATGTAATCCACTCATTATCATGATGATTTTTGTGACCGTGAAATTTTGACACATACCATAATTTAAGTTCCTTAATTCATTAAAGTGATTAATTTTAAAAAATAACATATGAAAATGTATGTTGGAAAAACCCACATAAACACATATGATCAAAAATTGTTTTGATAATTTTTTATATTTTTCTCAAAATTTCAAATTTTATTTAGAACTCTACAATTTAATTATTTTCAATTAGTATGTCCAATATTAAGAAATAATATATAGTTAGAAAACCCACAACAAATACTTTCTATACATATAAATTTTGTACCACAAAATTGTCATTTTTAGTGTTAATTTTGAAAAATATCATAAGACAAGAAAAATATTTCTCTTAAGGTATACACAACTATAAATTATAAAATTTTTACAACATGTTGTAAAATTCAATATTTTATGATATGCAAAATTTCAAAAAAAGATAATAATGTATACAAGAGAAATATATTTTCAAACATATTAACTCAAAATATACACAAAATTGCATAAAAAACTTAAACAACAATTTTAATGCTCTTTTTCATGTCAAAGTTAGTCTAATAAGACAGTAATAACAATATTAAAAATAAAAATTAGGATTATAATTATCCTTAAAGATTTCTAAAAATCAACAAATCAATATTTGTTAGTGATTAAAGTGATATTATTGTATTGGATATTACTTTGTTCATAGTTCAAGAACTTTTTATTCTAAGAATTAATGAAAAATAGGTATTATGTTGTTTCAAAATGTGAGAGATTAATTAATTTTTTATTACTTTTTAGAAGCATTGAAAAATTATTTTATTGATATAAATGCTACACCTTTTAATATGTTTTATAATATATATAATTAATGGAGAGAGAGTTTTAACTTTTTTCGAACTTCCTTTTAACGAGTTGGTTGCCAATCCAACTCAATATAATTTACAAGATACAATATCGTAACAAAGAATATTTGTTAAAATATAATAAAAAATTTTAATCCTTAATAATATTTTTAAGAAATTCATAATAAATAAAAAAAAATATTATTCTTATCTTAAAATATAGAATAATTTTTAAGTTTAATAAGTTTAAGATTTTTAAATTTTATTAATTTAATAAATTTATGAATTCATTTATCAATTTATTTCTTTAACTCAACCTATATTTGATCTAGTTTAAGGTTTTATTCGGCTGATTAACAGTCCAACCATTAAATTGGTGGTTGGACTAATAGATTACTTTTATTTTAAAAAATTACTAATAATTTTATATTCTATAAAAATAAATAAAATATTATTAAAATAATATTACTAATCTTAAAATAGTATTTTTATATACTTTTTTTTGAAAAAGAAAACAAGAAATAAAATTTTTAACACCAATCAAATTAGTTCATTGGTCTGATGGAGTTAATATGATCTTTTAGATTAACTAAATCAGACAATTTTCTCTTAATTACTTCTTTATTTGCTCAAATAAAAGAATTAAACTATAATTTATACCGGACATCACCAATTCACTGATGTAACGATGAGACCAATCCAATTTTTAAAACTATGCCATCAACGCCATATCACAAGTGACACCCCAACTGCCGTTTCTCAGGTTTTAAATTGCGTAGTTTAATAAATATATTTAAAAAAAATAAAAAAAAAACAAAACAAAGAACAAAAACAAAGAAGGGATATAAAACGATGCCGTTCTCATATAAGAAAAAACCCTCCTCCTCCTTCTGCAAAACCCTCAATTAGTCGCAAGTCGCAAGCAGTGACTTCTGTTTCTTCGATTTGTTGCCTCAACGTCTCTTTGCTGCAAAGTGCAAAACCCATAAACCCTACGACGACCCCCCAACGTACTTTTCTATATATCAATTTGAGCTATTCAAGAGGTAAGCTTTTATGTATGGCTATGCTCTCTCTCTCTCTCTCCCTCCCTCCCTCTCCATCTCTGTAAAGGTTTAAACGTCTGTTTATGTAGTTTCGATTTTTTTTTTTGGAGCAAAGATATGGCTAAGTTCACTTTCATACCCTAATCAAATTTCCGTTTGATTTTCTTGCAATGCATCGAGGAGCTTTTCTTGATCTTGAACGCCGCCTCTTCTTCTTTTTCTTCAAGCTAACTCATTTTTTATGTTTTTTTTTCTCCTTAACTTGGAATTGAGTGTCATTCGATTGAATTCTTGGTTTAATCTATGGCGTTCGAGTAAATTAGGGGAATTTTCGTTGTGGGTTTTGGTTAATTTTGCTTCTTCTTCTTGTTTTTTTGTTTTTATTTCTTTGAGGCGTTAGAGTAGAATCAGGGTTTGGCTATAATTGTGATGTTTCTTCAATTCATTTGAGAACGACCGATTCTTTTTGCCTTCATCCTTGGGGCTTGTGTTCCTTTCTTTGTCCTGGGGCTTTTGATTGTTTTTGTTTTTTTTTTTGGTAGCCCCAATGGATGATAAGTAAGAATATTTACTTTGCTACTCAGTTAGCTGTGACTCAAAGTTTCCATCGTTTTACTTCTGAAGAAAAGGGGGACAAATGAGAAGCAACTAAAACCTTTGTCCCCAAAGTTGACAAGTGAGAAGCAACTAAGAGAAACTCCTTGTCAACTTTAGGGAGTGCGGTTTTGGCTTCATCACTTGGCTTTTTACAAGGCAAGCAACTGTCTGCTAATTCTTTGTTTTTCTTGAACTTGCAGCCAATGGCGAAGACAACAATTAGAAACATTTCTGACACAAAATTGAAGAAGAAGAAGAAGCACAAGAAATTGGGTCCAAAAGCAGTTGCTGCCATGAAGCCCAATGTTCCAAGAGACAACCCTTTTGAGACAATATGGTCCCGGCGCAAATTTGACATTCTTGGCAAGAAGCACAAGGGTGAACAGCATTGTGTCGGCCTTGCCCGCTCCCGTGCCATCGACAAGGCAAGCAACTTTCCAAATTCCAACCAATTTCCATTTCTATTTCCATGTGGGTTTGTTGATGGAAGGTGGTTGAGGTGTTTGTTTTGGTGGTGAACAGCGGAAGAAGACGCTGCTTAAGGAGTACGAGCAGAGCAGCAAGTCATCAGTCTTCAAGGACAAGCGCATTGGAGAGAATAATGATGAGCTTGCCGAGTTTGATAAGGCTATCATGAGATCCCAGCGTCAGCACAAGGTTTTCCAATTCTTTTGATTTTATTATTTTCTGCATGTTTGTTTGTTTAAAAAGCCTAGTAAAATTGAAGGTATTTTGAGTTGTGTGTGTTCCTTTTTTTTTTTTATGTTTGGGAAACATTTGTGTCATATGAGGCAGTGTAAGTTACTGTTTTCATGTTGTGAAGAGAGTGCCTCAATATAATTCCTGCTAAAAAACATTAAATACTCTTATTTTGTGATAGCTGCACAATTTTCATTTTTTTTTTTGTTGTTTTGGTTCTTTGAAGTACTGAAACACTCTACTTGTACCTTCCCTTTGCATCCCAGGAATTTATGGGGAACTAAGTTTAAAGTTTCAATATGTTGTTTGTGGAAGTAACATGTTGTATACTTCACTTGATTTCAATAGAGTTGTTATCATCCCTTGTAATGTCTATTTAACAGCGTGTGTGTGTGTGTGTGCTGGTCTTGTATGTAATATCATTCTTTTTTTCTTTCTTTTTTTTTTTTTTAATTTCATAGTTGAAATTAAACAAAAAGAGCAAGTATAACTTATCAGATGGAGAAGAAGATGACTTTGGAGTTCTGGGTCTCGGTTCCATTTCAGAAAGAGATGATTTTGAGGATGAAATGCTGTCTGATGATGATGAGGCTGATGCAGATGGACCAAGCAGTATGTTTGAAATTTATATTTTTAACAAAATGCTGAGTTTTTAATTACCTGATGATTTCAGTGGCAGTTTCACAGTTAAGTTTGCATGTGGATAGTTTCTGACAATAGCAAGTGCACAACATTTTAATATCATTTGGTAATCATTATTGGATATAGTTGTGTATTTTTTCCCTTTTGAATTGTAGGCTTTGAGTCAAATCAAAGGCTGTGCTTCTTAGGTCAAGATGAGTGAACTTCTTGAGCTTTAACTCAATTCTTGTTACATAAGTATTTCTGTTATTGCCAATCTTTGATACTATCTAAATTGCCTGTGTCCCGAAAACTCTTTCTCCATCAATTTTCTATATTTCCATTATCCGAGAATATGACTACCACTAAATCTTTATAGTCCTGTAGATGCAAATTTTTTACTCAGCTTAAATTTAACATTTTGCAACCTGCTGAGAAATCAGTAAGTATTCAAACAATGAAGGATTATATGCCTATATATTCTCTGTTTTCTTCCCACATAAATGCACCAGATATACTGTTAGTTGGAACTTATTGAAAATTGCTTTTTTTTTTGGCTGAAGTCATCTCTTCATTGGTTTCATTGCATTTGGGGCTTGTTTTAGAATATCATTTTTTTTTTCTTTTCACCATTTCTTTTTGCTAACAAGTTTTAGGTGTAACAAGGTACTAAATGCTGGTATATTTTTTCTGTTGACATTCAAAATATTTTAGTACGTTGAAAATAATTATTTATATTTTGATGTTGCCGCTTAATGGCAGAATTTGCTGCTGGTTGTTGTATTGTGGTGTTGTTGCTTTGAATTGAACTGGTTCATTCTCAACTGACTTGTAGAATGGAAATCTACATTTGAGATTGCAGTAACTTTGCATGCCATTCTGATCTCTTGGGATTCTGTTAATGACTTAACCCTTTTATTTTTTCCTTTTGCTTCGCAGAGAAGTCAGCTTTTTTAAAGCAAATCAATGAACCTGATAGAATAAATCCAGAGGAGGGAGAGGAAAATGTGAGACGTCCTTCATTACCTTATCATTTGGCCAACAGCAATGATTTTATTCACCTGCAGAAGATTGTCTTTGATTCACAGAACTAGATTATACAAATGAGATTGTTGATTATTGTATCCGTCTTAAAGAATTTAGGGCACATTTACTTGTGGAAAATTTTCCTTTTCTTATAAAAGTTTTCTAGTACATAAAAATGAAAAATTTGTGGATGAAAACCCTATTTTATTTTTCTGAATCTGAATAAACTTCAAAAAACTTTTGTTTTTAGTCTGTAAAGTAAAATATCCAACAATGATGTATTCTTATGTGAAGGATGATTTTCCTGTTGCAGAAACACAAAACCAAAAAGGAAGTAATGGAGGAGGTTATCTTAAAGAGCAAGTTTTTCAAGGTACTGATTTTTTTTTTTACGCACAAGGAATTAATCTGTGTTTATCTCTTGGTTTGTCTTAGTCTTAATTTTTGATTTGTTTCTTACCAGGCTCAAAAGGCAAGAGATAAGGAAGAAAATGAACAGTTGATGGAAGAATTGGATAAAAGCTTCACGTCTTTGGTACAGTCTCGGGTTTTACAATCTTTGACTGAACCAGGCAAGCTGGATGCCTTGAAAGCTCTTGCAAATACGGGAGCTCCGAATGAGCATGTGAAGAAGGACAAGCTATCAGTTAACCAGACAGGGGGAATTTCTAAGCAGGTATATTGGACCTGATTGCTGTGTTGGGTCAATTTTTCATTAGTTTTCTTTGAGTTCACTATTTCGTAGATGCCAACCGTTGGTGTTCTGAAGTTATTGATTTATGTTTATTTATGATTTTTAAGATCTCCATGTTAGTGTGCTGAGTTTTTATTCTGTTTGAAGCATCATCTAGAAGGCTTTTACACCTTTTTTTGATGTTTAAAGAGTTGTTTTTCACCTTTGTTATGCTCTGTAATAACCAGCGTATCAATCAATCAAATTTATTGAATAGATGGTATTTACTATATAAAATATAATATTTATATTTATCAAGTCTATTTGATGAATATGTTAATAACATACTGATTATGTTGTTAAAATGTAAAAAATTAAAGTACCTTCTCTCTCTCTCTCTCCCCCTATATATATATATTTCAGAACATGAAAAACTGGGTTGGTTGGATTTTCTGCCAGGAAGAACCTGATGACTACTATAAACTTGTTGGAGAGATGATATTGGATATGCGTGCTCGCCCATCAGACAGGACAAAGACACCAGAAGAGATTGCCCAGGAAGAACTAGAACGACTGGAGCGGCTGGAGGTATCTTTCTAGCTCAACAAGAGCGAATTCATTTTAATGCAATGTGGCATTGTGAGAATGTTTTATCTGGCTTGATGGACTCTTGTTGTTGCTGCTGCTGCTTCAGAGCTACATGTTATCAACTGTAACATGTCACATTTGTCATCAAACTGGTATTTGAAAGGACCTCTTGTCTGAGAACAGATCCTTTGCAGCTTGACTCATCTGCATTATTGAGCTGCTTTTTGTGCAAAAATTGACAATTCTGTCTGCCAGTTTAGGATTTTGAGCATGTTGTAAGTAGAAATGATCTTTGAAAACTTCCAACTGTCACATTGAGAAAATTTTAATCTTTATCTATGGGGGAGGTTAAATTGTTCAAAATGAGGAAATTCTTGTAATCCTACTGGCTTTCACACTAGAAAAAGGTGAATTTTTTTCACTTCAGTTATAATTGAATCTCTTTAAGAGAATTGAGCTGGCCATCAGGCCAAAACCTGATGGTTTATGTTTGTAACAGTTGCTATTAGCCAAGTTTGTTGGATTGGAACATAAGAGAATGAAAAGGTTCAGGAGAAGCTGAAAAACATTGTTGGCAACTATCTTTTCTTTTGAACTGAAGGCTTCTTTTTTCCTGACAGTACTTTAGTTGGTTTCTTTCTTTTCTTTTCCTTTTTTTTTTCCTGTCACTTTCTCTGAATTGAGAAGAACCTTATTTCCTATTGTATATATTTTCCACCCATAAACATTCAGTTAATGTGTCATGGTATTAATGAGCTGTGTTATGCTCTACAATTTCAGGAAGAGCGTAAAAAACGGATGGTTGCAGCTGATGACTCCAGTGATGATGAGAATGATGATGCTGAGAAGTCATTGACCCAGAGTCTAAGGTCAATATCTGGAGATGCTCTTGGTGATTCCTTTTCTTTTGATGAAGAGCCTAAAACTAGGAAGGGTTGGGTTGATGAGATTCTTGCAAGAAGGGAGGCAGGTGAGTCAGAAAATGAAGTTGATTCTTCTGAGGATTCAGAACATGCTGAAGATGATGGTGATAGTGAAGAATCTGAGGAAGATGATGTTAGTCATGACAACAATGAAGATGGGAAACTATCTTTGAAAGACTGGGAACAAAGTGATGAAGAAAATCTTGGCACAGATTTGGAGGAGGATGGACATAGTGATAGTAGTGATGATCATGAGGACAACATAGGGCCAAAATGCCAAAAGAGTTCAAAGAAAGGCAATATTGTTGAATCTAGTGAAGGTGGAGAATCTTTGCGTGCAAAAAAATTAAAAGCAATCTCTGAACAGCATTCAAACCATGGAGAAATTCCCTTTCTAATAGAAGCCCCAAAGAGCTTGGAAGAACTGTGTTCTCTGGTGGATAAATGCTCTAACGAGAATGTTATCGAGGCAATCCACCGAATTCGAGTCAAGGCATCTGATGCAAAAAAACCTGCTGCAGAAAATCGAAAGAAAATGCAAGTGTGTAAATTTCTTTTTTTCTCCCCACCCCCATTATTCTTTCTTGCTGTTTGTTTACATATTTGACAAGAATGAAAATTTTGTTGCTTCGTCACACACAAAAAGGTCATAATACGTTGATCATAAAGAATTAATGTTTCAGCAGTCTATTCTGTAAGATATTCCAAGAAAGCTGGCAAATAGTTAAAGCAATCTGTTTGTCTTCATAACTTGATATTTTTGAGTGCTCTGAAAGTAATCGGTTAATGAACAGAATGCATGAACTTTGCTGTTTTGTAAATTTAAACTCAAATTTTAACTACTCTGGGCTTTGAGCTAATTTTTGGGTTTGATTTTATTATGCTGCAAGGTTTCATTTTTGCATAACATGCAATTAGAATGATTAGCCCAAAACTAATAAATGCAGTTTTTATCTCACAACATAAATGCAAGTTTTTATCTCACAACTGTATTTATATGATGTTGTCTTCTATATCCACACTAATGTAGTATTGTGGGATATTGTGCTTTTTTTCAGGTATTTTATGGTATACTATTACAGTATTTTGCTGTCATAGCAAGTAAGAGGCCATTGAATTTTGAGTTGTTGAATTTGCTGGTCAAGCCTCTAATGGAGATGAGTGCGGAGATTCCATACTTTTCTGCAATATGTGCTCGACAAAGAATATTACGGACTCGAGCCCAATTTTGTGAGGCTGTTAAGAATTCAGGTTAGTAGTGATAATTAGTCAGTGTCCTTTCCTCCAATTTCTCAAGTAGCTGAATGTTGTTATAGGCACTTTAATTTGATGACATTTTCACTGCAGGGAGTGGCTGTTGGCCTTCTTTCAAAACTTTGTGTTTCTTGAGGCTCTGGTCCATGATTTTCCCAAGCTCTGACTTCCGTCATGCTGTCATGACACCAGCAATATTATTAATGTCAGAATATCTGATGCGTTGTCCCATCTTATCTGGCCGTGACATAGCAATGGGTTCTTTCCTGTGCACCTTGGTTCTCTCTGTATGTAATGCTCCATTATTTATTTCCAAGTCCAATAAATAAGCTGCGTTTGTTTTTTCTCTCAAACTTTGCAGTTTGTTGTGGTAGGCATATCCTTCTGGGGCATACTTTGAATTGTCTTTTATTTTTCGGATACAACTTATATTTTGCATACCTCTCTGTTCTTTTTTTACTTCCCCTTGTTCTGGTGCTAACTTGAGCATGCACTCCTACCACTCAATATGTATAATTTTCACCCTTTAGTGCTTTGGGAACCTAATAGTATTGCCCTAATAAGCTTGGGTTTTGGTGTGTCATGTCACAATTGGGAAATTTCCTTTTTCAATATCAGTTTTTGGTGTTAATATGTTCTCTTTATGATCAAGGTTTTGAGACAGTCGGAGAAGTTCTGTCCTGAAGCCATAGTGTTTATTAGAACTCTGCTGATGGCAGCTACTGGAAGGAAACCAGCATCTTCTCAGGAATCTCAGGTACCACTCCATTGTGTGTAATGTGTATTGGCAAAGTAGCATGCAGTTGTCTCTATGTCCTTTTTGATATCCCTTGTATATGGTTTTACATCTATTAATGAAGACCTTTCTATTTTATGGTAGCAATGATGGAATGACTCATTAGTTCATCTGGTGGCAGATTTATCATCTTATGGAACTAAAAGCACTTAGGGACCTGCTGTGCATACGCAATCACGTAAATGAGATTGGTCCTCTGAATTTCTTTGTGCTAATGGACATGCCAGAGGATTCTTCTTATTTTAGCACAGATAATTTCAGGTTGGTGAATAATTTCCCTTTGGTTGTTAATGCATGGTGGACTTCATTGTGTTTTGTTTATGTCCACATTGAATACAAAGGCCTGGCCTGGGTCTGTAATGTTGACCTAATAGTTTAAGCTCTAAGGCTATTGTAGGGTTTCATAACATACAACTAGAGCCTGGTTCTCCTTCGCATGTCTGATTTAGCCCTCATGTAGTTCAATGCCTTTCATGTGATTAGGTGAATGTTGTTGCTCCATCATGTTCATTAGTGCTACTTGCTAGTCAGGTCTAGCATGTTGTTTGTAGAGTTGTCTTAAGCTTCTGTGGGGGTGGGGGTATGAGGTTTCGTAACATTGCATAGAGTTTAGCAATCCTAGCCACATGCTAGTGGGGCCTTGTTGAGCTAGCTTTCAGTCCAAGTTCAGTTGTGTAACACACATCTAAGGCTTAGCCCATGCCAAATAATGCATATATCCCACATTGTTATGAGACAAGAATGTAGCCTGGTTTTTAGTGGTTTATGATCTAATATCATGGCATACATAATTATGTGCATCTTATGTCTCTTACTAATTATTGGTCTGGGTTAGAAGGAATGTCTGGTCAAGGCGTCTTGTCATTCATATTGTACACTATTTTGGGATTGACGTCCTATAATGGTGGTTCGACGAGTCACTGTAGCTACCAATGTTGGTCTGTCATTTCAGGTCATTCACTAAATTTTGGCAAAAAACTTCCTTGTGCAGGGCTAGTGTGCTAGCTACCATGATAGACACACTCCGAGGATTTGTTGAGAGCTGCAACAAATTTAGTTCCTTTCCCGAAATATTCTTGCCTATTTCAACATTATTACTTGAACTGGCACAACAAGATAACTTGCCGGGGGCACTACAAGATAAATCCGAAGACATTGCTCAACTCATTAATAGGAAAGCTGCTGAACATCATATGCTGCGGCGACCACTACAGATGCGGAGGCAGAAGCCAGTGCCTATCAACTTACTTAATCCAAAATTTGAGGAGAAGTAAGAAACCGTTTCCTTTGCCCACTTATTTCTTAATTCTGTGTTTGAAATTGCTATTGGAAGTTAAACTCATAATTGGGGTGTTCTGCAGCTATGTGAAGGGTAGGGATTATGATCCAGATCGTGAGCGAGTTGAGAGAAGGAAGTTGAGGAAACTCCTAAAACAAGAAGCCAAAGGGGCTGCCCGTGAATTACGCAAGGACAATCACTTCATACTTGAGGTGAAGGAAAAGGAAAGGGCATTACAGGAAGAAGAGAGAGTTGAGAAGTATGGAAAGGCACGAGCTTTCCTACAAGAACAGGAGCATGCGTTCAAATCTGGACAGCTGGGAAAAGGCAGGAAGAGAAGAAGATGAAAGCTGAATTTGGATATTATTGTTTGCATAATTTTTTCAACTTAAGGGGAGCTTCTCAAGTATCCTGTGGCATTAATTGCATTAAGTCTGCCGTGCCCATTCAAAGTAAGCTTAGCACGGCTGTTCTCTTATGAAAATGGTCCATCACACCATGTTGAAGCTTTCCCCTACAAAATTTTGTTAACGTTATGTAGAATTAGGGATGTTCGGTCGGCGTCCTTTGGAATTTGATTGTGTTGGATTGTCGGGTGCATATGGAGTCCCATTGAAAGCCGAAAGCCTAATGACATTTCCCCAGACCTTGATTGATATTGTACCATAAATTCCAATGACAAGGGGAGAATTATGAATGGATGTACCCTCCGAAAAGAATTAAGTTCCTGCAATGGGGTATTTCTAACTTCAATATGACCACTCGTTAAGACAAGCAAAATAAAAATGAGAAATATTTGTGACTCAGGAATTGACTTGATTCAACTGACCCAATGTTCTTGATAGAATGATAAAAAGAGTCAATGATCTGGTAGGAAAAGAACGCGATTCTTTAGTAATCTTTAGAGTTCCTTGATTGTGACTTGTATGGGGCAATTAAGCTACTTCTCTGGTCCAGTCAAACAGCTTCAAATCAGCATCCAGTTCAGGCTTTGATCACCTAGGTTAATTAACAATTACTCGTGCAATCATTGGCCAAATAAAATTTCCAAAAAAATACCAATGTCATTAATACATATTAAGTTACTTGGTCTATTTTATTAAATGTTTTAGAATTTACAATTTACTTTATCAAGATCTTTTAAAATTTAATAATATTGTTAAATTTGACCGAAATTATATAATATTATTGATCAATTATTTTTATTTTTATACTTTATTTATTTTTCTCACTTATTTTTATTATTTTCTATGTAGTTTGTTGTAAAGGTATACTTGTTGGGATATAAAAGAATTTGGATAGGATGGAGAAAGAATACACACGCATATATTAGTTATTGAATTGTTTGAAATATTTTTACAATAATTTGGAATAATAAAAAGAAATATTTTTTAAAAGAATTTAAAAAATTATGTGTGTTGAAAAAAATAAAAAAGAATTATTAAGATATATTTTTAATATATATATATATATATATATATATATATATATATATATATATATACACACACACACCAAAATAATAGAAATTTTGAAGTTTTTTTTGAGAGAATTAAGGATATTTTGTATTTGTAAACTCATCAGCGGTAGAAAAAATCATTAATTCTCGATTTAATCATAATTTTAGGTTAATTTGAGTTATTTATGTGTATTTATATTTTAAAAAGAGAAATAAAGACAAAAAAATGACTAAAAGGTTTCGTAATCTTTCCCTAAGTATCACTATTTCTACAATTGTTGGTTTGACGGATCTATTTGTCTTCTTGAGTCATTATTTAGAAATTTTTTTCTTGGTATTTTGTGCTTGGAACTAAAATGTATTTGGCTAAATTTGTTGAATTGATATTAATGGTGATGGTGGGGTTCCCTGATAGTTCTCTTTTTTTCAGACCACTTTCTCTCTCTAATCTCTTTTTCATAATAAAAATTATTTAATCTCAACTATTAATATTTAATTTATTTTTACTTATATTTTAAATTGAATTTTTTTTATTGAATAATAGATATTAATAATTATTTTATATATTTAATATTTTATAAATTTTTAACTTTTAAGATTAATACCTTAATTAATTAAGTTATTGAGTTTATTCAATCCAAGTATTTTTCTTCTTGGAGATAATATTTTAATTTTGAATTTAATATCAAAATTAAGAGAATCGCTAAGACTTTTTATCTTAAATTTTATTTTAGTAATAAATTAAATATTAATTTATAATAATTCAATTATATATTTTTTTTTCTATCTTTCCTTTAATTTTTTTATAAAAAATTTCTCTTTTTTATCATTTAAAAAACTAAATTATAATATATTTTACTTAGATCACAAACTTATTTTATATGACAGTGAGAAAGCATTAAATCTCCGTCAATTAAGGGGAAGAAAAAAAAATAAGTGAGGGTACAATGCTGTCGAAGCAGATATTCTAACTGAGAACTTACCTAAATCCAGGTTTGAAGGCTTAAGGATTGCCATTGGTTTACAAAACAGAAGCATCAAGGAAGAGTGAAGATCCAGTGGTGCTCCCTTTTTACAGAATCAAAATGAGGCACACAAGCTTTCTTACATCAACAACAAGCTCTCCTACATCAGCATTAAGCTCTCTTACAACAGCAATAAGCTCTCCTCTATCAAGCTTTAAAAGTTTGATTTTGAAATTCAAATGCAAGTGACATAATTATTGTATGTAATTATTTTTAATTTGAATTTTTAAGTTTTGAGTATCAAGAACTTGACATGTGTACTAATTTTAAATTTTATATTTTGAAAACTTTTCTTATATAATAATAATTTATAATAATGAAAAGTGCAAAGAGATCATCCTTTTTTATATTCAACTTTCCTTATACACCTTCCTCGTGACATCCTGTTTAGTCACTGAAAAACTTGCTTTATTAGCAAGCCATTGTTCTTTGCACACTAAAACACAACAGAATCATCAATTAAACTCAGCAAACACTAACCAACACACTTGTTGCATCCAACAACTAAATGTATTATAGTTTAACTTTTTGCATATGTTGCACCATAAATTTGAATTGTTCATTCCTGATTCTCTTGGACTACCTAATTACTTTTGCACGTCTGGTCTCAGGAGAATTTCCTTGATGTTTTGGGGAGTTTTGATGTCTGAAACTCAATTTAGACTAGAAAGCACTCTTAACTAAGCTTCCACTACGTTACAGTTTCCTCTCTTTATGTGACTCTAAAGAACTCATTGGTTATTAAAGAACTCCTCTCACAATATTTCCCATACTTCCCTTGATTTTGTCACCTCGATAATTCTTGGAAACAAACTTTCTACAACTTTTTACTGAATCAGAAACAGGGTTGTGACATCTCTCATTTGATCTTTTGCCAGCTGATTTATTTCCTACAATGTTAATTGATGCCCAGTGGCATACTCTATGTAGCCTCTGTCAACTATTTCCTACAGACCTTGTGATAGTAGTATGTTCGATCTTCCACACATCATAGTTTTCTCCTACAAATATGGGAACCATCGTCCATGCCATACTTGTACTAACACTAGAAGCCATCAACTCTAGATGTTTCTCTGATTTTCATAAACTTAAACGTAAAGCTCTAATTAGGGATCTTTGATTGGAGGAAGGGACTAAATTGATTTGGAAGCAATTATTTATTTCTCGAAGAGTTCCCACACTTGATGAATCTGGACATCTATTTATAGTTCATCAAATTCTGAACTTAGAATTCTCTAGAGAGAAAACAACATTCTAAATTAATCTAATTAATGGCTATGTATACATTGAACACATCTTAACTCTTTTAAAAATTTGTAGTAATTTTGGTTAAGTTGATGATACTTTTAACAAAGATAAGTTATGTTTTGCTTGTATTGTACATTACATTTTAGCTTCCAGTCAACAAATGCGCTGTTTCCTTAGTAATTAAATTTAATAAAAAATTTTATCAAATAGAATACAATAACCAACTAAACACGGTATATGTGTAGGGGCACATGAAAGTATGACTTTATGTATCACGTCTAAGGTTAGTTCTGGATTATATCATAGAGCCCAAAAGAAAAATTGGCAAGCTGAAAATCATTGTTCCAAAATGAGTTGAACTCCATTAATTTAGATTTTTTAAGACAAGCAAAAATCCTAGAACAATTATGACCTCAAATTTTTTCTTGTGACATGCCACAAAATGTCAGACCAAAATGTTGTACTATGTCTTCTTACTACTAAGTAATGCATTCCTGTTTGCTGTTATTTACTTTTGGTTCAACAAAAACCAATAGTCTAACTGTAATATTTTTATTTTATTTATTTTTTTAGACCATAAAGACAATGCTGATAGAAAGAAGAAAAATAGTGGACATGGTTAGGTACAAAAAGACAATTAGACCATGCCCATTCTGTTGATTAAATCACTGACAACCTTACCCATACTGTAACAGGCTTGCCATGCTTTTCTAGAAAAAACCATGCTGTATATAGTCTATCATACTTAATTTACTTAAATAACAAGAAAGTATGAATGAAAAATATGCTAGAAAATTGACACAGAACTTCCATTTGGTTGTTGTAGATCCACGTGATTTCAGTAACTTGAAATTTACTTTTATTAACTGCAACATGGTTGTAACCTTCCTTTGACCAACCAACAATGGTCAAAACTAATCTTTAACACTACTCCTTGGTTTTGCATCATTACACACCAAGTTTCCTTTTTAAAAATTTAAATATGGCTTTAGGCAATGTCTTGGTAAAGATTTTAGTAATTTGAATAGCTGATTCACAATACTCTAGTTTTATTTCTCCATTTTCCTACATTTCTCTAAGAAATTGGAGTTTTATCTTGAAATAATTGGTTCTCCCATATTGTATTAGATTTTTGGATATGGCTATGGCTGCTTGATTATCATAAAAGATAACTATTGGTTGAGTTGGTGTTTGTTGCAAGTCTGTGAAGATTTTACTTAACCAGATGACTTGATTGACTGCAGTAGTGACAGCTATGTACTATGCCTTTGTAGTTAATTGTGCAACCATTGATTGCTTCTTGGAATTCCAACAAAAGAAACCTTCTCCAAGTGTAAAACAATAACAAGAAGTGCTCCTCATGTCATCTATAGAACCTCCCTAGTCACTATCAGTAAATTCTGATAGCTTAAGTTGTTTTGATTTGCTAAACATGATGCCAACATCTCAAGTGCCATTGAGATACTTGAGAATCCTTTTACCTGCTTCTTGCTAGGAAAATGCATGAACCTTGAAAGCAAGTTTGTTGCTTAAACAATGTCTAGCCTAGAAGTAGTAATATAAAGCAGACACCCTATGAGGCTTTTAAACAGTCCTTCATTTATCTTTTCTTCTCCATTATCCTTGTTAAGCTTCTCATTGTAGCCATTGGTGTAGAGAGAAACTTGTAAGCATTCATAAGGAATCTTTTGAGAACTTTACTAACATATTTTCCTTGATAAATGAAAATGCCATAGTTTGATTACTTCACCTAAAACCTAGGAAGATGAACATTTCTCCCATATTAGACAACTCAAATATCATCTTTATTTCCTTTTTAAATTGTAGGACAGATTCAAGATGGCTCCTAGTTACAAGCAAGTAATCAATATAGATTGATATTATAAAAAAATTGAACTTTTGCAGCTTTGACATACAAAGTTGCTTCATTTTTGCTTTTCTCAAAACCAAGCTACAACAAATGATTGTTGATTATGCTAAACTAGGATCTTAGTGCTTGCTCAAGGCCATATGAGGCCTTTCTCAATTTGTAGAACTTTTCCTCTTCTCTTTTAATCACAAAGCCTTTTGGTTGTTTCACAAAGACATCTTTCTACAAATAACCATTTAAAAAAGGCAAACTTGATATCAATATGATATACTTTCCAATCCCTTTGAGAAACAAGAGCTAGTATAGGTTTAATGGTGTCAAATCTCGCAATAGGAATAGATGTGTCTGAGAAGTCAAGTCCAACTTGTTGTAAATAGCCTTTGGTTATCAATCTGGCTTTCAATTTTTTGATGTTGTCATCTATATTCAACTTGTCTTGTAAATCCATTTGACTCCAATCACATTCTTATCTTTAGGTCTCTGTGTAAGGAACCAAGTTTGGTTCTTTCGAATTGCACATAATTCATCCTACATAGCTTTCCTCTAACTTGCTGATTTAACAGCCTTATTATGATTTGTAGGATCTAAGATAACAATATTACTTCTCTTATAAATGTTAGAGAGAAGCCTCGTTCCCTTTATAAGTACATCATCAAGAGTATCATCCTCTGCATTCTCATCTGAGCTGTCATGACCAGTAATTTTAGGTTGATTTACTTGTTATATATCAACATTTAGATCATCCAATACAACAATATTCTAATTTCAGCCTTGATTCTTGTTGAATTTGACCTCCTTACTGATTATTATCTTCTTAGATTTTACATCATAAACTCTATAAGCCTTTGAAGCTGTGCTATAGCTAACAAACATAATTACCTTGGCTTTTTTTATCAAGTTTCTGCCTTTTTTCATCAAGTATCAAGACAAAATAAAAGCATCCAAAGACTCTTAGATGTTGCACATAAGGTTTTGCATCGAACCAAAGCTCATATGGAGTTTTCCCTAGAATGGTTGAGGATAAGAGTTTGTTTTAAAGATATACTGAAGTGTTGACAGCTTTAGCCTAAAAGAATTTTGGCATGCCTTTCTCGTAAAGAAGACTCCATGTCATCTTCATGATTGTTTTGTTTTTTCTTCCACATACTCCATTTTGTTAAAGAGTATATGAAGCCGTGAATTGATGTCTTATACCTGAGATTTTGGATATTTCTTCAAAGGTAGAAAAGTCAAACTCAATGTCATTATTAGACCTCAACATTTAATTTTGAGACTTGTTTCAGTTTCAACAAATGCCTTGAAAGTTTGAAATATTGATGAAACTTCTGATTTAACTTTCATAAAATACACAAAAAAAAATGTGTATAATCATCAATGAATAAGATGAAAAACTTGTTTCCATTTAAAGATGCTATGGATATAGGTCCATACACATCAGAATGGACTAGATTGAGTTTTTCCTTAGCTCTCCAGGCCTGAATGGAAAAGAAGGGTTGCCTGGTTTGCTTGCCTTGCTAGATTTTGTACATCAGAGATGGATTTTATACATGATGAAGTTAAGACAGTCACAGTGCCTTTCCAATATGCTTCAAGCAAGACACCATTTCCAATTCTAACTTTGGTTGCATAGAATTTGTCTAATGTTTTGAAAAATGATGGATAAGAGGACATGTGATGTGTGCAACCACTATCAATGAGTCATGCTTGATTGTTAGAGCATGTTGTGTTGAAGCTAGCAACAAATAGTTATTCTTCTGCTTGTTGAATTTTTTCTTCTGCAACTTAGCTTCCATGTGAATTACATGCTTGCTACAAGTGTTTTTTATAGAAGCCATTTCAAGTTGCTATTATACACTATTAAGTTAAAAAACTCAAGTGTTTCATTCAACCTTTTGTGTGTCTGTCTTTTCCTTCACTCACCACAAGTCCTATAAAATCCTTTAGAGACTCTAATATCACTTTTAGTTCAACAAAAACCAATATGCTAACTACAATTTTTTTTTTCAGATCATAAAGACAACACGTAGAGAGAGTAGAAAAATAATAAACATGGTTAGATAAAAAAAAGAAATAATTAGACTATATTTGTATTGTTGATTAAATCATTGGTAACTTTGTCCATACGGTGACAGTTTTGTTATAATTTTTTAATAAAAATTATATTGTATATAAACTATCATATTTAATTTATTTAAATTATAAATAAATGTAAATAAAAAATATACTGAAAAATTGATATAGAACATCAGTTGATTGGTGCAGATCCATGTAATTTCGACAACTTGAAATTTATTGCTATTAACTGCAACACGGTTGCAACATGCATTTGAGCAAACAGCAACTGTAAAAAACATTCTTTTAACATTTACGTTTCAGCGTCACCCTTAGCTTTTATCAAGAGGAAACGAGTTCTATAGGTGGCCTAGTAATCATTCTGTCAGTTTCTCTAAGTCTATACCTTCTATTAGCTATCTTCAGCTTGCTCAACAATGTCTGGTGGACGCCAATCCGTGTGCAACACCAGATTCGTTCAGAAAGGATTGGAGGCCCTTTCTAGAGATTCATCCATGGAAACACGAAAGAGATTCTGAAGATGAGAAATGAAGCCTTCCAAGTGTCCCATGACTGGTCTATCTCACGATATAGTTGCTCGAATCCAGCCTCACATATACTCCTGGACCAAGAAATACGGTAATAAGTTGAGAACCGTGATTCGTTTTTAGCACAAGTATATACATATATATACATGTTTTTACCCTAATCTGCTTTTTGAATAGGAAAGAATTTTCTGCTTTGGCATAGTGCTCAAGCTGAAATGGTTGTTTCGAAGCCCGCAATGATCAAGGAGATTTTAAACAATACAGATAGAACTTACCAGAAACCGTAGCCCTAATATATTTTATCAAGAAGTTATTTGGAGATGGCAATGTGACATCAGGTGAGAAATGGGCTAAGATGAGAAAATTGGCAAATTTTGCTTTCCATGGTGAGAGCTTAAAGCTAAGATGCGGCGATGCTAGCAAGGTGGGAAAAACATCATGGAAGTGACATAGATGTTGAGACAGAATTTAAGTTGCTAACAGCAGATGTAATTTCGAGGACAGCATTTGGAATTAGTTATCTGGAAGGAAAGGATAATTTTTAGATGCTAAGCAAATTGCAGATGCTGATAATAAAAATTGCTCTCAAAATTCGGGTAGAAAGTCTTAGGTTCTCCTCCTCTGCTTTAAGTTCTCTGTTATTTTCCTGTCATGTAATAGATTGGTAGGTTATGTAATATATATATATATATATATATATATATATATAACAGATGCACAGGTTATGTTGTAACAACTGATTGATGCTTGTGAGTTGGTAGCACGGATAGCAAGAACAAAAAGTATACGAGAGATGCACAGGTTATGTAAATTGACTTCAGATGGATTTCAGGAAATGGGGATGAAATTGAAGCAGAGGAGCTCCAGAAAGGAACGCATCCATCAATTTTAAAGTTGGTCAAAAAGGGAGAAGAGAAGGCATTGACTGATGGAATAGACAGCTGTGGAAGTCATTTTATCGGATTGCTCATTAAGGCTCATTATGATGATGATGATGAATCCAAGAGGATTTCCGTATTTATGTGCATAAAATGTAAACTAATTTTACTTCTCAGGATGCGGATGAGCATGATCATCGATGAAACTCTAAGATTATATCCTTCAGCAACCAGACTTGGAAGACAAGTTCTTGACAGGGAAGTTCGACTAGGAAAGATAAATCTACCACCAAATATGAACCTTTTCCTCTCAAATCTGGCAGCTCACCATGATCCTCTTACCCGGGGGGGGGGGGAGATGTGCATCTTTTCAAGCCGGAGAGGAGGAATGTTCATTCACATAGTTTCTTTTATGTTTCATTGCTGTTTCTGTTTCTAAAAAAGGCTCAAGCAATTTCTTTTGACTTTTTTTTATCTAAATTGTTACCAAAATTTTTTTTGTTTTTGATTAATCTATAAATGTTGGTAAGGATTCACCTTATAAAACAAATACATAATACACAACACTATATCGCAGTCTTGTCGACTTTCCTATCAGATTAACCAAATAGTCATAAAAATAATATTTGCC
The DNA here is from genome assembly GCA_021464305.1 of Kandelia obovata. NCBI lineage: Eukaryota > Viridiplantae > Streptophyta > Magnoliopsida > Malpighiales > Rhizophoraceae > Kandelia > Kandelia obovata. The sequence continues at coordinate 2,879,371 of CM038488.1, forward strand.
AACCAAGCATCAATAATCAGCAAAAACACGAGAGATCAAAATTTGCACATGAAAAACTCTCTAATGAGAAGAGAAAAGCCACAGCATTGTAGTCCGACAAAAACTTTTACTGTCAATGGGTTTACCATACAATCTTTCGATACAAATAATAGAGTTCACCTATCTACTCTACAAATCCATCAAGAATATGAGTTCTTTACTCGCAATCATCAACAACATCATCACATGGATGGACTACAACAAAAAATAAGAGCAATCTCACCAAATGGTGGAAATAGAAGTGGACCACAATGCAACAGACAGAGAATCGGAATAATTAGATTCGTGTAACTGGTTCTCGGGATTAATAAGTTGAAACCTCAACTTGATCGGAGCAAAATCTACCGTTGGGATCTTTTAAGAAGAACAACCCTCCTTTTATTTTTCTTCTTCCTTTAGGCCTTACTCTCTGCTTCTTTTTTTCCTTTAGTTTTTCTCTCAATTCACGACTACAACACACTCTCTCACGCATGTTAAAATGCACCTACTAACACTCTCTTTTTGTTTCATTTCACTTCTCTTTCTTCACTAACATGCATGTGGGGATGGTAATGGTTCCTGTCCTTCTGAGAACCCCCTAGCCCTACCTTAACAAGAACGGGGTCAAAGTATCTTGACTAGGAATCAGAACGAGCATCCCTGTTTCCCAATGTTTTTAAGCGACGATGAGGATGGGGAAGGAGATGGCATTCACACTCCCGTCTTGCCCTCGCCCCTCATCCACCCCAATTGTCAACTTGCCATTTTATCTTTAGATGATAATAATATGTATTTTTTACGAGGACTATTCTGTAATTTCCATTTTAACTCTAAAGTTTTAATAATGCTCTCTATCATTTGTTCTACTTACTTTTGAGTTCCTGTACTACGACAAATTGATTGCATTTAGTATTTTTGTATACTGCAATCAAAACACGAGATAAAAGAAATATCAATGCAAATGATATCGATAAGGATGACAAACCATTCTTCTTTAAACCTCTTCTTGTAAGAGACAAGCTTGTCGATAGACAAAGCTTTGGTAATCATAAGCAAACCATTCTTGTCAGTGTAGATCTTTTAAGTTAGAATTGCTTCATCTCCAAAGCATCTCAAATCCAATTGTAACTCATATTAACATGTTTCAATCTCCTGTGAAAAGTGAGTTCTTGGAAAGGTGAACGGCGCTTTGATTGTCATAGTAGAGAATGCACCTTTCCTACTGGAGAGCAAGTTCCCGTAAGAACTTTTTCAACCATAACAACTCTTTGCTAGCTTCAGTTGCCACTATGTACTCAACCTCAGTGGTGGACAAAGCTACACATTTCTACAATTTTGATTGTCATGACGCAACTCCATTTGAAATAGTCATTAGATCTCTAGACGTGGACATTTTAGAATCAATCACTTGTCATATTTGCATCTGTATATCCATATAATATAGGGTTACCATCGTCAAAACATAAAAAGAATTTGGAGGTGCCTCTAAGATATTTACGTATCCATTTAGCAGCTGACCAATGCCCTTTCTCAGGGTTAGAGAGAAACCAATTAACAAAGCCACCTGCATGAGCAATATAAGCCTCGTGCATACCATGGCATACATCAAACTACCCATGTTTGATGCGTAAGGAACCTTCTTTATTGCTTCTTTTTCTTTGACACTTGTAGGACATTCTCTCATACTTAGTTTAAAAATCTTCTGCAAGTGAAGTGCTAATGGGATTGGACTCGATCACATTAAATTTCTCAAGGGTCTTGTCAATGTATCTCTCTTGAGATGACCGAAACTTACCATTTTTCTCTATCACTAATGATCTTCATGCCAAGGATTTGTTCTGTCAGTCCCAAGACTTTCATGCCAGAAGATTTGCTCAACTCTCCTTTCAAGCTAGCAATTTTCTTGCCATCACCACCAAGAATAAACATATCATCCACATATCGCAGGGGAACAATAAATCACTATCAGAGTACCTTTTTACGAACACGCAATGGTGAGAATTGTTCTGACTCTGATTGTGATCTATCATGAAGGAATCAAACTTCTTGAACCATTGTTTAGATGCCTGCTTGAGTTCATAAAGTTTCTTTCCAAACCTGCACACAAGTTGCTCTTTTCCCTTAGCTAAAAATCCTTTAAGCTATTCAATGTAAATCTCCTCTTTTTAGTCACCTTCGAGAGAAGTGATCTTCACATCATGCTGTTCAATCTCTAAATTTAACTTTGTAGCTAAGTCAAGGACAACCCATATTGAAGATATCTTGACCACTGGACGAGAACATCTATTTAAAATTATTGCCTTTTGTCTGTTCAAAACCCTTCATAACCAATCGCACCTTATATCTTGGCTGCAAGTTGTTTTGAACTGTCTTTAACTTGAGCACCTATTGATTTTTGAGTGCTCTCTTGCCCTTAGTCAATTTCTCGAAGTCAAACGTGTGGTTTTCATTCAAAGAACTCATTTATTCTTGCAAAGTTTTAAATTACTCTCTATTTTACTCACTGGAGATAGCTTCCTCAAAATTTTCAATTTCTCTATTTGTAATTAGTAGGAACTGATTAGGCAAATACTTCCTTTTAGTCACATGTAACCTGGAGGATCTCCTAACTTCCTGGGATGTCATCGTTGGGGCCAATGAAGATTATTTCGGTTGCTCATCTTCTTCATCATGATTATCAAGTGTGGATTCATCACTTGGAGCATCATTTTCCTCCTAAACATCTCCCTCGTATATATCATGAATCATGGAAGGTTGTTTGAGGTCGAACTCAATAATGCCTCTTATTACCACCTATGGCTTTGGAGCTTCTTGGAGATCCTCTGAAATTTAATTTTCGACAAATACTACATCGTTACTTTTAATAACTTTTTTGTCAACTAGATCCCATAGCCCTATAACTAAATTCTTCACGTCTATAACCCAATAAGATACCATGCTTTTTTTCGGGACATGAACAAATGGCTTATAACCAAACACTCTCAATTAATCTTAAGAGACATCTTTTCTTCACCACACTCTTTCTAGTACCTCTCCATTAAGAGGAACTAAAGGATAAAGATTGATTAAGAAGAATTTAGTTCTCATTGCCTAACCCCACAAGGATTTAGGAAGTTTAGCATTAGAGAACACACATCTTAGCCTCTTTACAATTGTTTGGTTCATCCTTTCTACTACCTCATTTTGCTATGGAGTTTTAGGAACTGTCTTGTCAAACTTAAAGCCATGTTCTCTACAATATTGTTTAAAATGACTTCATTACTGACTGCTATAATTCAATCTGACATATCCAGATTTGAATTCAATCCATCAAAAATTTGAATTCTTGGCTTATAATCATCAACAAGATCACAAAATGAATGGATTACAGCAGGATATTAAGAGCAATATCACCAAATGGTGGAAATGAAAGTAAAATGCAAGGCAACAAATGGAGAATTAGAACCATCGAGTGTGCATAGCTGGTTCTTAGGATTTATTAGCTAAAATCTCAGTTTCATCGAAGCAAATCCACCACATTGGATCTTCCGAGGACAACAACCCTACTTTCCTTTTTTTCTTCTTCCTTCTTCACGCCACACTCTCTGCTCCTTTTTTTTTCTTTTTTCTTTTTTCTTCTCACTTCACAACCACAACACACACTGTTTCTCACATTAAAATGCTCCTACCAAAAGTCTCTCTCTTTTTTTCTTCTCTCTTTCTTCACTAACATGGGTGGCATATGTACACACACATTTACTTTTCTCATTTTTCTCTCTTACTGACCTAATACACATAGGTGCACATAGTTGCATTTTTTTTTTCTTTAATTTGGAACTAACCCCCAAGTAGCTAGCATTTAGGTTGTATTATTAGTTTTACTACTCCAAACCGTTCAAATATAGAAGTCCCATGCATTTATATTCACTTTTTTAGTTAGTTTACTTTTGTAAATTCCAAGATATTTGAACATATGTAGATTTTCTTCTGTCTGTATGGCTATGATTTAACTGAAATGTGCAGAAACTTCTGAGTCAAATGCATCTTCTATTTAAATTACCCATAAAAAATTAGAATTTCTAGTTTTTTTTTTTTAGCTCAGATTGAACTTCTGGTTCTGTAATTTCTTTTCTGCTTCTGGAATTTCTGGTTATGAAGTTTCTATTTTTTTAAAAGCATTTAGCATGACTTGTAGTAGAAATAGTGTACACAAAATTATGTTCCGTTGAGAAGTGTGCCTCGCAATTGTTGTAGCCAAGATAAGGTTTCATTCCCCAAGCAAGAAGCTGCCCATGCTAATGCCATTGTCAATGAAAACTAACGCCTACCACCTCCTTTGCTCACAAACAACATTGAATAGTAGAAGGAAAAATCAAAGATATTAATAATGCCTTATAGCTACTGGGAAGATAAGAGCATATAATTTCATTGGTTCGTATAAGCTTGCATCGGTAGCCTTTTGGAATAAGGAATTATATGGCCATTAAAGGCCACAAGCTGCAGAAGCTTTTATCCATTTGAGAAGGAAAAGGAAAACTAAGTATTTTTTGAGTGAAAAATACTAAGAGTTAAGTGTCATCGGGTGTGTGTAAGATTTTCAAGCAGTGATGCATATTGAGCCCGACCTGTAAATCTCACGTTATTTCATAGTAAATATTCTCTAATTGTCACTTTTGTGGACTTATGCTAGGCGCAAAACCATGTAAATTCTTGTGCCTTTGATCTTTAAGTGTGCTATTATTTTACCTAACTTATTCATTTGACCTAAATAATCAGTTTATATTCAAGGGTCTAGCGGGTCCGTAACAACAAATTAGGTTTCACACTCAACTAATTCTTGATTATATTTTGTAATGACTAAAAGATCGACAACAAAATATATTAAAAAAATTTGATGGCAAAATTGTCTCCAATATGCGGTGCATCAAAATACAGATTTTGTTAGTCTAGCTAGAGCTAAGGCATCAAATGACGAAAGAGAAAAAAAAAAAAAAAAAATCAAAGATTATGCCAAAAGGAAAAAAAAAAAAAAAAAGAAAAAAGGAGGAGCTCATGGATAAGGTACATGGTACAAAACTATTATCTTAAAGGAACAAAAGATGTTATTTTGGTGTAATATAATTGAATATGTCAATTCGAACTAAGCTGGTCAACATGAGAAGCTCCCTAGCAAATTATGTTTTCACATTTTCTAATTGTGCCATAAGCTAGTCAAGTTCACTCTAGCTAGTGAAATGAATCATATGATATCTCAGAAGAACCATAGATGTTGGTTTGGTGTTTGGCAGTAATAGTAACATCGGCGGTAATATACTTGGATGTCGATTTTGATTATATTGGTGATTTTGACGAGAGAAGGCCCACAGAGGTTATATTTTCACATTTTCTAATTGTCCCATTTGTTAAAAGGTAATTTCACAACTTATAATTATTAGCAATTTGGGATTACAATAGGATTGTACTGTAATACTTTGTGATAACTAATTATGACCATCTTGAGACAATTCAAGTCAAATATTGCAGGAATAGAAAAGGTTTATTTTTCAAAGAATACGTCGTCAATGCTCCTTTGCTCACAGCCAATATTGAATGACTTGAGAAAAGAACAAAGACATTAATATTATTTTATAGTTACGGAAAAGATAAGAAAATTTAAAATTTTTGGTTCCTAAAATCATTTGCTAGCAGCTTTTGGAAATGGGAAGTATAAGGCTCTAGAAGACTTTCAATTTATTCGAGAAAGAAAAAAGAAAATTAAGTATTTTTTTTAGAGCAAAATATTGAGAGTGAGTGTCATCAGCCGTGTGAAGGATTTTGGGCAATGAAGTATATTAATTTGTAAATTTAATGTTATTTCATAGTAAAGGGACGAATGACTAACAAGGAACACAGTTTTAAGTGCAGTCGGGTACTGTTTCAAGTGCTGTCAGAAATGAAGCTGTATTCCAGTACAGGGCTACGGACAATGTAGTATAATTAGAGTGCAGACTGATGAACTCAAAATAGTTAAATTCACAAATGCAAATTGCATATAGCAGGTTAGGACAAAAAAAAAAAAAAAAAAGAAAAAAATATTAAATAAAAGAGGAAGGTGGTGACGCGTTTCAAATCTGTTGACATTAACTAAAATATAAACTTATTTTATTATTTTTCATTTTACTCGGTATACCTATTTGACCATAAATCATTTTTTATTAGTTATTGGACTCAATCAAAATGTTTGAAACTAAATTAAATAAACTAAATATTTAAGACTATATTAAAAAAAAAAACAAAAATGTAAGATTGAAAATATGGTTATTGCTATGTCTATATCTACCACGAAGAATTTACTCTTCATTGAAGTATTATATATAGCATAGGAGTTAGTGCCGGTCATCCCAATCTAATCGGTATACGCCCTCCGGTTCAGATTGTTTGCTTAAACAACCTTTTATATTCAATATAAAAACATAGATGGTGCAATGGAATATCTGCATTTTCAATTTATGCCCCACCAAGGGTATGGTTTTTCGTCAAACTGCATCCATCAACCATGACGTATGATATTGACTCGTTGTGTCATTCTCAAGCAACCAGAATTTGATTCATTTGAGCTCAAGTCATGATCTATAAGTTTCAGCTGTCCCCGACAATTATTGATCCCAAGCCCTCCACATCATAAGCACTATCAGTTAGACGTATTGAGTTTACGGTTGATTATCCGTTGTTGTTTGAGTGGAGATGGAGATGGGAAATCTAGTAATCTATGTTTCAAGTATCTTGTGTTTATGTTTTGTCTATATTCTCCTGAAGTTCTTGAACGGAGTATGGCTGGCTCCGATTCGCATACAGTCTATGATGAGATCACAAAGAATACAAGGGCCATCCTACAGATTCCTCCGTGGAAACATCATGGAAATCTGCAACACAAAGAAGGCAACCATGAGCAATCCAATGGAATTGTCCTATGAAATGTTTCCGAGGATTTTGCCACACATTTATTCGTGGATCAAGCTCTATGGTGCAATAATCATTTAGTCGAATTACATTAGTCCTGGATCCTGAACCAACAGATTTCGAAGCTAACTTGAATTTCTATTGTTATCTGTTGTAGGAATGAACTTCCTCTATTGGTATGGCACTCGACCCCAAATGGTGATCACTGAACCCGAACTGGTCAAAGAAGTACTGAACAATAAAGATGAAACGTATTGCAAGACGACCTTGCAGGAACGCAGCAGGAAATTACTGGGGGATGGACTCGCGTTATCAAGAGGTGAAAAATGGTTTAAGATTCGTAAACTAGCAAATCATGCTTTCCATGCAGAGAGCTTGAAAGTAAGTTTTGCTTATGTTGCTGTTAACATATCTGAATTCTCATGTATGGCTAATGTAACTATACTAAAATATTAATCCCCCAAGTCGAACTACAAAATGAATATCTTTGCAGAAAATGGCTCCCGCGATGATTGTAAGTGTAGAGGCAATGATCGAAAGATGGAGGCACCATGAAGGAAAAGAGATTGAAGTACTCCATGAATTCAAGGTTTTAACATCAGAAGTTATTTCAAGAACAGCATTTGGAAGCAGCTATCAGGAAGGGGAGAAAATATTTAGTATGTTAAACAAGATGATCCAAATAATTGGGAGAAGCCATCTCAAAACTGGAATTCCTTTAATTGGGTAAGCCTTCTTCAAGCCTCCCCAATAAGGAATGATTCTATTACTTTTGTACTTTACTAAGCACGGCTTTTTCTGCACAGAAAACTCTTCAAAGCAAATGATGATATCGAATTTGACCAACTACAACAAGGGATACGAGATGCCATAATTGATATTATAAACAAAAGAGAGGAAGCAATAAAAAGTGAAGTAGATGGCCCTGGAAATGACTTTCTTGGATTACTTGTAAGGGCTTATAAAGATCCAGACAGGACTAAGAAGATCTCATTAGACGAATTGATCGACGAGTGCAAAGTTTTTTATGTTGCTGGTCAAGAAACCACCACGAGTGCACTGTCTTGGACAGTTCTTCTGCTAGCCATCCACACAGATTGGCAAGACAAAGCAAGGAATGAGGTCCTTGAACTCTTTGGCCAGCACAATCCAAAAGCAGATGGCATAGCAAGAATGAAAACAGTAAAAAAATGAAATTCTTTTCCAGTCCTTGATTCGGTTTTTTTACATCTTTTCTTTTCAGTTACCGACTTAGCATCTAAATTTTCCCCTCTTCTGAACTTGCAGATGAGCATGATAATCAATGAATCACTGAGGCTATTTTCTCCATTTGTTAATTTGATAAGAAAAGCTGAAAGAGAAGCCCGATTGGGAAAGCTGATTATCCCTGGAGGGATGGATATCTTCATTCCCAACCTGGCATTACACATTGACCCTCAAATATGGGGAGATGATGCTCATCTTTTCAAACCAGAAAGATTTGCAGAAGGGTTGGCTAAGGCCACTAACAATAATATCTCTGCATTTCTTCCATTTGGTTTGGGACCCCGAACTTGTGTGGGCATGGACTTTGCTACTACAGAAATGAAGATTGCGCTCTCAATGATTCTGCAATGCTACAGATTTACATTGTCACGTAATTACGTCCATTCCCCGGTTCAATTCATGGCGCTGCGCCCGCAACAAGGAGTTCAAATCATGCTGGAGGCGTTGTAAAATCAGAATTGAAAGATGTCTAATGGTATCTTATTGTTAATGTACCTTTTCTCCCGAGTATTTTCAAAAACAACCTCAATGACGTATTGTTCTTTTTCATTGTATTGTGACTAACAGAAAAGAAAACTATAGATATCTAGTGAAATATCTGATAAGGCAGGGTTTCTGGACAACTGAATGTAATCACTAATTTCATTATCAACCATTTCAGGATGAGAGGGTGAAGTTCTAGTGGTGATCTCGTTTTACAAGTCTATGGAAGCTGCTGTTAACATGTTACCTTCCCTCCAAAATCTAAAAAGTTGTTATTACAATTGCAATCTTTAAAGTTTTGGAGCTAGACTGATTTTTTTGCTGTTTTTTGTACTGAAATTTATATTTGAATAATACATTTTATATTTTAAATATTCTTTTTTGTAAGTACATTGATCAATTATTGATTAATTCAATATTTAGTTTAAATTTTAAATTAGAAAAATTGTCAAAGAAATAGCTATATATTCAAATTTTGTAATTCTCATATATAATGAGGATACAAGATATGAAAAAACTAATCCATGTTAATATTACAAAGGATCTCTTGCTATTCTCTTTGAATGCTACTCCTTATGTCATTTCTTTGTTGTTTATCCTTCCCATTAGCCTTGCACATAAACTAAAAGCATAATTATGCACTTAAATCTTCTAGACAAGAACCAATAGAGTGGTATTAGAGGGGCAAGGTCTTTCTTAGTGACTTGTTGAGAGAGAAAGTTTAAATACCAATGAGAGAGAGTAAACAACTATGAGATAAAATTTTATAAATTAGACAGCTTATTTTGCTTGGCCTTACCAAGCTTATCTCCCTTCTTCCTTTTAAGTTCATTAGTGACAATTATACATAGTTGACAATGAAGATGAAGGTTTATTTAAAAGTATTTGATCTCTGAAAGACTACAAAGAAGGAGACTAAACCTATTTCTCTGCCACCAAACTCAATCATAGTTTAATTGAAGCATTATAGTAAGCAAGTGTTTAAACAATACAAAAAACTCACTTTCATATATACAGTAGTATTAAGTCCATTTTTAACAAGATAATGCATGTAAAACAACCAAATAAGATTGAGATAGACTAAATGAAGAGTATAATGACAACCATAAAACTAGAATCATGCAACTAATCAATCTCAAAAGAGAATTTAAACTTTAAAGATGAAAGAGACAAAAATAGTTAAGGACTACAACAACAAAATTGATAAAGGTTATAAACCATATTAAAGTGCTTAGGGAAGATTTTTCAAATAGAAATATGGTTCAAAAAATTCTTGTGAGTATTTTAGATAAGTTTAAAGCTAAGATATCCTTTCTAAAAGACTCAAAGAACTTAAACATTATCTTTTTAGGTAAGTTAATTAGTGTACTTTAAGCTCAAAAGTAAAACAGACTTTTAAGGCAAGAAGAAATTGTAAAAGGTATTATATAAGTCATTCACAAGTAAAAAAGTCAACAAAAAAGAAAGTAAGGGGGGCAAGCAACATGAAAGAAAAAAAAAAGAATCCAACAAAATTGGTTGTAGAAAGTAATATGCTCATTGTGAACATTTTCAAAAAGCAAGCTATTTATCAAAGTGTTGTTAAAAAAAAACTTACCTTGTTTGTAAGGTATGTAACAAAAAAAGGACACTTTGAAAGAACTTGTTGGCCTTAAGACAAGTAACAACAACAAAAATCCTAAAAAACTAAACAAAAGGCTTAACTAACTGATAAACATCAACTTGCAAATGACCAACTCTTTGTAACAACAAACTACACTAGCACTTCGAACCTTGGAATCTAGTTGATTGATAGTGGTTATGTTAATAATATTCCACCGAATTCAAAATTCTTTAAAACCATGGATAAAACTTTTAAGTTCAAAGTGAGAATAGACAATCGATAGCTTCTACAAGTCATCTTTGACGTTTTATTTGTTCCTCATATTAATTTAAATTTGTTGAGTATTTTTTAACTTCTTAAAAAGTATTCTTTCTACTATTTAAAGATACCTCATGTCTTATTTGTGATCATACTAGTATTCAGTTAATTTCATTGTCTATGAATGGAAAAAGCTTTCATTTAGATACAAATGAGGTACAATATCTAGCTTTATTAGCCACTAAAGATGACTTTACCATATGGCACAAGAAATTATGTCACTTTTATAATGTAGGTATTTTAACTTTATAGGAAAGGAATTTGGCTTATGGCCTACCTGTTTTAAATCAAACAAACAAAATTTGCAGTTCCTGTTAATTGATAAAACAAACAAGATTGTCTTTTTATACAAACCAATTTAAGAAAGATCAAATGGAGCTTCGACTGATTCATTTAAACCCTTATGGTCCCATGAGAATAAGCTCTCTTAATGGTAACAAATATTATATTATTTTCATTGATGATTTTATTAGATTTTGTTAGATATATTTTCTTAAAATTAAGTCTGATGTAGTTATTTTATTCCATAAGTTCAAACTTTGGATATAAAGGCAATTAGGTCATGTAATTCAAGCCATAAGAACTAATAATGACTCTGAATTTACATTTAAAACCTTTAAGGACATATGCTCTTGTTCCAGTATACAAAAACAACTAATAGCACCCTACTTATTATAATAAAATAAGATATATGAGAGGAAGAATAGGACTTTTAAAGAGATGGTCAAGTGTCTTTTAGCAGAGAATGGGCTTCCTAAGGAATTTTGGGTACGTGTTGTTGCAATTGTAATTTATCTACTAAACAAGTTATTCTCCAAAACTATACCCAACTATACTCTTTGTGAGGTAAGGTTTCCTAGTAAATTATCTATGAATCATCTAAAAGTATTTGGATGCATTTGTTATATTCATGGAGTAGACTCTAAAAAAATAAACTTAATTATAAAACTTCAATTTTACTCTTTATTAGCTATACTAACAATTTTGCAAATTATAGGATCTTTGATATCAATTCTTATAGGGTTTCAATTAGAAAAAGCCTTAAATTTCATTAAGAAGAAAAATGAAATTAGAAGTAGTCCATAGTTAAACAATCTTAAGAAAAAGATGTTAGAAATTATATGTCACAAAATCCCAATTCAGGTGCTTCAAATGAGACTAGTGATCATTCTCTAATTAAAGGAACTAAGAGCCTTATTAACATCTAACAAAGGATTTTTAAAGCAAAACTTGAGCCCACTACCTACCAAGAAGTTTTATAGCATGTGGTATGGAAAAATACAATGAAAGAGAAAAAAAAAAAAAGGCAATACAAAAGAAGGAAACCTAGATCCTAGTTTCCAAACCTTTTGACAAGAAGCCAATTGCAATTAAATGGATTTATAGGACTAAATTAAATGTAGATATGTCATAGAATGGGTAGCATAAGACTTTATGGACTAAAGAGACTATCGGAAGCCCAAGGAAAATCCTAGAAGACTTGATTCCTAAATACAATTTTACTATTTAAGTTATATTTTCACTATTAAGGGTTATGCAAAATTATTCAATAAATTTTATTTTCTATTTTAAGTATTTTCTATTTAATTAGAAAGTATCTAATTAGTCATTAAGATATTTTCTCATTTAGGTTAGAATACTTTTCCAGTTAATTAGCTAGTTTTAGATATAAATATGTATAAGTCTAAGTGATTAAAGTATTCTAGTAAATAAAAATCTTAACAAGTATCGATCTTACCTCTATCTTTCTCTTTAAGCAATAATCTTCTTTCAAACTTAATCAAAGTATTAACCTTATTCTTGCTAAATGTTGTGTCAAAATGACACTATTAATAAATTAAAGATCAAGTTAATGGTCAAAGGCTTTGCTCAACAACTAGGGGTGAACTATGTAAAGATATTTGTATCTATATCCAAGCTTGACACCATAAAGCTTTTACTAGCAATTGTTCCCTATAAACACTAACTGGTACATCAATTAGATGTTAAGCCAGTTTTTTTGAATGGTAAGTTTTAAGATATATTTATATTGATCAATTAAAAGGTTTTATGAAGCTAAGAGAAGAAGACAAATTCCACCTTTTAAAAAAGGGCATTCTATGGATTGAAGTAAACACTCAAGATCTAGTATTCAAAGATCCATGAGTACTTGATTGGTTTTGGATTCAACAGAAGTAGTAATGATGCTACTCATTGTGTAGGTAAAGATGAAACTCATTTTTTTTATGTGTAATTATACGTAGATGATCTTATGATCACTAATGATTCTTTCAATCAAATTTTCAAGTTTAAAAAGGTAATGAAAAATCAATTTGAAATGAGAGATTTTAATAGCATGAGCTATTTCGTTGGCTTGAGAATTCATTAATTCAAGCAAGGCATAATTATACATCAAATTAAGTATGTCAAGTAGTTGTTGCAAAAGTTTAAAATGATGGAAAATAAAAGCTTTGTTACAACCTTGACTCATAGAAGTAAGTTCTTTAATAAGGATGGATTAGGTAAAACAAATAATGATCTGTACAAAAAGCTTGTTGGTTACCTATTTCATCTATTTGCCACAAAACCAAATATCATGTATTTAGTAAGCTCACTGTCAAGTTTTAAGCAATCTCCTAGTGAAACTCACTTTAAGGTAGTCAGGAAGATCCTTAGATATGTTAAGAGGAGCACTGAACTTAGTGTGATATTTAATGGTAGTCAAGAGATCAATTCAATTGGATTCATTAATAGTAACTAGGTAAAATCTTTGGAAGACATAAGAAACATATTTGGTTATGTATTTTCTCTTGGTTTTGGAGTTTTTACTTGGAGCTTTAGAAACAATCCACTATGGCATAATCCATCGTTGAGGCTAAATATATTTCAATAACATCAACAATGAACCATGTCATTTGGATCAAAAAAAATATTTGTTAACTTTAAGCTAAAACAAATTAAGGCAACTGTCATTTTCTATAATAATCAATTTATTATAGCAATATCAAAAATCCAATGCAATATTAAAGAAACAAGAAATTTTAATGTTAAATTACATTTCAAAAGAGAGTCATAAGAAAATAGTGAAGTTAAACTAACGTATTATAGCACAAAAAATCAGATTACAAATATTTTAACCAAGAGTTTGCACAAGACAAGATTTGAAGAATTAAGTAAAGCCTTGAGAATAAAAAAATAAAAGCACTAAAGAGAAATGAAGTTCCTGTGGTGCTCTCTTTTTGCAGGTCTATAGAAGTTGTTGTCAACATGTTATCTTCCCTCCAAAATCTGAAAAGCTGTTATGATAGTTTCAACCTTTGAAGTTCTAAAACTGGATTGATTTTATTGTTGTTTTTTGTTCAGAAATTTATATTTGAATGGTAGATTTTGTATTTCAAATATCCTCTCTTATAAATACATTGATTGATTCAATGTTTAGTTTAAATTTCAATTTCAAATATAAAAAGCTATCATAGTAATAACAATGTATCCAAATTTTGTAATCCTCTTATGTAATGAGGATAAAAGTTATGAAATAACTAATCCAAGTTAATATTACAAGGATCTCTTGTTGTTCTCTTTGAATGCTTCTCCTTGTGTCATTTCTTCATTGTTTATCCTTGCTGTTAGCCTTACACCTAAACCAGAAGCACAATTCTGCGCTTGAATCTTCTGTATTGCAACTCTAATGGTTTCATGATAAAAAGAGAAGCTTACTAACACCAAAACCAAATATAAATAACGGTGTAGTCTCTGTCACTCTTTCTTGCAAATGACTTAAATTATCAAATTTTATAGTCACCATGTTTCCCTCACGGCGACATAAGAAGTGTAATTTATTCTGAGTTGCATCTATATAACATTTTTTAACGATCAGAAAATGACAATAAAACTACTAGAAAAATATATTATTTTTTATAAATGAAAAAAATATGTATTTACTGAAAGAATCACGCGTGATTGGTTCGTGCCTCTGCAGATAGATTTTGTAATCAGAATCTTGAATGGCCAATGACAAAAAAACCCTCAAGCTTTGGAGTAGGAAGCACTCAGTTGATGATGATACTGTAAGCGAAAAAGGAGCCGAGGTCTGAATGACCCTTAGAATTTTTATTTTAAGTTAGCTTGTATCTGTATTTACTACTGAATCTCATCAAGTTCTTCAACAGAGTATGGTGGACCCCAATCCACATGCGCTCTACAATGAGATCAAACGGGCATAGATGCACTTCCTACAGATTCCCGCATCGAAACACTGAAGAGATCACCAAGATGAGAACTGAGGAAACGAGCAGCCCCATGGACTTGTCACATCACATGCTCCTCTGAGTTCAATCTATTTTGTTAAATTTCAATATTCAAGAGTTATGCAGATAAAGTTATCACTGAATCAGACTGAACAATAAAGTTGAAACATACCCCAAACCAGTTATCCAAGGTTGTGCAGATAAGTTGCTGGGCATTGGACTCCTTGGATCCCAACGTACAAGATGGTCTGAGATGCGTAAATATGCAAATCATGCTTTTCCATGGAGAAAACTTGAAAGTAGGTTCTTGTGTCTGTTCTTCATGTTGCGACCAAGGATCTCTGCAAAGTCTTTGTACAAGAGAATGAAGAATTTAAAGTGATCATCTGCCGCAAACAAGTGTTATTGGTAATGCATACCAGTAAACACTCTAAAAGGATTAGTAATGTATACTAGTAAAGAATCAGTTGATGAACTGGCACTCCAGCCTGAATTTGGGCTCTTTTCTAGTTTCCATCTTTTAACAACTCCTTTATTTATAATCCTCCCTTTCTACACATGGGTTATTTTATGCTCCTTTAAGTGAGTATCATCTTCTTTGGCAGGAAACGTAAGATGATGCGGAATTGGAGGGACAGTCAAGAAAAAAGAGCAGCAGGCAACAAGGGTTGAACTTGATGTTTATGGAAATGACATGGTTGGAGAACTTACGTAGGCATTTCATGACAATGATTGAATGAAGAAGATATCAATTGATGATCTGATTGACGAATGCAACTCTTTTTAAGCTGCTGGTCATGAAATTGTAACAAGCTCACTTACCTGGAATGTTTTCCTGCCAGCAATTCACACTGATTGGCAGGACAGGGAAAACGAAGAAGTGCTTGAATTAATCTTTCTGTTGTGGAATGGGTAAAAATTGATTGATGAATTGACATCATTAGATTTGTTTCTCTCGCTAAGATTCTTCCTCTAACTCTCGGTTCGCAATCTTCTCAATTCTCTGCTCCAGATGTTATTCTTGATCTTCTTTTTCTTCTAGTTATGTTCTCTCTCTCTCTCTCTCTCACACACACACATTCCTTACATAAGCCCACAAAATTAAATTCGGGTAATGCACCAGTTATTGTGAACTAGGCTCATACATACAGTGTGTACGCCAGTAGCATTACAAACAAGGTTAATCCTTAGACTTCGTCCTTTTCAGGCAAAATGAAATTCTCAAGGTGCTTCGTCAACTCAAAGGCACTCCTTTGACACGAATTACCTTGTTATGTCAGTACCTATTGATTGGTCAAAGGATAAAAGCACATGCCATGGTTTTTTTTTTTTTTTTTCAATGTTTGTACACGCACTGTTTTCACTGTGTTGCCTTACATTATTTGCCAACATTGAAAAATAATAACCAAATTCCATCATCAAGTACAAGGAACAACATTAAAATGATAATTTTTCACTAAATAGCTGAATACACAATTTAAAAATAGTCCATCTTGTTTGATAAGTTAAAAACATCAAACATTACATTTCCCCTCAACCCTCTATTTAAAGTGTTAGAGACTGGGGAAAAGAAAACTTCTGCAGTAACAATTGTTCTCATAAACAAAGAACAAAAAAGAAAAAAAAAAAACATAAAAAAGGCCGGGGGTGTATTGACTATTGACCATTTGGTTAGTCTTCAGAGTCGAGAGGACAAAAACTTTTCCTTCATGCGAGAAATAAGCTTAAATTTTTCCTCAGCCTCGACCTGCTGACGAATGTCAGTCCTTGATGCTCGGTCAGGATGAAATTTCAGCAAGGCTCGTTTATAGGCTGCCTGTACCTGAACATAGAATATCATCACTACTAAAAATGGTACAAAATTCTATGGGTTAATAACATGAAATTTCACCCAACCTGTCTTTCGCCCAAACAATTTCAACAAAGTTACAATAGAATATAATAGGCCAAGAGGAAAGGCAAATATATTCATACGGTTGATAGATGGATACTGTGACAAGAATATTGAATTCCTTAATTGGGAAAAGCAAAGGACCATTGTAGGTAGGTCTCATCAGAGATTCTCAGGACTTGATCCACTTACATAGCATTAACACAATTTAATAATAAAGTTGCACAACCAAGCTGCATTAGTTAGTGACTCACCTCAGGCATTAAGGGATAGAACCCACCTCCCACATGAATTCCCAGGCCACGAAGCAATGAAGCCATATCAAAGCATGTCATTTCCAACCTGTGTAGCTCCTTTATTACTTCACCACGAAGTCTCTCCTTCATGCTTAAGTTCTCCTCATCCTAAATATAGCATAGAGAGACCAATTACAGTAACAATAGTAAATTTCCAGAATATATTGATAGAAAAAGGAATAAAACACACACACACACCCACAGGGGGAAAAATTTTGCAATGAAGTTTTTGAAGATGGTGGGGAAGGCAGAAGGGGAACCAAAAATAAACACACCATCTTTTGTGTTGCTCTCACTTCTTCCACTCGCTGCTTTTGCCTTTTCTGCATGTCCAAAATACGCAAACATTCAGCTTTTCTTCTTCTCCGCAATCGTTGAGCCTCTTCGGCCTGCAAAAGAACAAAAGAATTGCCAAAGTATTATTACAACAAAACAATCATGTAGACACGCACAGGACACATGCAGATGCTAACTCACAAGCAGACACAAATCAGCTTCCCTACTTATCCAGTATATTTTTGTTACAACAGTGAGTTGAAAGAAGAAACTGATATGTATATTACTGCACCTGGAGTTTTAGTTGTAGCTGCCTGGCTGCCCACTCTTCTTCTACTGCTTGCTTGTATTCATCAGTCTTCTTGAGCTCTTCTCGCTCATTGATTATATCTCTTTGAATATCTAGCACGCTATCAGTAGGAGAAGAACATACTGAATCCCTTTCATCACATTTTTTAATATTAGGCGTAGCATCAGTAGAAGACTCATTTCTCTCTGGTAAAGTTGAAGTCCCAGGCTTACTCAGTGCTTCATGGCATTGACTCCCACAAAAGGACCTTTCCCCAGAATTTATTTTCTCCACAAATTGCTGACCAGCTTTTTCATGAGTGAATATTGGTTCACCCCAGGAGGGAGTCCTAAATGATTCTTCAGGAACAGTTCTAACATCATCCATAGAATTCCTAACCACTGTGTATTCAGAGGATGGGACATCTGACGCTAACTTTTCTCCAGATACTGCTTTTCCTTTCTCCACAGAACTGGCACTTTTAAATTGAGCCTTATTTGAACCATTATCAGAACTAAAAGTTGGACAAGTAAATTCTTCAACTGTCTCCTTGGAAACAACCCTCCTTCGATGTATGTTATGCATTACAGATGAACAATGGAACTTGTACAGAAACACATCTTCATCTTGAAAGCTGACTTTCTCACCAGCAGAATGCACATCATGCCTTAGCTCAGAATTTAGAAACGAATGGTCTCCCATAATGTTTTCTTCACTACTGTGGAAACAAGTCCTTGTTGGTTGACACTGTACATCACTTTCTTGATCAGCCTTGCAGCTGTTAAAAGGATTTTCCATAGGTGGAATGAAAGAATCAGCACCCACAGTTTGATCTCCAGTAGCAGTTGCTGAAGAAGAGTTTACTCTTTCAAAATTTGAATTATTTGAACTTGAGATAACCGGAGCTTCGCCATGTTGTTTAGTCTTCTTTTGCACATCAAAATTGTGATCAGTACTACTATGTGTAGACTGGCTCTTTGGACCACTTTGAGCCTTATTGACATCAGAGTTTCTTTTCAGACGAGCCTTTTTCCAGTGTTCACTAAGTTCCCCAAAAGACCCTTCCATAAATTCACAATCAGAAAAATCACTTTGGGATGCATCACTATCAGATTCAGAGTCCAACCTATTATAATTTCCTGAGGAAGTCTCCGTGGGAGAATGTCTCTGGCATTTTGACAACTTGAATGCCGGTCTTTCTTTGTTGATAAGCCGACAGCCATTAGCATCTGCATCAACACAATTACACATATTGTCCGAGGCAAAAGGACAGCTTGAGCTTGAAGTGCCGTCACTATCTACGTCACCACCACTCTCTGAATTACTTTCAGGGAACTCAGCATTATCACTTTCATCATCATCAATGCATATTATTCCAGGAAATGAATATCTTTTGCCTTTTCTAAGAACACCAGGACCTCTTAATTTCTGCTGCAAACACTCAGGAACATCAATGATGATAACATTATCAAACCCATCACTATCAACATCAATAAGCACAATGTTATCGAGATTTTCCTGCACCGTGCAGCCTTTGGACGTTTTCTTCCCTGAACAGGTTCTATGTCGAGAATAATCTCTCGACACTCCCATCCCTGTCATTTACTTTTATTCTCTGAGAAAAAAAAAAAAAAAAAAGAAGTATGCAAATAATAGATTAGTGAACTATAACTAGAAGAACAAACAAACAATTAAATACAATATTAACATTAATAACATCCAATATCAGACAAACACACCCCAGAGAAGTCACGATTGCCTGGATGCCAAATAGAATTAATTCAGAGTTATGAAAAGAATCTCCTAAAAATTCATGTCTAAGTAAAGGTCGAAAAGTAAAAACCACGTTCCCAATAAGATTCGAAAGCCTCTTGAGTCGCAGCTAATTGAGTAGCAAAGTAAATATGTTTATTTACCATCCTTTGGGGTCAAAAATAAATAAATGAATAAAAAGCCCCAGGACAAAGCAATGAACACAAAGCCCCAGGATAAAGGCGAAAAGACATTAAAAATATAAAAAAAATGAAACCATGCCCAAAGACTCGATCGTTCTCAAATGAATTGAAGAAACGTTACAATCATAGCTGAACCCTAATTCTACTCTAAACGCTTCAAATAAAAAAAAAAAAAACAAGAAGAAGAAGAAGCAAAATTAACCAAAACCCACAACGGAAATTCTCATTATAAACTCGAACGCCACAGATGAAACCAAGAATTCAATCAAATGACACCCAATTCCAAGTTCCATATTCAAAATAAAAAAGAAGAAGAAGCAAAATTAACCAAAACCCACAACGAAAATTCCCCCAATTAACTCGAACGCTACAGATGAAACCAAGAATTCAATCAAATGATACCCAATTCCAAGTTCCATATTAATTAAAAAAAAAAAAAACAAAAAGGGGATTTAAGGGTCGCCATACCTTAAAACTGCACTATCCGTACAAATAATACCTGCTTTCCACGACCAACCCACGGATTGGAAAAGTGAGAGAGAGAGAGAGAGAGAGAGAGAGGGGGAGAGAGCAGAGGATAGGGGTGACGAAGTTTTACAAGGCGTCGTATTTGAAACGGCTTTGAAAGACTCGAGACAAAACATACAAGTATTAGGATCTTACATCTGCTTTTCCCAATTTTTTTTTTATTATTATTTAATGAAAAAGCTTAAGTACCAAAAACCCAATTTCTTTCTAATAAAAAAGTACCCGAAAAAACAAAATTATAAACACAAATAAATTATAATTTAATTAATATTAAAATTATTTTTAAAATTAAAAATTTTAAATTTCAATTTCCATAAAAATTTATTAAAAAAAATAAAGCTAACTATAAAAGTCAACAAAAAAAAAAAAAAGGAAGCTTCTCTTGTACGGGTCATTGTAGTCGGATATGACGTCATGGGAACACACTACAGACGTCACGAGAACAACGAAAATGCAAGCCTCTAGTGATTTTATTAGTCTGTGGTTTCCTTATTTGTTTCACATCACAGCATATATGCATTCTACCGATGGAATTAGGCAATTTCAAAGATATAATAAATTGATAGCTGGAGGTTTGGGCTTAAAATCTCGTCCCATACAAATAATAAAAGCCTGCAAAATATGGGACGAAGAGTGTTCTTGCATAAAAACGTCATGACTACTTACGCCCGGACTTGCAGCAGTGTAAGTACCAGACATTCGTGACTTGTCAAAATTTTGAATTAAAAAATTTATTTTATTATTTTTTATTAGTATTTTTTTATGTTTGTCATGTATTTATTAAATATTGTTATATATTAGTAATCGTTTAAATAATTACAAGTTCTTTGTTATTTGTAAATACAAATTAAGTATATTTTTTAGTAATTAGATGATAAATATTAATGTTTATAAAAGTACAATAATTACAAAATTCAACCATCATCATGATTGTTTGGAGCAAATAAAACATTTCTCAATCTCTTAAACTCAATTGATTTAAGAATATAAGTAAATTGGTAGTAACTTGTAATAATTTTTATATAAAAAATTGAGTCTAAACACTCATTCAAAATCAAGTGTATCAAGAATATATTTATTAGAACATGGTGTGAAAAAATAAGATATGAAAGTTAGGGAGAAAAGTGTTTAGGGTCATTGGTTGAATGCTTAGATGTGCCAGCGATGCAACAAAATGCATTGGCAATAGGCCAATATGTTGTACAACTATCTAGACATATTAATTGTTAGGGTCCAACAACATATTAAAGTTGAATGCAACTATTTAAACATATCA
The DNA here is from genome assembly GCA_021464305.1 of Kandelia obovata. Lineage (NCBI taxonomy): Eukaryota > Viridiplantae > Streptophyta > Magnoliopsida > Malpighiales > Rhizophoraceae > Kandelia > Kandelia obovata. The sequence goes on from CM038488.1 coordinate 2,900,714, forward strand.
ATATCTCTTTTTATTAGATGATCTGATTCTTTAATATTCTTTAAAGAGTAATGCATGTATCTCAAGTTAGTAAAGTCTAACTTTATGATCTAAAGATTGGTTATGACAACAACGTTGACATATGAACTATGACCTTGGGTTAACATTAAGCTAAGATCAAATGTGGCTAATTGACACGTTAAGGGTTAATGGTGAAAACCATACTCGATAAGATTCTTAGACACCACGAAAAGAGGAGATCATGGATGTTGATCTCCCACCAAAACATGAGAAGGGATTGGTGGTAGAAATGAGAGCCTTCAAGAAGTCCAATCAAAGTTAAGTATGTTGGCATAAACTCCTTGAGAGAAGGAGAACATGGTTGGTTCCAAAAGGTGATTGAATAAGTCCTTGATGATGTGTTAATCTATCCTTAAATGGAGAAGCATGTTCTTGTGAGATAATAGGGGAGTTGCCTCAAAAGGAAGAGCCCCACCATGCATGATTGGCTTGGAATGTATGTCCTTAAGTAGCTGACAACATTATAAATATGTGTAATGTGACAACCAAGGGTCATACAGAAAAGTGTGGAGAGAACACTTGTTGAAGAGGTCTTGACATACTTTGTATACCTTAAGTAAAGTAATAAAGGTTGAGAAGTGATTCCTATAAGTGCAATTGTGCTTTTTGTATGAGAAATTAGTTGAGACTAAGTGTCACTCAATGCATCACAATGCCAAAGTTTTAAGTGAAAGGATTAAGCTTATGAAAACTGGTATTTGAACAACAAAGCTTGGTTTATGGTTAGTGGATCAAGTCTTGATGTAGTATAAGAATAGGTGTCAAAGATCAAGAAAGCTTTAGGCAATGTCCTTGAAAAGCAGACCCTTTTGATCTTGGCATAACTTGACGAGTTGGAAAAGTAAGTATGTTTCTTGCAATCTTATTATGATGGCAAGATGTTGTTGTCCTTAAGAGGGCTATAGGCACCCAATCAAGAATGGTAGCCAATTCAACCCATCTTATAAAGGTGCTAAAACCAAAGGTCTTCGAAAAGGAGAGTGACGTCAAAGTAATTGGAAACTTCTTGTGGGAATGCTTTATGGTCATTCAGGTGCTTGATGAGGAGAATGTGTCCTTTACTAGTATGTATCTTGCTAAGGACACCAAGTTATAGTGGTAAACTAAACTTTAATGATAGAAATATGAGAAAACTTAAAGAAGGAATTGAAAGACTAGTTTCTTCCTTATAACACATCATGGGTTGTAAGGGAATCATTGAAGAAACTAAAACATAGCGAAAGGGTGCAAAACTATGTTAAGGATTTTAGTTCCTTGATACTTGACATTCAAACTATATCGGTTGAGAACAAACTCTTTAACTTTCTTTCATGTCTTTAACCATAGGCACAAATTGAGTTGAGAAGATAAGACATCAAAGACTTGCTTTTTTTATGGTTGTAACTGATAGATTAGTTGATTTTAGAATCAACAAATCCTTTAAGGGTGATATAGGAAAGCAGTAGTAGCCCAAAAAGAAGGGCAAAAAGAAGAAGGACAAACATCATGATTGTGGTAAAGGAAAAGACAAAGATAATAATTGAGATCAAGGTAAAAATAAGTACAATTTTGGTTATTTTATATATAATGACCCTTATCATGCTAGGAAATTCCCGAAAGTGTTATGATTGTGAAAAAGGGTGGCAAAATGTTTAGCAATAACAAAGTTAGACCTTTTTGTGTCAATCCTCTATAAATCGTAAACATCGTTCATGAGGAAAAACCTCCTTGATCTGGCTTAATGTATGTGAAAATTTTGCTGAACAATCGAAAGTTGATGGTAATAACTGACACCAGTGTCACATATAACTTTGTGGTCGAAAGAATGGTTGAGTTACTTGGGCTAAAAGTTTCCAAAAGTGGTAGTCAAATAAAAGCAATCAACTTGGTAGCTTGTAAGGTTTTTGGCTTGACAATGAGTGTAAAGGTAGCTATTGACAATTAGATTAGGAACCTCAACTTTACGGTTGTGCCTTTGAATGATTTTGAGATCATATTGGGAGTGGAGTCATTTATACATGTCAAAGTTACTTTATTACCTCATTTGGGTGGACTAATAATCATATATATAAGAACTATTCTTGTTTTATTGCAAGCAAGATAACTCCCCTAGCAGGTAATGGTGAGAAATTGGGTGCTATGCTTTTTGCAATATAGGTAGAGCATAGTTTGAAAAAGGGGGAAGCCACTTACCTGGTTGCCTTAATGGAAATGAAGAAGGGAGTAATTACAGAGGTACCCAATGTTTCTACTGAACTATCAGGTGACTTTGTGAATGTGATGCCCATGGAGTTGCAAAGTGCCTTCCTCCCTACAACTAACCACAAAATTGATCTAGTGTTAGGTTCAAAGTCATTAGCTCAAACCCCTTATCACATGAGTCTAAGGGAACTAGTCAAATTGAAGAAGCAATTGACAGAGTTGTTAGATGTAAGCTTAATTTAGTCTTCCAAGGTGTCTTACAGTACCTCAGTATTGTTCCAAAAGAAGCATAATGACTTTTATAAATGTGTGTTGATTATGGAGGCTTGAACAAGGTCATGGTGAAAAACAAGTATCTCATTCCATTGATAGTGGACTTTGTTTGATTGGTTAGCAAAAACATCATACTTAACCAAGCAAGATGACAAATTAGAATTACAGAAAGAGATAAGGGCAAAACCACATACACCACTTTTTATGGTTCCCATAAATTTTGGTTATACCTTTTGGTTTGACTAATGACACTACTACTTTTTTCAATTTGATAAATGATATGTTTCATGACTTTATTGAACAATTTATAGTAATTTATTTGGATAACATTGTTATGTATAGTGAGTCCCTTAAGGATCATTTAGTCCACCTTTGGAAAGTGTTTTCCTAATTAAGGAAGCATCAATTGTACATCAAAAAGGATAAGTGTGAGTTTCCTTAGCAAGAGATAATGTTCCTAAGGCACAAGATCAGTAATAGGTAAGTGAAAATGGATGAAGGGAAGGTTTATACCATTGTAGAATGACCACTTCCTACCAAAGTAACTGAGTTGAGGTCTTTTCTTGGTTTGTCTAACTATTACAGAAAGTTTATGCAAAGGTTACTCTAAAAAGGTTTTTCCTCTCATGGACTTGCTTAAAAAAGACCAACCACGGAGATTGACCATTAAGTGTCAAGAAATCTTTAACAAGTTAAAGACAGTAATATCGACAGAATCAGTGTTGTATTATAGCTACCTAACTTTAAGTTGCCCTTTGATATCATCATTGATGCATCAGACAAGACAATTAGTGGTATGCTAGTCTAGGAACTCAAAAAATGTTGCTCCCTAGGTAAACTAGATGGAAAGAGTTCTTGGTCGAGTGTGACTTTGTATAGGAACACAAGCCACGAAGGCATAATCAAGTAGTTGATGCCTTAAGTCATTAAAAGGTGTAATAAGTAGTTATTGCCCTCACTGTAATGCAAAACAACTTATTGAACAAAATAAATCGGCAAATCCTAAATGAGATGGACTATCAAAAGCTTGTACAATAAATGGATGAAGGTGTAGTAAAATAATACTAGCTTGATGATGGGTTATTACATGTTAAAGGTAACTATTTGTATGTTTCCAAAGGTATAGGCCTTAGATACGAGATTTTACAGGAGTTTTGTGACTCTTAGCGGATGAGTTATCTAAGTTTTGAAAGAATGATAGTCTTATTGTCCCACAACTATCACTAGCCAAAAATAAAATACGATGTTAAGACATATATGAATATGTGCATTGTCTATCAACAAGAAAAAATTGAGAGATGTAAAAAGGTGAGCTTATTGTAGCCATAACCAATTTCAACAAAACCATGACTGTCAATTTCAATGGATTTCCAAAGGTTGAGGGCAAGGGATCCATGATGGTGGTGGTTGATTGATTTTCAAAATATGCAATGTTTATACTAACCCCTTATTTATGTCAAGTGGAGATAACCACTAAATTGTTTTGCAAACAAGTGGTGAAATGCTTCAAGTTGCCTAAAGATATAGTGAGCAATTGGGATCCTCGCTTCACAGATAAATTCTAGACAACTCTTTTCATTATGATAGGCTCAAAATTGAAGTTTTTCACTGTTAATCATCCTTAAACTGATGACCAAATTGAATAAATAAATGATTTGTTAAAGGAATATTTTTGACACTACATAATAGCTAGCCAAACAAATTGGCTGGAGTTATTGGATTCAACATAATTTTGCTATAACCTGTATAATCATTTTTGATAGGTATAAGTCTCTTTGAGTTGACTATAGGATATTAACCCCTTACTCCTAACAAAATTGCAAGAATAGGAACGAGAGGGAATTACCTAGCTACCTACTAATATGCTCACTCCAAACAAGAGTTACTGGATAAAGCTGAAGATAAGACAAAATGTTGCTGAATTTAACTCCTCATATATGGAAAAAGTTTAACTACAAAATGATACATCATAATATGATTCTTAAGTATAAGGGTCCCTTTATGGTTACAAGAAAAGTTAACAATGTTACTTATCAGCTATAACTACTAGAAAGGTTGACGGTACATCCAAACTTCCATGTAAACTTCTTGAAACCTTTTCATGAAGAGGCAAGTGATAAGCCTCCAAAAAGACAAGCTAGATATGCTCCTTTAACAATTAGAATAAAGTTACAATGTGAAGTAGAGAAGATCCTCAATCAATGAACGTTTAGGCAAAGTATAATGAATCATCAGATCAAGTATCAGATACTTAATCTGATAAAGTGGAAGAATTCTTCGGATAATGAGAACAATTAAGAAAGAGACATGGCTTTTTGGCAATTCGAGAAGCACATTCAAAACTACTTATCACCCCTACCAAAGAGGATGTTGACTTTAACTGGTGAGGGTAGTTTGGCAGTCCTTAAACTTGATTGGTTTAAGGATACAAGTAAATTGGTGGTACCTTGCACCAATTTTTGCATGAAAAGTTAAGAGTGAGAACATTTATTCAAAGCAAGGTGTATCAAGAATATGTTTATTAAAGTATGGTGTGTCAAATGAAGGCATAAGAGTTAGGAAGAAAGGTGATTGCGGTTGTTGGTTGAGTGCTTGGGCTTGCCAACGACATGGTTACATGCGTTGGAAATAGGCTAGTGTGTTGTATGACCACTTAGACATATTGATGTTTAGGGTTTAGCAATATGTTGAAGTTGGGTGTAACCACTTAGACACATCAATATTTCCTCTTGTCAAACAACCAAATTCTCTAATACTTTTTAAGGGATAGTGCATGTCTCTCAAGTAAGCAAGTCCCAACTCTATGTTGTAAGGATTATTTACCACAATGATGTTAGCACATGGGTTATAGGTTTGGGCTAACGCTAAACTAGGACCAATTGTAGCTAGTTGACATGTTAACGACTGATGGTGCAAACCATGCCTAATAAGATTCCTATACACCGTGAAATAGGAGATCATAGGTATTGATCTCCCATGAAAATATGGGAAGGGAATGATGGTAAAAGTGATGGCCTTCCAAAAGTCTTATCTAAGTAAAGTGTACTAACATGAACTCATGGAGAGAAGGAGAACATGGGTGATTTCAAAAGGTGGCTAAACAAGTCATTGATGAGGTGTTAATCTCTCTTTGAATTGAGAAGCATGTTCTTATGAGATAGTGAGATAGTTTCCCCAAAAGGAGGAGGCCCACTATGTATAATTGGCTTGACAACCAAGTCATACATGTCTTTAAGTAGTCAAGGGTTTCAATTACTTACACTATAAATATATGCAATGTGACAATCATAGGTAATATGAAAAAATGTGGAGATAACACTTGTAAGAGAGGTCTTGACATCCTCCGAATACTTTGAATAAAGTAATAAAGGTTGAAAAGTAATTTTTGTAAGCATTATTATGCCTTATGTGTGAAAAATTAACTAAAATTAAGTATAACTTAGTGGATCACAAGGCCATAAATTTAAGTGAAAGGATTGACCCTATAACAACAACAATCTTATGTATCTAAAAATTAAAATGAGTCAATTATGTAATTAAAAGCAACATAAAACAAGTAGACAAATGAAAGAAATTTTACATTTCAAATAATTAAAAATATTACTTTATGACAAATTTCCCATTTGACCTAACTGAAATACACAATGAAAAAAAATATACTAATTTTTTTGTCAATTTGGGTCTTAAAAACATTTTTCTTAATATAATCCTTTTTTTAGGTCAAAATAACTCAAATGCTTTTAATTTTTTTATTGTCTAAGTCTAGTTTTGTACCTTTTTTTTTCAGATAATGCATCAAATCTTATTTGACTTAAAACCAAAAAAGAAAAAAAATGCAAACACAAAAAAAAGAACTAACTAAAATATTTGTGTGACAAATTAGCATTTTTTGGCATGTTTAACTACGAACACTATTTTTATAACGTATAAAAGTGCTAAATATTATTAATTAAAAGAATGTAATATGTAATTATTACATTATGATGATGGGTTTTTAAAAATAGCACTTAAGGATATTAGGAGATTTTTTATTTTTTCCTACTTCAAAAATAATCATAGACTCGTTTGCAATTGACTGTGACTGATAAAAGTTTTAACTAGTAGTGAAAGAGGATGACAACAATGACTATGAAAAAAAAGGAATATGGCTTATGAGCCTGCTCCTTGATTAACCTTTTCTTTTTTTCCTTCTTTAAATTGAATAAAAATTTAATGAGAATGATCTAGAAGTGAATTTGACAAAAAATTTCTGGCTATTTTGACAAGTAAAAATGTTATAAGACTACATTAAAATAATATTCACATATTTAAATAAAAATGAATAAAATGATTAATGTATTTTTTTTCTTTTTTCATATATTTTTATTTAAGTCAAATACAAAATTTAATCCATTGATTAATGTATTTTTTTTTCCTTTTTTCATATATTTTATTTAATTCAAATACAAATTTTAATCCATTGATTTCTATCCAAAAGTGGACTCATGCAAAAGAGAAATAAAAGATATAGGACTTATATGATAAAGATGAATATTATGTACTACATTGAAAATTTCACAAAAACTAAAGGCTAAAATAAAGCTTGTTTCATTTTTTCCTAAGGATAACTATTAAGATATTTTCAAAACTCTAATTTACATGCCAAAATTGCACTTTATTCATTTAATCTCATATTCTTGATATAGTTGGTGACAATTAATCATATTAGTAATAAAAAAATATTGATCAATTTCAATGGATAAAGTATCAGGTAATAGAATATGGCCATGCTTCTATTGTTATGTTGTAGTGTTGAGTGTTGGTTTTATTTCTTTTCTCAATAAAAGTGCTCATTAATGTTTCAAAAATAAAAAATAAAAAAAAGATTACCATAATGCTATATGAAGATAAGGTGCTAGTCTACCTTAGTTTAAATGTTTTTGAAAATTTTCAAATTAGTTGTTTTAACTAGTCATTTTTTGCTGTTAAAATCATTATTTTTATCCATAATATTCATTTTTGTGAAACATTGAACTACAAATCACCAGTCATTATTTTCTTCTTTAATATTTATCTTAATGAGACATTAAACTATAAATAATATAATAAGAGCTTATTTTTTTTTCCAAAAAAATGAGAATAAGCATTTTCTCTTTTTTCTTGTACCTTAATTGCTGGAAATTATTAACTTAATAGGTTTGCACTTTTTCTATTACTTTACTTGTAGGATGCATAATTTTATTGAATCCTAGAAAGATAGTTGTTATAACTTGTTATAATGTGATAATTTGTTGTACATAAATAAAATTAACATTAAGGATAGTGCATTTGTATATTTCAAATTAATATTTTTTATATACTTATTTCTTTTACATCCATTTATAATCTATTTTTGTATTTATACTAACACTACAATCCTTTATTTGTAATAACTCTAAACAAAAAGAATTATGGCTATAAGGTCTAATTAGCAATCTAGGTTTGTAAAAAGATCAAATTGTTGTATGTTGTGATAACTTAACTGTTATACATTAGCCAAAAATTAAATGAATCATAAGAAAACTAAAAGCATTGATGTCATGTAACATTTTTTTTCTCTGAAATCATATCACAAGGAGATGTATTAATGAAAAAGATTGGTAAGACCAATAATAATACAAGTATGATGATGAAAACTATATCTAAAATCAAATTCAAACACTGCTTGGATTTGAGTAGTGTCCATAGAAATTATGATATGAAAAAGACAATTAGAAAATAACTTTGATGGTTTTGATGCAAATAAAACCAAGGTATATATATTTGTAAGTATCAAGGGCCATAATTGGTCAAAGGCCATAAATTTCGTTGACCCATTTCCCATTCAGCTCTGTTAACCCATATAACTCTCAACTTTCCTTTGTTAATAGATAAATGTCTAACTAAGTAGATTCATTTTATTTTGGATAGAATTATACCAATTTTCTTTTGACCTTACTCACTCATATGACCTTATAAATAACATTACAAGGAAAGTCTTAAAGAGCAAACAAAAATCAGGGCTTTTGAGTTTTCACCAAGGCTATGAGAGAAAAAAAAAAGAGTCAAAATAGATAATTATGAGTATTTATGGGTTTTGGGTTGAAAAGATGAAAGTTTGAATGTATTTTTTAAATCTCCTATTTTACTTTATAATCAATATTCTTTGATTGTTTTTCTCGTGGATTTAGTATCATTAATATTTGAGTGAGCTATTATTTTTAATTTTTAATTTTCTTTCATTTTGGTTAAAGGAGGGGGCCAAAGGCTTAATATTATCTAGTTAAAAAATGAAAAATACAAATTCCTGCAATATCATTTAACAAAATTTGTAGTAGACTTAGGGGTACTTGATCTAAGAAAACTAAACCTTCATTAATAAGGTTTAAGGCTATCTTGCATAAATTTTGCAGAACAAAAACACATTGGTCTATTAGTTTCTTTCTTTTATTATAGGTCTATATCTCAAAATGATCTAATATCTTAGGTTTTTTTCTTCCTTTTTTTGGATCTATTTGTTTTGCATAAAATATTTTACTCATTATTTAGTGTTTGTTGTCACAAACATTCCTTTTTTCTGATTTTTCTCATATTTTTCTAAGCCTTTGATATATATAAGCCTTATGTAAAACTCTTTAGACTATTATGGATTTTTCAAAGGTTTTCTAGGATGTTTTACATTATTCTAAATGTTTCTTGAACTTAGGATATTCTTTAGGTGTCTAGATACTTTCTAAGAAGTTTTCAAAACTTTTTAAGAAGGAAAAGGACCTATAAATAGCTAGAGTCCTCCTCATTTGCATGCATCCACAAAAATTTGTAATTTCTATCATTTATATATGCATTCTAAGTTTCTTTGTGCGTCTTACATATTTCCAAGTCTTTTTCTTGTTTCATGAGTTTGGGTGAATTTAAGACTTATTTAGCATCATACTGTGTGCTAAGGTCACACAATCATTTGAAGTTAGAAAAGTTAAGGTTATGACAATTGGTATTAGAGCGTTGATTTGACATGGCTAGGACTAAGAAGGATGTGACTGCAAGCTCGAAGGTTGGCCAAAGGGAAGATGTTACTCTTCATGTGGAGACTTATGAATCATCCATGCCAAAACCTCTGGAGAAGTTTAGGGATTTCATCATTAGCCTTAACAAATGCTTAACTCGCATGGAGGAAAGCATTAATGCTATGTTGGGTTATACGAAGGAGCTAGACCAAAGGTGTGAAGGTCTAGAAGCCAAAGATGGTGCTCTTTATGATATCGTATGTCATTTTGTTAGCCAGGTAGAAGAAGTCATATGAAGGTACATTCTTTTGCTCTGTGAGGAATTTATAGCATAGGTTTCCCACATGCACGAAGTTCATGATGCGGAAAACCCCAAGGGACCTAACGCACACAAGGAATCAAAGATGAACTAGGAAAGTTAAACCAAAATTAAATAACACAAACCCTAGACCTAGTATTTGAAGGAACACGAACCTAAGGTATTTAAGAAAGATATGAATGCCACACTCCAGAACAGAAAGGAATTGGGAGTGATAAGTTGATTGGAACGCCATAAGAAGAAGTACCTCTTGATAAGTTCTTTAGTTCTCAAAAAAACCGAGGGAGAAAAACCTTACTGTCTATTTCACTCAAAGTTATATCCCCCAGAACTTACAAGGGGTGCCTATTTATAGGTAAAGATAGCAATCCTAAAGATGCACAAATTCCTACTTAGGACAAATCCTTATTTTGAGAAATTTCTAACAATGTAAAAATTCCATAACAAAGAATACACTCTTGTTTAGGAGTGAGTGCTATTACTTATTACGGGCCTTCAAGTACTCCAATCATATTAATTAGGCCTTTACTCTTTGTCAAACTTGAATTCGCACCATTTGAAATTTGGTTGGCCTGAATATCCTTAATCAGCCCATTTAGTGCTTCTTTAATTATTTTGGCTCTAGCTCATGTTATTGGGCCTTCTAGAATGTGAAATGGACCTTTTGCATCCATTGAAGCCTTCCAGCCATCACCTCTATGGTTCACATCATTAGCTTGTGTTATTGGACCTCTTGTATCCATTGGAGCTTTCCAGTCATCATTGTTATAGTTCTCATCAATTCACAAAAAGGAGCTTTAAGGTATGCTTAGTTAGTTGGAAGAGGCACATTTTGATCTTGCCTTGTGCAAGTGAGCAGTTGTAACTAGCATATCTACAACCATTTTGGAGCCATACCAAGTCAAAATACCTAAGCCATGAAACTTTATGGGTTCACATAACACCCACAAAGTTGATAACTTCTTATGGGGACTAGAACAGTACTTTGCCGCATTGGACATAGAAGAAGATATAGTTAAAATTTAGTCTACTGCATTGTATCTCATGAACACTGTCATGCTTTAGTGCAGGAGAAGGTAGGAACACATTAAAAAAGGTACATTTTCTACCATAACCTTTAGTGAGTTTAAGAATGAGTTGAAGTGGCAATTCTACCTAGGAAATGCCAAAAAAGAAGCTTTTGACCACCTCTAAACACTTAAGCATTCGGGTACCATTCGTAATTATGTAAAGGAGTTCTCCAACTTAATGTTAGAAATCCCTGAGATGTCTAACAAAGACTCATTGCTCTTTTTTATAGATAAGTTACAATCATGGGCTAAAACGAAGCTCAAGAGACATGGAGTTCAAGATTTGGCAATGGTAATTATCGTAGTTGAATGTTTAACAGACTACACAAGTCAAAAGGATTTGTCGAAGTCGAAGGACAAGAAAAGAGTTTCAAGCAAAAGTGGGGAAGACTAAAATGGGGGCCAATGCATAAAGGGTCACAAAAGCCAAAAGTTAAACAAATTAAAGGATAATGGTAAGTAAAAAGAAGGCTTTGATGAGTCAAAACTAAAGTATAACTGCTTTATATGTGATGGACCCCATTGGACTCAAGATTGTTCAACAAGAAAACCACTTAATGCCTTGATCGCAACATTTGAGGAGTAAGATCCATAGCCCAACAATGAAGATGTGCATGTCAGGTCTACGTAACTCAATATAATTCAGAGTTCCCCAAAGTGTCATACCTAGGGATTGAAGTATGTGGATATTAATATCAATGAAAAGGGTAGCACAGACATGATTAATACAAGTGCATCCCATAACATTATGTCCATTGAAGAAGCCAAAAGATTGGACTTTAAAGTCATAAATGGTGGAGGTTCCATCAAATTCATCAACTCATCGACTAAGCCTATTTAAGGTGTCACCTATTGTACGCAGACCAACATTAGGACATGGATAGGTTAATTAGATTTTTTGGTGGTACCTTCAGATGACTTTAAGACATTTTTGGTTCCCGATCATGAATGGGGAGAAAAATTATGTCATCCTAACCAAATGGGCAAGCAAGCTCCAAGTAAAGGCATTATTTGCAATTCAATTCAAAAAGGGTGTGAGATGAGACAAGGATAGTTACCTCGCCATTCTTAAAGTATACAACAATGATAAGTCAAACCTTTTATCTAATATTTCGAAATAGGTACAATCAGTCATCAATAAATTTGGGAATGTGATGCCTGAAGAGTTGTTGTAAATGCTCTTACTAAAACAAAAGGTGGACCATAAGATTGAGTTAGAATTGGAGGCTAAACTGCTAGCCACAGGACCCTACCGCATAGTGTCACCTAAGCTAGTAGAGTTATAAAGACAATTAATGAAGTTGCTTGATGTTGGTTTTATTTGACCATTTAAGGCACCTTATGGCAGACTAGTTCTCTTTTAAAAAAAGAAAGATGCTTCCCTTCGGATATGTATAGACTATCAAACACTTAACAAAATGACCATCAAGAACAAGTATCTAATACCCCTGATCACTTATCTCTTCAACCAACTTGGCCATGCTTGGCACTTTACCAATTTGGATTTGTGCTCAGGATAATATCAAGTGTGGATTACGGAAGAAGACGAGCTAAAAAATAGGATGTGTCACCAGGTATGGGTCATATGAGTTCTTGGTTATGCCATTCGGGTTAACAAATTCCTCAACTACTTTATGTACCTTGATGAACAAAATTTTCCATCCGTACCTTGACCAATTCATGGTCATGTACTTAGATGACATTGTGGTTTATAGTCATTCTTTAGGGAACACATGTAACATTTGGAGAAAGTTTTCCAAATGTTATAAGATAACAAGTTATATATCAAGAAGATAAAGTGCTTATTCACCCAAGAGGAGGTGATGTTCTTGGGACATAATATAAAGAATGGAAAGTTTATGATGGAGTTTAAGGTCCAAACCATCCAAGATTGGGAGCCACTAATAAAGGTACATGAATTACGATCCTTTCTTGGTCTTGTAAATTACTATTGTCATTTCATTAAGAGCTATTAGGAAAAATCTGCTTAGTTTATAGATCTCCTTAAAAAAAATTGTCCCTTGGAATGGGATGTGAAATGCCAACAAGCATTTGATGAACTCAAGGTAGTCATGTGTGAAGAGCCAATTTTAACCCTGCCCAACCATTCCAAGCCTACAAGGTGTACACTAATGCCTCAGACTTCACCATCGAGGGAGTTCTTATATAAGACAAACACCTAATTACCTATGAAAGTCGAAAGTTAAATGAAATGAAACGACATTATATAATGAAAGAAAATGAAATGACAACCATTATTCATTGCCTGAGAGTATGGTGACATTATCTATTGGGCCCAAAATTCACAATCATGATTGACAACATTGCCACAAGTTACTTCCAAACCCAACGAAAGTTGAGTCATAAGCAAGCACAATGACAAAATTTCCTAGCCGAGTTTGATTTTTGCTTGAAGTATAAGCCATGTAAGGTGAATATAGTCACAGATGCATTAAGTTGCAAGATGGAAACGTTGGCTTTGATTAGTCAGATGGATAGCCCCTTACTTGGTCAAATACAGGAAGGATTGACATAAGATCCCCTTACTAAGAATCTTATTGCTCTAATAGAGGAAGGGAAGACATGAAGAATTTGGCTTACTAATGAGCTATTTTGCACCAAAGGAAATCACATCTTTATGCATAAATAGGGAAATCTTCGTAAAGATCTTATTGAGGAGTGTCATGATTCAAAGTGGAGTGGTCATCCTGGAATGAAGCACACCCTATCCTTATTAAAGACTACCTATTTTTGGCCAAGGATGTAGGATAAAGTGGAGTCCTACATAAAAACTTATCTTGTGTGCCAATAGTACAAGAAAGAGCAGTAACTCCATATATAACTACTCAAGCCCCTTCTAATCCCCAGAAGACTATGGGAGAGTGTCTTAATGGACTTCATCTCTTCCTTACCTAAGTCCAAAGGGCTTAAAAGAATTATAGTGATGGTCGATTGTTTCAATAAGTATGCTACATTCATTTTGGCCCCTAATGAATTGTACATATAAAGGGGTAACTTGTTTGTTTCATAAACATGTAGTTAAGCTTTGGGGTGTCCCAATGAACATTATGAGCAATTGGGACCTTTGCTTCACTAGAATTTTTTAAACAAAACTTTTCAAGCTACTTAGGACAAACTTAAACTTTTCAATAAGCTTTCATCCCCAAAGCGATAGACAAACAAAGTGTGTCAATGCACTCATCGAGCCATATCTAAGGCACATGTAGTGTCGACCAATGAAATTGGGTAAAGTTACTTGATATAGCCTAATTCTCTTATAATTTCCAAACAAGTGGGGTAACCAACAAAAGTCCCTTTAAAGTGGTAATAGGGCAACAACCCACAACGTACCCTCACGCTTACAACAAATTATGATGTTAAGAGTCTACCCATGTTCAAGTTTGCAAAATCTTAGCATAACTAAGTCGAGCTAGCCCTAGTGTATTAGAGTAAGATGTCCAAAAGTATGAAGAAATGGGCAGACAAGAAGAAGAGACAACTCGAATTCAAGGAGGGTGACCAAGTCATGGTGAAAGTCCTTCCCCAGCAATTCAATTCATTGAGAAAGGTACACAAAGGATTAGTGCGAAGGTAGGAAGGTCCTTTTCCAGTCATCCAAAAAATTGATAAGGTCTCTTACTAACTCCAATTGCCTTTAAAGGTTAAGATTCATCCAGTCTTCCATGTAAGGCTACTCAAGCCATACTATGGAAATATGAAAGATCCTTCTTAAGGGAATTCAAAACAGGCACCAATTGTCATTGTGACTTCATTTGATAAAGAAGTTGAGAGCATATCAGCAGATAGATTGATACAAAAATGGGGTGTGCCAAACTACCATAAGTACTTGGTTAAGTGGAAGAACCTTTTCAAGAGTGAGGCAAGCTAGAAGCATAAAGATGCACTCTGGCAATTCCAAGACCAAGTTCTAAGATTTCGAGAAGAAGATGCGATGAGGATATTGCGGGTTTAAGTGGGGAAGAATGTCACAAACATTCCTTATTTTTATTAGTTTTTTAAGTCTTTTGATATATATAAGCCTTATAAAGCATCGTGTAGAACTCTCTAGAATATTTTAGATTTCTCAAGGGTTTTTTATGATGCTCTACATTATTTTAAATATTTCTTGAACTTATGATATTCTTTACATATGTAGATACTTCTTAAAAAGTTTCCAGAACTTCTCAAGAAGGAAAAGAGCCTATCAATAGGGGGTCTTCCTCATTTGCATACATCTACAAAAAGTTGTAATCTCCTTCATCTATAAAAGCATTCTAAATTTCTTTGTGTGTCTTACATCTTTCCAAGTCTTGTTCCTTGTTTTGTGAGTTTAGGTGAATTCAAGGCTTACTTAGCAATATATTGTGCTAAGGTCACACGCCATTTTGAGTTAGAAAAGTTAATGTTGTGACATTCTGCTACCAAGGATGTGTGTAAGTATCCCCTTTATATTGCACCTAACTTGATATATACATTAAAAACCTAAATTAGTGAATTGAGTAAGTCTAACTTCATACTTTTATTATACTTTTATCAATTGTAAACTGGAGGGACGAAAAAATAAAGACATTTTCTATTAACTTGTAAAAAGTTTTTGTTAACCATTGGTTTATTTTGTTTGTTGTTTTTATGGCTACCACTATTTCCTTACTAGACCATTGCATCAATGGGATTCTTGGTGGTAGAAATAAAAAGGAAATTTTACATAATTGAGATTCTAGAAGATGAAAATCAAAACAAAAAAATTTGTAAAAGTTTTTAAACTAAAGAGTTGCTAATTTTATAAAAAGGTTTTTGAAGCCTTGATATTCATTATTTGTGGACATTATGGAAGGATCTACAGACTTGTTGTGCACTAATCATTTCTTGGTCTAAAGAATTCTACACCAACTTAATGTTACTATAAATAGATTGTGTGTGTGTGTGTGCATCGCAAAAACACAATAATGGTGAGAGAAAAATTAAGAAGCTAGATAAGTGAGTTGAGTGACCTTTGAATATAGTTTAAGAAGTATTAGTGTTAAGTGACAAGAGTTTATGACAAATATAAGTGCAATGTATTAGTAATTGTGTTGATAATAACAAGTTTTATTTAAGTCTTAGTCTTTATCTCAAGAGTATCCATTTGAATATAACAATTTGATATCAGAGCTTACAGTTTAAAACCATAATTGTTGCGTTGTCAATCTGTAATCAATTTTATCAAAAGTTTGTGAAGAGACTTTACTTGTATGCAATTTAAAACTGTGAAGTGTCTTGGTCTAAGATTAAGTGATAAGATGAATGTTGTCAACATAAGGATGATCCAGAAACTCAATAGCCAAAATTATGGTGTATGGGAAACATATGGAATTATACATCTAATGACATGATCTTTGGGAGATTGTCAATGGTAGTGACACCAAGCTATTAAAGGACACCACAACATTAAGGAAATAAAATGTAAAGATTGGAAAGCAATGTTTGCAATAAAGACAATAATATATGAAGACATATTAAAGTAAGTCAGGTACATTATAATGCCTAAAGTTGCCTAGAACATTTTATCTTCATAATTTTCTAAAAAGAATGATTTATGGCTTCAACTATTAGATAATGAGTTAATGTTTACTATATAGTGTGATATGAAAATTAGATAATTCTTTATAAAAATTAAATCAATTGTCATTAAAATTTTGAATTGGATTTCGGGTCCAAAATAAGTGAGGCTATAATAAAAAAGAATAATTATTCATAGATTGTGCTTAGAATACAAAAATCTTATTGTTGTAGTTTAAGGTTGGTTCACCCTACCTTCAATTGAGGAATTAGAAAATTTACTTGTTAGTTAAGAAACTTTGGTAAAGCAAATGGCATGAGTTTCAATTAAAGTTTAAGAGGAGGCTCTCTTCATTGGCCAAAGAAAAAGACATTTTAGATCCAGTACTTTTACAAAAACAAAGAATGGTGAAAAGGAAAAATAAAAAAGGCCAAAAGGAAGGAGTCCTTAATTGTAGGAGTTCGATCTTATCGAAATCAAGATTTGCTACAAAATTCAAATTCAAATAAGCATAATAATAGGTGTTATAATTGTTGCAAGAGAGGATATTATGCACGTGAATGTTGGTTTAAGAAGAAAGTGGTGTAAATGAATTTCACAACCTTTAATGACAATCATAAGGCACCTAATAATGAAGATGAGTAGGATTTGGAGTCATCATTTGTTGTTATGGAACCCCCAAGAGATGTTTCCAATAATGTTCACCATAAAGAAGAAGAGATAACCTTGAATGCCATAATGAAGGAGGAAATTGAAGGACATATAGTTACAACACCAAACTCTAGCAGAGTGGACTACAACAAGAATTGGATCTTTGACTTGAGATGCTTTAACCACATGATTAATGCTAAAAAAAAAATTGTAAGATTTATCAAAATATAAGAGACAAGATGTTATAGTAACTCCAAACAATTCCAAGCTATCAATCACTTATTTTGGCAAGGTAAGGGTAACACCATGCTATAGATTCAATGGAGTCTAGTTGAAGGACGTTTATCATGTCCCTAGTATAAGGAAAAATCTTTTGTCAATAACCTAGCTTACTGTTTCATGCAACTTTGTAGTGTTTAGCCTAAATGATGTCAAAGTTTGTAAATATTTAAAAGTAATTGATACACCATTCTTAGAGGGAAAGAAGCAAAATTCTATTTACATAAAGTCTACTAAGACAAACAAAAATGAGACAATAAATGTCTAACATGCATGCTTAGGACATATTAGCTATCATAAATTAAAGGTAATAATGAAGAAATCAATGCTTAAAGGTCTCTTCTAGCTTGAGGTTAGAAGAAATATAATTTATGTTGGATTCCAAAATGGAAAGAAACATTAACTATCATATAAGGATTCAAAATTCACAGCTACAAAATCGTTGAAGCTTATTCACTTAAATGTATTTGGCCAAGTAAAACACCTATTTATAAGTAGCTACCAATATATGGTAACATTTATAAATGGCTAAGGTTTGTTTAGGTGTATTTTTTGGAAGAAAAATTAGAAACATTAAGAAAATTCAAATAATTCAAAGAAAAAGTTGAAAGGAAGTGGGAAGAAAACTCAAATACCCATGCATAGACAATGGATGAGTGTACACTTAAAAAGAATTTACAAAATACCTAAATGAGTACAATAGATGAAGACCATTAATATGTCTTAACACATCATAACAAAATGGTGTGACTAAAAGGAAGAATAGACATCTTGTAGATGTGTGTAGGAGCATTTTGTATGCTAAAAACATGTTAGGAAGATTTTAGGCCAAGTGTATAAGAATTATAGCTCACTTGATCAATAAACTTCCTTAAGCAAAGTTAGGATTTATCTCCCTCTCTAAGAAGCTTTGGAAAATGAAACACACAATAAGTTACTTTCAAGTACTTGGTAATGTTTCCCATTTATTCATTCCTAATCACATTTGTAGCAAGTTTGATAAGAAAGTTATCTAATGCATCTTTGTTGGATATGATAGCAAAAGGAAAGGTTAGAGATGTTGTAATCCCATAACAAATTAAACCTATATAGCATGCAATATTGTGTTTAATGAAGTATCATTATGGTGGTCACCTCAATAGGAGTCTTTTTTTGATTTAAAAGAAATATATGAGAAATTAGATCACAACCAAGCCTTGTAAAGATTGATAAAAAGGAGTTAGAATAAAACCATGGCAAACTAGTGTATATGACAAGTCTTTAATAGATGAAAAAAAAACTTATGCAAAAGGAAGTTAAACAAGAGGTCTTAGAGGTAAGGAGATCGAACATAATACAAGGACCAAATCTAAAGTGTGTAAATGTAGTTTTAGTTGTAGAAGACACTATAAAAGAATCATCGTCTTTTAAAGAAGTTATTAAGAGTGGTTAATGGCAAAATGCAATGAAGGAAGAGATTTGAGCTTTAGAGGAGAATCAGAGTTCGGATTTGGTGCCTAAGCTAAAAGATGTGAAACTCATATCTTGCAAAATGGGTGTACAAGATAAAGATAAGATCTAATGGATTAATAGAAAGGTATAAGGCTTACCTCGTTGCCTGTGGATTCTTATAAAATTATGGCATGGACGATGATAAGACTTTTAATCCAATTGCAAAAATCACAATCATACAATTGTTGCTTGCTTTTGTAGTAATTAAGTCCTAAAAGTTGTGGCAGATAGATATGAAGATTGCTTTTCTCCATAAAGAACTGAATTGGAAAATTTATATACAATAACCATAAGGGTACAAAAATGATATCCATCCAGAATACATGTGCAAGCCAAGGAAAACACTTTATAGGCTAAAATAAAAACAAGGAAAATGGTATGGTAAGATTGATAAATTTTTTTTTACATAATGCAACTTGGTACATGCAAAAACCAAGGAAATCTCATTTAGAACTTGTGGAGCAAATATTGAGATGTGTCAAAGGAACATTAGATTGTGAAATTCTTTACAAAAACAGAAAAGAAAGCTAGATAGTTAGCTATTGTGATGCAAACTACGGAGGCAATCACAATACTCAACAGTTTTACTACTGAGTATGTGTTCAAATTAGGCTTAGGGCTAGTATCTTAGAGTTGTAAGTGACAACCAACCATCTCATTATCAACTACTGAAGCGGAGTATAAAGTAGAAATGGTTGCAACATAAGAAAGTACTTTATTAGTACTTCCTTTTAAGGATCTTTACCAGTAAGTTAATTATACAATACCTTTACATTATGACAGTTAGTTAGTTATACAATTGGCTAAGAATCCTAGGTTACATGCAAGTACAAAGCATATGGAGAAAAAGTCTTACAAGATTGAAATGAAAAAGACCAATAAAAATAATCAAGTGGCTTATGTTTTTACTAAAAGACTTAATATAAGAAAATATGATGATTTTCACTTGTAACTCAAGGTAACTACAAGAAAAGAAACTTGTGTTAAGAGGAAAAATTGAAAATCAACACAAGAAATTTGTACAAAGTGTTATACTAAAATGTTGTTGACTTTACAAGAAAATTCTTAAAGCCTTAATATTCATTATTCACCAATATTTTAAATATAACTTATTTTCATTAAAGAAGTTATTTTGGTATGGAAATAAATACCAATGGACAAATTTTAGGTATGAAAATATTTTAATAATAATTGCCTTATGGATAAATTAATGAACAAATTTTGAATATAAAAATATACTTTTAGCAATTGTTTTCTTGATAGACCAATATACACCTTTCTTAACCTAGAAATATTTTGAAAACATTGCCTTTTTTATGAACAAATAAACAAATTTTGGGCATTAAAATATTTCAATGACAATTGTCTTCGTGATGAACCAATAAGCAAATTTCTTGATATGAAAATAGTTCAAAAACGTTATATTTTTTATGGATCAATAAATGTAATTTTGAAAATTATATTATGTCAATGGATTATAATAAGATTGTATGTTTTTATATAGTTGTAATTGAAAATTAGAAAATTATATTATTGTTGTATTTAGTCATCTTATTATTAAAAACTTGACAATAGATTTGAAATTTTTAAAACAATGGTATTGAGAAGAAGACCTAAAAATAAAAGTTTAAATTTTTTATAAATTATCATATTTTATTCTCCTTAAACTCAATATTTTGTACAATTTAAATATACATAAAACTTTTTATCATAAACAAATTAATGTTTTTTTAAAAAAATTAGTTTAATAAATGTCTAAAATATATTTATTTAATTTATTTTTATTTTAATTAAGATTAATATTATTAAAATTATATTAATCTATTAGTAAATTAGATTATATTTTTATTCAATGTAATTATTTTCATTTAAATTTCTATCACATGTATTATGATTTTGCATTTGAATCTCATGTGTATTTTTGGTATCATCAATTGTTTTTAGGGAAAGTCCAGCTCATATGACGGAACCATCTGATCTAGATCTAAACCTGTACCATTTTTTCTCCCATTAAAGACCCTCTGATGCTTAGTTCTCCACCTATATTACAAAATAAATTATCTGGGGAATCTAATAACACGTGCGAAGTGGACAACAACTGATCGAAGTTGGACCACTTCATCAAATGGTTAGTACAATAAGATTGAGAAGAAAAGATATGACGGAATTCTAGAAATCGAAACTTAAATCTACCCAACGAGCAAATAGTTTGGTTGATATAGAATAGACCAAAGTGATTGTAATTAACAGAATTTATGACAAGTTTAGATTCATATGGGTATAATAGTTGACCAAAAACAATGTAGAATTTCGATATTAATAAGATAATAAAATAGCATAAAAACAATTCACATACTAATTAATACGATATTTCTTGAGTAAGGATGATGAAAGTAATCAAAATAAATTACTAAAAGCTTAACTTCCATAAACTGAAACACAAACACAAAATGACCAATTATTGGTCACAACACAAAGATGTGAAAGAAAACTATCCACTCAGAAGTCAAACTCACTCGTCACCATGACATGCATGGTCACAACAAACTACAATTTGAAGTACCCAAAGGCTTACAGATGTGAACAAAGATCATGCAGGAGGAGGATTGAGACGAGGGAAAGGGAAGGGAGGTAAAGGCAAGGTAGGAAATGAAGGAATGTTGAATGAAGGTGGCAATGGAAAGACTCGAGGGATTCCGGGAGAAGGTGGTGCAAATGGGACTCCCGGAAATGGTGAGGCAAATGGAAAGTTCTTCATATCTCCCATGTATGAGCTTGTCTCGACTTTACCATCATTATTATTTACCAAATAACCATTTCCTTCTTTTGGTTCAATTCTCTCGATTTGGCGAGCATCAATCCCCGTAGGTGCGAGAGAACAAACTACAATCAGGCATGCCAAAACTGTGAATTTGAAGAACACCCATGAAGGAATTTGAGGAAACAAGGCCATTGATCTAGTAAGAAAAACAACTCTTTTCCAATTTATTACCGTTTGACCTGGCTAGAACTGCATGTTTTGGTCTATATATATAGGGAGAGAGAGTTGCAAGTGACACTGTTGTAATTAATGTAATGAAGGAAAAGGCCATTGGAACTCAAAGCCTCTTGATGGTCGTGCCAACCTCCAGTGAAAGAGGCATTGGGGAAAGAAAAAGGGCCTGGCTGGGATTCACATTCATTCCGGCCTGCTAGCTAGTCACTACCAAGGAAAGGGATTGAATGCTACAATTGAAATGAGCGCCAGACACCTAATGCTTAATGAAACTTTACATGCTTCAAAAGAAGGAAAAATCTTGGGAAGGGAGGAAAGCTTACAGTAGCAAACAAGTCGCTTAGGGTTATCCAACAAATTTTGGTAACAATAGTGGGTCTATGAGTCCAAAGGTTATAATGATAAGGGTTGGAAGACTAATTATGTGACATTTGACAAATTTGATCTATTTTAAGGTTCAATTCTAATATTTACAATATATAATATATATATTATAATTATATTCATGCCGTTTTCATGTCATAATTTTTTAACAATTGATGTGCCATCTTGTTTCTATGATGCATGCATGTATTGTGTACATGTGCATACAGAATAGAATGTTACTAGGTAAAAATCAACTCTAAAATTTAGAGACACTTCGTTAAGAACTATATGAAGAGTGATTCCATTCTATTATTATTACAGAATTCGGTGCTTATTGGACAGGAAAAAGAAAAAGAAAAAGTGTATATCCTAATTGATTATGATATCTGTTAACCAATGCACGGAAAAGGCCCTTGAAATTCATTGCATGGTTTTGAAAAACCCGACTTATTGTCCCAATAATAACATATAATAATAATTATTATCAGATATTTCTATTGTTTATAATATTATTATGATAATTTGTAACTTCATAATTGTAATTAAGATATTTGCTATATTAATTCACAATCTCGTAGAGAGTCAAACTGAATTAAAAAAAAATCTGTAATTATATATGTGTATGTGTCTATGTAGATGTATAGCAGAGAGTATATATAAAATATATATATATTAACATATAAGAATTATAGATTTTTATATATAATTTTTTGTTATTATTTTCAAGATTGTGAAAAATGATAACTCCGTTACAACATTATATGATATCCATTAAAATTGGATACCAAAAAGAATGGCATCCTCAATAACATCAGCGCTGGCACTCCTGTCCACTCCAACCCATTTCAATGGCACTTCGTCTTCTTTTTCTTCTGCCCCAACTCCAATCCCAAGAAGAAGAAGAAGAAGCACAACGACTGTTTCCGTTTCTGGTTCTTCAGCTGTCACTCGGGCAAGCAATTTCTCCACCGGCTTCGCTCTTTTCCCATTTATTTGTTTTTCATACCCACTTGTTTCCTTTTCTTGATATCTACTGAAAAGTTCACAGCTTTTATCTTATGCTTGATTTTAGGAGTTGTGTTTGGCTACAACTTTTGTTTCGGTTTATGGGGGTTTCATTCCACAGTTTGGCTGCATGTAACAAGAAGTTGTATGGTCATAATAAAAGAGAAATTAAGTCGAATTTGTTGGGTAATACTAATCCAATCAAACAGTAATATGCTAAAAATCACATTCATTTCAGATAGACAAGTACAACACTACACGAGTATACTAACCCAACAAGTCCCTGGGAGGAAAATAAAACTTACCATCAATATTTTGGAATCAATGCGAGTATACTAATCATTCGAACTCGATAAGAAGTTAGTATTACACCACAGCTTTATTTTAGAACTTGTTTCCCGTTGTCCTCCAGAAGCCCATAAGCACTTTTTTTTTTTTTTTTTACTTTTTCGATGCTACCACTGTTTCTTTTCCAACACTCCATCTATTGGTTCGTTAAAATATAATATGTAATTTATATTTTAAATTTTACTTAACAATTAAAATTTTAGCTGGAGTGATTTATTTTTTCTTGTCCCAATGCAGGCATATCGCCGGACTTGCTGTCCTCCTGCCTGGAAACTCCCACCGTCATCAATTGGCACAACGTCTTGGTTTGGTTGAACAACGACTACATTTTGGAGTTTTTGGTTCTAACATTCAATTACTTTTAGTTTAAGTAAAAATAGACTAGAGAAAAATTCAAAAACTTGGTCTTCTTGTTAAAGGAAAAAAGATAATAATGAAAAAAAATAATCACGTATAGCACCATCGACCAGGTTGAATCTCCAAGTCCTTCAACTTGACACCAGACTAAATACCCTTGAATCAAAAGTGGACAATATTATCAATATACTTGCAGAGATGTCTACACAGATGAATTTAATGATGAAATGTTTCGGCATCATACCAAAGGACCTACAAAAAAAAGCGTCAATCTATGCAATCCACTGAATCAATCCAACAAACTAATGAATCTGCAAATACAGAAGTTCTAGAATCAATGCCAAATTATCTCTCAAGTCTTGCCAAGGACAGGCCAAAAATATTGTAGTCAGGATTATTTGATGCAGCTTCTCAAGTTGATAAGGAAACAACGGTAGATGATAAAGCTACCAAGCCAGATGTGACCAATGGTGTTGCATAGATTGTTCAAAATATTTATTTTGTTATTTTTCAGAAGTTTCAGTTTCCAGTTTATCAAACTGAGCTCATGAAGTTTATACTATTGCTGGCTTTAACTAGTTTTTTCAAAAAAAAACAAAAAAAAATTTCTCAAGCACGAAGTAAGTCCCATCTCATTTTCCAGCATTTTAAATTTCCAGGTCAACTTTTCAAACCATTAGAGAATGATGAGGGCCTAAAAAATAAAAATTTCTATCACTTATGAATTCATTGATATTTTGTATTTATGATAATATTTTATTTTATTGAACTTCTATTAAATTAGATATTCTCTCGTCTACTTATTTGTCTATTTTCTTAGATAGTTTTCAACTTTTATTTAGAATTCTACTCTTATCTAGTTTTAATTCTTTAGATATATAAATAGAGTTCAAGTTACTTCATTAATTAGGAAATTATTTATAATTATTGGTAATTGATATTGAGTATTGAACTTACTTTTTGAGTGGTAATTCCTGCATGTATAGGTGTGAATTCTTGTTATTTTTAATTGATAGATAAATTGTGCATAAAAAAACCATTTCAAATTCAAATTAAACCTTTTGTCATCATTGTCAAGAGAAACTATGAATTTAAAATAACAAAAATTGAAAAAATAAAAAAATAAAAATTTTATCTTTTCAATAATTTTAACTTTTAATGATTGTTTTGAGATAATCGATTTCTAATAAGTTAAAATTTTTAATATATTATTTTATTACTTAAATAAAAAAAATTCATAGGACATCATACACACACAAGTACATACATATATATAACGTAAAATTCTAACTTGACAACTCACCAGTAAAAAAATAATTATGTCTACTGATTCATAAATAACAAAAAATAAATATTAAATAAAATAATTAATAATAATTTCTTACTTAATAAAATCATATTATTTTCTTACTTTTCAAATTAGCTTTCTTCTTGAGGTTAACTAAAAACAACTTCTATAATATCATGTTTTAATTAATTATCTTCTTTAGTACAATCCTTTCATATAACTTTTTTCTATAATGGCTGAGAGCTACATTGAATTTAACATTATAATTTCTTTTAAAAAATTTTTAAAAAATATCTCTCAAAATTAATAAGGAATTAATATCAAGAATAATTTGTAGTCTTTTATAGATAATAAAAATGATTTTGAGTAAAGAGATTTATCTTATAATAACAAATTTTTATCAACTGTGACTTGCACATTGAGTTTTTTACACAACTTTGAACAAAAAAAAATTATTTAACAAGTTTTTTATCTATAAATTCGTTAGTTTTGTCCAAATTAACCAATATAATTTACTTTTCTTTGAAAGATTCCTCAATCTTGATAGGTAACAAATTAAAATATTCAACCAAAGGTATAATAAGCTCACTAGAAAATCTTTTACAATGTCATGCTCTATTGGTATCCGATGATGTATTACTGAGTGCATCATCAATGTTTTTCATTTTGGTATTTGATGACTTACTATTAGGTTTTGTTTTCTTTAATTTAGTGGTATATCTATTAGATTTTGATTGATAATAATATGCAGAAACAATCTATTAATGTTGTTTAAGAGGTTCTTGTATAAGATATATTAATTTTTTTAACATAAGATAATCTAATTTTTAAAAAATTTGATGAATATTACAAAATCATGCTGAGATTTTTTTTTCTTTTGACTTTTATTATTTTAAGGCAATGGTAGTGATATGAAATAAAGAAAAATTATTAAGAATATCATTCTAATACTAAACGGTGAGAAATTAATGATTTAAAATAAGAAAATTATAAAAAATAAAAAATTTATCTTTTTAAAAAATCAATCTCAAATAAATATTTTAACTGAATTGGATTTTATCTTTTAACCCTTGAACTAGCTATTCGCCACCTTAGGTTTTTCCTTTGTTTAATCCCCCTTAAAGAGCCTCAGCCGCATGGCTTTGCCAAATGCAACTCTTCCATATAGAGTTGTCGACATTCATCTTGCTTGCTCCTACTTGAAGTGCCCCGCTAGCATCAATTGGCTGTTCCCCAGATCAACCGAACGCATGCTGAGTTTGCATACTGTTTATTTCCTTGTTCGTTGTTAGCAAAAGGTCCTTTGTTATTTTTTGTTCATGTTTTCTGTATTTGTTTTTTGTTATTTTAAAATTAGTAAAAAAAAAAAAAAAAAAGTGGTCTATCACGGTCTGTTTTAGTTTATTTTGAGAGGAAAAAATCTGAAAAAAAAGGGAAAAAAAAAAGGAAACAGAAAAAGAAAGAAGTGGTTTTTACATTGGTGAAAAAATTGAGCTAGCTAGGTTTAGACTGCAAAACCGTCGTGCTTCTACCTTAAAAGTCCTTTCTCTCCTTGATTAGGTTGAATATTACTTGTCAAGAATAATGCAATGACCTACAAAAATTGATATCAGTTGCCCGAAATTCATTCATGAAACATTTGTTAGACATCAACCCTTTCAACATTACAATATTGATGTAAGACTTTTGGTAAGTTTATAGCTTAGTGAGATTATGAAAATAATTGCTCTAAATATTTTTTGTCCTAATTATCTTATAAAAAGTATCTTTTAGCTGATTGTATCATTGTTTGAAGATTTGGCTAATTGCCCAGTTGCTCATATGAAACTTAAATCTCGATTCTTAAAAACTTTTGTAATTATATGGTGTTAGATCTTGAATGCCATGCATTGATAGTTAGGATATTCCAACACTTTCTCATTACTATAAGGGATTATTACTCATACAGAGGAAGTTATGATACTTGCATTAAAGGAAAGTGAATCTCCCATGTTACTTGCTTCTTGTTGTATAGTGCCAAAAAGGGCAAGGCAAAAGTTTCACCTATTGCTCATAAATTGGGAGAGAAAGTCCCTTAAAATTGTGTTTTAAAAGTTAAACCTTACTTAATGGACGCCAAATCGTTGGCTATCTTAAAATGATTAAATTGATACGGTTCTCAATATGCTAAAGACTTTATCAATACCCAATTGGAGTTGCTGTCTAACGATTCAATTAAATCCATACCCAGTCAAAATTCTTAGATGAAGAGGCTCAAAATGATGAGGAGACAACAGGAAAAGTAACTTCAAAAGTTTTAGTTAATGATAAATGTTCCATGTCAAATGTGATCAATAGAGTTGCACCGATTGTTGTAAATTTGGATTTCGTTATTCCTTAGAAGTTTCAATCTTTAGCTTTGCATGTGGAGTTCATGAAGTTAGCTTTTTTTCAACCACAGTTGATATTTTAGGAAAACGTTTTTCAAGCTCCAAGTAAGTTCTTTTTTATTTTTGAGTATTTCAAAATTTGGAGTCAAATTTTTTCAACTAGAAAAAAATGACAGAGAACAAGAAAGAAGGATTTTTATTAATTAGAAGTTTATTAGTACTATATGATTATGATAATATAATAGGTGCCTGTTGTTTAGATATTCTATTTTATTAAACTTTTATAAAGTTAAATATTCTTGTATCTAAAAACTTAAGTATTTTCTAATTAATTTTAAATTCTTATTCAAAGTATTACTCTTACTCAATTTTAGTTCTTCAACTTTATAAATATAGTTACGTAAGTTCATTAAAGTATAGTCTACATATAATAATTGATAATTAATATTGAATATATATATATATATATATATATTAAACAACAAGAGCGCTTAATATTGACATACCATCAAGGGGCTACCTTGAGTCAACCTTACGTGAAAAGATGATAGTCATTTATGCACCCACTCCAAAAAAAAACTACGAAACCACTAAAACCGCACTGGCCTTAAAAAAAAAAATTAAGGCTACTCACCCAAGCAATGTAGAATCAAAACTCTCTCTATCCAATTGCTCATAACCAAACACCAACCAATTACAACCATATGAAAAAGTTTGTATGATAGACCATTCCTTGCTTGGCTATGACATTTGTGAAGAAATTGCACTCATAAGGCCAAACGACAAAAAAAACCTAGTACTTAGTCTTACAAGTAATATTCTAGAACATTAACACAAGGTTTCAAGGTCTTTCCACCGAGTTGTTAATTCATGCTATTATTGTTCGAGAATCACTCTCTATAAGAACCCCTGGTATCATTTATTGTCTCCATAAAACCATTGTCTCCTTAATTGAAAGAAGTTTTGCCTCGTTGACACTTGAAGCCTTTACTACCTTAGGAAAGAGACAAACCACCCTTCCATCATCACCTCATAAGAAGCCCCCTATTCCTGCCATACCCGACAAGCCTATCATAACTGTATATCTATTAAATTTGAATGTTCCTTTCAATGGCTCTACCCATTTGAGGCTTATAAGATGTGTAAGGCTCTTCTTTGTTAGTTAGATATTGTTAAGGTTAAACAAGAAATTCTCGACCATAAAGTTACAATGAGGCCATTTTGCATTCGATCACCAGTACATCCTAACATAAATCAAGTTGCAAATTCTATCAATTATAAAGAGTTTGCCAGCAAATATACACTCATTTCTTGCCAACGATATGCATTAAATTATTGCAAAAAGATCCTTTTTAAAAATTTCTTTTAATCTACAGCCTTGACTTGACCCAGTTTAAGAATCCCAAGCTTATTGTACTGAACCCAAAAGCACCCATGATATACCCCACCACTGCAAACATTTGCACCACATTGCCCATACAACTTTACAGTCGAGAAGTAAATGAGTGACTGATTCTTGTTTCATGACACAAATTGAACACCTAATGTCTTCACTGAGACTACTACCTGCCACATTCAGCCACTCTTTAATTGGTAGTTGCCCCCTTATTGCCTAACACCCAAAAATTCACACTTTTAGGGGAGTCAACTATTGTTAGATATGCATATATGCTTCATCATACACCTTATGATAGTTCTCTTGTCGACCATAAAACAAACTAACCATGAAAAAACTGTTCCATTCCTTCCACCAAATGAACTGGTCCTTCTTCTCCTTTAAGTGATCATGGATCTTTAACAAGTTCATAAACTGGTCATGTAGTCCTTTCTCCCAATCAAGCAATTTTTGGTGCCATAATATCTTTCACTTCCACATGTCATTCATTGATTCCTCAAAATTATGTATTGGACCATTTTTATATTGTGTGAGACTGAATAGTTGGAAAAACCTGAGCTAATAAAGTATTGTCAATTCATACCAAATGCCAGAAATTCATCTAGCTTCTATTCTTTACCTAGAAGTCAAAATTAGATTTCATAACTTCCAAATTCTTGTCTCCCTTCTATCAAATTGAGTGTACGCCTCTCTATATTGGTGACATTTGTGAGTATCACAATGTCCACTCCCATGGTCATATACCTTTATTGTCGTATCTTGCCTTAAGCACCTTTACCCATAATGTCTTGTCTTCATTCTCCATCTTTTACAACCATTTTGTCAATATACCTTAGTTACTATCACTTAGCTTTTTGATTCCCAACTCACTGTGACTTTCCTTTATGCACAAAAGACTTCATTTGACATGATGCATTCACCTTCCACCATCCTCCTCTTCTTAGAAAAAAAAAGTATTGAATTTTTTCTATTTGTTATTTCACCTATATGGTCATTTTAAGAAGAGACATAAAATACATCATAAGTGATGTCAAACAAGATTTTAAAAAGAACCAACCTTTTAGCCTTAGATAGGAATTTCACTTTTTATTTAGTCAATATGCTTTCCATTTTACAAATAATTGGATCCTATAAACTTATTGCTATCAAGTTAACTCCTTATGAAAGGTTGAGATATTTTAAAGGTAATAATGAAACACGACATCCCCAAAATTCAACCCACCTCTGAGTCTAGCTCTTATACCCTTTAACCTCGTACAAAATTGTTTTATCTAGATTTAATTTCAACCCTACACATCACTGGAAGCATCTAAGAATCCTTTTACAATTCTTGATAAACTCATTGTTTGTTTCACTAAAAATAATATTGTCATCAATGAACTATAAATGCGTTAGTCTGATGTCTTTGCTAATAGAGATAACCTTGATAAAACCTAACTATGCACCCTTTTAGAAGAGAGCATTCATTCCCTCAATAAGTAGAATAAACAAGAATGGTAATAATAGGTGCTCCTATCTTAACCCTTCTAACATCCTAAATTGCTATATAGGGTTGCCATTAGCCAATATAAATATCTTGGGTATTGACTTGCACTCATATGTCATTTCAAAATCAATCATGAAATTGGACAAAATTGGCTAATTGACTCTACCTTATTGGCCTTCAATAGTAGTACTAAAAAGGTAGTGGTGATAATTCTACACAACTTACCATTCTCATAAAATTCATTTATGAAGTTCTTAATATCATGTTCCACCATCTTTCAGTGATGTTTAATGGAATTAAGATTAAACCCATCCAAATTTGGTGCTTATTTTCATCACAATCCTTAACTATGTCTTATACCTTTAATACCATAAATGGATTCTCTAAAATCAAATTATCAGCCTTTTCTAGCTTTTGGAAGAGCTTTTCGTCCATTTCCAAACATGGTAGCATGGAGATACCCAACAAATCCAAGAAGCGATAAAAAATACTTGATCTTCATCAATTTTGAAAAAAGTATGATCACCCATAATAATAAAGTCAATTATGTTTCAATGATGCCTATTAGACGTCAATATATGGAAAAACAATTTATTTATATTTTCTTCCACAAACCAACATAGTTGTGTTTTTTTTTTTTTATGTTATTCTTGTTCTTTTGTCTTAAGACCAACCTAATACTTTGCACTTGCCTGTAACAAATTTGTTTGCTCTTTGTCAAAGAGTAGTTGAGTTTCCTATTTCAAAGACAAATGCTTCATTATTGTTTCAACTTCCCTTAGTCTTTGTTGAATCTTGCCTCTTTCCTTCATGCTCTAAGACTTTAAAAATGTTTTGCTGCTCTCATCTAGTTGCATAACAAGTATCCAAGATGACCCCTAACTAATTGTCGTAACCAAACTACCTCTATCTCCTTTTGTAATCCCTTATTATCTAATTAGTGATTTAAAAATCGAAATGAAGTAGGGCCTTAGTCTCGATCATCAACTCCTAAACAAACCCCATAACGGTGGGAGAAACAACAATAGATGCCCCACTACCTTAATAATGCTATCATCTCTAGCCAAGTAGATCTAACTAAACATTAACTATTTGGCTTATAAACGGAGGCTCCCTAAGATTACTCCAATTGTATCAACACCTTTACAAAAGTAAGTCCACCAACTTCATATCGTACATAAACTCGTTGAATTGTTGAATAGTTTGACTATCATCGATAACCCTCGCTCTTTGGTCATCTGCTAATAAAGTGTTAAAATCACCCCCAACATACCACACTCCCTGGAAATGAATTTTTAAGCCCTTAAGTTCCTCCCAAAATCCTTGTTATTCCATATGACTATTAGGAGTATAGATATTCATAAATATAACCATTTTTCTCAATAGCACAACCACCCTAACTAAGACCATAAATTGGCTCACTAGTAGTTTATACTATAACTGAAAAATATTATTAGTTCAAAACACTGCTTGACCCCCAAATGCTCAACTCAACTGGTATGTTTATGGGGAAAAAAATGATCCATGAATAGAAAAATAAGGAGAAATACTATTAAATAAGGATTAAATTTGCACATTGAGTTAGATTTAAGATATTTATGCATCTGCTTACCTTTGATTGTTTGAAATTTAAATTATGACTTTTTTTAAAGTAAAAAATAAAATAAAATTTGAGAGTAATATCTTTTCTTTTTATTTCTTTTTCAAGAAGACAATAAGAAATATTTTGGAATATTTTTTCCGAAAAAGGAAATTGAGCATTTTTTTTAATGAAAACAAAAAAAAATAATAATAAATAAAGGATTTGGCTAAGATGGGAAATAAGTAAGAAATATGAGTACAAATGAGAGATAATGTGAAGGACTAGTGAATGATTTATGTTTTCCAAGTTATAGGTGTTGCTTATGGGGTTGAAAGGACTTGGGTATAAATATGACCCAATATTCTTATTTATATACGTAAAAGTATTGCATTAAGTAAAGATATATATATATATCTTACTCCTTAATTATGGAGTGGAAAATTGGTTAATTTACACAATTCTCAAAAATCTCAAATTAACTTTTAAATTAATAACAAGCTACCAATTTTTTAAATTCTTACACTTAAAAAAATATTTGTCCACTCTTTAGTTTTGATAATCTTAAACTAATTATCATACATATACCACAAACTAGCTCAATAGTTTAATTAAATGCAAACACATCATCCACAAACTTTCATTCTAATCACCAACAACAACATTGAAACCTCATTGCTTCTTACCACTTTCATATTGAATAATAGATCTAGGTTATCTCTTTTCAAATAGTTTGTCATTTCTTTCTTTTTTTTTTTCTTGAATTCGTAATACCTAATTCTTTAACTAGTGTTTTAGCTTTTATTAAATAAAACACATATTTTGATAAGGATTATTCAATTATATCAATGAAAACTTGCTTATTTCTTTACAATTGTCTAAATAAAACATACTAAATTCATATTAGTAATTCTCATTAAAATTGAAAACCTATACAACACTTGATCGAGATATTATAATGACTTGATGAATTCTCAATTTATGGTGACTAAAGCAATGCATATTCTCGTTATCACTCTAAGCATTTGAGCTCTTGTGGATTGTCTAATGTTGCATCTTAGATGCACTATCAAATTTTCAATTAAGATTTCTTATCACTTGGCATTTTCTGTTATTTCTACAAGTGAAGGTACAACATTTTGTTTAATAGGCTATTCAAGTTTACCTTCCAATTAAACTTCCTTAAGTGTGATTGCATGAAATGTGCAACTTATGCAAAAAGAAGGCCAAAGGGATTTGGTTTCTTTCCTTTTAGGCTTGTCAACTTATGATATATTGCATGATTCCTTTGAATAATGGCTATAGTTTCTTGCTAGTGCTTTAGACCATGGATTTCTTTAATACAAACCTTATGATTGCATGGGTAATTTCAAGAGTTAGAACATTCAGATTTAAGAAAGTAATAATCTTTCCCTTTAACAAGTCATTAACATAACATTCAAACTTTACCATCTTTATCTTTAGTAACACTTCATTGATTTTTCACCTTCTTGTTAGAAAAGATAATAAAGTATACAAAATATTGATGCAAATAAAATAAAATTGGAGAGAGAATATAATGTTTAAGGTGTGCTTTACATTATATTTAAGAATAATTTATACCCTTGTAGATAGTATTTCAATGCAACAAGTTACCATGACTATTCTCTTAAGTATTTGACCAATAATGATTTGAAAAGTCTTAAAAGTTTAGGCTAAAGACGAATCAACCAAGGCTAGTCCACTGCGTGAGGTTGCATTGGATCTCCTATATTGGGTTTAGATTTTAAGTCATTCTCTTATGTGAGAGGTCTTTCTCAGACCCTTTTATTATGTAAGGTATAAAACAAATATAGTCTTATAAACAAGTAAAACAAAACCTTTTATTTTCAATGTGGGATACAAACCTTTTAAATTACACATATTTTCCAACATTCCTTCATATATTTTTAAAAGGTTGAACATTGTTGGGTTAGCTAATGAGTATATAAAACATCATCTTTGGTGCCTTTCGGGTTATGAATGAAAGACTATGATGCATAAGATTTGATATTTAAAAAGATAGTGAAATTAAAAATTTATATTAACTATGACTTGTTAATGAATAACAATGAACTTGCCTCTATGTTATATTTTTTAAGATTGTACTATTTCGAGTGATTTAGTGCTATTACCCCTTGCCCATAAAGTTTATACAATTCATTAAGAATATAAATCAACCTTAAACATTAGAGTCATTGTACTATCTATACCATAAAAAGGGATTTTACAATTTTGATAATGCATACAAGGTTAATCAGTAACTTATTATTACATATAGCAACACTTTTAAACCAACTTTGATTCTCTTAAAGTGGTTGTCTCTGCCTACAAGTTCCTTAAAGATCAACATATATGCCATTGTTTTTCTCCACCATGATAGAACAATTGTTGTTATCAGAGATCATATGTTATTGTTTAATTGATTATTGATTTCATTTTGTAGTTTAAGATTGATAATATATGGAAAGGAAAATATAAGTCTTTCCAATCTTGTAACCTAAGCTCTAAACTTTTTTATATTAAAAAAAAACTGTCTTTATTTTTCATAAAAACTAAAGTGAGGACATACTTTCTCTAATCAACCTTTATATTCTTTTTATAGTTATCTTTTATTTTTAATATAACTTAATATTTGATTTAGAAAGAAAAAAATAAATTCATACATATTTATTTTCTTTTTTTTTTGGCTTGTTTCTTTTGTATAAGTATCAAAGTCATTAAACATAAATGATCATTACTCAAAAATTTTTTATAGTACCTAAATTTTTTATTTATTAATATTTTGGATCTATTCACTAGGTCATTTTATTATGGTTAAACATTTTAATATAATGTTGTTTTTATATTTATGTTGACACATTTTCAAAAAGTGAAAATAAGTTGGTATCTCTTAGTTTACTTAACAGTTATGTATAGGTGTCATTTTGATGAAAAGACATTAAAAGAGTTTTTATTAGGCCTAAAAGACAAAAACTTTATAAGGATTTGATTTTAGTAAGGCAAATTGCAATCAAATGTATTTTATTTTATCTTTTAAGAAAATTTGCATAATAGTGAAAAAAAAATTATCTTAAAAAAAATAGCATTTAATACATGATTTAAATTGATTCTTCAATTGCCAAATAACCCAATTCTAACAATTTTAAAACAATTTTCAAATTTTCATAGTTGAAACTTTTAAAGATTCAACTTTTGACTTGTGTAATAAATTATATTCTTTTCCTAATAGAGTGGAATCTATAAAATTTGAATATCTATCATAAAAAATAGTGTTGGCTGGAATTTAAATTGATGAACAAATGGAAATAAAAGGGCAATGCAGCCATTAAGCCATTACACCTATTGGCTATCACTCATAACTAGCATTTATATAAATCCTATGGTGTAAAATGTAAAAAAAAAAAAAACAATGAAGATATGCCTAGGTGTATAAAGGAATTAATACATTTACTAAAAGGATGATAATTCAACTTGACAAGAGTTTGTTCGAGATTCAATATCAAAGCTCATTTAATAAACAAACTAAACTTAAGTAAAGGTAAGTTTGACTTGTTGAAATTCATAAACAATTCTTTTAAGATTAGTTTTAAATGTATTTAAAAATTTTATTTATTATGTTAATAGAATTATATAAGAGACTTATTTGAGTCATGAAAGTAGTGATAAAATTGTTAATATTTGACACTTTATAAATGTTGCAAAAGTGGACACTTTGTACACTTAAATACTCTATTATATTTATAATTATACATTAAAAGTAAAAATTATTTTTTAATTAACTAATTTAATTAAAGTAAATATTTTTATCAAATTTAGTATATTTATAAAAATATTTTTTTAATTTCAATTATTTTTATTAATACAATAAAATTAAATAACATGTTTATGAAAATTTTAAAATTTAAATCAATAAGAGATAGGTTTAATTTGCCTTAAGTCGTTAACTAAATAAAATAATCTTGAACAAACTAAAAATTGTCTTAATTTGGTTTATTTACACCCCTAGATTTGACTAGACTGATGAATTTCACACCTAGGACATTAACCACTTGACTAAAGGCATTTTTCTTGTGATAATTGTGTAGACACTTTATATAGATAGTTCTTAATTAAGTAACCCTCGTGTTACTCTCATTCTCTCTCTTTATATATATATATCTTCTTTATGGTTGTACTGTCAAAAAAATTTACAGAAAATTTTAAGAGTAATTTTGAAAAACTCAAATTTCCAAGAAACTTGATTTCAATGGTACAAATGTAGTCAAGTTTCTTTTTCTTTTTATTTTATCTTGTGAAGAAATTTGTATAACTTTTGTTATACAATATATTGAATTTACCTTGAAAAAAGGAACATTTGATACACAATTTAAAATTGTTACTCATTTTTTGAATAGCCCAACTTTTGTTTCTAACATTTTATGTTAATTTAAAATGTTTCCTTAATATTTTTCATTATTAGAAATCAATATAAAATAATTGATTTAAATATGTATAATGAAAAAAGTACTTAAAGGGTAAAGACTTTTCTTATGTTTTTTCTAATATATGGATAATGCGTTGTGATTGGAGACTGTTACAATATAAATCATGATTAACATAATCTAACTTAAACATTTAAAAATTTTATGCACCTCTCTAAGATAATGTTCCTTATCATCATTGAACAACAAAAAATAAAATGTTGCACAAGGATGAAAATTTTCTCCATAAACATAAATTGTGTGATAGGTTTGGTTAATAAGAAGTTCCTAAATTTCATAAAATTGCATATTGGAAAATTTACTTGAATACCAAGAATGATATATTTTATGGTCAACACTCATGTTATTATCATGTAAATAAGCTTGAAGAATTCAAAGTAAAGGGATTCAAAGAATTTAGAGTTCCCTAATTTATGATTACTAATGGTTTTTTTTAATAGTTAAATCCATTAAATAAAGGACTATTTAGTTAACATCGATATTGATTAAAAATTAAATTACTTTGTTAGCCTATTTTTAGGTGGCTTAAGGAGATTATTCGATTAAATTATACTTACTAAAGTAACATTTATAGTTATTTAATTTAGTCCACCACAAAACAGTATTTTTGGATAGCTCAAGATGATAATAGATAATCTTTCCCAAGTTAATATTTATTTCTTTAAGTGCATTATTGCATTTTTTCATTAAGGACCCAAGCATAAGATTTCATTCATGTCCAGTGAGAGTTCTTGAGATTAAATATTTCTCTTTTATATTGTACCTATAAGTTTAGGTGAACTACAAAAAAAAAAAATCCCATATCATATAAGAAACTAACTTAAAGATATATATAATTGGTCAATCTAGTGATCTATTATATTGTGAATTATCCAATAAAGAGTAACTCTCTCATTTTCATAAATCTTACAACTCTTCTTCAGTCATCAAGACTTCAAAACAAATATATAAGCTTTCAACTATTAACATAAACTTTTTGTGATAAAAGACAATTTTTTAATGAAATTCACACAAACTCTATTTATATGGTAAGTGAATTCCTTTTTTTTCTTTTCTTTTTTTATAGTTATTAACACAAAAGGATTGTTTTTTGTTGATCAGGCTTTATTAATATCCTAAAAACTAAAAGATAGGGACAATTTTTTTAATTGAGCCAAGTATAACCAAAAATTACTTATGTTTATTCACTATTTATGTGTAACTTGGAAGAGGGTCTAAGCATATGATACCTTTGGTGCCTAACTTTTTGAGTGTCTATAAATATGTTACTTATAATTATGGAATTACAATTAATAGGGCAATTTGCACATATATTTGCATGGATTATGCAACTAAAATTTCAATATAATTACCTATATAACAACATATTTTATATGTTTAAACCCTAACGAGTCATTCATATGGGAGGATGAGGCTCCCTTAATTGCTATTAATTTAAGAAAATTGTAGTCTATGTCCTCCTTCATGTGAGGTAGAAATGAGTGCCCACATTTAAAAGACGTAAACTTTCACTTGATAGGATCTTAGGAGCTATTTTCATTGGAAAAGACAATCAATACAAAAAAATCATTCTTAGGACAGAAATTAGCTTATTGATGGATAAAAGAACAAATGATTCACACTAAAAACTATGTTATGCTCAGCTAATCAAACCAACAAACATTAAACAAGTAACAAACTTAGATCTAACAAACAAAGATGTAGAGCTTGGACAAAAGTCAAATAATTTTCAGATTATTTTCACTAACTAGCATCAAGAATCCTTACTATAAAGGTTTGAAAAAAGGATTAGATTTTTTCTTTTTTTTTTCTTTTGTTTGACAAACATATACATTTATACATGACAACCTTCAAGGGAAAGACTACCAAAAATAATATGGAGTCAAAACTATAAAAACAATTATTCCCCTATGCAACAAACTAAATTCCTATATAAGAAAATAAAAACTAAGACTGACATCCAACACAATCACCATAAAAAAAGCATCACAAAAGACCCCAAACAAATCCTTTCTGCTATCCTATACAAACCCAATCTTGGCAAGCTATAATAAACTCAAAAAACACTATAGTGGTAATGATATGTGTAATACCCAAAATTTATTTGTAGTGTTTATAATTTTAAATTTAAACAAGTCAAGCTAGACTACTTATGAAAATAAGTAATTAAAAATCTTAGCCAAAAATCTCTATACTCATAAAAACAATGCAAAAGCTTAGAAAAAAGGCCATAGCTCAAAAGAAATAAAGTCCTTAAAAATCACAAACCCATTCTCACAAAATCAAGCTACCATAAGCAAAATGTCACTCCTCATTTTTGTTAAATTTATGCCACAAATTCTTGCATTTTATGTACCCTTATTTTTGCTAAATTATCTACAAGTATGTTAGTCTTCTAATTTTATAACACAAATTCAACCCTATCGTTGGCATTATCCATAATCACATGGAAGGTATTCCAAAATTGCCATGACCTTTTGGAAAGATCATCTAACCATGACACTGCAGCCTTGGAATCACTTCCAACAATTAAACTTTTCACAAAAGCCTTACTTTAACCACTCTATGAACCCATTACCATTCTGATGGCTTCTAGTTTAGCCTTATTGAGAGATACTACCCCAATTGCTTTGAAAAATAAACATTGAATCTTTCCATTATTACCCTTTAACACCTCACTTACCCTATCAAGCCAACATTTCTGAAAATAAAACCATCAATTTTAAATTTATACAAACTCACCCTTAGGGTCTCGATAACACATTCACCCTCTACTTTTAATGTCTTTAGTGATTGAAAGTTGTGATATATTCAAGATGAAACTATTCAAGGAATAGATATAATTTCCCTACTTAATTCTTAATCATCATATAATTCTCTCCTTAATGAGATCACAGATTATATCCACACAAAAAGGTTTTCCTTGAAAAACCTTCTTATTGCATCCCAATTAGTACATTACTTAATTGAAAAAAAAAAAGAAGAAGAAGGATGAGTCAGATTTCCTTATATAACAATCCTATTCCAAGATGCTCCCAAGAATCCCAAAGATAAAAGAATTGAACAATTCATTAACCAACTCAAACACCATCATCTAAGACAAGAATTTCATACCTTTTACACATGTATACAAACTAAAAAAGGTATGATATTAACTCTTTAAATTAATTTCATAGAAGGCAAAGGTTGAGGTGAAACTAACACCAATAGTTTTTTCAAGTCTCTATCCCACTAACACTCTTTCCTTCATTAATTACCAACAACAAAGTTCCACTTTAGAAGGAGTCAAACCTCTGTAAATGTAAGGCCCATATAGTGTCTCATTACCTCAATTTTTATCAGCCAAAGCACAAAATGATTTGATGGAGAACTCACCATTTTTCTCTCCTTGCCTCACAATCCTATCCTCAACTTCCATCACTAGCTTTGTTAAAGAAATCAATTCCATAAATTGCCTATGTTGTCCCTTTTCCCAATTTAATAATGGTCTTCTCCATCCCACCTATTAATTCCACATCCCTTCATTCTACTACCCAAAAGAAGTGATTGACCCTTTCTCTCATAGTTGCCAACACATATAATCATGAAAAACAATCCTTTAACACCACTTGTCTAACCTAAAGTTGATGCAAAAAGTCTATACAAGTGTTGTTATTGAGGATATCTTAGAAATTGGACTTAATCATCAAAGCAAACTTATTGCCTTCCTTTGTAAGTAAACACACATTTCTCTAAACATTAGACATCCTTATCAAACTTCTTTACCAATTCCATGGTCATTATGACTAGTCCTCATATCTTCCTCTAAGAACTTTAACCTATAAGGTTTTATTGTTTCTTACTGCATACCATAACCACTTGGCCAGGTGGTCCCCATTTCTATCTGTAACTATTTTAACACCTAGCCTGCCCTATTACTTCTTCCTTGTAATTAAACCCCAAGATACATGATGAAATTTCCTCTCCTCTCCACTCCCACTATAAAAAAAAAATCCCTTTAAAGCTTCTCAATTCTTTTGGCCATACATTAAGAAATTTTGAATAAAGAGAGATAATAAATTGACAATGAGTTTAAGTAACATATAATCAAGACTATAATAGTAAAAATCTCCCTTTCCATAGCTAACCTACTCTTGAACTTTCAAATAATTAAGTCTCATAAATATTGATCATTCCCATAGGAATACCTGATTACTTAATTGGTAGGTTTTTAACATCACATTTCAAAGACACAACCCACTTCTCCCCCACTAGTTGAGAAATTCAAAGTCCCAGTATCATATTGTTCAAGTAATTAATTTTCAAGTCAAAGTAGCACTAAAAATATATAATCTTATCCTCATTTTTACTAAAGAGATTATTTTGATCATATAATTTTCATTAGCTCCTTAAAAATGAAAAAAAAAAACAATTAGTCAAATGCTAAGTGTTGTAAATAAAAATGATAACAAAAGTTAATGCCTGCAAAATAAGTATATTGATCAAATAACTAAGAGGCATAGTGGCACTAAGTGTGGAAAGGACAATCTAAAAGACAAAATTGAGGCCAAATTTGACTTGTAAACAAAAAAATCAAAAAATAACTCCTTATCTTTTTTTTTTTTTTTGCTACAAAACTAAGAGAAAAGTATCTCAATCTTTGCAAGAAAATGCACATTAATGTAGTAAAGCATAAAAAAATTAGAGGGCATTTGGTTTATTATTTTCTCACTTAGAATTCCCGTAAATGAAAAATATTATTTTCCTTCTCTTTCTAGTTGATCATTCTTATTTATTACACACACACATGTGTGTGTGTGTAAAATAAAATACCATAAATAAATTTGAAAATAAAATATTATCCAAAAATATATGTCATAAATATAATAAAAAGCAATATTATCATGATTTTTGAAAACTTTAATGTCGTTATAATATTATCATTGTTATTTAATATTACTAGTAGTATAATAATGAGAAAAAAAAATTAGAGAACATAAATTATCAATTAATAAATGATAACTATTACTATTAAATTGTTATGTTTAATAATTATTTTTAGTTTTATAATTTTTATTTTCCTAATTTTTTCAATTTCAATAATATTTCTCTTATTTTAGTTGTGACACTAATATTATAATGCATTGAATTTTATTTCTCATGAAATTTATTATTTTTAACATAACTACTTTATAATTACAATCATTAATTACAATATATAAGAGTCAACTTATGAGTGTCTTTAATAATATTGCATAGGTTGGTATCATACTTTGCACTTGAGTTATTTCTTAAACTAAGTAGTTGTTTCCTTCATTATAAGCACAATAGAAAACAAAGTAAAAAGAAAAACAGAGAGAAAGCTTGAAAAGAGTTTTCTATCATTGTATAAATTTAAGGGTAAAAAAAGAGGCTTTCTACATTCACATCTTTTTCTTAAAACAAAAAACTATTTCCAAGTTGCTATTATTTTTCCTAAAAAATAAAAAAGGAAAAAATAATATTCCCAAATTTATCATTTATTATTTAAAAAAAATACATAATTGAAATCTATTTTAAAAAAAAAAAAACTTAAAATATGAGTATTTGTTCTTAAGAAAAAATTTCTATCAAATTTTCATCTTTTTCTTAAAATAAAAAAGAAAAGAAATTTAAATAATTTGAATTTCATTAATTATTCTTCCCGATCTAAATTAAATATAAAGAAAATTTAATTTAATTGATCTTAAAATTTTAAATTTTAAGTTTTAATATTTTGGATTGAATATCTAAAGTTCATGCACTTCTATATTCATTTTGGTTTGTTGTATTTTCCTGCAAGGTTCATGTACGCGTCTGAAATCTCTAACTTGTCAACAAAAAAGCAAAAAAAATGGTTTGGCCCATCAGCTGACAAATCGAGGGGATTAGGAAAGTAACATGCTGGAAAGCCGGAATAAGTCCGAAAAAAATTAGCAAAAAGCAGAGATTTTGTGAGACCAAATGGGCAGATCTTCTTGCTTTATCCAATTGATCATGCGAAGTTGACATGGAAATTGAAGATACTAGACGACAAGAACAATGTCTCACAAAGTAGGCAACGGTTGCTATCGATTGAAAGGTCTAAGCTTGCACTCTTGATTCAAACACGACCTAAAACTAAATGTCTTTGCGTCCGCTTCACGCTAATCTCAATAGGTTGCAGTTGTCCCCGTTGGAGGTCGTGTTTTATGCTCTTTTCCAATTCATTAAATCTTCGTGAAACGTTTGAAACCGAAGAGAGTAGGAAAATAGTGCATGGCCATTTTAGCCCTCGCCTTCATGATCAAACAGAGAGTGCTAATTCAAACTAGGAATTTATTATATGGACAAGGTCATGTTCATTTCAATGTTTAATTGTGATCACAACGGGATTGCAACATCCTGTCACAACTTCCGACAATAGTGTCTGTGCCCAACTTTTTTGGCTTGTAGTTGGATTAGCATCTTTTCCGGCTTTTCTCTTGTACAAGATGATGCAATCCAATATGTAAACAGGTCACCACTAAATCAAGCGTCAAGTTGCAACTTAATTTCCATCCAAGCCTTTAAAACACTGGTTTTGATAAGGACAGAAAAGTCAAGCAACTGCAAGTTAAAGCTTACGTGGATCAAATTATGTGGCCTTCTTTTTTTGATTCACATAATCTGTCTCAGAAGCTCCTGAGCTGGGATGACCTCAGTAGAGTGAGGGCAGCCACGTGGCGACACCCCGCAAAACTGTAACAGAGGAAGCAATAAGAACAGTGCCAATTTCTATTGGGGACTACTAGGAATAATTGCGCATACAACTCAACAAGAAGGAGATGCATTCCGTTTCTCCCCTTCCTTTATTCATCCACATCTTGTTGAATTGTCCGCTCTTAAGCTCTCGCACGCTCTTTACAGAAAGAATCTTAGTCAAAAAGAATATTCAAAAGGGATGGCTTTCAATTGTACACGAAGGATTGCAGTGGACCATTACAATATAGAAAAAGAAAATAAGTGCTCTCTAGTTGATCATGAAGGCTCATCCTTTGTTTAGAAATGTATGCCTTTTTTCCAAAGCTGTCCAAGGGCTAGAGAGTAGACCATATTAGAAAGACTCCAAAAAAACAAAAAAAGTTGTGCGTGGATTATTCAACTTGAGAATAGTACCATGTTCAAAGTTCATCACTTCAAACGGATGTTCAAAAAAAGAAAAAGAAAAAAAAAAACTCACCACGTGGGACTTTGAAAAAACCAAACCAATCTCT
This sequence comes from Kandelia obovata, assembly GCA_021464305.1. Taxonomy (NCBI): domain Eukaryota; kingdom Viridiplantae; phylum Streptophyta; class Magnoliopsida; order Malpighiales; family Rhizophoraceae; genus Kandelia; species Kandelia obovata. The sequence goes on from CM038488.1 coordinate 2,944,501, forward strand.
AGATTTTTCTTTTTTTCTTTTTTAAATCACAGGATTTGCTAGGGACGTAGGGTCTCTGAAGTCTTGTATACTAACCAGAGTTAGTAACCAATCTCTCGTTGGCTGTAACTATCAGACCGCAATTTCAAAGGTTCTTGGTATCAAATCAAGAATAGCAAGTAGCAATACAATGGCCGCTACCAAGTAGCTGTCCAATTACCTGAAATGAAGGGAATTGTTGTGATCAAGTTTAGTACCTTCCTCCACCAATAAATTAATGGAGACAACATCCATTGCTTTCCATTGAATGATCCTTTCAAGCATATCACACTCCAAATTATATATAGATCTCTCGTTTAAATTAAAGAGAAAAACTATTAAATTTATATTTTTATTAAATTCATATTTTTAGTAAGAAGTTATTGCATTTGAATTAATTTTATGTTTGTTGATAATTTAAGAACATAAATGATCCCATTTGGAACACCCAGGTCAGCAAACACGTTGGAAATGACGACATTTGAAGAAGTATAAAGAGACCATCATGCAGTCAATGGAAGCAAAAATTTAATAATCAAGGGGAAGCAATCATTAATTATTTATGCACAACATTTTAAACATATGGCTTCCTGTGATTTCCTTGATTTATTGGATTCTCACTGACAGATGATGGGGCAAAGAGGACTTTATGCCACACTTGCTAATGCTATCAAGGCTGAGATGGGGGGGGGGTATCAATGTACACCGTGAATGAGCTAAATGTTACTCAAGAATAAGACCTAACCAATCCGAAGTTAACAAAAGATCTGGGCTTGAAGAGGCCACTGAAGAGAAACCTCGTGGATGAATCTTGGGATCTCGTCTTTGAATCTGCAGGACTGCCTTTTACCTTGAGTATAGTCTGGCCAATTGATTGTCGTATGGAATCTATGGTCTTAGCATCAACGGGATACCCTGATGCATCACGAACATAAAATGTATTGAATGCCTTGCCTGCTCTAGTTGTCACTTCTGCTCTGGTGACAGTGAGACTATTTTCTCGAAAAATCCGAGTAACTTCAGAGAGCAGGCCAATTTTGTCTGTAGCACATAGTTCTAGCTTCAAATCCTGAATCAGGAAGAAAATAATTAATCCCACACATAATAGACAAGCAACTCAAAGAAACAGCCAAATAACAGAAAAGAACCAATTAGACATTGTATTTACTGAGAGTGACTCGTGTTAATACAACAAACAGTCTTTTAAAGCAGAGCACGTCCGCACAAAAGCAAAAAGCAAAAGAGGACGTTCATAACAGAATCGAACTTGCTATGGGACAAACCACAATTAGATTTAGATATGTGTTGGCAAGTTTGCACTCGCAGAATCAGCAAGCCATGGCAGTTTAGGTATCCCAATCATTACACTAAGGTAATAATCTATCTTGATTCTTCGTTCCATATACAAACACAATAAAATAAAATAAAATAATAATCACTTATGCACACGCAGCATAAGTAAACATATTATGCCGATTTTATCACTACATGGTGCACTCACCTCACAAACTCTTCTTTCAATTGCAGCTTCAATGCATTGTATTATCCTTTGTCTCTCAGCATCTGACTTCACAGGGGATCCATCTACATGCTTGATGTAATATTCCTACAATAGCATCCATAAAATGAATGAGCCAAACAGAGACAACTCAACCACATTCTAATCTTAAATAAATTTACAGAGATAAAAATGGAGAAAATGGCCTACCTGATAAGCTTCTGGACCTTCAGCATCAATATTAGCATGGAAAACTACATAATCCATGTCTGTCAAAGTGCAAACTGTATCAAAAAGGAGTTTCGGCCTATCTTTGCTCCTTATGGTCACTACTGAGTAGTCCTTATCACACCAATTAACCACATTTACATCAGGCGTTAGCTTCTCATCCAAGAGATCACCATCTGGTCGTTCATAATCCCTATCAGCAAACATCATCTGATGAAGCCTTCTGTCAGTATGGGTCTCCCCATAAGACAACACAGTCTTAGCTCCTCTGGAGTGGTTACTGCCCCTAAGTACATTGCAAAGAAGTTCCTTAATCTTTGATAGCTGCTCTGGATCAGTAATTGCAGATCCAGTTTCCTCATCAGTTACTTGCATCACAGCTGCAGCCCGTGTGTTGTGCGTCCAGACCTCTGCATTCACTACATTGCATTTTAGGTGGGTTAGTACAGCACTCACTTCAGACAGCAGCCCCGGCCTATCACTTCCCGTTAACTCAATTGCTGTGTGGTCCATTGATGGCTTAACACCAACAGATCTCATGGAAGATGTGAAGCATGATTCCGGCCCCAAGGACTGAAATTGTCATCATAATAATCAGATTGCAGGCTAACAAAGGTAAAAAAGAAGACCAGAGGTAACATTAATGACAAACCAAGCACTAACCTTTTGAATATAGTCTAGCATAGCATCATCAGTAATCTTATTTCCATCTTGATTTGTGACATTGAAAACTGGTCAGGAAGGAAACAGGAAAGTTCAAATCAACTATCTTATTCACGTGAAAACTTTAAGGGAACAAAAGATAAAAACTTACCATCCATGAACCAACCCCCATCAGAAGAAATGTAGGCTTTGGTTATGGTAAGGTTAAGATCAGTAAGGACTTGCACTACTTCAAGAAGCATCACATGTTTATTTGCACTGTCTACCTGCGTTACAAATTATAATCAGTACGATAGGGGGGGGGAGCTCGACCAAGAGGGAAATAAGAATGAGAAGAAGAAAGGAGAACAAAGACATACCCTTATCACAGTGGCATTCTTGCAGGCCTCATTATCAATCACAACCCTAAAAAAGGAGCAGTGAAGAAAACAGGCTCAAAGAAAGTCGCTTCAATTTTTAAGATGGCTTTCAAAAGACAGCAGAAGACGAGATTGCCTACCTGGGTGGGTTCAATCTTCGAAAGAGCTTCTCATATTCATCATCCGTATCATTTGAAAAGCTCATGCTGACCTCTGCAGAAACAAAATTAATTAAAAGTTACGAACATAAAAAAGAAAACAACCAATACAGCATTAAGTGGTTCATTAAGCATCATGGCCAATAAGAAAACAGAACCAAAAGCCAAAAGGGAGTCCAGAAAAAAATAAAAAATCAGAAGTTATATTTATTATTCAGCAAATTTTTAACTTGTCTGAAACAATCGGCAAAGGAGATTACAAAGCTCGACGCCTTTAAATATGTAGGATGGGAAAAATTAGCCAGTGAGAGAAAGATAAGAGTAAACTTCAAGCACAAAAACCAGAACCCATTAAGCTTGCCATACTTTCACGGAGACCACATAATAACTAACAAAAGCCATTCCCACATCCTAAAAAACAAAAAACAATGAACCAGAACTAACACCAATAGGCCATCCACCACCAAAATTAAGAAACCAAAAAGAATAAAAACAAAGACCCCAGAAGACCAGAACAACAGAACTGAGTCAGCAAAGTTAAAAACAAACGAAAACAGCATTGAAAATTGCGAGCACACGCAAGAATCAAAAAAAGAGAAATTGGCACCAACCCAGTTCCAGATTCTTGGCAAAATTTGAAATTTTAGCAACCCACGAATCAGAAAAAGCCCCTCTTGCTCCTTTCAACGCCACTATAATGCTTATATTGTCTATGCACAAACATATGCATATAATATATATATATATATATATACGCACACGCACACGTAAGGATCGAGATCTTCAGCACTCTCTCTCTCTCTCTCTAACAGAAATAACAAATGGGAATAACAATTAATGATTCTTACCATAAATATCATACATACACAGTATACATGAGGCACCACCCCGACAAGACACTCCAAAACATGCAAACTTATAAAAAGGAAAAACAATTAAGAAGGTTCCTTTCTCTCTCTCTCTAGCAAGGTATGCTTCCTATTTCGGTTGCTTTCCGTATCAGTAATTTTCGGTACCCCCGCAAGGTGAAAGGGAACGTTATTTTTGGAGGTCAATTGAGAAACGTCCGGGTCAAATTGTTTCGCATCTCTTAATAAATTTTGGGTTTACTAAATTTTTAAAAGATATGTTAAATTTCAAATTTTTTAGGTTTAAAATTTGATTTATTTAATTTTTAGATTTGATATTTTAGGTCTATTGAATTTAAATCATCTTCAATTTTAGAGTATTTCAAGTAATGGTCGATCGGCTTTAAATTTCTTAGCCATTGGAAGCGTAATTGTTGAAAATTCAGAAGAAGAAAATGAAATAAAGAAGGTGATAAATGGGAAGCAAAATGAACGGCCCACTCCCCGACGACCTATAGGGGTGGCGGCGTGGAATGCGATGGGTCTGGCCGTCGTGCTAAGTTTTAATTCCTTGTCAGGCCATAACCTGTATTTAGTTAGTGGAAAATTCCAATATGACCCTCTTTGTCCCCGTTTTGCTAAACTTTTGTCTTTTGAGTAAATTAATAAAGTGTTTGTGTAAATTATAATTTAATATATATTATAATTAGTGTGTCTTGAGTTTTTTTTTAAAAAAATTATAAAATTATTTAATTTATATATATATATTATTAAAATTAATAAAATATTAACATGATGATATTTATTTAATTTTAATATTATATTTAAGTTTTAATTTTACATTTACTTAATAATTTATTTGTAAACTAACCTACTTTACTGTAATTTAATATATATTATAATTTATGTCAATAATTTTTAATATAAGTTTAAAATTTTATGCAATGCAAATATTTTTAAATTTATTTATTAAAAGAAATAATATTTATAATTTTATCTTTTTTTCTTAAGAAGAAAAATACTTTCTAATTATTTTTTATATATTTTTTTTAAAAATACTCATAATTTTAATTTTTTATGAAAATAAAATACAAGTAAAATATATTTCTTAAGAAATATAATAATTTTTCTTGCAAAATAATAATAATAATTAATTAATAAAAATACAATTTGAGTGAATCCTTGTAAATCCAAAATATTAAATTTAGGTTCACATATTGCATAGGTTCTCTATATTTAATAAGAGATATCAAAATAATAAAATTTATTTTACATTTCTAATAACAACCAATTAAACTAATTTATTTTTAATTTATATTTGAAAAAATAATCAAGTAAAATTTAATTTAATTTTTGATTGACAATAATTAGTATTCTAATTAATTTAGAAGTTCTAATTTATTCTAAGTATTAGATTGTTTTAATTTTTTCTATGTATTAGATTGTTATAATAAACCTACTTATAATTAATTATTTTTTTTCTAAGTATTAGATTCGAACGATACACAATTTTATTATATTTATTTATATTTTATATAAATAAAAAATAAAAATAAAATTACAATATGAGTATTTTTTAAAAAAAAGGTAAATTTTTAAATAAATTATAAGTAGGTTTTCTTTTTTAAAAAATTTATTTTTTTATTTTCCTTAATTATGAATATGTGCATTTTAAAAATTTTAGACATGTGTAAAAAATTATTAATATTAATTTGATAAATTACAATACATATTAAATCACGTTGGGATAAATTAATTGAATAAAATATATGTTAGAATCATATTTTTATTTAAATACTAAGAAAAACTACAATTAACTATTAAGTGAATTTTAAATGAGAATTTGAATCAAATACTTAGATTACTCCTAAAATTAATCAAGCATTGTTATATAAATATTTTATCAGTTTTTCTCAATTTTATTAATATATACTCATATATGAATTAGAACGACGTGATGAGTAAATTTATTATATTTATTGAAAAATAAATTTTTACTCATATTTTATTTAAATAAAAAAATAAAAAAAATTGAATTAAGAGTATTTTTTAAAAAACAATTTGAGAATGGTTTTTTTAAAGAAAACAAAAAGGAAAAACCTAACAAGAAATTTAAATTATGAGTATTTTTTAAAATAAGAAAAGTTTGAAAATAATTTTTTCTCTCTCTAAAACCAAAAAGAAGAATTAAGATTATTGTTCCTTTTTCACAAATTATCTTTTTTTTTATTAATAATAATATTTGTATTGTATGGATTTTAAATATAAATATATATGTATGTGTGTGTGTGTGTGTGTTAACATGAATTAAATAAGGTGTAATATATATTAGTAACTTGAGTAAATCAAATTTATATTAAAAGTTTACTTTTATTAAAATACTAAAAATTAACTATTAAGTAAATTAAAAAAAAGTAAAACTTATCAAATACTTAAATATTTTTAAAATTATACAAATATTGTAACATAAAGATTTCTCTAACTTTATCTCATTTCAAGTAATATACATAGTATATGTCTTTAAATTGTTTTCCTTATTATATATATATATATATATATCATTTGACAATTTTAAGGTAACCCTAGTACAAATAGTATCCAATGCTTTGGTGGACTAAATGGAAATTGGAATCCTAAATGGTAATAATATTAGATTTTTAATTTGAGAATAATATTAGATTTTTAATAGTTGGTAAATAGAAATTTGATCTTCATTCCTTAACTTATGCAAATAAAATTTTACAAAATATAAGAATCACTATTCCCTGTCTGAGGGATAATCTTATGTCTATTCCTCTCTTATATATACATATTTAAAAAAAATATGTAAATGATTATAAATATAATACAATATATTAAGATAAATACTAAAAATAAATATTATATATACAAAAATAAAAATATATGTAATAAAAATGATAATAATATAATAATAAATAATTCAATTATGTATTATAATAACATTAAGTATTTAGAAATTATGACAATAGTAAATCATCTATAACAATATTATACTATTAAAATATATATTTTTTGAAATTAATTAATATTAAATATATTTTAATAATATTATTATTATTATAAAAATTAAAATTATTAAAATTATCTATTCACGAAGGATTATTATTATAAGAAATTTTGTATGTTAATAATTTAAGTTAGATATTATATTTTGATTATTATTGTGAAGAATATTATTATTATTATTATAAGATTAATTTTTCATTATATTTTTATTTTTATTTTTATAGTAATTTTAATATTTTATATATATATTATATTCCATAATTTTTTATGTACATTTATTATTTTTTGAATCTTAGCAATGTTTATCTTATATTAATTGTGACATAGATATTAAAGCATATTTAATATCAATTCTAGTTTTAAATTAAGTTGAATATTTATATAAAAAAATTGATTCTAATTTTAATTTTAGATCATATACCAAATGATTCCTAAAATTACATATTAAACTTTTAAATTTGATGGTCATTATACTATATTTAATGGTTTGCTTAAAAATATTTAAGTGTATATAACTTTTTGTAAACTATATTAAATTAATATGCTTATAAAAAGTTTGAAAATAAACTGTCTATCATAGTGTCACCTATGCTTATGTAGTTTGGAAATAACATAATTTGAGTTGTCAATGTAATGTACTCTTTCAAACAAATAATTACATTTGCAAATCAAATTGTTAATTTAGGACTTAACATAATTGTTACATGTGAAGTGACTACTTCTAAGCAATGATTGGATATTGTTGGAATGACCATTATAACCAAAATTTTTTCAAATTTTATGAATTTTGTGTCTATTTATGCGAATTTAAAGCTTCAATGTTCCATAACTATTGAAAAACATCAAACACTTGATCTTTTGTTTGCAAAGTTAGGCATCCATACATACATCTATCTTTATGGCTATTATTTTCAATTATTTTTAGTTTTATTTACATAATTAAAGATACTATTTGATAAAGTAAGACTCAGTTCAAAGTCATAAACACTCCAAATGTGAGTTTATATCGACCATATTCTTTAATTTTGAAGATTTATTCATTTCTTTTTGGCTCAATAGACTCTCTCATCACTTTTAACTCCTTTTCAATTGAAATTCTAAAGCTGATGTCCACTTAAATTTGCTCAAGTGTTGCTCAATTTCAATGACTATATGGCTATTGTTAGCCCCTTACGTCCTTTAATAAAAAATGCAAGTAATTGGTGATCTCTTGCACCAATACTTAACATCAAATTGACGTGAGATAGTTACATCAAGAAAGCAAGGGAAATTTATAACGTTTAGGGACTGCATGTTATGGAGATTTGAGGTATAAGAGGTTAGGTCATTGGTTGAGGCGACATCATGCAACAATAACACTGCGACGTGCATAAGCAGCACTACAGCGGGCAAAAAAGTGAGTAAGAGACTTATATGTAGGAATTACGAAAAATCGTTCGAAGATGTTGGTTGGGTGTTGAAGGCATGTTGGTAGCAGATTGTATAAAAGGTGTGATCACTCAGACAAATTAATGTTTTCTCCTACCAGACGGTGGGATTCTTTAATATATTATAAGGAGGTAGTGCATGTCTCTCAAAATTCGCAAGACTAATACTATGTCTTATGAATTCGACAACGATAGTAACATTGGCACACGAGTACGAACTCGAGTTAACACCAAACCATGATCGGTTGCGATTAGCAAGCACTTGAAAAAAGTGGTGAGAGATAATGAGTGGTTATCTTCAACAAAATGTGAGTGTGACAGTAGTAGCAAATTTGCATGTTTCCAGAAATTCTATCCAAACTAAGTGAAATAACATAAACTTCTTAAGGGAAGGAGAACATGAATTGTTGTAGAAACTAAGTAAAAAAAGTCCATTATGAGGTAATAGCCCATCCTGAAATGAAGAGAAATGATTTTGGGAGTTAATAGAGAAATTATTTCAAAGTGAAGAGTTCCACTGTGACGGAAGTCATGCATATCCCTAAATAATTGGGAGTGTCAATTATCACACTATAAATATGTATTTAGAATGGTAGCTAAGGGTCACAACAAAAGAAATACATAATAAGTGTAAGAAAAACACTTGAAAGAGGAAAACAATGTATTGACATACTTTGTATTTTTGTGTAAAAAGTAATAAAAATTTTAAAAAGTTCTTGTATAGATTTATACTTTATTTTCTAATTGTGTGAGTTTGTTTGTAATTACATTCTATCTACCAATGAGTTTATGTTTGGCTGAAACTAAAAAATGTTTGTGTTATCACAAGGTGCCGTGTGACAGCTATCATAATAGTTTGCGAAGCTATTAGAATTCAAATTTACCATTACGGTGCAAACAACAATCATGATCTATACCCTAAATTTGTGTCTCATCGAATGAACTGTAGTTTTGAACATTATGACAGGAGGAAGCTGTGTAATTCAGATAATACAATTTTGGTTTAATATCTTTCTTTTTCTAGCTTTATATTATGGTTGAAAAAGATAGAAATTTCCGCTATGAACTTGAAGAACACGAAAACAAAAAGGTTTAATTAAATTAATAGCAGTCTCCTCTGTATTTATCGTTGAATTGCGTGGCCCTAATGCAAGACGATTATTCACTGTGAAGTTTAGAAGTTGCGATCATTTTGAGGTTCAAAAAAGAGAGCCGCAAAAGTTGCGCTTCCATCTAGCTCGAATTAGAAACCAATACGTCTGTAGTTGGTGTCAGCTCCATATTAAGCTACACGCAAGACGGGACAAAAGTCCGTCTCTTTGGGTGTGAAATGGTGCAGGGCGCATACATGTCGTGTCGCAACTTGCATGCTGTCCTGCCGGGCTCATGTCGTTTGCACTTGACTCCATATCTGCTGCCGTGCTGCCATCTTTCTCACTTTTTCTTCCCTCGATTCAGGGGCTTTTCTATGAATTTTAGTTGCCACCACTCCAATTCCTTCTTGGGATAATAAGCACTCTTTGTTACCTTCGCGATGGTCCTAATATCATACACTTACTATTGAGGAGAAATATGCAGTGTCTCGTGTCGGCAGATTTGTTTCTATGTCCCAAGCTTATTGTCTCTCTCCTTTATTTGGAGAATAAAATAAAAATAACTAAAAGATCTTTTGTTATTAATTAAATTTTAACTCTAGTAACAATTCATATTTTATATTTTTTTTAATATAACTAAAAAAATACACTGACTTTTAAGTTCGGTAACAATTAATATAGTTTTATTAAGTATATTTTTAAAAAATTAAAAATTTTCATTATAAATATTATAAAGAGTGTATAATTGCCTTTAACTTATAATAATAAAAATAAAATTATTTTTGTAAGAAATTTTGAATTTAAATTATTTATTGCATGCATTAATTTTTGTAATGATGATATTCTCGGTGGAAATGTTAATTGAATAAAATTTTTCTGTGTATCTTTAGTATTTTGGTTAATCGTTAAGAGTTATTTTTTTTGAAACATTTTAACCTTTATTATACTCCATTGGTCCTCTCAAGGCTAGCTAGTAATAATTCTTATGGAAACAAGGTGTTGAACCACTGTTTGTGTCTCCCACCTGGGTCAAAATGTCACCTGAATCCTCCTGGGATATTGGAATTGGAATAATCATGTTGTGAAATTAGTGTCCTCCACCAAAAGAGTGACTGAGTGAGCCGTCCAGCGGGTTGATTATTTCAGGCCTAGGTAAGCAACTGGGTGGTAGTGATGCGTGGTGCTACGTCTATGCGACCGGCACTTCAAACAAATGCACTCTGACACAACACAGGGACGCCAAATTCACCAAAAGCAACTAGCTAGCTCGGGACCCAACTGTCCAGGATAATCGCGTGTGAACATTTGACGTTAACAAGTTGAAAAAAAAAAAAAAGCTAAAAAACTGAGTGGCTGAAGTTCCGGAATTTGTCTCAGCCATTGACCATTAGCCTCACGGGCATCCATACACCAGTTGAATCAACCCCTATTCGATAAGGCGAGGTGGTGTCCAAATCAGCCATCACATGGACTAGGCATGTCTTCCATTACCTATGTGCAATAAAGGGCAGCCAAGCAGTCGTGGAAATGGCTGCTGTTTTACAAGACTGCTCCTTTTACTCCGGTTGGCGCCGCAAAATTCAATGTATTGGCAACTTTATCCTTCTACATTTTCAACACAATACATTTATGTTCCAAATGCTTTCTACCTCGCCCCCCCCCCCCAATTGCTACTGCATGTTCTAGTTCTGCCCTTGACTAGGTGACAACTTTCTTTCCCATCAAACATGGGTGATTTTGCAAGTGTAGTAAATTAAGCGAAAAGAAGGCGAATTACCATTGGTTTTGGTACTCAAAAAAAATGAAGGCAAGCAAGAGTCAGAGACACGAGTTCTACAACTTTCGATCACCATTTATGAATGCCAATTACCAAGAACAGACAGTTGACGATCAGATGGGGAGAGCCCTCTGTCTAACTACCTAAAACTGGTAGCAACCCTGAAACAAAAGTACTCCCCTTTCGGAAGGTTGGAGACATGAATTATTTTTTAAAATAATAATAATAATAATAATAATAATAATAATAAACCCCAACTTTATTGGCTTAGTTAAGAAACTAATCCGTCATTCTACTAGCTATCTAGTTGCTTAGCTTCAGTTTCTGGATCGAGTACATAATAGGGTAATTTCTTGATATTTCTTTAACTGACTGGCTGACTCAATCAAATTACACAAAATGATTGGTGATAGCACGGAACAACAATGTCCAAAATGTAAATGGTGATAAAAATCAGGTCTCCCCTTTAGATCAGAGCGTAAATAATTAAAAACGTCTCCCTTTGAGGCATGCTAGTCAAAATTGCACTTTCCTAGGCGACAAAAACCCTAAATTTCCTGAACTGACTTTGACAAAAAGTATCTCAACAACCCTTTCTAATGGTGTGATTAAATACGAGACTTATTTAATTAGCAAAAGTTAAACTTCAGTTAGATTATTAATTTTGGTTTTGTCGGCACTCAAAATCTTTTCCAATTAGGGAACCGGTCAAAAAGAATTAGACTAAGACACTTTTCCTTTTCCGCTTAAATCACTTCACCGCTTTTAAAATATTTTTAAAATAAAAATTAAATATATTTTTTAATTTATTTAGTAGTTATAAAAAAATATTTATTATAAAAATTATATTAAAAACTTATGTTTATTAATTCTAAAAAATATCCTTTTAGTCAAATTACCTTTAGATCACTGTATATAAATATACATGATAATTTTTTATTAAAAGAATACATAAAAATATATTATTTTTAAATAATATACAAATTTGTTGAGAGTTTGATTTTAATAATATAAATTATAGTTAAATCTGTTTTATTTTATGATATAAAATAATTAATTGTAACTTAATTATATTACTGTGAAAATAAATTTTACTTTAAATAATAATAATAAATATAACTTAAAGTATTTTTAGTTTTCCGTACAATCTTATTATCGGTACAACACACCAATACTGTCATATTATTAAGGAAACGCATACCAGTTCCACGCAGGCTAGCTATATTTATACCTCAATCTATGCATTTTCTCGGTGATATGTCTGTAAGGTTTAGTTATAAAAATTTGGTCCACGAAATTATTTCACTGTGATCTATTATAACTTTATAAAAATTATGTTACAAAAATTATCAAATATAGAAGGTTGCATCAATAGGTTCTATTCTTGGGTTTTGGGGTCCAAATTTTATATAATTATAAATGAAATAAATAACGTTAAAACACTTAATCAGTCTTATCTAATGACAAAAATGATAAAATTTTGTTATTATTTCTAATAAAAAAATAATTGCAATTATTTTTAAATAAAATTTCAAGTCATTATACTAAAATGGATAACATTGAAAACTTATGTAAATTTTAAACAGTCAAATTTTGTAAACAAAATATGAGAAACTGCCATTAAAGGGGAATGCAAATAGTTTATGTGGATGTGGATTAATTTAATTAAATAAGTGCCCTCCCACAGCCTCAGGGATATGGGGAAAGAGGTAGATCAATTGCCATCACTTTTTGAGAATCAAAAATATATTTTTCAAATTTAAAATTTGTTATAAGGAAGCGAAATTCCTTGTTGCAAGGTCATGAGCTCATTCTTGTTTCGGTTCAGAAGAGACTACGCACCCCATCCTTTGAACCTCGCAGAATAGTGGTGTCGAAAGGGGGGGGGGGAGGTGGGATCCATAGGTTTTTGTTGTTATTCAAGGGATGCTCAACACCCCAAAAGAAAAAGTCCCTCCAAGGCAAGGAAGGGTCGATTGCCAGCTCATTGTCCACACGAGGATAGGATAGGGACAAAAAGTCAGGGTGCACTGCCATTTCTGTGTTCTGACCTTGCAAAATGTACATTTTCATTTTATAGAATTTATGGGCATATAGTAAAACTAGTGATAATCCAATGTAAATGCGTTGGACATCACTTTCACATATTGTCAATTATTATGGGAGACATATTACCTGGATATAGTATTATACCTCACTTTGGTTGGATCCGATTCCAATTCCCAATTAAAAAAAATAGTTCGTACTTTTTTATTCCAGTTCAGTTACAATTACAATTTAATTCTAATTTAAGTTGTAGTCGTGATCTATTGACTTCAATTTTGTCACAGAAAAGTTAGAATATTTTAGAATTTTTATTAATGTTACTGGAGAGAATATAAATAAAAATAATGAGTGTAGATGTAAAACGTAAAGCAAAACATTTAAATAAATAAAGTACTCAAGTTACAAGTAAACTTCCTACGTTAAATTACAACTACAATGAAAATTGAGGTTGATTCTCCGTAAGCTAAAGAGCTACACATCCCAAAATTGGAAATAATAAAACTGAAGGGAAACTAACAAGAGTAATTAATTAGTTATTATTTTTTAATACATGTAATTAAGCAATTGTCTATCTGAAATTTTCTCAATTCCTTCTGCTGGTGGGTTTATAATGTCGGTAAGATTTTCTTTACTCACACTAAAAAGATATATAAAAGCTAAATAATTGACTCTAGGATTATGCCCTAACAGTCAATAAGGAAGGCCTTGTTGAGAGCTTTAGGTCGTGGGTGGATGGGATGTGGGAATTGAAAATAGTATGCAGGAGAAATCTCTTTGGCCAGGAGTTAGAGCAGTGTAACACCTTTTGGAAGACTATTGATGGGTATTGTCTTTCTTAGGGTAAGCAGAATAGGCTTATACGGTAAGGTAAAAAAAAAAAAAGGGGAATTTACACGGTAAAATATTTTTTTGACATCCTAGATTGTAGTAGAGGTAGCCCCGTATACTTGAGGTAATGTGTTTGGAAAGGCCTAGCTCCTCCTAAAGTGGAGTTTTCTATTTGGCAATTACTATTAGGAAGAATGCCTGTGGGTGGCAAATTGGCTCAATTGATCGGAGGCAACACATCTCATAATTGGTGCTCTGTATGCTCCTTTGGGATGGAAACAATTAACCATTTATTCTTGCACTGCTTCCTTATTTGGTAGGTCTAGTCCTAATGCTTAGGATGATTGGGGTGAAGTGCGTTTTGTCTTTGTTGATTTAGAAAATTTAGATATCTTGGGAAGGCTTGGACTAGTGCTTTAAATCAAAGAATATATGGGCAATGAGCTTCTTTGTGATCATATGATCTAATTGGTTAGCAAGCAAAGAAGTCATTGTTGAGAGGAATGTTGCCACTATAAGATTTTATATTGTTTTTTGATGACAACAAAACAATAAGTATGGCTAATTTGTTTGTTTGACTGTGATTAGTAGAGAGGTTAAATTACATAAACACACAAGTATGAAAGGAAGAAACATAAGCACTAGAAGATAAGTGAGCCAACTATCAATCAACTTTCAAAAGCTAAATGCACTGAATTTTGAATGGATTATGTACCTAAATTGAGATTAATTAGATGATGAACCATACATTTTTGGAAAGCCAGATTTGTCTAGTTTCCAATGCCACTAACTATAAGTTAATTGGAGATGTGTAAAGGAAGATATAACCTAAATGCAATATTGTGTCAAAGTTGTTAGGACAGATTGCATTGGTCTAGTTCCAGAAAATGCCACAAATATTTGGAGCTAAATTACTTAATAAGCTGAATATAGTTGGAAAGATATTTTAATCTAATTTTCAATGCAAAAAACAACATTTGATTTGAGAATTTGTAGAGAAAGTGATGACTAATTTACTGAAAGAGTACTTGTAAAGTTAAAAAGAAAAAAAATATTTTGAATGGTATTACTAAAAGAAAGGAAAGAAGTTTGAATTTAAATAAAATCATCAAAAAGAATATGACAAGATTATGGAAGAGAGAATTGTTTTTTTTTTTTTGAATGAGATTGAAAGAGATTATGCTAAGAAAGAAAAAAAATCAAGCACAAAAACAAGACTTGAAGAAGCTAAAAACTTCTAAAAAGTCTTGATTGATAGATTAGACCAATTGTTATGGTCAATTAGAAGTATAAAAGAGTATTAAGGAAAAAGATGAAAAGTTACAAAAATTTTAACTTAGTTGATTAAACTGATTGTTGTGGTCAGCTAATGTGACAAAAGTTTTTAAAGTTGAAAAGTTCTAGAAAGTTTAGATTAATTAACTAGACTAATTAATCAACTGATATGACATAGTGTACAAGTTGAAAAGTTTAAAAGAGTTTGAATTTGTTGACCAAAGTTATCCAATGGTTAATTGATACCTCACAAACAAACTTTTATATTTAGTCAAAATTGTTATAACAAGATATTCTCAATCATAGCGACTAGTAAGATGTAAATATTTATATATTGAAAGTTTGTAAATAAGGCTAAATGCCAAGAGATATACTTTGACAAATTAAAGGAACAAGAGAGAGAATAATACTCTAAAAAGAAAAATATTTGAATTTTTAAAGAAAGTTTTATAAAGCTTTGTGTTTAAGATCAAGTGACCTAACTATTGTAAAGGTGAGCTTGGAATCAAATCAATAAGTGTAATGTTTGGTGAGCTCGACATTGGATCAATAAGTAGAGTTATTAATGAGCTTGACATTGGATTAATAAGCAAAGTTATAAGGGGTTTGATCCTTACTCAAGAAAGAAGATTATAATAGTAAATTGAAAATTCTTAATGTAATGACCTTGAGAAATGGATGTAAACTTAGAGAATAGTTAAACTTTTATAAATCCTTATCTTTGATCTCTCTTTACTTTTAGTTATTTATATTACTTGATTATTGTTTACTTATTTTCTCTTTTTGGAATTAGGATTGAGCTAGGGTTGAATGACCAAACTAATTAAATCTAATTCACTTTCCTTTTTGGATTACCTTTAAAACCAAAAAGTGTTATAATAGCTCAAACTCTATTTCACAGGTCTAACCTCTTAGAGTTGATACATGAAATCTTTTCTATTCTCATGTGATGTTAAAAATGAAAACATATTTAGACCTCGTATTTTTGGTAGTTCTGACTATAATTACTAGAAAGACACAATGACTATGTATATCCAATCCCAAGATTATAAACTTTAGGAGTAGCCTTAAAAGGACCTTAAAAGCAGACACTAGTGGAAAAAAAATAGTATGTTTATCATTAAGGAAAAGAAATTCAAAATCCTTTACTCCAAATTTACTTGTATCATTTATTGTGATTTAGGTGTCTATGGATTTAACAATGTTTCTTCATGTTATACGATAAAAGAGATGTGACAAACTCAAAGTCATTCACAAGAATACAATATAGGTGAAGGACGTAAAAATCAACTTGTTTGTGTATAAGTACAAGCTCTCTGAGATGAAAAGTGTTGAAATGATTTGTGAGTTGTACATGAGGTTTATTAACATCATTAATCCACTTAAAAACCTTAAGAAGGACTTAAAGATAAGTGATTCAAGTGACTTAAACAATGATACATCATTTAATGAGGTAACTCATATATGTTTCATGTCAAAGGAAGATAAGGTAAATTCTAAACATGATACTTCAAATGATGATACTTGTGATAAGTCTTTGATTAATGAGTTGTATGACACTTTGGATTATATGTATAGGAAACTTAATGACATGACTGTCAAGAATAAGAATCTTCATGCTGAAAATATTTCAATGAAGCATCAAATTGGATCCTTCAAAGGGTGAGAATACTTCTTTAAAAGATAAGATTATTTCCTTAAAAATAAGGTAAAGTCACTTGTTAAAATGAATAGTGAGTTGGAAAATATTTATAATAAAGGACTTGAAAAGCTCTTAGATAAAAATATATATATTAAGAAGAAATATTTAAACTTTAAGAGTCTCCTTCTAAGTTTGTTGAAAGTAAATACACACTTGACATGTTACTTGACTTTTAAAAGTCTTAAAGTAAGAAAAATAGTTTGGGTTATGTATCTTATGCATGTTAACCCAAAATTTCTTAAGATAAGATAACTTATGTACACAGACATGCATAAACATTTAGTAGCACATTGCAAAAGAATACTCATTCATCATACCATGGTAAAAAAGTATTACACAATTATGTTTATATGTACACACAATACACACAAAGACCTAAAAAATCATTTAGAGATTCATATTTATATAATAGATGACATGATCATTTATATGATAGATATCATGCTAAAGATCATATTAGATGCCATTTTGTGGTGATTATGGTCATATGTAATATTCATGCATTTTGAGGTGAAGTTTACAAGGTATTGATACTAACCCTTAAAGACCTAAGCAAGTTTAGGTACCAAAATATATCACTTGAACTATTTTATAGGTGGACATGAATATGGTCATTTACACGTAAAAGATTTTTAAACGTCGTTTTATTCATTAGATGACAATGATAATAAGGAATAAAATGCTTAAACTTTTTTAGTAAACCCTATTTCTATCTTTTGCTCTAATAAGTTCATTTTGTCATGATGATTAATTGTTTGATGTATGTTTTATAAGCGTAAAATATGTTGATTCTCTTACACATTTTATCTTTGATATGCTCTAATTTCCATAATAAATTGATTCTTTACAAGCATGATCAATGTTATTATGGTTATTTGTTGTGCCTTCAAAATATGCTTGACTTTATGGTGTATTCATTGTGATAAAGTCATTGTGTATATATTTGTGTTGCAATGCTCATTTGAGTTACTATATCTTTATGATCATGCATGATTGCTATTGTGCAAGTTATTTATTGTCATGCATGATTAAAGGAGAGCCATTATGATTGATTGGTAATATTACCAAACACTATAGATCCAAATAACATAGATACCAAGAGCACAACTTCATTTTATTTTATAGGTATTTAGGAAATTATATTATGAGAAATATCCATAATCTTCCTATTCTAAAAAATCAAAAGAATGATGTGCTAATTAGGTTGAGTAACACATTAAAGAAGCAAAAGTACCAATAATACAAAAGAGTAGCAATATTTTTTTTTATATGAATGAGTCTATGCATTAAACGAGGGTAACATCAGTCAAATGACTTACAAATTGCTAAAAGGAATAAACATGTGTTAGAGAGACTTTCCAAGAGTAGATTATTGGAAGTTTATATGAAGTAACCTTTCATTTTTGGAGCTTGTTTATGGTGAAAAAGGAATTTTCCAAGGAAAGTCTAGATGGAAAATTCAATTAAGAAAGGAAAATAAATGACATATCCAAGAACTTTTGAAATACATGATTCTAATTTTTCTAGTACACCAATATTTACATTAAATAAGGTTAAGAAGAATGAATGCAGTAAGAGTATGAGAAGTATAGTGTTATGATAGGTAGTACTTTTTACCTTGCTTCTCATTTACATGATGTCATGAGTTGCACAATCACAAAAGAAGTATGAGATTACACTATGTGATTGGTTAAGTATCTTTTTCAAGTGCTTACATGTTTAATGCCATATTGCTCTTATATTTTACAATTAAGGGAAAGAATGATATTTACTCTTGTATAAATTAGTTAAGGTTTCATATTGACATATATTATTGGGGAGAAACATTTTGATGCATATGCCTTTACGTTTTTATGCTTTTGTGGTATATATGCCTCAATAGTTCAATGTTTGCTTCAAAAAAGGAAAGAAGTCTTATGATGCATTAAAAGGAAGAATTATGAAACCCTTGTGATTGAAACTCCTTTTTTATTCTATCAAAAAAGGGGATAAGGATGTTGATCCATGAGTGTGTTATATTTGTTTATATTCTCATTTATATCAATGTTTTGTCATCACAAAAAGGGAAATATTGTTACAACCTTATGTTTCATATTATTGTTTGACAATAACAAAATATTAAGTGTTGCTATATGTTTGTTTAAGTGTGATTAGTGGAAAGATTAAATCACATAAATACACAAATATAAAAGTAATTAACATAAAAGAAAGAAAAGAAGTGAGCCAATTATCAATTAACTTCCAAAAGTAAAAATCCATGAATTTTAGATAGATTGTGTACTCAATTTGAGATGCATTAGATGATAAGTTGCACATGTTTGGAAAGCTTGACTTATCTAGTTTTTAATGCCACGAAGTATGATTAATTGGAGATAAGTGAAGAAAGATATAACTTAGATATTGGAGTGTGTAAAAGTTATCAAGATAGACTATATTAGTCAACTTTTATAAGACATCACAAACAATTAGAGCTAAATTAGATAATAAGCTACTTATGGTTAGAAAAATATTCCAATTTAGTTTCGACATAACAAACAACACATGATTTGGGATTCTTTAAAGAAAGTTATGGCTAACTTATTAAAGAAAGTGTAAGTTATAAAGTTGAAAAGAAGGAAACAATTTGAATAAGACTACTAAAAGAAAGGAAAGAAGTTTAAATTTGAATAAGATTATTGAAAAGAGTAGTAAAAATTGTGTAAAATAAAGGAAATGATTTTGAATGAAATTGAAAGTGATTGTACAAAAAAAGAAAATAAATTAAGCATAAAAAAGTTAAAAAGTTTTTAGAAATTCTTAATTGATCAACCAAACAATTCATTATGGTTGATTAGACATACATAAGAGTGTTATATATAAAACTAAAAGGTTACAAAAATTTTAAATCAATTGAACAAATCGATTGTTGCAGCTAATTAATGAGATAAAAGTATAAAAAGTTGAAAAGTTTTAAAAATTTCAGATTGGTCAACTTGACTAATTGATAGACCAATGCAGTAGAAGTTCAAAAATTTGAAAAAATTCAAAGAGTTTGGATCAATTAACTAGGGCTATCTAGGGGTCAAGCAATGTCCCATAAATAGACTTCTTAGATTTGGTCCAAAGTGTAATTTACTCTTTATGTGACAAAATATTGTCAATCACAACGGTTAGTAAGACCTAAATGTCTATCTTTTGACTATTTGCAAACAAGATTAAGTTCCTTGAATGCCTTGAGAAAAAAAGAAATACTTTGATAGATTAAAATAAAAAGAGAAAGTATAATGTTATAAAGAGACAAATATTCTAATTTTGTAAGAAAACTTTATAAAGCTTTGTGTTTAGATTAACAAATAAAGTTATAAGGGTTCTAATCTTCACCTAAGGAAGAAGATTATGATATTGATTGAGAACTTTCAAGGTGGTGACCTTAAGAAGAGGAAATAAGCTCAGAGAATAACCAAACTTTTATAAATCATTGTGTTTAATCTATCTTTTGTTATCTCTCTTTACTTTTAGTTATTTATATTGCTTTCCTTTTTATTTGATTATTTTTTATTTTGTTATCTTTCTTTGGAGTTAGAATTGAATGAGAGTTAAGTGACTAAATCAATTAGTCATATTTCATCCCTTTTGAGTTGCCATAAAGACTAATAAAGAAGCTTTTCATAATTGAGAAAATTTGCGATTTAATTTGGTAAGAATGATGTGGTGGATAAAATAGAAATGGAGTGACTATACTTACTTGATCAATGACTTCATGCTTAACATTTCTAACATTACTATCAAGAAGGAAAATATTTCCTTTAGAGAAAGAGCAAAATAAGAGGCTCTACTAATGGCTTGCTATAAGTTTAATACAAATGCTTCTATTATTGGCATTACGAGGATGGTGAGAAACAGAGGCATACTAAAAAGGTCATAATGGTAAAGTAATATGTATTTTCTTTAAGCCTATAACACTAGTAAACATTAACCAGGCTAAGTTTCTATCCATTAAAGAAGTTCTTGTGTTGTGGCAATAATAGGAGGGAGTAAAACAATCAAAACTTATTGTTAAAAGTGATTGAAAATAGAGATGTCTTAGCTAAACAATGCAAAAGCTAAAGCTTAACAATATATCTTTATCTTTAATAAGGTAAAACAAAAGCTTAATGGTTTGGTCTTTTTTTTTAAAAAAAAAAAAAGGAAAGCAACAATTTTGTAAATGCCATGGCTAAAATAGCAACTTTTAAAATTGATGCATTTGTTGCATGACTAATACTTTAAGTATAATAAGTGTATTTTCCTTTATTATTGACTTTAAGTTGAATCTTTATTTCATAAGGCTAAGTGTTTCCTAGGAATCATAAAAATATTTATTAAATAAATATATAGTAGAAGTAGAGATTTTAAAATTCCTAAGAGCAAATCAAGTACTTGTTACATATGATTACAAAATTAACATAGAAGAAAGAATTTTTATTGAGGTATTCTTGATCTTTCTGTTTTTAGCCCATTTGGAAAGTTGTCACAAACCACCATTGTTTAAATGCCTGGCCCTTAACATTGATCTTCATAGACAATTAGAAACAACTCTCTTAACTCTTTTAGGCAAAGAAGAATTAAAGACCAATATATTGTGCTAGACTTAGTCTTTTGTTTTTTTTAACTAGCTATTCAAAGGAGTATTTATTGGAATTATGACTCTTGAACCTTAATTAAGAGACTGGTGTCAATTTTTCATAAATTTTCTTTTAGTCCTTGTATTTTTAAATTTCTCATACTCCACTTTAAAGGTTTATTAAACCTTTCATGTAAGTTTATCTTGATCTTCATTTAATATTTTCACAATTTTTCTTATATATGAGATTCATCAAGATCCTAACATATTAGTAATGAATATGAATTATAATCCTAAAGGATTCAATAAATTAAAAACCTTTAATTTCTTATTAATTCACTAATTAATCAATTCATATTTATAAATCACAATTGATGTCTAGTCATGAGTCGTGACTATATAATTTTAGGACTATCAAAAGGTGGTTTGAAATCTTCCTTCAATACATGGTCTCTCAATATAATTTAATCCTTTTGTTATATGGATATTCCAATTAGATATTGAGTGTATAATTAGTGTATACTCTATTTTATAATTATATTTATTCTTAAGTATATATCATAACTCCTTATGAATACTCGTTTCATTTTGGCTAAGAAATTTCCTGAATTAATATTTATTAAGAACAATGAACATTCTCCTATAATTACTTTAGGGCGATAAATCCTTTATTGATCATTCAATTATATCCATATAGTTTATATTATACCTAATGCAAGCCCTTATAAAATGATCCTTAATTAAGACAATCAAAAGGTTTTATCGAAATTTACTAATTCCTATATTAGATACCTTAATAATTTTAAGTATAAAGATCATTTATATGACCATTGTATAAGCAATTCTACAACATAAGTAATATTCCATGTGTAAATTCTCAAAACAAGTTAATTCAATAAATTTGTTCATTTAACAACCATTTATATGTTTATTTAAGTATCCTTATATTTTAGTCTATAAGATCAACTACTTTATTCATAACAAAGGAATATAACATATACTAGTCTCACAACTCTATTAATATCAAATTTTGATAGCATATCAACTAAGAATATTTAAGAATAATACTTTGACATAATAAGTATCTCTTAATTATAATTACTTTTATAAAGTATATTTATTTAATAGATTTTATCTTTAAAGTTTACTAATAATTAAATTATTCATATAAACAACACTAAAGGTAAAGAATGTCTTTATCAATAAAATTGTATGCATGAAATATCCAATATTAGTTTAAATAGAAACAAACTCATTAGCTATCAAGACACACATTAACAATGTCACTATTAACCTTGGTAAAAGGGTTTCCTATTGTACAATATGGTTCATTTCTATCCAAATTGTTGACCAATGTTTTACTTTTGCTGTTGTAGTTATCTTTTAAGGCTAATTTTGTGTGAATGTTACTTAGAGAGTTTTGATTCTAAGTTGGGTCTTTGCATGATAAGGCCAAGTGCCATTACTAATATTATTAGGATGTGTTGCTTTGTGTACAAGATATCTTTTTTGGTTCATTTCTACCTAGTTTGCTATCTATTATTATTTAATTCTTACTACTATAAGATGGTTGTTGTCATGCTATTACTAGAAGCTAGTAGGTTTGTTAAAAGTAATTGTCTCTTGAGGCTCATTTTGGATAATTGTTGCTTAGAGAGTTTTGATTATAGGCACAAGGAAAAGCATGGTTGATTACTTTCTTAAAATGTACATATACAAGATATATATTAGTTTCTTTACTTGTCAATATTCGTTTTATGCTTTTTCTAGTAAACGTATCCATTTAAGATGCTTTGGTTGCCTTAATTAATATCATAGTATTAGATTGCTACATAGTAAATCTTAGTTTAGTTAATTTGTGAGATTTAAATAATTTTTATATATAATTTTATGCCTTATTTGACTCAAATGAGGTGTCCTCTTAATCTACATCAACCTATTATGTTTTACTTACATAAAGCAATTAAAAAAAAAATTCTACTTACAAAATGTAACTAGATTTTTTTTCCTAATAAGAAAATTTACTTATTTTTTAGTCATTTGTTGGCAATCCATAACTTTTCTAGATTACTGTGAATCAACAATTGACATATGATTTGGTCCAATTAACGTGTTAAAATAATTGATAAAAATTCCAAACCTAGGCCACTCTAAATTTTTCTTTAGTTATAGTTCAAATCATAATGAAAAAGATTAGGCTAGTTTATGGTTTGGTTAAATCTCAGATGATTAAGGTCAAAACTTGAACTCTAGCTAAAGGAAAAAATAAAAAACAAAACTTATGTGATGAAAAGAAAACAACTAGGTGAAAAGGAAACTTTATGGAAGGTTAGAAAGATGATTATGCACATGGGACAATTTTTCAAATATATATATGTGTGTAATTACTTTCTTTTTGTGGCATTAAGATGCCTATAGTTGGAATTCAAAACTATCATTCCCTTAAACTACCCATGAGGAGAGAGAGTGAGGGTCGTCAAGAATATATGCTAGAAAAAAATAATTATTATGTAACATATGCATGAAAAAATGATCAAAAATAAATGAATAATCATGCATTGTCATGTGTATATGTAAGCAATAATAAAATGAGTTTAAGAGAGAGAAGCGATACATAACAATTTATAAAGGTTTAGTTCTCTTGAACTTATGCCTTCTCTATAAGGTCACTACCTGGAGAGTTTGAATTCTTGAACTTTTAAGCTCTTACATAAAAATTTCTTATTTTTTCTCTTTAAATCTAAAACACATAAGATGCAATAAGAAAAAGGTTTTTGTCATTATTATACAAAATGAATTTATACAACTTTGAACTCTTATAGCCATTTGACGTAGTAGAAAGTTCCATCTAAAGTGTTGGTTGTCATTCTAGATTCACTGCTTGATTATTTCCATTTTTGGCATTAGTTGATTTAGGCAATAAATGGATATGATCCACCAATCACATAAAGATCCCAAATTTGCTACTAGAACTTTGAAAAAATATTTTCAAAAAGATTTTCCATTAAAGGAACTTTGAAAATAAGCCTAGATATCATCCTAATGTGTCACACTAGAAACTTTTTCCATATAAGAAGAATTTTGAAATTTGATAGCACAAAAGAATTTATATGGCTCTAGTGTGATCTTTTTTCTTTGTAGGAAAGCTTCAACAATTCTTAAAAAACTTTCCTTATATAAATCCTTAAAGGAATTTCCCTAAAGAGTAATAATAACTTGTAAAACAAAAAGAGATAGCTATAAATGTAAATTAAAACATTAGTAACACGAACAAATCAAATAAAAAACTTAAAAGCTAAATATTCTACCATAATCTCAATTTTACCATATGGAGAAAAATAATTCAAATGTACGAACTTATAATTGTTTTTATCAATATAGGCTCTAAGAATATTTTGACTTGATATATAAAAAGTGAAATTCAAAACTTATTATCTCATCTAGACATGCAAGGCTAACAAAAGAGAGTGAATTAAAACTCAAATAATTAACTTGCCATAACAAGAAAAGATTCAAATGCTCATAACTTGTATGACAACAATTTAATGAAATAATAATCAAGTAATCATGAACTACTACGAAAGATTTTTCTAGCTTACCAAATTCAAACACATACTCCCCTTATCAAACATTCAAAAGCAATCAAACATACAAGTAAATAAACATAAAAGAAAATGATAATTAAAGAGCATGCATATGAAAATATCTAATATAGTCATTTGAATAATATAAACTAAAGCAATAAACAAGTTGTCCAAAGGGTCAAGGGAAGGATTAAAAACAAAAATAGGTAAATAGGTAAGGAAAAAAAAGTAAGTTAAGGTCAAGTTAATCCTTTTGCTCCTCTTTTAGCATTATCAAAAAAATGAAATCAGTTACTTATATGTCAAAGCTCCATGACAAACCATCTCAACTTAAAAATAAAAATCATCTCTAAATTTTCAAAGTGTTAGATTGATCTCTCATGGCTCCATTTGAATTTTAGCTACATCAATTTGTAATTCCTTAATATTTGACATGATTTCATTAATGTCCGAAGCTTATGACCCCTTTGGTTGATTTTCGAGTTGACCTTAGTAGTATTCATTAGTAAACTCCATCACTTGCATAAGATCCATCTAACCAAGTGTCCCATTACTCATCAAAATGTGATTAGACACAGAATTAGGCATCTCACCCTCATCAAGCATTGATAGCTTTCTTAATATCTTTGAGAGTCATACCTTAAGGAATGAAATTAAAATTTTTAGCAAAGGCCTACCAAATTACTTTCAAAATGTGACTAGGAAGATTAAAGGGTTCCCTTTTAATCACATAAGTAAAAAGGCACATATCAACATATGAAAAATGATTCAAGTGCCAACTTTTTAGAAAGATAGTACCTATCGTGATCCTTTGCATAACTCATGATGTGATTGGTAATGAACTTGCCTTCTTGAGCTTTTAACTAGTTAAAATTAGGTCCTTACCATCTTCAAAAATGATGTTCCTGTGATCATTAACTTTTTCTTTAAAAATGACATTCAATTATTCAATTGCAAAAAAAAATCCATTCACAATCCATTCTCTATTAAAATTCACTTCACCGCCAAACAATGAAACATAAAAAGTATTAACAATAACCTTTGGTATCAACACAAAATTAGTCCCATTAATGTATGACACTAGCCTTTCATTAAAATATGCCATAATATTTGAAAAATATATTTTCACTATATTAGGATGGCAATCATAGTTCAAATTGATAGAATTCAACCAAAATTTTAAACAATAAAGCCGTTTTTTATACATCCTTAATCGGTCTTTAAACAACACTTATGTATTATTGTATTTCTCTTCATAATTCTTTATAAGATAATTGTTAATCAATCAAGTTAAAAAAATAACATTGACTAACCAATGCAAAGAATTACACTAACTAACTAATACAAAAAAATTTGGCTAATTAACCATGAAAATAGGCAGGGTGCTTCCTTTGGACAAAATATTTTTGAAAAATATTTTCACATACAAAAACAATCAAAACATGCCTCAAACATTAATCAATTGAGCAAATAATTTAAAGAATGCATAAAATGCAAACATTAGAGCCTAAGACTCATCTACTATACCTAAATGCTATGTAATCCTCAAGAACCTACTCTTACTTAAAGGTTTTGTAAAAATGTTAGCTAGTTGATCATTTGTCCCTATAAACTCAAGAACCACATCCTTTTTAAACATAGGATCTTTAATAAAATGATGCCTTAGATCTATATGTTTAGTTCTAAAATGATGAATGAGGTTCTTGGTAAGATTCATGGCATTATTGTTATTACAAAAGATTGGCATTTTAAAAAAATGCAACTTGAAATCTTCAAGGGTTTTCTTGACTTAAAAAAGTTATGAACAACAACAACTACTTATTACAAGGTACTCAGCCTTAACCATAGAAAGTGTTACGAAACTTTACTTCCTATTAGACCCTGAAATTAATACACCTTTTAAGAATTGGTAAGCCTTTATAGTTCTTTTCTATCAAGCTTATCATTAAGCCAATCTAAGTCGAAATAACCTACTAGGTCAAAAGACTTACCTTTAAGGTACCATAAGCCTAAACTAGTAAACCCTTTGATATAACATAATACCCTTTTTAATGCATCAAAATGAGACTTTTTAGGTAATGATTGAAAATATGTACAAAGGAAAAGATCATATATAATATCGAGTCTACTTGTAGTAAGGTAAAATAAGGTTTTAATCATATTTTGATTTTTTTTTCATTTACTTTCTTACTATTTTCATGTTGATCAAGCTTAATTAATGTTAGTATAGGTGTACTGCAAGGCTTCAAGTCCTTTATACCAAAATTTTTAGAAATCTCTTTTGCATACTTGATTTGGTTGATAAGGATCTCATTTAAGGTTTACTCAATCTATAAATCAAGGAAGAAACTAAGTTCCCTTATCATGCTCATTTCAAAATTTTTACATAAAGAATCATTAATAACACTAAATATAATATCGTGAACGTAAATTTGCACAATTAAAATATCATTACCTTTCATCTTTGTGATTAAAGTGGTGTCCACCTTTCCTTTTGTGAAGCCCTTTTCAATCAAGAATGAGTTAAGCCACTTATACCAAGCTCAAGGAGTTTGTTTGAATTTGTACAAGCTCAGCAGAGCTTAAAGACATGATTAAGATATTTAGTACTCTAAAAATTTGATAGTTGCATAATATATACTTCTTCCATAATAAAACTATGAAGGAAAGAACTTTTTACATCCATTTGATATAAATTAAAATTTAAGAAAGATGAAAATGACTTTTAGCATAACCACAAGTGCAAAGGTTACATCATAATCTATCTTTTTTTTTTTAGTTGTATCCCTCAACAACAAGTCTAGCCTTGTTCGTCGCTATTTTTACACTCTCATCTAACTTATTTCTAAACACACACTTGATCTTAATGATAAGATGGTTTATAAATCTAAAAACTAATATTCACACTTGGTTCCTTTCAAATTGATTAAACTTATCCTCTATAACATGCACATAATTCTCATCAATCAATGCTTATTCTACATGCTTACACTTTATTTGAGAAATAAGTGAAATGTTCCCAGATGATGATCCTACCCTAAGGGAATTAGATACATTACTGATAATTTGATCTTAAAATGATTTACTAGCATATTTATACTCTTTTGGCACCCTTTGGATCACATTTGAGTGGTTCCATTTAGTTTTTTTTCCAGGATGATGTATTCTCTTGCTTAAGGTATCAATTGATTTAACATCCTTAACTTGTTGAATTGTACCAATATCATTAAAAAATTCTCCTTTCTCAAAGTAAAAGGGTTTGTTTCATTAAAATTTACATGTATAGACGCTTTAACTACTAAGAGCCTTTTATTGAAAATTTTATATACTTTATAGTTAAAGAGCATCCCAAAATTATACTTTATTACACTTTAAACTAAATTTTCCAAGGTTATCTTTGATTTTCAAAATGAAACATTTTTAACCAAATACCTTGAAATAATTGATCCTAGGCCTTCTCTCATTCAATAACTCATAAGGAGTCTTTTTTAGTAAACGATGAATTAGAACTTGATTAGATACATAGCATGTCATATTATTAACTTTGGCCTAAAAATATTTAGGCAAGCTAAATTTGTTCAAAATGGCTTAAGCCATCTTTTTAAGATTCTAATTTTGCATTCACCCATCACATTCTGTTTAGGCATTCTTATGGCTAAAAAATTATGAGAAATTTCTTAGTTATCATAAAACTTTTTAAAACTTTTATTCTCAAATTCATATCCATAATCACTTATAATTAAAGTGATAAAGCACCCCTTATTATTTTATAATCATTTACAAAATCCTTCAAAGGCTTTCAATGTTTTCTCCCTATGTGTGACAAGCAAAACTCATGCAAACCTAGTGTAATTATCTACTATGACAAATGCATAATGCTTATTACCTAATGTAGATACTCTAGTTGGACCAAATAAATTCATATGTAATAATTATAGAGGTTTTGAGGTGGACAATACCTTTTTACTTTAAAAGAAACTTTTTACTTGCTTATCCATTTGACACACATTGTAAATCTTATTCTTTTCAAATTTTAGCTTAGGTAGCCCCTCCATAAAACTGTGGTGTTATAACTTGGATAGAAATCTTATGCTCTCATGTCCTAACTACCTATGTCGTATTCAAGTATCTTCATTCACCTAAATAAAACACTTAATATTTTGGTTAATAAAGGAATTAAGATCAAAGACATAAATATTTTCACATATATTTGCAATAAGTAAATTCTTGTTTGTTTTTTAATTGGTATTATCACATGCATTGGGTTTAAACGAGACTTTGTAATCATTATTGCAAAGTTGGCTAATGATAAACAAATTAAACATGAGGCCTTTAATTAAAGATACATTGTCTATAGTAGGAGAGTTTTCCTTACTGATCTTCCTAATACCAATTATCTTAACTTTAACATTGCTACCCAAAATTACCTTTTATCCATCAATAACTGTAAAAGAAAGGAAATTTTCTAAATTACCGATCATATATCTTGAACACTTGTTTATGTACCACTAGTTATTTCTTTTCATTTAACCTTTTAAAGATATATGTATAAAAATCATCTAATTTTAGTTACCCAAAATTTCTTTAGTCCTTAAGGTTTAATTTTGGTGACATTTGCACCACCATAAAATATCTCATGAGATTTACACTTTTTCTAATATTATATGTATGAATCAAGTGACCAAAATCTTCACAATAATGACTTCTAATATGATATTTGTTATGAGGAAATGAAGTTCATGAGATGCTTTAACAAAGTTATGTATATGAGGTCGTAATGCATAAGAAAGCCACTTGGTCGAAACACCATAAGCATGGACTCTTTTTTATCATGATCCATGACCATGTATAAATAATGATTTTCTAGCCAAAACATTATGAACATGAGATGCTCTATGTTACCATGATGCATGATCCTATACAACAAATGAATTTTTGGTCAAAACATTATGATATGATGTAGATTTTGGTGTTTACATGTGAATAGCCACAATTTAGGTTTTGTGTGAATGACTTATATGGTTAAAACCCAATCTACTTTTATCAGCCAGTGACCTTTAAGCACTAAGTAATGAATTAAGATTTTTTTTTCCCTTTCACAAATTTTGGAGACTTGAAATTTCCTTCTTAAGTTAAAAGTTCTCTTATTTAAACTTCTTTTCTTTTGCACTTTAATGATTACTTCATCATATACTTTTTTGTAATTCTTCACTTTTTTGAATGAGTGATTCATTTTTTTTTCTAAGGTCTTCACTTTTTGCTCCAATGTCTTCATGTTAGCATTAAGATCCTTGTTTTTAGTTACCACTTTGAGCGACTTCCTATTCATATGCTTAAGTGTAACATGATATTCATCAATTAAAGAATCATTACAAGAATCAAATTTAAAGTTTATCTTATTGTCTTTAGCCATAAAGCACATATTTGTTATCTCATCATCCAATGATTTGTTGTCTAAATCACTAAAATCATCCTAAGTGGCTTTATATGAATTTTTGGTAGGCCTTTTACCTTTCTTATTGTTAGGGCAATTCATGTTGATGATCCTAAGTTTGTTACACTCATGACAGATTATCTCTTTCTTTTGTTGTCCATCAATTTTGGTGGAACACTTAAATGACTTTCTACTGGCTTACTTTCTTTTCTTTATGAGATTTATGAATTTTCTAACAAGTATCACAAGCTTTTCCTTGTCTTGTTAATTGAATGAGATGTTGTCCTCCTTGTCAACATCATTAATTCCTTCAACAATAGAGGTAAAGGGCATACCTTTCTTTTTTTTTTTTATTACGTTTTATTTTAAAGCATCTCATACATGAGTAATGAACTCACTAGCTTATTCAAAGGCAAAGTATTAAGCTCTTTTGTCTCCAAAATTGTAATAACCTTTAGGTCCCATGATTTTGAGAATGATCTAAGTAGTTTTTTAACAAGTTTTGTATTGTTAATATTCTTTCCAAGATTTCTAAAAGTATTAATAATGTTAATGAATCTCATATCCATTTCAATAATAATTTCATTATTTCGCTCAAAATTTTCATATTTTTGCATAAGAATATTAATCCTAATACCCTTAACTTAGATGGTTCCCTTATATGTAACCATAAAGTTGTCCCAAAATTCTTTGACAGTTTTGCAAGAGAAGATTTGGTTATATTCATTAATAGTTAAGGGAAAAAAAAAAGAGCATATAGTAAGCTTTGGAATTAAGAGTTAGATTTTGAAGTCTTTAAAAGTATATTTACTCTTTGATTTTTTGAACGATTCTCCCTTCTTTGGTTTTGGTAATTTTTCTGGGATCACAGGAGATCGTATGTGATACTTTGAAATCCTAGCATTGAAAGTATATGATTATTTTGTTTTTCTAATGATTGTAATTGGTGTCATTAAAAATAAAAAGTCAAAGGAAAACGTAATCAAGAAAATAATAAAATGCTACTAGCTTGTATGACAAAAATATAATAACAAAAAAAATCAAGCAATCATAAACTATGGCAAAAGCTTTTTCCAGCACATTAAATTCAAACACACAATCTATAAAGCAATAATCAATAGAAAATAATCATATTAAAAAAATAGACAATAATGGCAGCTACACCTAAAAATTTTCAGCAAATTAAATAAAAATATGACAATAAAAAAAATAAGGAACCAATTATATTGGCATATGAAAATTAAACCTATGAGCAGAGGATCTAACATAAACCCTCTGAGCCAAACTTATTTGCCAAGTGCACTTCTGTAAACAATTAATATGTTGAAAGTTGTGCAAAACGATAATTGGTATTTTCTAAGATAGTCGCACTACATATGTTGTAACCTAAAAAACTTCACAAAACCCATGTGGCGGCGTTCCACATTGTTCAACAAATGATACTTGCTATTCCCGAAGTTGAGACTTCTTCTGTAACGCTAAAGAAAACGAGGACACACGTAGGAACACGAATTCATTAAGTTTTAACGAACATGTACAATGTATTGCTTGAGAGATTATGCTTTTTTTTTCTTTCTTTCTTTCTTTCAAGAATTAAGAGGTGTGTTAGATTATGAGTTCAACAATTGATTAAAAGCTTCCATGTTTAACGTGCTTTGGCCAAAAATTGATGGCCTAAATTAAGAATTGCTCCCCTAAGTTACAATATTTTTTTATTTTGTTTTTTCAAAATTTATTCCCTCACGTTACGATCTCTTAATATTGTCAAATTAATAACTTTTAATTTGTATAAATAATTTTATTAATATTTTTAAAATTATCAATTTAGAATTACGGATAATTCACATAGTTTGATGTTGACATGACACTTAGTGGCTAGTACCGCGAGTATGATAGAGAGAGAAATAAAGCAAGAGAGGAGAGAGAGGAAAGATAGAACGAAAAGGTGCTAAACAGATAGGGCGTGAAGAAGAGAGAGAGAGAGAGAGAGCAGGAAAGAGAGAGGAGAGAGGCATAACGAAAGAGGGAGAAAGATGGGGAAAGAGACAAATTTCATAGCATTTAAAATAACTTTTTAGGGGACACCTGTGGAGTAAGTCTCAAATTCAAAATAAATGTGTTATAAAATTTATTATATTATATGCAGGTAGATCTCATGTGTAGTTCTACTGTATGGATAATGGATAATCCATAATATTTTATTTATACATAATAATTTGTACACGTAGATAATACTTATCAATTTCAAAATTATAGTCAAAATGCTTTCTTTCCAGTTAACAGAGTCCAAAATAATAAATAAATTATAGGACAAGCCTCAATGCAAGAATCTAGAAAGGCAATTTATTTAACTTCATGTATGGAGCAACAACGTGAAAGAGATATGTCAGTATAGAAGTGACTGTCGGCTGGACTAACTCTAATTAACTGACAGTTTTTTAAGGATTTGGTCAAGAAAGGAAGAGCCCGACATTGTAAATGGATCATGAATCTAGTAGCATGTCATCTAACGAGCTTATTATGGTATATTTTATTCTTGATTAGGTGACTCGCATGGACTGCCTGGCCCAACACAAACCAACCTCATATCCCAAAGGAAAAAAATTATATATCTGTGTGTGCGCGCGCGCGCGTATATATATAAAGATATAATAAATTGGTTTAAGGAAAGAATTTGAATTTATAATGTATATAGTGTAAATAAATTATGATACATAAAAATATAATAAATAGATAAATTAATTAATATAATTGTAATAATATTAATATTAATGAGAAATAAAAAAATTTTAATTTATCAAACTAATAATTAATTTTTATAAAAAAATTAAAATATATTACGATAAAGTTATACTTAAATATGTAAACTTATAGAAAATGTTAAGTTTAAGAAGAGTAAGATATAATATTTTATAGAAATTTGAAACTCTAGTTCTTAGTCTCCTACCTTTAAAATTATTATTTTAAAATTTTTAAATTTATTATTAAGCTTTCCAATAGAAAAAAAGGTCAAATACAATAATAATGTAATATTTGATTACAATTGTACACAAGTTTATAGTATTATTATAATATATTTATATAAATATATTTTTAAACTCTTAATTTTTTAATTTTACACTTTTAAGATGCTCACAAAATGTTTTTAACCTTTTACTTATTTCTAATAAATTTTCTCTCTTTTAAAACAACTTAATATAAATTGTTTGATTTTTTTTTTAAATTTTTTCTTCTGCAAATAAGAGCTATTAGAATTTCAAAATTATATCTTGTTGATCCGTTAAAATAAAACAATGTAGTTAGTGCATTTTCGTATCATGAAAAGCTTGTTCATTATTCCATTTACATATAAAAGAAAATGTTTGTCAGTTGGTCCATTTTCATTCCAAGAATCAATGTATGTCCGTCCGTTTGGTCCATTTCCATTCCAAGAATCAATCGCTTGTCCTTCTCTTTATTCATTTCCATTCCTAGAATCAATGCTTGTCGGTTGGTCGATTTGCAATTTAAAACTTGCATTGTGTTGTTGATGTACCTTCTAAATCAAAAGGTATTTTCTCTGGTGGACAGCTGAAGTACTTCCAAAAAATAATCTGTCTGTTGGATAGCTGTAGTAAATTGATCTTAAGGCACCAAATTAATTTTTCAAATTGCTTTGGCTAAGTGACCTTCTTTATGTGAAAAAAAATTAATTGTCATATACCCAAAAATAATTTCAACAATGAGAATTCTAGCCAAGACAAGAATTTTTTTTTTCTTTCATCTTATGTAGCAAGTGTATATCTAGCCGTAGGTAGAGAAAAAAAAACAAAAAAAAAAATGTTTCACTACCACACATTGTATTAAAAATAAATTTTTGTAGTACGAATTTATATTTTCAAAAATAAGCTTTAATAACATGAATTTAATTCAATTTTGACTGTACAAATTTAATTTTTTAAAAAATTATTTTATTATATAAGTTTCAAAAAAACAGATAAATGGTTTGAAGTATAAGATAATAATTTTATATAGACAAAACTAGTAATTACTCAATTATATTAACATATTAAAATTAATTAACGAATAATTTAATATAAAATAAATAGTATATATACAATCTATAATTATTCAAGGCCTATTTGTATCTATAAGATTTGCCTCCGATTTGTATAGGGTTTCCTTTTCGAAAAGACTTTATTCCCAGCTGCCTCAAAATCCTTTTTGTGCAAACTTGCAAACAATAGGCTCGAAAAGAGCTGACCTCAATGATACGGGATCTTCATAGTAAGACCACTTTACTCAAAAAAAAAAGTTAGTTTGATAGCATAACTTTGACTCACTGAAACTCAGAAGATTTGTTTGATAATAAGTTTGTTAGTAAAATTGATTAACTACTTTTTAAAAATATATAGCATATATTTTCAACTATAGACAAAAATTAAATTTTTAATTGTTTACTTTTTATTAAAATAGACTTCATTGTCCTATTAGTTATTGTTATAACAATAAATATTTAAAATTTAAATTATTTTTATTTACATTATGCAATTAAATGAGTTGTTCTTCAATAATTTGAAGATTTTGATCAATAAAAGTTTAGTTTGTTTCAATTCATTTATTAAAAACAAATAAAAATAAATAGAATAAAATTAAATTAACTTAACTTTATTCACTGATTCTTATTGTAAAACTAATTTATGTAATAAGTTAAAATTAAATAACAATCTAATAAATGTTACTAATTTCACCATTCACCAATAACATATAATAGAATTCAAAACTAAACAATGTTCCATTTTTTGCTGTTCTGACAATGCTAGGTGTAGATTCCCTTGGGACTAATTGATGGGTCGGTAGGATTTAGATCTTATCCGCTTTTAAAATCAATTCAGATGTGCAGCCCTCCAAAGCAAAATTTGACAATCTATGATCTAAAAAACAACCCCGTGACAACATACTTTTGTAATTTCTGCTTTCAATTGCTATTTGTTAGCCATCGCTTTTAGTCCATTAGCAATGTGTTCGATTAGGATTGATGGCTGTTGATGTCGACTGCTTAACCATGTTGCACGTTGCTATATAAATTGAAACAAAATTTAGCACATGATATGGACAATCATATGGTTTTACGAAGAATTCAATATCTCATTGTAGTATGTCATTATATAATAGAGTAATGGACAGGTCACCACTCACCATCACTTTAATTTTCTTGTTCCCCTCCCGACAATGAATTAATGTTTGTTTTGATATTGGTACGTCGACACAAATATCAATTCTAAAATAAACTTTTGGTGCTTCTAAATGATGATCTTGTCCTAAAGGGATCATAGAATGATGTACTATCATATTTATACTCTCTTGGCACCCTTGGGATCACATTTTGCAAGCTGCCACAAGTTTCCAGATTTGATGTGTTTGATTTGAGTAGTTTCATTTTTATTTTTCTACCATGATGTTGTACTTTTTTGATTGATGTATCAATTGAGCTAGCATCCTTAACTTGCTTAATTGTACCTACATCAAAAACATTCTCATTTCTCAAGTCCAAATGGTTTATTTCGTTAAAATTTACATGCATGGATACTTTAACTATCAAGAACCTCCTCCCAAAAACTCTATATAGTTTTTTAGGTAAACAATATCCTAAACAAATGCTTTTATCAGTCTTTAAATTGAACTTTTTAAGGTTATCTTTAATTTTCAAAATGAAACATTTGTTACCAAATACTCTAAAATAGTTGATTCTAGGCCTTTTCTTATTCCATAACTTTCAGGAAAACTTTTTGAGTAAAGGATGAATTAGAACTTGATTAAATATATAACATGTCTTATTGATAACTTTGACCAAAAAATATTTAGGTAAGCTAAAGTCATTAAGGTTTTTGCCTAAAATGTCATTCAAAGGCTTTTGAGGTTTTGTCCTTGTGTGCAACAAATAAAACCCATGCAAGCATAGTGTAATTATTTACCATGACAAATGCATAATTCTTATCTTCTCATATAGATGCTATAGATAGACCAAATAAATTCATATAAAATAATTTGAGAGGTTTTAAGGTGGATAATACCTTCTTACTATGAAAAAAGCTTCTTACTTGGTTAGCCATTTAATACATATCGTAAATCTTGTTCATTTTAAATTATAGCTTATGCAGTCCTTGTGACCATGGTGTTATAACTTAGATAAAAGTCTTATGTTATTGTGTGACAAGTGCCTATGTCATATTTAAGTATCTTCATTCACAAAAATAAAACACTTGACATTTTGGTTATTAAACGAATGAAGATCAAAGATATAAATATTTTCACATTTATTTGTAATAAACAAAATCTCATTTGTTTTTGAATTGGTAATATGACATATATTAAGTTCAAACAAAACTTCATATTCATTATTACAAAGTTGGCTAATGCTAAGAAAATTAAACTTAAGACATTTGACTAAAGAGACATTGTTAATAGTAAGAGAGTTTCCTGTACTAATCTAACTAATAGTAATTATCTTACCTTTGGCATTGTTACCTAAAATTACTTTTTCTCTATCAATAGCTTTAGGAGAAAGGAAATTTTCTACATTAATAGTAATATTTCTTGAACACTCATCATTTATGTACCACCACTTATTTCTTCTCATTCAACCTTTTAAAGATATCTATATAAAAATCATCTAATTTTATGTACCTAAAATTTTGTTTGGTCTTTAGGGGTAAATTTTGGTGACATTTGCACTCTCATAAAAATATCTTATGGCATTTATGCTTTTTCTAGTATTACATACATGAATCATATGGCCAAAATCTTCACAATATGATACTTGTTATAAGAAAATGAAGTCCATAAGATACTCTAACAAAGTTATGTGCATGAGACTATAAAGTCATAAGGAGGCCTTTTGGTCCAAACACCATAAACATGAACTCTTAGTTTTCGTGAAGCATGACCATGTATAAATGATGATTTTCTAGCCGAAACATTATAAACATAAGATGATTTATGTTATTGTAATGCATGAGCCTAAACAAAAGATGAATTTTTGGCCGAAACACCATAATATGATGTAGACACTGGTGTTTGTGTGTGAGTAGCCATAATTTGGGTTTTGTGTGAATAACATACATGGTTAAAACCCAATCTGCTTTCATCATTAAGTTGCCTTTGAGCACCAAGCAATGAATTAACCTTTTCTTTCCCTTTCATAAACTTTGTAAAGGAATTCTAAAGACTTGAAATTTCCTCAAATTAAATGTTCTCCTCTTGAATTCACTTCTTTAAATGAGTGTTTCATTTTTGCTTTCTAAGGTCTCAACTTTTTGCCCCAACATCTTCACGTTAGCATTGAGATCCTTGTTTTTAGCCACCACTTTATGCAACTCCTAATTCATATGCTTAATAGTATCATAAAGTTCATCAATTAAAAAATCATCACAAGAATCATACTTAAAGTTTACCTCATTGTCTTTGGCCTTAAATTACATGGTTGTTGTCTCATCATCCAATGATTTATTGTCTAAATTACTATAATCACCCTAAGTGGTCTTATATGAATTTTTGGTTGGCCTTTTAACTTCTTATCTGGGAAATTCATAGTGATGTGTCGAGGTTTGTTTCATTTATAACAAACTATCTCCTTATTTTGTTATTTATCAATTTTGGTGGGATGCTTATATGGTTTTTACTAGCTTGCTTTCTTTTCTTTATAAATGAAATGGTGTCTAATGAATGAGAATTTATTTATTATTTTTTAATTTAGTTATTTTTAATAAGTTTTATACCTATTTAAATAGACTAAAATATGTTTTGTGACTTATATATATATATATATTTTGGGAGAGTTTTAAGAATTAGTTCTTTTAGTAAGCAAAATTCTAATTTTACTATGATGACCTTTGTCACACTTTTTAGGTTTTCATTAACTTAAAGGTTTATATTGGAAAAGTGGTTTCCAATAAAGTTATAATAAACATCTTAAGTTTTTCAAATTGAAGTCATAAACCTAAATCTGAGTTTGTTTGGGTCTTAAAACATTACTTTAAAGACAAAGCAGTAAATGGAAGTCTAAATCCTAATTGGAGTAGGATTTAAATAGACATAACTCAAACTTAAGATGTCCAAATTAGGTAATTCAAAAACCTAAACTAAATTTCACTTTCAGACATATAATTTTTATGAAAACATCCAAACCCAAATTAGTTCTTTAATGTTCTAAAAATAATTCATAAGTTGCTGCATAATTTGTCATGGGTTGATCTGAGTCAATCTTGTATTTTTAGCTCATAAAGTGGGCATTGGACTTTTTTTCTTTTTTTTTGAGCAAGATTTGATACATTGCAAATCTAACGAAAAGTACTATGACTTTTATGAAGATGGTAAACCTTAATGCAAATTATATATATTCAAGAATTAACTTATAATTCATTACAGGAATTCTATCATAATTAAAGAAATAAGTTTATTTTATTTTAAGAATCTAATAGATTTTTAGGAGTGTTTAAGAGTTTTCTTGTATTTGTTGTATATGTTTTCTACATTATAAATAAGAACTTTTTTAGTTATTAAAAAAAATATAAAATAGAGGAGATCAAGATAAGGAGAATGATAGATAGCCTTAGAAGAATTTAATTTTTTTTTTTTTTAGTATGTGTAGCTAGGCTTTTTTAACAATTTTTATTTTGATAAAATAAATTATTTTCACATTGTTCTCTTTTTTATTCAAATTATTTATGTTGTTCTGATTAAATTGTTAAATGATTATTTGTTTCATTGATTTAGTTAGGCTTATTGAATTAATTAAACAATGGTTGGGGATTATGACCCGTATTTATCCTAGTTCTAATTATCGAGTAGCAATTAATAATAAGAGATTATAAACAAGTTTTCTTCTTATTATAAACAACTCAACAAAAGTTAAGCAATCCAAGTTTGTGAGATTGTTGCCTAAATTCACCTATTTCCCTAATTCTTAAAGTTACCAATATATAATTCTAGAGGGCTTGCTCTAGAAGTATAATGATTAGAGTCTAAATAAAGCGCTTGTTCTACTTGGTGAATATCTAAAGGAGAATTTGGGTACCAAAACTTATTATTATCTAAAATCAATAGTTTTAACAAAATTGAGACATTAATATAAATAATTAAAAATATCAAATATCATAGTTGCAAATCAATGTAAAACTAAAATTTTGTTTATTTTTATTTTTATAAGTTAGTTTATTTACTTAAGTTGTTTAATTAGTATAAAGTCAGAATTTGAATTACCCCTTTCATATTATTGTTTTTAAGTTTTGTTTATCCAACATTGAATTAATGACACTCCATATTGGATCAATCTTTATTCAAACTATTTACTATTGTATGATCAATAATAAGATCATTAATTTTTGCAACTCTGATGATAGCTACCATTGTCCTCCTCCTCTTCATCATCAATTTCATCAACAACAGAGATAAAAGACTTAAACGAAAAACCCTTTTTTTTTCTCATTGACTTTTTTGTCTAAAAGTCATCGTTTTAAAAGTAAAATATTAAAATCTTTTGACTCCTAAATTGCAATAGTCATTAAGTCCCATAATCTTAAGAATGGTATAACTAACTTTTTAACAAGTTTTGCGTTGTCAATTTTTTTTTCCAAGATTTTTAAAAGTAGTAACAGTGTTAATAAATCTTGTATACATTTCGACAATGTTTTCATCACACTCATCTCAAACATTTCATATTTATGCGTAGGAATATTAATCCTAATGTCTTTAATTTGGATGGCTCCCTTATGTGTAAACATAAGGTTGTCCCAAATTTCTTTGTTTGTTGTGTAAGAGGAGATTTGGTTATACTCATCAATAGTTGAAGAACAAAAGAGCATATAATAGGTTTTAAAATTGAGATTTTAAATTTTAAAGTCTTTAGAAGTGTACTCACTCTTAAGTTTGTCAATAGTGCTTCCCTCTTCACTTTTGGTAATTTATCTAAAGCAAATGAGAGATAATATGTTATACATTTGACTCATGGCATTTAAGGCATATAATAATCTTTTTTTTCAAATAATTGTAATTGGTGTCATTAAAGATAAGAGGTCAATGGAGCATAATACCCCTAGGTTAACACAAAGGAAGAAGTGAAGTCATGAATCAACTCTAGGTGGTAAAACCTTTGATATAAAGACTAGGTCTAATACCAATTATTGGAACTAAGACTAACCAAAAAGAAAAAGGAGTGCATTGGATTATCAATAACACATGCCTAACAAAAATATGTGTTTAACATGGTCAAAAATAAATCAAAGATAAATAAATAAGTAAGCTTTACAATACGAGTATATACACATATTGTATCTATCAATAAGGAAAAGGTTTTCATAATTGTTGTGCAAAATGAATTTATATAGCCTTGAATATATACAATTGTATCTATCAATATAGCCCCTAATAATATTTCAACTTACCATATGAAAAATGGAATTCAATGTTTGTTAGCTCAGCTAGCCGTACAAAGCTAATAAAAGGGAATATAAGCATACGTTTTAAAATAGCAGAATACCAAACCGTGAAACGATAGTAGTAAGAGTCCTCACCTCCACACAAAAGACATATATAGCAAAACAAACAAATAAGAGGAAAGATTTCCCCGCCCCCCGCGTTGTAATTTTTAAGCGTGGAATTATAGGTCCGCTAATTAATTGACCCTTTTTATTTTGGACCTAAAAAGACATAGTTGGTTTTGATAATTTTGACAACAAATAAGTATACTACCTTTCCATAATTTGTGGGTATCTCCTAGACCATGTCAACTTTTGGAAGATTTCAACAAGTAATTAGCAAAAATGTTAAGGGATAAGTTCACTTAAATCATTAAATATTCAATATGGTTAAAATGAGTTAGTAACTTTTTATTTGTCTAAATAATTTCATTAATATGTTAAAATTATCAATTTAGAATTTCGGTCAATTTACCTAGTTAGATGTTGACATGACACTTAGTAGCTAGTAGCACGAGTATGATATAAAGAAAGGTAAAGCAAGAGAGAAGAGAGGGTGACAAGGAGCACGAAAACCACAAATGATGTCAAGTAATTCAAATTCTGATAACACTTAATGCGAGACGAAAGTGTGGAGATAGATGACAAAATACCAACGCTCAGTTAAACCTTTAAAAAGGGTTTTAGAATCCATAAGAAAATATAACTTTTCAAAAGAGAAGAATATTCAAAAATTTAAATAATTAAATTTTCTGAGTTGTAAGATACTCTAACCCTTAAACTTATATATGTATTTATAATTCAAAATCATCTAACTAATTAGAAAAATGTCATAATCTAAATTAAAAAACATATAATGACTAACTAAAAAGATATTCTAGAACAAATAAAAAAAGAATTTTCAAATAATTCTCATATTTTTTTTAATAGTTCAACTAAAATTCCTAATTAAACTAAAATGCTACAAAATAATTAAATAAGTTATAAAACAGAATTTATAAAAACAAAATCATAATATGTCCTACATCATACCCCTCCAATTGAAAGAAACTTGCCTTTAAATTGATAATGAGAAATTGACATCTTTCATGTCATAAAAATAAGCATTTAGAATAAATTAGTGTTTTCAATATAAATCAATAGTTCTCTTATGAATCATCATGTGAGCAATGACATTAATTGATAGTAAGACCAAACCATCATTTACTTAATGGTCTACTCCAAGAAAATCAATATAGTAGGATGAAAAATCAACAAAATCTTGGGACTTATGATTTATTGGTTCACCTTCTAGGTCAATAGAATTCACAAATGATATTATAATTGCTTGGTCAAAATAATTCTCATATTTTTCTTAGATAGTTTAATTAAAATTCTTAATTATATTAAAATACCATAAAATAATTAAACAAATTATAAAATAGAATTTATAAAATAATAAATAACAATTTTCATGGCATGTTTTACCTCAAAGGGAAGATGGAAATGAAAGGGTGAGAAAAAGAGATAGGAAGTGAAGAAAAGAGAGAGAGAGAGCAGGAAAGCGAGAAGTGAGAGACATAAAAAAAAAAAAAAAAAGAGGGGAAAAACTAGGAAAAGAAACAAGTATAAAAGCATACGCATATTCCACAACATTCAAAAGAATTTTTTAGGGGACACACATGATCATTACTGATCTGGAGTAAATCTCTGATTGAATGCCGCGTAAATTTTGTTTGATATTAATGTGGTATAGAATGTATTGTATTTTATACATGTAGATCTCATGTCTAGTTATATACTACGTGGATAATCCATAACTTTATGCATAACATTTTAATTACACATAATAATTTTTACATATAGATACTGCCTATTAATTTCAAAATTATAGTCAAAATGCTTTACTCCTAGTTCAAAGAGTCTAATCCAAAGCAAAAAAAAAAAAAAAAAAAAAAAAAAGGACACGCATCAATGTAAGAATCAAGAGAGAAAATTTATTTAACTTCAACTTCATATATGGAGCAATGATGTGAACGAGACGTATCAAAATAGAAGTGACCGTCAGCTAGGCCATTTTTAATTTACCTACAGTTTATGGATTTGGTCACCAAAGGGAGAGCCCAACATTGTAAATGGATCATGAATCCAGTAACATGTCTTCTAACAGGCCTATTATGGTATATTTCATTCTTGATTAGGCTACTCACTTGGACTGTTTGGCCCAAAATAATGGTCAACTCAAATCAATCTCACATCCCAAAGAAAATATATACATATTAAAATAAAGAAGAATTATTTCTTTTGACCAAAATTTTTTTTTCATCAAGAAAGTCGTTGAGTTATAAGTTAGATAATTTATTTTTATAAATCTTACATCGCATTTTTAAAATTAAAATTGAAACAATCTAACATTAAAAATTTAAAATTTTAATTATTGTAGTATAATTCATGGGCTAATTGTATATTTTTTTTTTTGGTTTTTGCAATTCTTTGTTTTAAACATGGATCTGAACTATGTTTGAATGAAATTACTTTGGTGTGTCGCGTCATTCTTTTTGTTCTCTTCTTGTGGCATTACCTTTGAGAGTTTTGTTATGCACACAAGGGAAGTAGACATGGCTCCAATGCAATACAATCATCAATTATTATACATAAAAAGATGTAAATCATAAGTGATTATTATGATTATATATTTGTGAATTTATTTTCACAGCTACATTCATCTTCACATCAATTTCCCATCTTTCCGCAACCTCTTTTGTACTTTCCAATTGT
This sequence comes from Kandelia obovata, assembly GCA_021464305.1. Taxonomy (NCBI): domain Eukaryota; kingdom Viridiplantae; phylum Streptophyta; class Magnoliopsida; order Malpighiales; family Rhizophoraceae; genus Kandelia; species Kandelia obovata. The sequence goes on from CM038488.1 coordinate 2,988,260, forward strand.
TAAATATGCACTACAAGAGCGACAACAATGGTCTCTTTGCTTGCATAGAGAATTTCAAAGCCATTTATTTTGTTGCTGAAGGTTATGCTTAATCCCATGTAGAATCTCCATCTTTATGGCATACAAGATAATGAAAGTCCATCAATATTTAGCATAATGTTAATCCGGAACCACTAAACTTAAGTTCAGTGATCCGGTCAATTTGTTTTGACATCTCATCTGTGAGATAATTAACAGAATCTCTTACTTCACCTCGTCGGAAGAACGCCTGATTCTCCTCGCCGGTTGGCAATTTCCCAAGCTTATTGACCTCCAAGTTCTGCAAATTATCAATACTGCAGAGCTGCAATATTTCATCCATCACTGTACCATCAGTGTCCTCTTCTTGAGAAAAAGGACAGCCCAAGAACTGAGATAGTTTTCTCAATTGAGCTTTGGGCTCTTTCTTCATTTCCTCATATTTCAAGAACAAAACCCTTTCTGGGTTTTCCAAGTAGGCCTTCCAGTAACCCAAAACATGATCCCAAAATGGCCCACACAAGCTCACTCCCCTGCAGAACTTGTCAAAGGTCTCCACAAGGGAAAGGCCACCCTTTTCTTTAGGTCTCAACTTGTTGCAGAAGTGCCAGAGTGACACAAAAGTGTCTTTGGGGTTCCTGCACAAGTAAACGATCTTGCAGCCTGAGTCCTCCACTGATTTTGGAAGTGATACGAATGGCAAATGAGTTGAAAGAAGCCTCGGAGAAGCAGATCCGCCGGTGAAGTCATCAGGAAGTGATGATGATGGCGATGATGCATCAATGTGCTCATACTCCATAAAAGGCACAAGAACGTGTGGGTTGCTTGCGAGCAAAGGGTGTTGTTTGGGGTCAGGAAAGCGAGCTCGGTTCACTAGTGCAAACATTACTGCCTTGAGCCAAGTGGTGCCTGATTTAGGGGTGCTGACCAGCAGGACATCAGATTTTTCAGCTTGGAAGTGGCGTTGGAAAGTTATAACTCCTTTAAGTTGCCTAGTTGCGTGCCAAAACCCTTGGTACTGATGCAGATAATTTGCAACCCAGCCTTTCTCTGTGGGTAGTGAGGCTATCAAGTCCCTGAATTCTTGTGTCTGCTCAATTTCCTGTAAGTATGCGGGGAGAGAATGGGGCTGCTTATCAGCTACTGCTGGCACGCTAATGAGAGGTTGTTCAGGAAGCTCGTGTGCAGCTGCCATGGTATTATGGACCTGTGTATGCGCTTGATTTCTTCTTGTTCAATTTTGATGATCTTAGACGTTCATCAATACTTGCCATTTACCGAACAATTTGTAACTTCAAAACACTTACCTAACCCTCAATCATTTTAATAAGATAAGAAAAACTTACCTAACCTGAAGCCATTTGAAATTAGGTGGCGACATTTATCGAAGTAGAGAGGAAAAAAAATATAGATTAATTATTAATTTTTTAATGTTATAAATAAATGAAAAAAAACAAGAAGTGTGAGTAAACGTCAGAATCTAATATCGTGACGTACGGAATGCTAATGGCACAATCAATCACCGAAAAAAGGGACATATAAAATGGTACAAAACAGGATACAAACAAACACGGGAAGCCAGTTGATAACTGATCCCCGTGATCTGCCGCCGACGCAGCTGTCGGAGACATTTGGAATGCGCATGTCGAGTGGAGGAACTCGGGCTTCCAAAGTCACAAATAATGATGACATAGGAAACACAGTCACAGGAACACAGCAGATTCTCGGACACATAAAAATCAAGCGATCATGAATTACTACAAGAGATTTTTTCCGGCACATTCAATTTAAGCACATAATCAGAATCAATTAAGAATAATCATGTTTTTAAAAAAAAAAAAGATAAACAATTGTGGGTAACTACAGATAAAAATTTTCAGCAACTTAAATAACAACAGGACAATAAAAGAAATAAAGAAGTAAGTAAATATGTTGATACATCAAAATTAAACCAATGAAAACACGATCAATTTAAAATCCTCTGAGCCAAACTCATCGGTACGATGCGCTTCTGTTCAAAACAATTAACATGCTGAAGTTGTGCAAAATGATGATTGGTATGTAGTGCGTTCCAGGCTGTTCGACATATGATTCATCGAGTTCTAAAGAACGTACAATAATTGATTGCTTGGGATAAGTCGGACGCTTGGTCCATGAGTTGGACATTTGGATAAAGGCTTTCATGCCCTAAATTTCTTATTTATTGTACAAATTATTGGCCTAAAAAAATACTCAGAGAACGAGTGAATTGGTTTTAACGAAAGAATTTGAATTTCCAACGTATATAGTGTAAAAATATAAATTAATTACAATATATAAAAATACAATGTAATATAGAAATAAATTAATATAATTGCAATGTTATTAATATTAATTAGAAATAAAAAATTAAATTTAATAAATTTAATTCATAATACCAATAATTAATTTGTATAAAAAATATTAAAATATATTATGATAAAATTTTTACTAAATGTGTGAATTTGTACCCAAAAAAATTGAATTTAAGAAAAATAAAATATAATATTTTAAAAAAATTTGAAACTCTTATTTTCAAAACTACTATCTTCAAATTTTCAAATTTATTATCAAACTCTCCGATTTATAAAAAAAAAAAAGTCAAATACAATAATAATGTGATTCTCAAAATCTTTTTTGTGTAAACTTGCAAACAATAGACTCAAAAAGAGTTGAGCTCAATGATATGGGATTTTCATTGTGAGACTCCTTTTCTCATAAAAAAGTTAATTTGTAAATATAACTTTGACTCACTAAAACTCGAAAGATTTGTTTGATAATAAGATTTTTAGTAAAATCAATTAACTACTTTTTAAAATATATAACATTTATTTTTAACCATAAACAAAAATTAAATTTTTTATTTTTTACATTTTATTAAAATAGACTTCATTGTCCTATTAGTTAGGGTTATAACAATAAATATTCTTAATTTTAATTATTTTATTTACATTATTCAATTAAATGAGTCGTTCTTCAATAATTTGAAGATTTTGATTAGTAAAAGTTTCATTTGTTTGAGTTCATTTATATAAAAAAAAAGTAAATTAAATTAACTTAACTTTGCTCACTCGTTCTTATTGTAAAACTAATTTATGTAATAAGTTAAAATTAAATAAAAATCTAATAAATGTCATTAATTTCACCATTCACCAATAACATATAATAGAATTCAAAATTGAACAATGTTCCATTTTTTGTTGTTCTAACAATGTTGGGTTTAGATTCCCTTGGAACTAATTGATGGGTCAGTAGGATTTAGATCTTATCTGCTTTTAAAATCAAATTAGATGTGCAACCCTCTAAAGCAAAATTTGACAATTTATGATCTAACAAACAACCCCGTGACAACCTATTTTTGTAATTTCTTCTTTTAATTCCTATTTGTTAGCCATTGCTTTCAGTCCATTAGTAATAAGTTTGATTAGGATTGATGGTTGTTAATGTCAACTGCTTAACCATGTTGTATGTTGCTATATAAATTGAAACAAAATTTAGCACCTTATACAGGCAATCATATGGCTTTATGAAGAATTCAATATCCCATTGCAATATGTCAATGTTTAATAGAGTAATCGATCGGTCGCCACTCATTATCACTTCAATTTTCTCATTTCCCCCCTGACTATGAATTAATGTTTGTTTTAATATTGGTACATTGACACAATATCAATTCTAAAATAAACTTTTGGTGCTTTTAAAATAAATGATGATCTTATCCTAAAAGGATTAAATACATTATTGATAATTTAATCTTAGAATGATTTACTATCATATTTCTACTATCTCGACACCTTTGGGATACATTTTGCAAGCTACCAAATTTTTCCATATTTGATGTATTTGCTTTGAGTGGTTTCATTTTGAGTTTTCTACCATGACATTGTACTTTTTTGCTTAAGGTATCAATTGAGCTAGCTTCCTTAACTTGCAGAATTGTACCTATATCATCAAAAACATTCTTATTTCTCGAGTCCAAATGGTTTATTTCATTAAAATTTACATGCATGGATACTTCAACTACCAAGAACCTCCTGTGAAAAACTTTATATAGTTTTTAAGGTAAATATTATCCTAAAAAAAATGTTTTCATCAGTCTTTAAATTGAATTTTTCAAGGTTATCTTTAATTTTCAAAATTTTACATTTGTAACCAAATACTTTGAAATAGTTGATTCTAGGCCTTATTCCACAACTTTTAGGGAAACTTTCTAAGTAAGGGATGAATTAGAACTTTCTAACTTTTTGGGTATGCTAAAGTCATTAAGAATGGCTTGAATCATATTTCGCAAGATTCTAATTTTGTGTTCAACCACCATATTCTATTGAGGCATTCTTAGGTTGAAAATTAAGAGAAATCTCTTAAACATTGAAAAATGTTTTTAAGCCTTATTCTTAAATTCACCTCCATGATCACTTCTAATTAAAGTGATGAGACATCTTTTCTCATTTTGCAATTACCTATAGTGTCTTTTAGAGGCTTTCAAGGATTTGTCCTTATGTGCAACAAACAAAACTCATCCAAGCATAGTGTAACATTTACCAGGACAAATGCATAATGCTTATCTTCTGATATAGATGCTCTAGATAGACCAAATAAATTCATATAAAATAATTAGAGAGGTTTTAAAGTGGATAATACTTTTTTACTATGAAAAAAGCTTCTTACTTGTTCACCCATTTGACACACATCGTAAATCTTGTTCTTTCTAATTTTTAGCTTAGACAGTCCTTGTATACAACTGTTAGCCCCTTAAGTCTCTCAACAAAGAAATGTAAGTAATTAGTGATCCCTTATACCAATACTTGACATCAAATTGGCATGAAATGGTCACATCAAGGAAGCAAAAGGTATCTACAATGTGTAAGGACTGCATGTTGTGGAGATTTGAGACATGAGAGGTTAGGTTGTTGGTTGAGGTGGCACCATGTAGCAGCAGCATCGTGACATGTAGGAGCAGCATGACAATGGGTAGGAAAGCATGAGGTGAAGGACTCAGAAGTGGCTCTTTATAGGCCATCAAAACAGGAAATAATGGATGATTATCTCCAAAAAAACGTGGATATGGCAATGGTGACAAATTTGCATATTTTCATAAGTCTTATCCAAGCCAAGTGAGATGGCATGAATTCCTTAAGGGAAGGAGAACATGAGTGGTTACAAAAAGTGGTTGAATAAGTCTATTATGAGATGGTAACCCCTCCTTGAATAGAGAGACATGATCTTAGGAGCTACTGGGGAAGTTATCTCGAAGTGGGGAGCCTCATTATGCATAATGGGAGTCATGCATATCCCTAGGTAGTTAGGGGTGTCAACTACCACACTATAAATATGTGTTTAGAATGGTAGCCAAGGGCCACAACAAAAGGGACACACAATAAGTGTAAGGGAAACACTTGAGAGAGAGAAAGACGTCTTGGCATCTTTTGTACTTTTGTGTGAAAAATAATAAAAGTTGGGAAAACTTCCCTTATAGGCTTATGCTTTCTCTTTTAATTATGTGATTTTGTTTGTAATTGTGTTCTAGCAACTAACAGGTGTGCATTTGGCTAAGACCAAGAAGTGTCTTGGTGTCATCATAAGGTTCAAAATTTTGGTTGAAAATTTTGGTCATGTGACAATGACCATGGTGTTATAATTTGGATAAAAATGTCATGTTATTGTGTGACAAGTGTCTATGTCATATTCAAGTATCTTCATTCACAGAAATAAAACACTTGACATTTTGGTCATTAAAAGAATGAAGATCAAGGATATAAATATTTTCACATTTATTTGTAATAAACAAAGTCTCATTTGTTTTTGAATTGGTAATATGACATATATTGGGTTCAAACAAGACTTTATATTCATTATGACAAAGTTAGCAAATGCTAAGCAAATTAAACTTAAGACATTTAACTAAAGAGACATTGTCCATAGTAAGAGAGTTTCCTTTACTAATCTTCCTAATAACAACTATCTTACCTTTGGCATTGTTACCCAAAATTACTTTTTCTCTAATAATAACTTTAGGAGAAAGGAAAATTTCTCCATTAATAGTTATATTTCTTAAACACCCATTATTTATATACCACCACTTATTTCTTTTCATTCAACCTTTTAAAGATATATGTATAAAAATCATCTAATTTTATGTACCCAAAATTTGGTTTGGTCTTTAGGGGTAAATTTTGGTGACATTTGCACCCTCAGAAACCTAAATTGAATTTCACATTCAAACATATAATTTTTATGAAGACATCTAAACTTAAATTAGTCCTTTAATGGTTTAAAAATAACTCATAAGTTGTTGCATAATTTATCATGGGCTGAATCGAGTCAATTTTGTTTTCTAGCTCATAAAGTGGGCTTTGGACCTCTTTTTTTTTTCTTTTGAGCATGATTTGATGTGTTCCAATCCAAAGAAGAGTACTATAACTTTTATAAAGATGGTAGACCTTAATGCAAACTATATATATTCAAGAATTAACTTATAATTCATTACAGGAATTTTATCATAATTAAGGAAATAAGTTTATTTTATTTCAAGAATCTAGTAGATTTTTTAGGAGTATCCAAGAGTTTTCTTGTATCTGTTGTGTATGTTTCCTATGATATAAAAAAGAAGTTTTTTAGCTATTAAAAAAATATAGAAGAGATGAGATCAAGATAAGGAGAATGGTAAATAGCCTTAGAAGAATTTAATTTTTTTAAGTATATGTAGTTAGGCTTTTCCAACAATTTTATAAAATTCAAAAAATTTGGTATTTTGATAAAATAAATTATTTTCATGTTGTTCTTTTTTCTATTTAAATTATTTATGTTGTTCTTATTAAATTGTTAAATGATTGTTTGTTTCATCGATTTAGTTTTGAATTAATTAAACAATAGTTAAGGATTATGACTAGTATTTATCCTAGTCCTAATTATCAAGTAGCAATTAATAATAAGGGATTATGAACAAGTTTTCTTCTTGTAGTTATAAATAACCCAACAAAAGTTAAGCAACCCAAGTTTGTGAGATTGGTTTTTAACTATTTTCCTAATTCTTAAAGTTACCTAATTCTAAAGGGCTTGCTCTAGAAGTATAATGATTAAAATCTAAGTGAAGCGCTTGTTTTACTTGGTGAATATCTAAAGTATAATTTGGGTAACAAAACTTATTATTATTTAAAATTAATAGTTTTAACAAAATTGAGACATGAATATAAATAATTACAAGCATCAAATATCGTAGTTGTGAATAAATGTGAAACTAAAATTTTGTTGATTTATATTTTTATAAGTTAGTTTATTTATTTAAGTTATTTACTTTAATTAGTATAAATTCAGAATTTGAATTACCCCTTTCATATTATTGTTTTAAAGTTTTGTTTTTCAAACATTGAATTAATAGCACTTTATATAGGATCAACTTTTATTCAAAATGTCTATTATTATATGGTTAAGAATAAAATAATTAATTTTTGTAACTGTGATGATAGCTACCATTGTCCTCCTTATCATTATCATCAATTTCATCAATGGCATAGATGACGGAGTTAAACATAACACCTTTTTTTTTTTCCTCAATGACTTTTTGTCTAAAAGACATCATTTAAAAGTAAAGTATTAAGATCTTTTAACTCCAAAATTGCAATAGACATTAAGTCTCATAATCTTAAGAATGGTATAAGTAACTTTTTAACAAGTTTTGCATTATCAAAAAAATAGACAAATGCTTCATAATATAAGGTAATAATTTTATATAGATAAAACTAATAATCACTCAATTATATTAACATATTAAAATTAATTAACACATGATTTAAAATAAATTAAAAATATGCATTTACAGTATATAATTATTTCAAATTCATTCATATCTATAAAATTTGCCTCTAATTTGTAGAGGATTTCCTTTTCGAAAAGACTTTATCCCCAACTGCTTCAAAAATCCCTTTTGTACAAGCTTGCAAACAAATAGTCTCAAAAATAGCTTAGCTTAATTATGCATGATCTTTATTGGGATACCTTTTACTAAAAAGATGTTAGCTTGTAAGCATAACTTTGACTCCTTAAAATTTTGTTTGATATTCATTAACTATTTTTTCAAATGTATATCATATATTTTTAATTATAGAAAAAAATTAATTTTTGTATTATTTACATTTTATTAAAATAAATTTCATTGTCCTATTAATTATGGTTATAACAATAAATATTCATAATTTTAATTATTTTTATTAACATTATAAAATTAAATGAGTTGTTCTTCAATAATTTGAAGATTTTGATTAATTAAAACATAACATGTTTGAGTTCATTTATAAAAAAAAAAAAGAATAAAATTGAATTAACTTAACTCTACTCACCGCTTCTTATTTTAATTCTAATTTATGTAATAAGTTAAAATTAAATAATAGTCTAATAATAGATGTCACTAATTTTACTATTCACTAATAACATATAATAGAGTTCAAAATGGGACAATGTTCCACTCTTCGGTATTCTAATAACCCTGGCTTTAGATTCCCTTGCAACTAGTTGAAGGGTCGGTAGGATTTAGATTTTATCTGTTTTTAAAATCAATTCAGATTTGCAGCGGCAAAATTTACCAGTCTATGATCTAACTAACAGCCCCGTGACAGCCGCCTACTTTTAAAGTTTCTAATTTTAATTGCTATCTGTTAGCCATCGCTTTCAGTCTGTTAGCAAAGTATTCGATTAATATTGATGACTGTTGATGTAGACTGCTTAACCTTGTTGCAAGTTGCTATATAAACTGTAACAAAATGTAGCACATGAAATGGGCAACCATATGGTTTTACAAAGAATTCAATATTTCATTGTAGTACGTCATTATGTCATTATGTAATAGAGTAACAGACCGGTCTTCACTCACTATCACTTTAATTTTCTCGTTTCCCTATGGACTATGAATTAATGTTTGTTTTGTTGTCGGTACGTTGACACATTATCAATTCTAAAATAAACTTTTGGCAACAACAAAATAGAAAATAGTGACCTTTTTGTTTTTTTTTTCTTTGGGGAAAGCTCTTTCGTGCATAACTAAACAACTTGGACAATCTCAATGACCATGGAAGCAAATAAAGATCCTATTTCGACCGAAAAGATAAAGACCCTATTGGTGATGGCTTTTGGTAATTGGTCAATGGATTAATGGGAGACGTGGAAGTGTCGGCAGACCTAATTGGATAAATTCAATTGAGATATTTTTAAGTCATATACTTTATGCAGCAACAACTATTAGGTACGGAAATATTTTTGGTAGGGATGAGGCATTCAACGTTGTAGTTGGTTTAAATATGAGAGGGTAATCTAGTTAGTAATTTTTTTATTTTTTTATCTTTTTGTATTGGTTTAAGTTTAAATTCCCACATTGCAGTTCAACTTAGTCAAAAATAAAAATTAAGCATTTAAATACAGAGAAATTTTTTTTAAAAATTATTAAGACATAAAAAATATTTACTTAAATTTAATAATATTTAAATAATAAATCATTTTTAAAAAAAATTACATAAAAATAACATCGAATAACTTTGAAACTCAACTCACAAGTATTATTTTAATTAATATATATATATATATATATATATATTTGTGTTTTTTTTGCATCTGACGTTTGACATGTTTGGTTCCCAAATAAAGCTGTCATGACCACACCTAAAAAAGAGTACTCAAAGCCCCCTATTGTCTGTTGCGACAGCGGTTGATTTAGATTCCCTTAGAGCTAGTCGACGGGTCAGTAGGATTCAGATCCTACCCACTTTCAAAATGAATTCAAATTGACAGCCTTCTAAAGCAAAATTTGACGATGTGTGACCTAAGAGACAGGCTCTTGACAGCCTACTTTTGCAATTTCTGCTTTCTTTTGCTACGTTGTTAGCCAAATCTCTCAGTTAATTAACAATTTATTCAAAGAGGATTGATTGGTGATGATGTAGACCGCTTGACTACGTTGATCCACTTATTAATTGCCTCTATCTTCAAACTTGCTAAACGGCGAAAAAGGTAAGACCGTGCATGCAGTATGTCATTTTGTAATAGAATAATAGAACCAGTCACCCCTCACCATCACCATGAATTAATGTTTGTTTTGATATCGGTAGGTCTTTGGTGTGTTTGGCCTATACTTTTCAATGAGAGACATCGAATTTATCAACACGAACATATATTTAGAGAAAAATCCATGTCACATGAAAATGACTAAATCATGAGAAATTTTGATAAAGAAGACGTATTATCAATTCCAAAATAAATTTTTTCCAACAACAAAATACTAACTTTTTTTGGTTATTTATTTATTTTTGTATAAACCCTTTTGTGTATAATTAAACAAGTTAAGACAATCAGAACGACCGTTGAGACAAATAAAAATCCTATTTTGACCCAAAAAATGAAGACCCTATTAGCGATGGTTTTTGGTAATTGGCCAATTAGTTTCAGCCGGCCGGTCGGAGAGATTCAATTGGGATATTTTAAGACTTGTCGGGTTTAACTATTCGTTGTTGTTGTTGTTCTTGATTTTTGATTTTTGATTGTTGTTTAATAATTACTATTAATAGTTATTAAAAAAATTATAAAATGTTTGGTTAGTTTTATATTTGTTGTTGATATTGAATATTAAAATGATTAATTTAGACATTTAGTGTGAATTGGCATATCATATCAATAAAATTATTTTTATTTTTAGAATAAATATTATAAAAATAATATGAATTATTTATTTTTACTTTGGTTTAAATTTTTATAATAGAAATATTAATATTTACAAAATAGTGAAAGAAATATAATATTAGAACTTCAATTTCCAATGGTTTTTTATTTTTGAATGTAAACGATGACCTAAAATATCATAGATACAAATATTTTTAAAATGAATTTATACTAAAATTAAAATTTTTACTGTTTACTTTTTATTAAAATAGATTTTATTGTTCTTTTAATTATTGCTATAACAATAAATATTCATAATTTTAATTATTTTTATTAAATTATATAATTAAATGAGTTCTTTTTCAATAATTAAATTGTTTAAAATAGTTTTGCTTGTTTGAAATCTTTTTTTTTTCCTCTCTCTCTCTAATAGCCTTTTTGTGCATAATTAAACAATTTAGACAATCTGAATGATCATAGAGACAAAAAAAAAAAAAAAAAAATCCTATTTCGACCCAAAAATAAAGATGATTTTGGTAACTGGCAAATGGGACAAGTAAAAGTTTTGGGTGGCCTGGTGGATTAACTCAATTGAAATAATTTAAGCCCCCAGTTAACTGTTATATGTTGCTGTTAGTATTTGTTGGTACGACCAAAATTTAACTAAATATTTAGTAACAAAGTAATGAGTTAAATATTGTCTCTCAATGATTGCCCGTTAAGTATCAAAATTTTTACAATTTTATTATTATTTAAATTAAAAAAAAGTTGAATTAAATTTAAAGAATTTGACGTTAGTCAAAATCAATACTATCAAAAATTAATCTATTAGTTATAAACTAAAAATTAACCAACTTAAATTAAGATTAAGGTATTTTTACTTCACTAATTTAACTCCAATTCATTCTCACAGCAATCCAATATTTAATTATTCATATTATGACAAAAAAATTATTTTTTTTATATTCTTTCTTAAAACTCTACAACTATACTAACTAATTCTGGTTATTTTTATTTTTTTTATATAAATAATAAACTTTAATTAATTTATTAAATTTTATGATCATTTAGTTAAATTTACACAAGTCAAATTATAATTTTCGCACAAAATTATATTCTTATGAAATTTATTGTTTGAATCTAACTGTAAAAGTTTTCTTCCACTATTCTCTCCAAATCACATATCGCACAGATAATGATAAGCATTTCAAATCAAATCACATTATTATTCAATTTTTAATAAAATTATTGTTTAAGAATATTATAATATTATTATTTAATTTTTTTAAAAAAAATTTATTATTTAATATGATTAAATTTTATTATATTAATTTTAAATAATAATAATAATTTTATAATTTTATCGTAATATTATAATAAGAATAGTATCTGACATCTGGAGCTTGGCCCTCGGGACACCAAGGACTGCACATGGCTAGTCAACTGAAAATGTTAGGCCATCAATCACACACAAAAGGGTAAAGACAAAAGGGGAAACCAGCAAACACGTCAAGCTAGTGGATAACTGATCCACGTGATTTGCCCCCAGCTGTCGGAGGCATTTGGAATCCGCATGTGCCGTGGCTTGGCGAGGAGCAACACCATGATACAAAGCCACAAACGATGATGTAGGAAACACGGTCTCGGGAACCCTGCAGATACTGTGTCACATAAAAATCAACCAATCCTGAATTACTACAAGAAAAATCACGTTTAAAAAAATAAATGAACAATTATGAATAATTACACAAAAAAAAAATCAGCAAGTAAAATAACAATAAAAGGTGTATAATGCATTGCTCGGGAGAATTAAGAGGTGTGTTTGATATTGAGTTGGACAGTTGTCTAAAAGCTTTCATGCTATAACTTTTTTTTTCTATATTGTATAAGATATTAATTTTAAAAAATATTTTGAGAGAGTGAACTAATTCAATAGAAAATATAATTTTATAATATATGTAACATAAAAAAAATAAAAATAATTATTATAAATAAAAATATGAAGTAGTATGCAGATAAATTAATATAATTATAATAATATTAGTATTGATTAAAAAAATAAATTTAATTTGTAAGATTTTTAACAAATTTGTGTAAAAATAATATTAAAATGTATAATGATAAAAGTCTTGCTAGTTAGAACTCTTTTTCATACATTCTTTATTCCCAAGAGTATAATTTTAAAAATTTTAAATTTACTCTTAAATTTTCTAATAAAAAAAAGACTAAATGTAATAATAAAGTAATTTTTGATCATAATCGTATGACTTTATTACAATATATTCATACAAAATTATTTGTTAAATTCTTAATTTCTTAAATTTACAGTTTTAAAATACTAATAATTGTTTTAACCTTTTACTTGTTCTTAACCTCTTTTTTTTTGATAAACTCTTATAAAACAACTCTATCAATTGTCCGCTGTTGTTTAAATTTTCTTTTATTACAAATAAAATTATATATTTTTAAATATAGACTAAAATTAAATATTTTATTAAAATAGATTTTATTGTCCTTTTCATTATTGATATAAAATAAATATTTATAATTTTAATTACTTTTATTAATATTATAAAATTAAATAAATTATTCTTCAACAATTCAAAAGTTCTGCTCAATAAAAACTTTGTTGGTTTCAGTTAATTTATTAGGAAAGTTAATTGAATAAAATTAAATTAATTTAAGTCACCAACAACATATAATAAAGTTTAAAACAAAACAATGCTTCACTTATCGTTGTTCGGTGAGAAATGGTTAGTGAAAAATACGAAGTCTTTCGTTCCACCATTCACAAAACAAAAAATAAAAAATAAAAATACTTCTTAAAGCCAGCAAATAACAGTGCCATGAATAATCATGAACCAATATAGCCAACTGAACAACCCAAACGAGTAGCCCTCAGCTTTCTGGTTTCCCTCTGGACTATGAATTAATATTTGTTTTGATATCGGTAGGTCATAGGTGGGATGCTCTGTACTTTCGATGAGAGACATTGAATCTATCGACCCAACAAATACTTAGGGAAAGATTCGTGTCACACCGACAAGAACAAATTTTGAAAATTTTCAACAGATGAAGACGTATTGTTAATTCTAAAATAAATTTTTGATAACGAAAAAAAACCGACTTTTGTTTCGTTTTGGTTTCTTTGTTTGTTTGTTTGTTTGTTTTTTTTTAATAACAACAACTTAAACGATTTGAATGATCATGGGGACACAAAAAAAAGATCCTATTTCAACCCAAATGGCAGACGTAAAAGTTTCAGGGGGCCCAGTGGTTAAATTCAATTGAGATAAGCCCCTGTGTTAACTGTTCTACATTGCTGTTGATATTTGCTGTTACTGATTATTGGTACTTGATTGTCAAAATTTAACTAAAGATTTAGTAATAAAGTAACAAGTTAAGTATTGTCTTTCAAGAATTGTTTGTTAAGCATCAAAATTTTTATAATTTTATTATTATTTAAATTAAATAAAAGTTAAATTAAATTTAAAAATTTAACTTTAATCAAAATCAATACAATCAAGAATTAACTAAATTAAATTAAATCTAAGATACTTTTATTTCACTTATACCAATCTAATCCAAATTCATTCCAATAGCAATCCAATATTTAATTATTCATATTATGAAAGAATTTTTTTTTTCTTTCCCAAAACCTATCAAATATACCAACTAATTTTGATTATTTTCATTTTTCAATAAAAATAATAAACCTTGATTGATTCATTAAGTTTTATGATTGTTTAATCAAATCTAGGCAAGTCAAATTATAACTTCTACCCAAATTGTATTTTTATGGAGTTTATTATTTGAATCCAACTATGAAATTTTCCTTCCTTTATCCTTTGCAAATCACAAATCATACAAATAGTAATAAGTATTCTAAATCGAGTTACATTATGATTGAAACCTTAATAAGATAATTGTTGAGAAATATTTTAATATTATTATTTGAAAGCTTCTAACATTCTATCATTTGACCCAATTAAAATTTATTATATTAATTTTTATACATATCATAATGTCATAGTAAGATAAACTATTTAGTATGAGTTATGGTAATTATTTCTTATTTATTTAAAACACTTTTTTTCATATATTATAATATTTATAATCTATTATACAAGATTTATAAGATATATATGATTTTATAATCATTTACAATAATGCTTCATAAAGATTTTGCTATTAATTTTAAAATAGTAGTGTGTGCATGATCATAAGATAATAAGAAGTATATAATGAATATTAAAAACACATAAGTGAGATTAAAATATCATTACATCATGTATTATTAATTACCATTAATACAACCAAGATTCTACATAATGTTAATTATGAATTTTCATATTGATATATAATCATAAGATCAATTAATACTTTATAAATAATATTTGTTTTTAGATCTTCTCCTTAATGAAAAAAATACTTCAATTCTCATTAATTTTAATAGTTTTAAGTATTTGTTGTTATTAGAGAAGAATACAATTTTGAAATTATCACATAAGTAAAAAGGCATATATCAGCAAGTGCCAACTTCTTAAAGAGATAATACCTATCATGATCTTTTGCATAATTTATGATGGGACTACTAAAGAACTTGTCTTCTTTACTAGCTAGAATAAGGTCCTCACCATCTTTAAAATGATGTTTCCATCATTATTAACTTTTGCTTTAAAAACAACTTTCAATTTTTTAATTACAAAAAATTTATTCATAATCCATTCTTTGTTAAAATTCACTTCACCATCAAAGAGAGAAACATTAGTAATAACCTTTTTTTGTCAACACAACATTAGTCTCATTAATGTATGACACAATTATTTCATTAAATTATCCATTCTTTAGTAATGGCGACAATGGCTTCTTTAGTTGGGTTCTCTCTTTTTTAGAGGATTTATTCTTGAAAACATGTCTTTTCCTCTTCATATTGCCTTATGAAGGAGAAAGTTGATGAAATTGAAAGTTGTGTGTTGTGATTTATTGGAAAATTAATGAAAATTTGGTTGAATTAGGAAGATTTTGAGAATTGTTAAAAGATTTTAAAGGATTTGGGGATTGATGCCAGTGGCTAGGTTTTTGGAAAATAAGGGTTTTGATTGTTTGAAAAAATAAAGAAAAGATATGGTGAACTAGGTTGAAAAGGCAAGATTATGTTACAAGATAATTGTTGATTAATTAAGCTAAAAAAAAAGGTAGCACTAACTAACCTATGCAAAGAATTGTACTAACTAACCTATGCAAAGAATTGTACTAACTAACCTATGCAAAGAATTGTACTAACTAACTAGTACAAAATATTTTGGTTAACTAACCTTAAAAATAAGCTAAGTGCTTCCTTTGGATTAAATGTTTTTGAAAAATAATTTCACATAAAAAACAATCAAAAGTAATCAAAGCATGGCTCAAATGTTAAGCAATTGAGAAAATAATCCTAAGAATAAGTAAAATGCAAACATGAAAGCATAGGATCCATCTACCATGCCTAAATACTATCTAATGCTCAACAACCCATCCTTATTGAAAGGCTTTGTAAATAAGTCAATAATCATTTATCTCTACAAACTCAAGAATCACATCCCTTTTAAGCATATGATCTTTAATGAAATGATATTTTAGATTTATATACTTAGTTTTAGAATGATAAATAAGGTTTTTTGTGAGATTAATGGCACTGCTAGTATCATAAAATATTGACATTTTAGAAAGTGTAACTTGAAGTATTCAAGGTTTTGTTTGACCTAAAGAAGTTATGAATAACTACTCATTGCAAGGCAATCAACCTCAGCCATGGAAGGTGCTATGGAACTCTGCTTCCTACTAAACCATGGAACAAATGCATCTTTTAGGAATTGGCAAGCATTGATAATGCTTTTTTTTTTTATCAAACCTATCACCAACCCAATTTAAGTACAAATAACCTATTAGGATAAAAGACTTATCCTTAAGGTATCATAAGTCTAAACTAATAGGCCCTTTAATATAACGTAGTACCCTTTTTAATGTATAAAAATGAAACTTTATAAGTAATGATTGAAACATGTACAAAGATAAACATCATACATATTAATAAAAATCTCATTTAAGATTCGCTTAATTTGTAAACTAAGAAAGAAACTAAGTTCTCTTATCATGCTCATTTAAAATTCCTTTTATATTAAAGTTTCAAATTTGGCACCATAAATAATATTATCAACATAAATTTGCACAATTAAAAAGTTGTTACCTTTCATCATTGTGATTAAAGTGGTGTCTACCTTTCCTTTTGTGAAGCCTTTTACAATTAAGAATGAACTTTATTGATCATACCGAGCTTAAAGAGTTTGTTTTAATTTGTGTAAGGCTTAAGAGAACTTAAAAACATGATCAATGGATTTAGTATTCTCAAAACCTGAAGGTTGCTTAACATATACTTTTTTCTATCAAGAAAAGTATTAAGAAAAGCACTCTTTATATACATTTGATATAAAGTAAAAGTCATGAAAGATGTTTATATAAGAAAGATGTGAATGACCTCTATCATAGCCATGGGCGTAAAGTTCACATCATAATCTATCTTTTTTTTTTCCAGTTATATCACTTGGCAATAAGTTTAGCCTTATTTCTCACTAATTCCCCACTTTTATCTAACTTATTTCAAAACACACACTTGGTCTCAATGATAAGATGGCCTATGAGTTTAAGAGTTAAGGTCCACACTTGGTTCCTTTCAAATTGGTTCAACTTATACTTCATGGCATACACATAATGCTCATCAATCAATGCTTATTCTATATGCTTACCCTCTATTTGAGATATAAGTGCAATGCTAGTGTTGGTATTCCTAAATGATGATCTTGTCCTAAGGGGATTAAATGCATTACCGATAATTTGATTTTATAATGATTTACTATCATATTTATACTCTATTGGCACCTTTGGGATCATATTTTGTAAGTTGAAATTTTCTAGATTTGATGTATTTGCTTTAAGTGGTTCCATTTTGATGTTTTTACCATGATGTTGTGCCTTTTTGCATAAGGTATCAGGTTGAGCTAACATCCTTAACTTGTTGAATTGTACCTATATCATAAAAATCATTCTCCTTTCTCTAGTTAAATTGTTTGTTTCATTAAAATTTTCATGCATGGACACTTCAATTACGAAGGGCCTCTTATTAAAAAACTCTACACACTTTCTAGTTAAAGATTATCCCAAATAAATGCCTTCATTAGTCTTTAAATTGAATTTTCCAAGGTTATCTTTAATTTTCAAAATGAAACATTTGCAAACAAATACTTTGAAATAGTTTATTCTAGACCTTTTTTCATTCCATAACTTACAGGCAAACTTTTTTAATAAGGGATGATTTAAAACTTAATTAGATATATAACATGTCATACGAATAATTTTAAACCAAAAATATTTAGGTAAGCTAAATTCATTAAGAATGGCTCAAGCCCTTTTTTTTCAAGATTCTAATTTTGCATTTAACCACCATATTCTATTTAAGCATTCTTAGGCTAAAAAATTATGAAAA
Source organism: Kandelia obovata (assembly GCA_021464305.1). NCBI lineage: Eukaryota > Viridiplantae > Streptophyta > Magnoliopsida > Malpighiales > Rhizophoraceae > Kandelia > Kandelia obovata. The sequence goes on from CM038488.1 coordinate 3,006,459, forward strand.
ATTCCTTAAGCATCAAATTTTTTTTAAAGCGCTCATTCTTAAATTCATCTCCATGATCACTTCTAATTAAAGTGATAAGGCATCCTTTCTCATTTTGCAATTGCCTATAATGTCCTTTAAAAGCTTTCAAGGTTTAATTCTTGTGTGCAACAAACAAAATCCATGCAAGTATAGTGTAATCATTTACCATAATAAATGCATAATTTTTATCATTTAATGTAAACACTCTAGATATACCAAATAAATTCATATAAAATAATTAAAGAGGTTTTAAAGTGGATAATACCTTCTTACTATGAAAAAGGCATTTTACTTGTTTACCCATTTGAGACACTTCATAAATCTTGTTCTTTCTAAATTTTAGTTTAAATAGTCCTTGCATACAACCATGGTGTTATACCTTGGATAAAAGTCTCATGCTACGGTGTCATAAGTGCCTATGTCATATTCAAGTATCTTTATTCACAAAAATAAAACACTTGACATTTTGGTTATCAAAAGAATGAAGATCAAAGATATAAACATTTTCACATTTATTTGTAATAAAAAAAGTCTTATTTGTTTTTGAATTGGTAATATGGCATACATTAGGTACAAACAAGACTTTATAGTCATTATTGCAAAGTTGGCTAATGCTAAGCAAATTAAACTTAAGACATTTAACTAAAGAGATAATATCAATAGTAAGAGAGTTCCCTTTACTAATCTTCCTAATAAAAATTATCTTAAGTTTGACATTGTTATCCAAAATCACTTTTTCTCCATCAATAACTTTAGGTGAAAGGAAATTTTCTACATGACTAGTCATGTCTTAAACATCCATTATCTATATATCAACTCTTATTTCTTTTCATTTAACCTTTTAAAGATATATGTATAAAAATAATCTAATTTTAGGTACCCAAAATTTCTTTGGTCTTTAGGGGTCAATTTTGGTGACATTTACACCACCATAAGAATATCTCATGGTGTTTACACTTTTTTTAATATTACATGGATAAATCATATGGTTAAAATCTTCAAAATAATGATAAATAAATTAATACTTGTTATGAGAAAATGATAAATTAATACTTGTTATGAGAAAATGAAGTCCATAAGATACTCTAACAAGGTCATGTATGTGAGGTTATAAAGGCATGAGAAGGCTTTTTGGTCGAATCATCATAAGCATGGACTCTTTGTTGCCATGAAGTATGACCATGTAGAAATGATGATTTCTATGAGATGCTTTATGTTACTGTGATATATGAGTTTATACAAAAGATGATTTTTTGGCTAAAACACCACAATATGATGTAAACACTAGTGTTTGTGTGTGAGTAGCCATAATTTGGGTTTCATGTGAATAACATATATGGTTAAAACCTAATTTGCTTTCATCATCGAGTGGCCTTCAAGTACCCAACAATGAATTAAGCTTTTCTTTCTCTTTCATAAACTTTGTGAAGGAATTTTGGAGACTTAAAATTTTCTTAAATTGAAAGTTCTCTTCTGTAAGCTTGTTTATTTCTTGCACTTTGATTATTACTTCATTATATGCTCTTTTGCAATTCTTCACTTTTTAAAATGAGTGTTTCATTTTTTTTCTAAGGTATCAACTTTTTTCCCCAACACCTTCATGTTAGCATTAAGATCCTTGCTTTTAACGACCATTTTGTGCAACTCCCTATTCATATGCTCAAAAGTATCATAAAGTTCATCAGTTAAAGAAACATCACAAGAATCATACTTAAAGTTCACCTTATTTTCTTAGGCCATGAAGTACATGGTTGTTATCTTATTATCCAATGATTTGTTGTTTGAATCATTAGAATCATCCTAAGTGGTCTTATATGAATTTTTGGTAGGCCTTTCAGCTTTCTTCTTGTTTGGGCAATTCATAATGATGTGCCCAAGTTTGTTTCATTCATAAGAAACTATCTCCTTCTTTTGTTGTTTATCAATTTTGGTGGAATGTTTGAATGACTTTCAACTAAATTGCTTTCTTTTCTTTATGAGATTTGTGAATTTTTTAGTAAACATCACTAGCTTTTTCTTATCTAGCTTATTGAATAAGATGTTGTCTAATGATTGAGAATTTATTTATTATTTTTAATAATTTTTATACTTATTTAAACTGACTAAAATATGTTTTATGACTTGGAAAAGTTTGAGAATTTGTGCTTTTGGTAAGTAAAATTATAACTTTACTCTTTTGACCTTTGTCACATTTTTCAAGTTTTTCTTTAATTTAAAGTTTCATATTGGAAAAGTGGCTTTTTAGTAAAATTATAATTGACATCTTAAATTTTTCATATTAAGGTCATAAACTTGACTCTGAATTTGTTTAAATCTTAAGATATTACTTAAAAAATAGAACAGAAAATGAAAGTCTAAATTCTAATTAAAGTATGATGCATTCGTGAGCACTAAATATTTAAACAGGTATAACTTAAAACTTAAGACATCCAAATTGGATAATTAAAAAATGTAAATTAAATTTCTTATTCAGGCATATAATTCTTATGAAGACACCCAAGTTCAAATCAGTTCTTTAATGGTCTAAAAGTAACTAATAAGTTGTCACATAATTGTTCATGGACTAAATTGAGTCAATATTGTTTTTTAGCTCATAAATTGGGCTTTGGGCTTTTTTTTTTTGTTTTTTGTTTTTGTTTTTGAGCAAGATTTGATGCACTGCAAATTTAAAAAAGAAAAATACAACTTTGATAAAAACAATAGACCTTAATGCAGACTATATCTATTCAAGAATTAACTTAAAATTCATTATATAAATTCTATCACAATTAATGAAATAAGTTGTAACTTTAAGAATTTAGTTGATTTTTTAGGAGTGTCCTAGAGTTTTCTTGTATTTGTTACATAAGTTTTCTAATATATAAATAAAAAAATTTTTAGCTACTTAAAAAAATATAGAAGAGAGGAGATCAACATAAGGAGAATGGTAGATAATCTCAAAAGAATTTAATTTTTTTAAATATATGTAGCTAGGATTTTTCAACAATTTTAGAAAATTTCAAAATGTTTGATATTTTGATAAAATAGATTATTTTGATGTTGTTTTCTTTTCTATTAAAATTTTTTATGTTGTTTAAATTAAATTGTTAAATGATTATTTATTTAATTGATTCAATTAGATTTACTAAATTAATTAAATAATGATCGATTATTAGAGTCAGAGATCATAACCCATATTTATCCTAATCCTAATGATCGGGTAGTAATTAAAAATAAGAGATTATGAACAAGTTTTTCTTCTTATTGTTATAAATAATCCAACAAAAGTTAAATAATCTGAATTTGTGTGATTGTTGCATAAATTCAATTATTTTCCTAATTTTTAAAGTTACCAATATTTGATACATTGTAAATTTAAAAAAGAAAAATACAACTTTGATAAAGACGATAAACCTTAATGTGGACTACATCTATTCAAGAATTAACTTAGAATTCATTATAAGAATTCTATCACAATTAAGGAAATAAGTTTATTATAAATTTAATAATTTAGTTGATTTTTTAGGATTGTTTGAGAATTTTCTTGTATTTGTTGCATAAGTTTTCTAGGATATAAATAAAGACATTTTTAGCTACAAAAAAAATATATATAGAAGGGAGGAGATCAATATAAGGAGAATGGTATATAACCTCAAAAGAATTTAATTTTTTTAAGTATATGTAGTTAGGATTTTTGAACAATTTTAGAAAATTTCAAAACACTTAATATTTTGATAAAATAGATTATTTTGATGTTGTTTTTTTTTCTATTAAAATTGTTTATGTTGTTCTAGTTAAATTGTTAAATGATTATTTATTTAATTGATTTAGTTAGATTTACTAAATTAATTAAAATGATCAATTACTAGAGTTAGAGATAATGACCGATATTTATCTTAGTCCTAATGATCGAGTAGCTATTAAAAATAAGAGATTATGAACAAGTTTTTCTTCTTGTTGTAATAAATAATCCAACAGAAGTTAAACAATCTAAGTTTGTGTGATTGTTGCATAAATTCAATTATTTTCCTAATTTTTAAAGTTACCAATATATAATTCTAAAGAGCTTTTTTCTAAAAGTATAATGATTAGAATTTAAATGGAGTGCTTGCTCCATTTGGTAAATATTTAAGGAAGAATTTGGATAACAAATCTTATTATTTTATAAAATTAATTGTTTTAATAAAATTGAGACAATAATATGAATAATCAAAAGTATCAAATATTATAGTTTGCAAATAAAGCTAAAAATAAAATTTTGTTGAGTTATATTTTTATAAGTTAGTTTGTTTACCTAAGTTGTCTAATTTAATTAGTAGAAAGTCAAAATTTGAATTACCCTTTTCATATAAGTGTCTTTAGGTTTTGTTTATCTAATATTGAATTGATAGCATTCCATGTAGGATTAATCCTTATTTACACTATTTAAAGTTGTATGATTAAGAATAAAATAATTAATTTTTATAATTGTGACGATAGCTAACATTGTTCTCCTCATCATTATCATCAATTTCATTGATAGTAAAGGTAAGGGACTTAAATGTCACACCTTTCTTTTTTCTCATTGACTTTATGTCTGAAAGTCATCCTATACACGAGTAATGAACCCACCAGCTCGTTTAAAGGTAAAGTATTAAGATCTTTTGAATCCAAAATCACAATAGCCATTGAGTCCTATGATTTTAGGAATAGTATAAGTAGTTTTTTAACAATTTTTGTATTGTCAATTTTGTTTCAATATTTTTAAGACTATAAATAATGTTAATGATCTTGTATACATTTCAACAATAGTTTCATCACACTTATCTTAAACATTTCATAGTTATGCATAGGAACATTAATCCTAGTGTATTTAACTTAGATGGTTTCTTTAACAAGTTATGTTTTAAGAGAGTCACAATCTTTTGTAATTGAAATACCTAACTCACAGTTGTACCACCTAAAGTGTATACATAACTTGTTATGCTTCTTTTATTGCCAATGTCTCCACCAAGATCTATATTCACAAAGCCTTGCAAGTTCATACTATTCTTTTTAAAACATAATGCTACATCTATACTACCTTTTATATAATGAAAAATCCACTTGGTAACCTCCCAATGTTGTTTATTAGGATTAGTCATGTACCTACTTACAACTCTCATTGCACGTGCTATATTAGGTCTAGTATAACCCATAAAATACATAAAACTCCTAACTACTGAGGTACTCCAAAAGTCACTCCTATCTAAACTTTGGGTTGATAAGTTGCTTTTAATCATTGAATATGAAGGCCTTCCTCACATTTGTTTTGAGTATGGGAAAGCAAACCATTTGAAGGATGCATGTCCTAGTTTAGTTTAACCTATTAATTAGCATTATGGTCCAATGAAAGGGCTTAATAAGGGGATGTGATTGTTGGTCCACATACAAATAAATTTGGCCCTTGGATGGATGCTCAAAAGTGAGGTAAAAGACTAGTGCAAAAGGGACTAATGGGAAAGAGGATTAATAAGAAAGTTTCTCTAAACTAAAATTCAAATACCCATTGATCATGCTTAGAAATTTTAAACATTAATGAAGGCAATAATAACATGATTAACTATAGGAATTTTGGAGGTATCCATGCCAGGGAGGATAATCAGATCATTATAGTAAAAGTGGGGTCTAATAATGGTAATCTTCAAAGACCAATATATAAGAAACAATTAGATTCTTTAGCAATAATTTAGTGACTAAAAACCTAGAAGTATCAAAATCTATTGGATGTCTATCTAGAATTTAACAAGCTAATGAAGGAAAATCCCTCCAACTAAGCAATGCTTATGTTTTGTCACTAAGGAAAATTGATGATCAACATCTAATAGACTGTAAACCTAATATATAAAATTAGAACAAGCAAGAAACTCTTGACATGTATTTGACCTTTTCATTTGTTTTTGGTAACTATTCCTTTGAAAGCGTAATGTGATTCACCAAAGAAGTATTAACTGACTTTGCTTCCTATATTTTAAATCAATTTAACAACTTTTTAATATAAGTAGCCTGTGATAATTTCAAAGTACTAGCCTTATTGTCCCTCACAATTCTTACCTTAAGAATTGGCTTCACAACTTCAATATCTTTTATTGTGAATTCCTTTGACAATTCTTGCTTCAAGTTATTAATTTTTTAAATGCTAGAACTTGAAATAAGCATATCATTTACATATAAGAGTAAAATAGCAAAGCCAATGCCAATTTGTTTTTTAAAATAACAATAATGATCCATGTCACATCTCCTAAAATTACGATTAGACATAAAGGCATCAAAATTCTTGTACCATTGCATGAGAGCCTATTTCAAGCTACACAAACTTTTATTGAGCTTACAGAAAAGATTTTCTTGTCTGGGAATTGAAAAACCTTTTGGTTGCATCATGTAAATATCTTCCTCTAAATCACCATGAAGGAAAGTTATTTTTACATCAAACTATTCTAAATACAAATTTTCAGACGTAACAATACTCAATACTAACTGAATTATTGATACTTTCACCACTAAAGACATAATTTCAGTGAAGGCAATGCCTTTTTTTTGTTAGAAATCCCTTCATAACCAACCTTGTCTTATATTTCTTACATCCATCATATTCTTCTTTGACTCGGTAAACTTACTTGCTTTTCAATGTCTTTTCTTTTCTGGTAATTGAGTTAGCTTTTATGTATGATTTTTCTATAATGATTCATAGCTAACTTCCAATTGGAAAAATCTTTAACTTGTATTGCTTCATTAAAGCATTTTGGCTCACTTCTGTCAATTAATAGTAAATAATACAAGGAAGGAGAGAATCTTTGTGGAGGTTTCAATATTCTACTAGATTTTGTCACCTGTCACTGGTGTAGAAAACCATAACTGCACTGGGATACTGTTGGAGTTTTTGACACTCCATTACTCACATCATCCTTTAAAATTTCCTCCAACTCAGCATGTTTCCCTTTTATGGCATACTTCTCTGTATTATCAAATTCTACAATATGTTTGCTTTTATATACAGTATTGTCATTAAATATGAAATTTTTGCTTCTAATGATTTTTTCTATTTTAATCATCCCAAAGATGATATCCAAATTCATCACTTTCATATTTAATAAAAAAACACTTGCAGGATTTATAATCTAATTTATCCTTCTTATCAAAATTCAGATGCATATAAAAGACATAACCAAAGACTTTCAAGTATGATAGATTCACCTCTTTACTTGTCCAAGTCTCTTTTGGTAGTTCTTCATCCAAGGGAATAAATGGTCCTTGGTTAATCAAATTGGTTGTAGTATTGACAGCATTATGTCACAGAGTTAGACTTTGATCATGCTAACTCGCACGACACTTAGTCACCTTATGCATAGAGATGAACTAAGTAAGTCTTGAAGAGTTTCAAAGAACTCAAGAGAGAGAGCAAGTGAGAGGCTCAGAAATGAAAGAAAGATAGTAGGCATAAGTGTATAGCAATGTGAAGAACTTTGCTATTGAGAGGTGTGTTTACAAATAGGAGGAATGAGGGTATTTATAGTTACTTCCCCTCATCAATGTATGGCTACAATTGCTTATTCTAGAGAATTCTATGGAATAATATCTAGATATTTACAATGGAGCATTCTAGATAGGGATACCTAAGCATTCTTCTAGAATTCTCCTTGCCTTGGTTGGGGCACCAATTGGGTTAGCATTGGGCTAGCATGCAACAAGCGGGTTGGCAGCATACTTGGGCAGCCTGTGACACCCTCCCCCACTCATTCTCGCGACGTCCCCATCATGCCTTCATCCTTGTATTGTTGGATGAAATTTGCAAACCGCCAAAGTAGGTCCTCTCGTTCCCAACTAACCTCTTCGTCCGACAAATCTTTCTATTTCACCAAGTATTTAGTGTAATTAAGAACTCCCTTTCTTCGGATCACTCTATCAACAAGGATACATTACACATATTCTCTTCAGTTGGTATTTGGTGTATGCTCGGACTCATTTAGACTAGGATCCTCATCATCCCCATGAAAAGGCTTTAAAAGACTTACATGGAAGACATTATGGATCCTGAGTTTTGACGGGAGTTGGACTTGATAGGCAGTCTTTCCTACACGTTTGATAATAGGAAATGCCCCTTTGTACCTCCTTACCAAGCCCTTGTGCACTTTGCATAAAGACTTGAATTGGTTGGGCAACAACTTTACCAGTACCAAGTCTCCCTCCATATACTCTCTTGGGTGTCGCTTTCTGTCAGCACATTTTTTCATTCGCTTGGTCGCTTTGTCAAGGCAAGCCCCAGTGATGTCTGCTTCCTCATGCCATTCCTTTGCAAACTTATATGTAGAAAGATTATTTCTTGTATAAAAAAAAGTGATTATATTGGGAGTTAGGAGTTATTGTCCCATGACAACCTCGAAAGAGTTTTTGCTGGTTGCCTTACTCCTTTGCAGATTGTAAGAGAATTGGGCAAGGTCGAGTAACTTCGCCTAATCTCGTTGATGGGTACTAACGTAGTGTGTTAGATATTGCTCCAGCAAGGCATTCACTCGCTCTGTTTGCCCATCACTCTGTGGATGAAAGCTTGTAGAGAATTTCAAATCAGTTCCAAGTAATTTGAATAGCTCGCTCCAGAACTTACTCGTAAAGCGAGGGTCCCTATCGCTAATTATGCTTTTGGGAATGCCCCATAACTTCACCATATTCTTGAAGAACAATCAAGTGGCTTCATCCACCTTGCAGTTAGCAGAGGTTGGAATAAAGGTACCATACTTGTTGAACCAATCAACAACCACCATAATGCTTCCAAACCCATAAGACTTAGGTAAGGCAACAATGAAGTTCATTGAGACACTTTCTCAAGGCCTTTCAGCAATGGGTAGTGACTCTAATAGACTAGATGGGTGTTGTTGTTCTACCTTATCTTGTTGGCAAACAAGGCAAGTTCGAACATAAGTCTCGACATCTGCATGCATTTACGAACAATAGTAATGTTGTTGGACAAGTGTAAGGGTTCGTGTCATACCTGGGTGACTAGCTTATAAGGAATTATGGCATTTATTGAGGATTTCCTTCCGCAATTTTCTCCACTTTGGCACAAAGACTCGGTTACCTATGGTTGTCAGGACTTCTTCGTCCAATCAGAATCAGTGAGTCTTCCCCTTACTAGCTAACTTTAGCAAGCTCTTTGCCAATATGTCCTGCATTATGTCTCCAAACGCGTAAGCAGTGGATGATGACAATCATCTCCTTGTCTTGGATGGTATACCATCTCTCTGTGTTGTTTAGCTTGTGACTTTCGTAGGCAATGGGGTGCCCATCTTGCATCAAGACTCCCTCAATGACAAAGTCAGATGCATCAGTGTGGACTTCGAAAGGTTTTTCGTAGTCCGGTAGTACCACAACAAGTTCCTAGGAGATTGCTTGCTTTAATCCCTCAAATGAAGCTTGACATTTTGTCGATCAATACCATGTGGTGTGGAGAAAAATGAAGAAAGTTAGACTATGTGCCTACTATGAAGCAAGTTACAGATATATTCACTAAACCCCTACCAAGAGAGATGTTCTAGAAGTTCAAGTTGACCTTATGTGTTCAACCTCCTCTCAGAGGCTAAGGTATACCTTCAACCCCTCTTCCTTTCTTCTTTTATTATTTTTTGGATTTGTTGTCAATAGGGGAGATATTTGCATAAATCCAAAGAAGGTATGTACTAATCAGGGGGAGTACTTGATAAATCCAAAAGGGAGTTAATTGTCAAGGGGGAGAAGCAAGGAAAAAAAAAAAAGAATTTGTTTCCAATTGGAATCATGTCCATATACAAAAAGGGAGATGTATGTATTAAAGGGAGCTGTGAATGTCAAAAACTACTGCTTGTGTTAGATTGTTAAGCCTATATTTGATAGCTAATGTTAGATTTTTAATTAACAACACTTCATATATTTGTCCTTATTGATTTAATGTTATAAGTACCTTTGAGATGTGCTTACTACATTTACAAAGTGTATTGGCAGCTATTTTATTTAAGGTTAAAGAAGATGACATTGGTTGAATGCGACGAAAATGAGGAGAGAAAGTAAGGTCAAAATAAGGATGTTGTCAACCCCACAGTATAGAAAGTAGAGACCAACAATGCAGAAGGCAAAGGCTGACAGTGTAGGAAAGAGAGATTGACAGTGCAAAAGGGAGAGACTTGTAGTGCATAAAGCTTGTGACTGGCAATGAAGAAGGATAAAATAATAGGAAAAAAAGAGAAGATTAGTTTTCATCCATAACAACCTTTGCACATAGAGAGATCTTACTTAAAGGATTTTTTGTCATAATCTTTTTTTATAATTCTTGAAAAAAGGGTGGGAAACCCTTAGGGTGATCAGGAGATCATTGTAAGTGGTTAAAGAGTGATCCTTCAACAACAGTTAAGGAGAGATCCTTCCACAACATCAATTATATCCTTTGATTGCAAGAGTAGATTGTATGATCTAGGAGTAATTTTATCACATCATGGATGTAACTCATACATTATGGGTGAATTACGTAAAAATTCTATGTGTTCTCGGGTGCTTATGCTTGCTTGATATTCATGCAGTCAATCTCGCATAAATAAGTAAGATAAAATTGTATTATAGACTTTAATCAGTCACAGAGATTTAATCTACACTAATTCACCCCTTCCTCCTTTTAGTGTAAGACCCAAAAAGGTCCTTATCAAGAACTTATCATGGTGCTATCTAACTACAAAAAGTCATTTGAAGTTCATATGGATACATCTAAATTTTCCATTGGATGAGTTTTTTTACAAGATAAGCACCTTATTGCCTATAAAAACCTTAAGTTAAATAACACGGAGAGGCATTACAACATCAAAGACAAGGAGATGACTGTCATAATCCATTGTTTATGCATATGGAGACACTACTTGCTTGGCAACAAGTTTGTAATCATGACGAACAATGTGGCTACAAGTTACTTCCAAATATAAAAGAAGTTCAGTTCTAAGTAAGCTTATTGGCAAGATTTCTTGGCTAAATTTGACTATAACTTACAATATAAGCCAAGCAATACCAACGTTGTTACCGTCGCATTAAGCTGAACTAGTTGTCTTATCCATTAGCACACCCAAGAGCAACTTCCTTAAATGAATCAAGAAAGGCATGTCACATGACAGCTTGGCCAAGAACGTGCAAAAATTGGCTAATAAAGGGAAGACTTGTCAATTCTGGTTGAATCATGGGGTCCCCATAACTGTTGGCAACCAAGTTTTCGTGCCTAAATGGGGAAACTTATGTAAAGAAATTTTCATGAAATGTCATAATTCTCTATAGATTGATCACTCAAGTATGACACAAACCCTCGCTCTTGTCTAACAAAACTATTATTAATCATAAATGAAAGATGATGTCAAGGCCTATGTTTGAACTTGTTTTGTTTGCCAACAAGATAAAATTGAACAACATATAACTGGTCTACTTAAGCCATTACCCTTTGCCGAAAGACCTTAGGAAAGTGTCTTAATGAATTTTATCGTGACTTTACCTAAGTTTGATGGGTTTGGAAGCATTATGGTAGTTGTTCATTAATTCAACAAGTATGTCACCTTTATTCCAGTCTCCATTAATTGTAAGGTTAATAAAGCAACTCACCTATTCTTCAAGAATATAGTGAAAATATTAAGGATGCTTAAAAGCATAATAAGCAATAGATATCTTTACTTTATAGGCAAGTTTTGACGTGAGTTATTCAAATTTTTGGCGACTAACCTAAACTTCTCAATCAGCTTCCATCCCTAAAATGATGACCAAACCAAGTAGATTAATGTTTTACTAGAGTTATATTTAAGGCACTATGTTAGTACCTACCAATAAGACTGGGCAAAGCTACTTGATGTGTTCCAATTTATATACAATCTCTAAAGAAGCAAAGTAGTACGCAAAAGTTCTTTTAAAATTTTCACAGAACAACAACCTTTCATTTCAAGTGTTGTAGTCTCTTTTTACATAGAAAATAACCTTTCTACCTACAAATTTGCCAATAAGTGGCATGAGGAGGTAGACATAATAGGAGCTTGCCTTGACAAATTTGCCAAACAAATGAAAAGATAGGTAAACACCAAAAGGCTCCTAAAGGAGTGTGCGGAAGGACATTTGGTAATGGTAAAGTTTCTACCCGACTAATTTAAGTCCCTACACAAAGTGCATAAGGGCTTGGTAAGAAAGTATAAAGACCCATTTCTTATAGTCAAGTGTGTAGGAAAGGTCGCTTACCAACTCTAACTTCGCCCAAGACTTAAAATCCATAATGTCTTCCATGTAAGTCTTTTAAAAACCTTTCATGAAGACAAAGAGGATCCAAGTTGAGGTGAATCTAAGTGCACACCAACTACTATTGTTATTGAGTTCAATAAGGAATTAGAGTGCATCCTTACTGATAGAGTGATCTGAAGGAGGGGAGTTCCCAACTATACCAAGTACTTAGTTAAATGGCAAAATCTACCCAACCATGAGGTTAGTTAGGAACAAGAAGATCTATTGTGAGAATTTGTTGACCACATTTAGCGTTATAAGAATGAAGGTGCATCAAGGACATCACAAGAATGAGGAAGTGTTGTCAAACTAGAGCCATTGAATGCTTATCCCGATTGATACTTAATACATGTTAAGGAAAATTCTAGAAGTATGGTTAAGTGTTGTTTGTTTAGAATACTCTACTTGTAAATATTTAAATAGTCTAGGATAGTTCTAGTCTAAAATATTCTATGAAAATCTCTAGAACAACTAATTGTAGCCACACATTATGGAGGTAAAATAAGTATAAATACTAAACTCCTCTTATTTGTAAAGATCATCACTTAATTGCTGAAGTTCCTCTTTATTAATAAACACGCTTGTGTCTACCATCCTTCTCTTATTTTTGAGCCTTCTACTTACTTTAAGCTAGTTCACTCAAACTGTTTAAGGCTTACTTAGTTTATCTTTACTCACAAGGTGACTAAGTGTTGAACAAGTGAGCGCAATCAAAGTCTAACTTCATGACAACAAGTTCTTAACATTTATGGATGCTTTCTCCAATTACAATTAGATTTTAATGTATAAATCGAATCAGGATAAAAACCACCTTATTCATCAGTAGAAACACTTATTGTTATAAAGTAATGTCATTTAGGCTAAAACATGTTAGGTGACCTACTAGCATTTGGTCAATAAAATATTTAAGCATTATATCAGTGGAAATACGAAAGTGTATATAGACAACATATCAAAAGTAGGTCTTCCTTGAAGCATATAGTTGATTGCCAAGAAACTTTAAATCGATATAGTATAAAGCTAAACTTGACCAATTGTGTCTTTGGTATACAATCCAAAAAAAATATTAGGGTTTACATACTCTTATAAGGAATAGAAACTAACCCCAAGAAAATCATAACTATTTAAAACCTACCATCACCAAGGAGTATTAGGGAGATTCATGTTCTAAAAGATAAATTAACTCATTTTAATAAGTTTATCTCTAAATTTGGTGAAAAATAATTTTAATTATTCTAGATAATTCATAAGGCCTTAGGTTTCTAGTAGAGTGATCAATGTGAGCAAGCATTTTTTTATTATTATTAAAGAGCCACCTTACATCCTTTACACTCCTTAGTAAACTAGTTCTAGGTGAGGAGTTATTCCATATTTTTCCATTAGCAATTCTATGGTAAGTGATGTGCTCTTCTGTTAGGAAATTATATATAGAAACCAATTTACTATATTTGAAAGTCTTTTGAGGGGTATAACTATAATATCCAAAAATAGATAAGGTAGCATTAACTCTCATCTTATCAATCAAGAAACTCAAGCCATATTTTTAGGCCTATAAGATTGTTGTTCTAACAAATTATCCTTTAAGATCAATTTTAAAATGATCAAATGTAATGAGGAGGATGCTACGATGGTTACTGGAGTTAAGGGAGTTTGAAGTGTCATTTCAACCAAGAATGACAATAAAAGGCCATACTTAGTTAATTTCATCAATTAATGTACAGGCTTCCAAACATCTGAAGCAACTCCTACAACTCTAGCTTTTTTTCTCATTCATGTCGAAAGGGAAGTGGAGCAAGAATCATCATCCTAGGTCTTACAAATGTGGTCCTTAAATACACCCAAAAATTCCAATTTATGGCATTTAACAATGAAGTTGAATATAAGGCATTGATTACATGGCTCAATATTCCTAGCACACTAAAAGATAAAAGGTAAAAATGCGTAGCGACTTGTAGTTAAATGTGAGTTATGTTGCAAGAGATTATGAAGCCAAAGAAAAAAACATGACAAGTTATCTCCAAAAGTCAAGAAAGATTCAGGATCAGTAAATTAGAGTGAGGGTTTAACCTAAACTGTTTAAGATTCCCAATATAGAGAATGCAAGGATTGACTAATTATCTTGCTTTTAATTGGCTTAAAATGAGGGAGTTAAATGACTAATCATAAGGGAAATGCTAAAGCAACCTAAATATATGAAGATCAATGTCAATGTTATTTCTATCCATAATGGTTCTATATGGATGAACCTAATCATTAAAATACATTAGATTTTTGGAACTCCTAGGGGACCATACAAAGGTAAGAGTGATCAAGTATAGAGCAATTAGATACATTTAGTTAGACAAAAGATTGTACAAAAGTTTGTTTAGCTTGTCGCTTTTAAAGTGTCTAACTAGAGAAAAGAATAAGCAAATACTTAAGGTTATTTATAAAGGGGTTTGTGGAAACCATAAAAGATGTTTTGTAATGACAACCAAAGCATTAAAATAAAGGTTTTACCAGCCAACAATGATGAAGGACTCAATAAAAGCTAGTTAGAAAGTGTGATATTTGTTAAAGGTTTATAAACCTACCATAATTATTGGCCACCTAACTCAATAAGGGTTTAACCTTATTAGCTCACTTTTGATAGCCATAAGTGAAAGAAAGTTTACAATTATAGTTATGGACTACTTTAACAAATGGGCAAAAATTCAAATGGAGATTTATCATATGCAAGTTCAATATTCATTGGGTCATCATCATTGATAACGACAAGTAGATTGACAACTTTAAGTTCAAAGACTTTTATAAAGACTTAAGAATCCATCTAGACTTTTCAATAGTCAAATATCCTCAATCCAACGAATAGGCAGAGTGAAAGGATTGTAGATAAATGAGCTATCAACTGTTATATGGGCTTATTGCACTACACCTTAGGCAACAACAAGTGAAAAACCTTTGGCCTTGGCTTTTAGAGCCAAAACCATGATCCTAATAGAAGTAGGAGAACCAAGCCACTCACATTACTACTTTCAGGAGAATTCTACTGAAGACAACCTTAGAACAATCCTTAACCTATTTTAGGACACCCAAGAACAAGTTATGATTAACATGGCAACATATCAACAAAAGATGGTCTAGTATCATAATAAATGGCTCAAGGAGTAGCCTTTTAAGAAAGGAGACCTAGTCCTCTCCAAATGGGAACTCAATAAAAGTAAAGAAGGAACAAGTATAATACCAACAAATTGGGAAAGGCCTAGGAGTTACAAATTGAAGTAAGTAGACAGGACTCCAATTCTTAGAGTTTGAAGCTCAATTAGTTTAAAATTTTATTATTAGAAACACTTTGTAATTTTTGTGTTCATTAGTGTAAATTGGTACATCCGACATCTTTGTTATGACATTACTCTCAAAATTGCAATAATTTCCTTTAAAATCACAATCATTTTTCCCAAAATTACTATTAACAAAACATCTTGCCATGAAAAATCCACAAAGATGGGTTAGAAAGGCCTAACAACAACTTCAAGTATGAAAGATGCACAAAGATGGACAAGAAAGATTTAGAAACAACTTTAAGCACAAAACACTTAAAAGTTGAATACAAAAGTCCATACAATAACTATAAGCAAAAAAATACCCAAAGTGAGAACACATAAAGGCATAAGATATTAGAAGTACATCCTAGCGCTTTATATTAAAGGAGAGAATTAGTTCAGGTTAAAGTTATATAAAATTTGATAGAAATGGAAATTTTTGTCTATTTTAAAAATTACAAATACACAAAGGTGCAGTCATTCTTGCCCGCTCAGTTACATGAATATCTAGTATAACTAATATCATAATAATATAAGGGCTTAGTCATTCTTGTATACAAGATCTTATGCATGCAAGGAAAGGAACTCTTAGATGTTATAATCATAACTTAGGCTCATATTAAGGATATATCTATAACTCTCTTTATACATATTATACTTGAGAGTTGGTATAGTTGCTAATGGGAGACTTGTGGACATTATCCACATTCCTTAACTCATATCACATATCTAATATAATCCTTTGAGGATGGTGAATTTGACTTGTGGCCTCAAAGACAAGCACATCCACCATGAGGATAATGAAGAATGTGCCCATCCTTTTACAGAAATTCACTAGCATTTTTAAGGAGGCTTACCTAAAAATTTTCCAAAAAGGACTTCCTAACAATTAAGAAAACCTTAATTGAAAACTCAGAAAGGCACTCTCCTCATCCTGTGGGTTACACTATTGTGTTCCTAATGTATATACAAAAGCTAATAGCTACAAAAGTTGAAAACACCAAAGGAATATATGCAACTAGTTAAGAAAACACATAAGTATAGTACTTCTTGACTGGATGGTACAAATCACCTTTAGATAATCAAATTTTATAATAATATTACTCAAGCCTAAAGACTTTTCCAAATAGACACCTAACTGAATAGCCATCAATTCCAATAATAGTGACTTCATAATTAGTGGGCAATGACTTGGTAAAGGCATGAATAAAATGCCTAGTATGATCTTTAAATAACAATACCTAGTCCAGCATGCCCTTAAAGTAATGCTACATCCATATTTAACTTAAAATAACCCAATCTAAAAAGAGATAGGGAATATAACATTGATGACATAATAGATGGAAAAGGTGCATCTTGATACCAATAACATGCAAAATAAAAGGAAAAGGTCATTTCAATAGTCACCTCTAAAGAACAAGTCTTTCACTTAAAGATATAGAGGTTTCTAGCCTTCCAAATTGCTCATGTAATCATCATAACAAGCTTAAAGTGTTCCTTACTCAATTTTCTAGCAAAGTCCTACACATAGAATTTAAAAAAAAAAAAAATTGGCCATAAATCTTGCAATTAAAGCCTAACAGGATAGAGGAACCAAAAACAAGGGATGCAGGGATCACCTAGAAGAGTATGGAAAGCAGTTTCATCAAGAGCACCACACTTGGCATGATCATTCTTAATAACAATACTAGGACATGCCAAAGAGAATTTTGTTAGGAGATAGCCCTTAAGTGCATTTCATATAAATTGCTTTACTTTGTTCAATACCTAGGAATGCCAAATTTTCTTGTACCAACTATGATCATATAGAGAAATCGAGGCCATATTTTAAGACCCAAGAGAGCTTGAGATAGCTAAATGGTAAGGACTTTTAATCAAAAACACACCACAAGTAAGGTTTAATTGATTCTCTAATGAAAAAAAGCCTTGCAAAGAATGATACCAAGACAACCTTTATATCCATCACATTTATCTACCACACACTAGACTAATTTTTCAATTGTTGAATTGCATTATTTCATTGTCATCAAGATGTGAGCGAATGGAAATAATGGGTATTACGATCTCTCTCCTTAACCTAAAAGGCTCAAGATCTTTGTGCAGACAATTTCTTCTCCTTCATCATCAAATCATCCATTATTTGTTGCAAAGCAATCAAGAAAACTAAATTATCCAAAGTTGGAGTAAATCCTGTCTTTGTTTGATTAAATTGAAGTCAAGATAAAAGTGTTGGGATTTCAAGTGTGAATTATATGGTTAAGTAATCTCATATCAATGATGAAAGAAAAAAATAAGTAATATATAAACAAGAAAAAACCATAAAATCAATGTTTTAAAATTTTGGGTTAAGATATAATGTTAAACCCACGAGTCTATTGCTTACTTGAACCTACTCAAAAACCTTAATGGTTCAACAAAAGGTCTAAGTGGAGTGGTAAGTCATGACTCTGGACAAAAGAATGGTAACACATGTAATCGAGCAAACCAAGGAAAGACCCATAAAACCAATCCCTTAAGGTTTTTGATTAAAATGTGGGCTTAAGTCTACAAGTCTCAAAAATTTCCCTGATTTGGGTTTACGCATTTCTTACAAGTGGTATTAAAGCCAATGGTTCTCCTAACAAACCCAAATTAAGGTAAAGGATGTACCTATACCATGGGAAAAAGATCAATAAAAATTAGTATAATAAAGACTATATCAAATTTCTCTTAAATATTATTGGCATTAAGTTATCCATTGGTTCATATAAATTGAAAGCCCTTGAATGGTACTTTAAAGAAACTTCACTCCTCTATAACCTGATGGAACTAAGACATCAACAAAGAAGATCATGGTAATCCACCAAATTTCTCATAGGAATAAAGTATCTCTTTGAAATCTCCCCCTCCAAATCCATGAAAGGTTCCTTTGGCATTGTAAATGATGGAGTAAATCCCAACTATATCTCTTTTTTATGTTTTTAAGCCATCCATAATTGCCAATAAACCTTCATTGTGCTTGATTTGGTTCATCAATATGGTGGGCCTTAAAAAAGCATACAATAACCATTAAAGAATCACAACATAACATTGCCAAATTACCACCCTATTTCCTCCCTTGCCCATGGTGGTCATATAAGGCAACTATTGTCATAGTTTATCTATTTCAAAATTTTCATCCTTGTTTTCATAAGGAAAACTAGTGTGGAAGCTTAAACCTTGAAAAACCTTTTTATTCTAGCAACTATTCATGGATTCACAAGCCAACAACAATCCTAACAAAGGAGATTTATTGTTCCCAACAGGATTGCAAAGCAATCTCTATTGATGCAATTTTATTATGAGCCTTTACTAAAGGAGAAAAGAGATTGTTGCACTTGGACCCCAAGGATTCTACTAGTGACATTTCACAATCTCTTGTAAGCAACACCTTGCACTTACTAAGTACTAACTAATACAGAGCATTAAGTGTAAATTGCTTCCAATTCAAATGTTTATGTGATCTTTGAGGAAAACAAATGAGTGGTTTGAAATGGGCATAAAAGATAGTGATTGCGTAAGACATAAATTTTGTGGCAACAAAGAAGAACCACAATTAACTTATGAAGCAAAGTTTGTAACATCATTCAAAACAAATTCCAAAGTATGAGCAAAAGAGCTGTGAGACAAGTTAATATCACTATCCAAAATGAATTTCTATTGCAAAATAATCTTTAACACATTTGTGTTAAAGGGTTATACCAGAATTTATTGTGAGACATAATTTTCAAACATTGCCTTTGTAGATTAGCTAATGATTTGTTGAAATCCTTGACAATCAACCCCTTATCACCAAAACATAGAGCAAAAGATGACTTTATTGGGAGATGAGATGATAAAACATGTGGTTATGACATATTTGTTAAGGTACAATTTTTCATTTGTTGGTTCATTTGATTTAGTTCTGAAACTGAAGTATAAAACTATCCATGGAAACTGATAAGACCAAGGTATGCAAAGGGAAGCTGATTAGATTGCAACCATTCTAAAACCAAAGATTGATTATCTTGATGTAACTTAAAGCTCTAGGCATGGAAGAGATTGTATTATAATTGACCAAAAGACAGCAGACAAAATGGGCAAGGAGAAATTCTCAACTTTCCAAAAAGTGATGCATGCAACCAATCTCCATAAGGCTAAATGAGATGTTATAAACTCTATATATATATATATATATATATATATATATATATATATATATATATATATATGAAAAAGTTTAATGAAAGATGATGATACTGAAAAAACTTGTAAGTCTCTTATTACTATTTCTCTTGAACTAGAAAGCTTGAAACAAACATAAAAAGAGATTATAACTTCACATTTTTATATTGTAATTTGTTTGTCCTTAAATAATAAAACTAGTATCAGAACTATTTATTAGTTCTTAAAGTGACTTATAATTGAATTAAACTTGAAAAAAACACATCATAAAACTCAAGAAATAAAGAAAATCAAGAATGTACCTTACATGCAAACCTCATTAAATTATAGAAAATGGCTTCTAAAGTTTTCTCTAACCCTACCTCTAAATTCTTTAAAGAAAACTATTTTTAGTAAACTATCATGATGAAAGTCTACCTCAAGGTTTTGTATCTTTGAGAGGTCATAAACAATGGAGGAGGAGTGTTACCATTATTTGCAAATCCAACCATGACATAACTCAATAATCATAATAAGCAAGTGTTCAGCCAATTTAAAGTCTTAACATGCATTCATTCAACTATCACAATTTTTTTTAATAGAATCATGACTTATAAGATAACTTGAAAAATATGAAAGAAGCTAAAAGAGAAATTTTTAAGAAGTGAAAATACCATAACAATATAGCTATTGAACTTGAAAAGGGAATTTGAGCTACTTAAGACAAAGGAAACAAAAAAGATCAAAGATTATGCTGATGAACTAATGAAATTGATGAGTCAAATCAAGATTTCAGGAAGCGATCTTCCAAATTCAAGTATTATATAGAAAGTTTTGGTGAGTATGCCTGAGAGATTTTAGTCCAAAATATCCTCCCTTAAGAATTCAAGAGATTTAACCAAAAATGTTTTAGGTACTCTAATGAATGAACTTCAAACTCAAGAGTAAATAAGGCTTAAAGATTTTAAAACTTTAAATCCTTTTAAAGATTTTAAAATTTGGATAGAGAACTAGTTAGGGAATAGGATCAAAGCAATCAAGTCAAATAATAGAGTTGAGTATACATTAAGCTTCTTTAAAGAAATTTGTGCAAAAGCTAGAATTCAACAATAATTCATTGCTTCTTACACATCCTAACAAAATAAAGTGAATAAGAGAAAAAAATAGGACAATAATAAAGATGTCCAAGTGACTTTTGTTTGAGAAAATGCTAACAAAGTTTTAGGCTAAGGCTGCAAGCACTTTAGTGTACCTATTAAATAAGCTGCTAACTAGAGCCTTAAAAAATAAAACTCCATATGAGGTTTTGATTCAAGCCTTTAGTAAGCCATCTTAAGCTCTTTGGTAGTGTGTGTTATGCTTTGGTGTCTAAGAAGAAAAGAGGAAAACTAGATCAAAGAGTTGAAGATTGTATATTTATAAGCTGTATAAACATTCTTAGGAACTACAAAATTTATAGTACTTAAATTGGTAAAATCAATATCTGCATATTACTAAGGCTCGAAGAAGAAGAAAATTGGAATTAGGAAAAAGATGAGGTTGATCTTGCTAAGTCTTAATCTGCACAAACTCAAAATACACAAATGTAGCGTGCAAACTCCTTTGATGACTTTGATAAAGTGTATCTAGCTAGAGAAATGAAGCCCCTAACAAATATATATAAGAGAAGTTATGTTGCAACCCTTAAACTAGTTGACTATGATGAAGAGAAGAGTAATGTAAGAAGAAATAAATGCCATAGAAAGGAACCAAACATGGGTTCTAGTTGATGGACCTCAAAACAAAAAGCTAATAGGAGTAAAGCGGGTTTCTAGAACCCAACGAAACTCAAATGGTTTTGTAAATAGATACAAAGATAAGCTAGTAGCCAAAAAAAAAAAAATACTCTTAGTAGTGTGGTGTTAACTATGTTATAACCTTTGCTTTAGTAGCTAGGCTTAATACCATAAAGTTGCTTCTAGCATGTGCTACACAAAAAGGTTGGATTGTGCATTGAGTTGATGTAAAGTCTGCTTTTCTAATTAGGATTATGGATGAGTTGGTCTTTGTTGAACAGTTTGAGGATTTTCAATAGAGAAAAGAAGAGAAGGTCTATATGTTGAGGAAAGCATTGTTTGGAATAAAGCATGCTCCAAGGGCCTAGTATATAAAGATTAATGACAATCTTGCAAAGCTCTCTTTCAACCAAATAGAAATTGAGGTAACATTGTATGTGAGAGAAAAGAAAGATGAGCCATTGATTATGTCTCTTTATGTAGATGATTTATTTATTGACAGTAATGATTAACTAGTGCAACAATTCAAGATTGAAATGATGGAAATTGTTTATATGAAAAATGACTTTCTTCCTTAGTTTGAAAGTTCACCAGTCCAAATAAGGAATATTTGTATGTTAAAAAAAATAGTATGAAGAGGTACTCAAAAAGTTTCAAATGACATGTTGTAAAGACTTTAATACACCCCTAGCAGTTGGAGTAAAACTGCACAAAGAAGATGGTGTTGCAAAAGTTGATTCCAACATATTTAGAAGTCTCATTGGCTGCTTGCTATATTTAGCTATCTCAAAACTTGATATTATGCAAGTAATTAGTCTTCTCTCTAGATATAAGCAAGAACCAAGTGAAGTCCATTTAAGAGCTGCAAAGAGGATTCTAAGATACATTAAAGCAACAATAGGCATTGGAATTATGTTTAAGAAAACATAAAAGCTTGAATTGTTGTGATTCACTAATAGTGACTGAAGTGGCTTTCAAGATGATATGAGGAGCACTTCAAGATATACATTCACTTTGGGATCAAGTTCCTTCAACTGGAGTTCAAGAAAATAATTAGTTGTTGCCCAATCAATAACTGAAGTTAAGTATCTAACTATTTTGACAGCTGTAAGCCGAGGCATTTGACTTAGAAAAATGTTATCAGATTTAAGAAAGGAACCAATTGAAGCTTCCGAGATTTATTGCAATAATCAAGGTACAATTGTTATCTCTAAGACCCTATTTTACATGGAAGGACCGAGCATCTTTTGATAAAGCTTCATTTCATCGGGAAAACACGAGAAAACAATGAAATAAAGCTTGTTTATTGTCCCACCGATGAGTGATTAGCTGATATATTGACCAAACCTCTTCGCAGGAGAAGTCTTACAACTTTGACCAAATCACTTTGAGTTATTAGCAATGCATCAATACCAAGGAGGAGTAAAGATGAAAGTGGTGTTACTACTCGCCATCCTAAGCTCGAGATTCCAATGTGTTTGTCACGTTTCCCGCCAAAGCTTCAAAGTTCAGGTAAATCAGTTAACTAGGGTGCTACTTCACCGATTTGAAGCCTTTTGTTGACTTCTTTAGCACCTAATCTTGTAATTAGGTTTGAATTAGAAATTTATAAATTAAATTTAAAGGTTGTTTTTAATACAAGCTGGTAGACAGTCACAATCTTTTTGTTTTTATTGGAAATTTGCAATGATCTATGTACAATATACAATATATATATGAAAGATGATAATGCTGGAAAAACTTGTAGTCTCTTATTACTTATTCTCCAGAACCAGAAAGCTTGAAACAAATAGATAAGAAAATTGTGGCTTTTACATTTTTCTACTGTAATTGTTCTTTCCTTGAACAACATGAAGCAGAGCACAGGCCTTATCCAAATGCCCCAAGCAACCAAATTCGTAGCAGAAATTCCACAACTTTTTGTACTTCTAAAAAAATTGTCAACTGAGAGCCATCTGGAAACCTTTCACTGAGGTGCCGCGCAGAAGAGAATTTCAATCATCCACAGAAACTAGAAACCGAAGAAACCTGTTCAAGCTATAAAAGTCTGAATCATCCATCTTGATGAAAGTCCCAGCTTTGTTGTCGATTGCCTTTGCCATAGGGACTCTCATTGCATATAATGGAAGATCACACACTCTAACCCGCAAAACAAGTAGGTGGAGATCGACATGGGAAAGTTGTTCTTCACTCGTAATTTCTGCCAACAGAAGAACGTTTTTATCCAAATTGCCAGGTTCATTGTCTAGGACAAAGTCTTAATCGCTAAGGCTTGTGAATTGCAAAAGAAAGAGATTCTCATCCAATTCCTAGGCAATCAATTCTTTTCGCGGATTCCACACCATTTGCGTTGTGTTTAAGAGAAGTTCGGGAAATGAAAAACCTTTTCGGATCAGAGTTTTCCCGAAAGGGCAATGCTAAACTTCCATAACAGAATTCTCATCAGGAACACCAGAGAGAGTGATCGGCTCCCTCTCAAGTGCAGCAATTGCTTGAACAGAACTTGCGCTAGCAGTATCACGAGAACTTATGATGCGCCCTCAAAGATTGATGTCAGATAAACAACAGAAAACTCCAAAAACAGAGTGCAGTAGTCATATGTTATTGAGAAGAAAATTCTTGCAAAATACAAAACAGACTCCCAGAGGCAGATCACCCGGAGAGAGCAATGGAAGATGCAGGGAATTTTAACTGCCAGAGAGAAATTTAACAGTCCAAAAATAAAAAATAACCTAACAAAAAGAACTAAATGACATGCAAAATTTGAATTTGTAGGAAGCATATAGACTGGTATGCTTTTCTGGTCTAAAAAGGTACAAAAGTGTATACCAACAAACAAATCAAGCTAATTTGATAATTGCAGGGTGATTCTCATGATTCTCCAGTAGCTATGGGAGGTATTTGGAATCCACATGTGTCGTGGCTTTACCAGGAACACCATGATACAAAGCCACAAATTATGACACCAGCTGACCGTTCTGTATATACATAATATATTGGAAAACAGCCCACAACGACAGGATTCCCCATAATTGGCAGGTGGGGACAGACCAATAAAAAAGCTGGTGATATTAAGATAATTTGATAATATATAAGGCACCAAACTTGATAATGTAAGTAATTGTTATTGGTCATCTCTACCATGAAAGTAATCCAAAGCATTGTTCCCCGCTTTCTAATTACCTTCCATATCATACTTGCAGCTACACAAATGGGTCGTCCCTTTGACCATGTCCAAAACCTTTCCACTCACCATCCATTCCTTCCATGACTCACTTACCTCCAGCAAGGGACAACCATGCTGCAATGGAAAATGAATAACAAGAAGTTTGATTGTGTTTGAGAAAATGAAAAAAAATAAATAAATAAATCAAAGCACTTACTTCAAAAGTCAATGTCTGACACCCCCAACAAGAACGAATTTGGCTTGGTGGACCCAAGCAATGGCATGTACTCTGATCCTCTCACATGGACACTATAGCAAGCTGTGGAAACACTCAATCAAGTAGATTCATTGTTACACTACAATTGAAAGATTGGTATACAAGATATGCACATTCAATAAAGATGGCATCATATTCTTAAGACAAGGGATACAAAAACAAAAGTAAACGACACAGTTAAAATTGAAAGAACAAAGAACATGTCCAAGTCATGATACACAGGATCATCTATCTTTGCACCCACAGGAAGTAAATCACCCCTTTGCCACATTAAACATACATATGAAATGTGATGCATTGACCAATATTACTTAACAATGGAAAAATTACATAACATTGTGAAGCCATTGACACACAAAATTCTATGCCATTGTTATGCATCATTTAATGGGTCAAGCAGGCAGCTGCATGTCACTTTCATAAAATTCAAGTTCCATATATAATATCAGCAAGTCATTTTTAGAAACCGGATTGCAGCTTGAATTAAATGAAATTCCCCTCAACACTTCCTAACAGTTAAGGATTTACTTTCTACATGATGTTAATGCTATCTTCACTCTAACAGTGTGGGGTAACACATGATGCAACTAATTACTTTCAAAAGCTGGGGGAAAGTGTCAATCAATTACCATTCTCTATTTTCATCACGCTTTGATGCATTGTATCCATCTTTATTTTCATGTCTGAACTGTCATCCATATGTGGGACAACAAGGGTCAGCTCCCTGTAGATTTCACGCACAAACGTACAAATTTTCTCAGCAAATTCAGGCTCCCCATCTGATATTCGACCAATTGCCAATCGCATTAGCTCTCCAGTGACATCTGCAAGCTGTGCATGAACAGTAATAACCTCTAATAGCACTTACAAATGCAACATGCCAGGGCACAACCACCACAATCAATATAACAAGTAGCCATGAAATCCTATTTTTCAGAAGAAAAAAGCCACTTGCAACTTTAGATTATCATACACACTGGAACTATTTTTATACCTTTCAGTTATTAGCAGCTTGAATCTATCAATAGATTACAGTAAAACAGTTGGAGAACTACTTATTGTTATTCTTACTATGTTCATTTGGTTTCTTTGGGATGGGAAGACAAAGTGTTTCAATGAATACTTACACTGCCAACAAGGGGCAAGTAGCTTAAAACCTAATGGTGTAAACTGGACTGCTTTAATTGAGAAGTTCTATCTATGAAGACATGATCAAGTTGATTTTGGCACATAATGAATTGCTATGCCATAGACACTCTACACTGAATATGACGACACTCATTCCCAGGCCATAATTTCTCAGTGCATGTCTGCATAAAGTTCAGGCAATTACCCCCAGCAGATAATCGAGGATGTTTATTTTCAAAGGCTCAACTGATGGATCACTGAGTGGTAGAAGAGTAGCATTTATCTCATCCAAATTCAAAAGCATCCCAGTTCTGCAGAATTTGCAGAATGTGGCTGCTTCAACATATTCTTGCACCTGCAAAATTTCAAGCACATAAGTCAACATGGTAACATGTAATAAGGACAAGCATGGAAGAAGACAAGGAGGTCATACCCCAGGAGAGTATGCTCGTCTTAGCTTCCAAAAATCAGTTCCCTGTAATTCTTTCACTAATCGAGACATATGCTGATCTGTCACTGCTGCTAAATCCTTTTCTGCCTTGTAAAGGATGTCCTCTTTATTGTACTTGCTCATTCTGTGATCATTAAATCACAACTCTATTTCAGCACACACTGACAAGATAAGCTAGGCAACCTCTGACATGAAGCTTTAATGATATATCATTTTAACCAGAATGAATCCTTCAATGTCACCATGTAAACAAAGAAAAGACTTGATTGGAAATCCAACAGCTAAAGTGGCCACACAGTTCACTTTAGAGCTCAACTAAAGTTCATATGAATGAGAAAGCACAAGGAAGGTCTAATGTGAGATGCATCAAATATCATTATATGGGCATAACAAACAAAAGTAAAACAAGTAACTAAAAAGAATGGAAGGAAAACAGGTTTAATCACCTATGAACTTGAGAGATGACCCTTTTGCTGTTCATTGTTACATCTCGACTTGCCTTTACCACACGCTCTCGTTTTTCATTCTACAAGTACATGCAACTTAATTGCAAAATACACTACTGTTTTGATAAATGAAAAACAGGACACAGAAAACACACAACAGCAATTGATATGATAATAATCAGTCAGAAGCATGATTAAATTGTAAAAATTTCTGTCAAGGAAGATATTTGACATAAAGAGGCATCAGCAATATCTCACCAGCAATGAAGCACTTAACCCATTGTTAATTGCTTGTCAGGGCCACAGGCCTAGAAACAATTTAGTTGTTACCAACACTTTCTCCTCAATCCCCCACTTCTATGTGCAATTGTGCATAGCCAGTCTATCAGTCAACTTATTATAGTTTGATAAACTAGTCAAGGATTGCATTGTGTAGCAAAGAAAAAACAGCAGTTCCACATTGACAGATTCGCCAAACTAGCTGACATGGACACAAACAATACGCAAATATGTGGTAAAAAAGATAAATATGGCATCATCACAATAAGACGCAGCAGAAAGCAACTGACCTCTAGGAAAAACCTTAATCATTCAAAATCTGTAATGCAAGTAATTTATAGCAGCAAAGGCCATAACTGCTTGGTGGATATTCAATTAACTGATAACAAGGCCTTTGGTGCATGCATACACATCAGTTCAGTAGAATCAAGAAATTGCCAACTCAATCCAGTGTCCCACCAAGGCAATTTAGGGCAACTAAATTGTTGTTCAGTAAAACTTCAATTGAGATCAAGAACATTTAGCAGTAAAGTTTTTTTTGAGACTCCTACTGCTCTAGTTCCAATATGAAGAACAAGAAGCCCCCTTACTAGTGGTTTTCAATTTTCAAACATGTTCCATGTAATTGTGATGTTTTCTTACACCACATTACCTTAAACAGATAACAAACATCGCCAATGTAGTGAAAATAATGCAATTAATTGCTCTGCTTGACCAAATTACAGGTCTCAGTTGAAAAAGAAAATCATATACGCAAATGTTTTTCCTTTCTGTTTGGTTGGTTTGGTTGGTTTGGTTTGTAATTATTACATAAGTAAAGAGATTATACAAAACTTATCAATGAATCCGAAAACAAGGGGTAGAAGGTGTGCAATACCAGGCCATTGAGATAATCAGCATAATTGGCAAAAGCGTCACTCATGGCGGCAGTGTCTGTGCTCATTTTCCTCGCTCCATCTGCCATCCCTGCAACTGCAACGGATCCAAACGCCCCCCCTCCCAAGTTTAACTTTCAAAAATTTTCAATTTATTTACTTTTATTCATATATTTATTTTGGGGTTCTGGCCGGAGATATAGTAAGCGAGAAACAAACAAAGCTTCCAATAGAAAAAGGAAAATCCCCACATCTAGTCTAGCTTATACAACTGAAAGTAAAGAGAGAGAGAGAGTTTAGAAATGATAATTTACATGAATGGGGGCGGTGGGCTTTGGGTTTGGACGGCAGGATCACAGCGAAGAACGAGCGAGAAAGCCTGTTGAGCGTGTAACCGTACAACATGAATCAGGATTTTGACACTCTTTTTTCGTCTTTGGGGGGAGGGCTTCGGCTTTTTTATCCTTTTATTGGGGTGTTTTGTTTTTTGCTGCGATTCATTCGTAAAAGTAAAATTGCCGTTTGGGTTTTGGGCAATGGTGAGTGGGCTTTGGACTTTTTGGATCGTCGGGAAACAGAAAGTTGTCCCTTTATAATCATTGGGCATTAAGTTTTATGTGCATGTGATATTCGTCATTTTAGATGGAATTGTTTGTTTAACTTCTAATGCTATATTCCTTTTCTAGTATACAATTCTCTTTTAAAAAAAAATTAAATTCTTTTTCCATCATTTAATTAATAACTTTCTATACAATAACAAGACATTTGATAATTGTTTGCTCATGTTCTTTATTGTTTTTCTATAACTCTAATATTCTCATTTTATAATTTATGAAATATAGTAAAGTGTTCCGGATAACAACTTTAAATCCTTAAGCTTGAAAATTTTCATGCAAAATTCTTCTTCTTCTTCTTTTTAACTTATAAAGGTAAAGTGACTCTTAAACCAATTTGACAATCTTATTGTAACCATATCATGTGGTAAATGGTTCATAATCCATTAATTGAATTTTTTTACCTTTTATCATAATATAGGATTCTTTTCTATTATTAAATATAATTAAAATAATTATAATTTTTAATTCTATGTCATTTTTTTAATTCTTTTAGGTGGAAGAGATCTCCTTGCTATGCTTATAGAGTCAATATTATTTTTTATAATGAATTTAACATAAGTTTAGTCATTTTCTCTTTAGGTGACACTTTAAACACTAAGTTTATTTCATGAAGAATTTGTAGGCAATAAGCATAATTTTTTAAGGAAACGTATAAAAATATATTTTTTATTAAATAAAATTATGTCGCTTTATAAGTTATTAATTAAGCATATTTATTTTTAATTGAGATAAGATAATCTACAAATATTGAATATAAAGATATGAAAAATTTTAGTCATTTGAGATAGCATGAATCATCTTCTAACAATTTATCAACTACTTCTTAATAATAGTTGTTCGATGAACTAACTAATGTAATAATTAGCTTTTTTGGCATCATGACTCTTGAAGACTTTTCACTCATGTCTTTGTAAAAATTTAAGAGTTAGAAAATTTAGTAAAGAATTAATTTTTTTTTAATAAACTTAATATCAAAATGAAACATTCATAAAATGTCTTGTCATTAAACAAATGTTTGTTTTGATACTATATTTTATACATTTATAATAAAAATATCTTTTGTTATTTTACAGTTAACTCTTATAATAAATTTTTGATTTATAAACTACTTTCAAATTTTCAAATGCATAAAACTATAAATAAATTTTTTTTTCATACTAAAATAATTAACTCTAAGTCCTTTCCATTCTCCAAAGGTAAGACATATTAAGTTTTCCTTTTGATTAATCTTTTATTTAAGGATTTCATAATTTCATGTTTTAGATGTATCTATTTCAACAATCTTGAAAGTATCATGGTGTTGTATAGCCAAACAAGGAAGCTTTTTAGTTCTTTATTTTATTTTTCTTACCATTTAAATATGTTTTTTTGTCCATTTAAACTTCTTCTTCTTCTTTTTTTTTCTAACCTTACAAATAAAGTTTTAGCGTCAAATGTCAATTTTTTATAAAAATCTAAAATGTAATTCAAACTTTCTAAACATTTTTGTAACAAACTCTTATCTTTTAGTTCATCAAGCAATTTAAAGGCAAATTTTGTAATATTATCAATTGAGATAATATTGTCATTTTAAATATTGTAACCAAGTAATCAAATTTTAGTTTAAAACAACTTCATCTTTTTAGTAAAGACTATTAAGTCACATTATTTCATAAGTGATTGCCTTCAGAGAACTTTTCTCTGGGGAATAAGCAAGCTTTCTTTCTCATATTTCTAAGTTTTCAGTCCTAAATTCTTAGTTCTTGTCTAAGATCCCATGACAACATTAAATCTCCTTTCTTTTTGTAATATTAAGAGTCATAAAAATAATGAAAAAAAGGAAGTTATTAATATTGGCATTAATTCTTCTAAAAGAATTCCTAATGCATTTTCTAGCCATTATCTTCTCAGAAGTCACTAAATGAGAAAATCTTTCAATGTTTGCAACCTTTTTAATATTATATAAATTATTTACAAGCCTTTCAAGCCTATAAAAGTTGAGGAGTTGAATACAAATCTCTTTAGTTTCCATTTCTCAATTATGCATGACAAGCAATATGTCCTAGAAAATATGTTGTGTGTCTTTGATAAGCTTATTTTGATTTTGAGAGAAGTCATAAAAGGCAAACAACCCTTTAAAGTAAGTCTTTCCATGTTCCATTTAAGGTATAAATGTATGTTTTACCACCTAAAACTATGACAAAAACTATAGTTATTGTCGTAGGAAACTGTGTTCATAAGTTTATGGAGGCTCATGGCAAAGATTTAGGTTACTGAGGATGATATCTACATTTTAGTGTATTGATTAACGTTTAAAACCCTTTAAAATGGGCACAATGATCAAGATTCAATAATGAGATATTGTTTCAAATATGAAAAGCTTCCTAATTACTATTACTAATGTTGTCGTCTACGTCATGTCTTAAAAGAGTGGATTAAGTGATGCATAAGATGATCCTTAATCGCTTGGTAAATCTCTAAAGTTTAAAGGCTTATATATATCGTCAAGTAGAAGAATTAGCCTTAAAACATGCTATAATGATTTATTGCATCATAGTGCCTTTGCTAGTTAAGCTTTCTTAGGGGTAAGAAGCTAATCAAATGGCTTTTAAATTCTCATCAATTAATTAAGAGCATTTATTCATACAATGTTGCCACAATCTCAAGGTCCTATTACCCATTTGAATTCAAGTTATGATATCAAGGATATTAATCTTGTTTTTCAAAACTTAAAGGAAGATTTGAAAAATATTTTTGGACAAATTGATGATATCTAGCTAAGATTTAAGACTAATATACCCCTTATACCAATTATTGTGTTCAAAAAAGAAATATTTTCAAAAGCAAGTACTTATCAAGGTTAGGTAAAACTATTAAGGGAGTAGGCTAATAAAATTTTTTCTTTTAACTATTACATCCTATAAGGAAATTTAAGTCTCAATGGATCCTCAAGCTAACAATCAATCCTAATCAATTATGCATAGAGGGCATATACCATTTATATTACCACAAACCCCTATGGGTGTTGCTACATCCAATTCCTTGTCACATTCTTTGCAACTCTCTACTAAAAGTAGACATTGACCAAGAATTTGAGGAATTATAGCAAGAACCTTAAAAGTTAGACATGTCATTAGTAATAAAAGAAAGAGGCTTCGATAAATTTGTCTGAATAATAAAAAAATAAGTTTATACACGTCAAAGGAATATACTTTCCTCTCATGTTATGTTTACTTTTGATACACCAATAACAAATATGCCCTGTTGATAGTCATAGGGATCATATGTTGGAATTGTAAAAGGTTAAGGACTCCCTTAAATAATTAGTGGATCATGGAAACTTATTAAGCTTGAAGTCCTCAACTAGGTTTCTCTTATGAAAGCTAGACTTAAGGCTTCTAAAATGTCAAAATTAAAGCAAAAATTTAGACCAATAAATAGTTTCTCTATTGATTATTAAGGTTCAATTAGAGATCAACAAGGAGGAATAGGTATTGAGTGAATTTATGACTATTAGTTGACAAACAACCTTTAAACACCACATAGATGTACTAGTTTTAGATGAATTAAAATCTATAAAGTCAAGTTTCTTTGAAATTTATGGTTGGCTAAAACCTTTTGATAAAAACTTCATATGGAAATTGATACAGATTTTATACAAAAAATCTTTTGCATCATGGTCTTATGAAAAAGGACTTTAACAAAATTTTAATTTCCTTCAAATAGCAAAGAGGCTATTTTAGACTCCTTAAGTTAATGTCCAATTTTCAATCCACCATGGCTAATTATCATGGTTTTAACTTTACATAACCTTTTTAGAGCTTTTCTCATATCTCAAAGTTATTGACTTATCACAATTTGGATTAGATCACAAATCTATTAAATTAAAGATTGGCTTGTCTTCAACTTCATAAAACTTAAAAAAAAAAAATAGATTCAAAAACCTGTGGCTACAAGACTCCTATTATGAAAATGTTGTTATTGAAGCCTAGGAAAAATTATGTCAATCATTAGGCTTTCATAATCTTTAAGGCATATTGAGATAATACAGGTTAGCATTGAAAGATTAGGAAAAGCAACAATTTAGTCGTGTTAGTTCCATGCTTTGAAGGTTATAGTAGCAACAATTAAGAGCAATAATGCTTCCCCTTTAAAAACCAATGTTGAGGCACTTTGACACATCTAAAGGAACCTAGGCAAGTTTCAAATTTTATAGAGAAAAGCTAAGTTACAAACATGAAAAGGCACATTATATGTTTTATTGATCAAATATATATATATATATATATATTATCAATTGGATACACATTGCATTGATAACTTGTAAAAATGTTATATTAAGATGATTTGTTTTTCCTTTTTTGTTAATTGCACAATATGTCTTTGCAATTAGCCAATAACATCATATAAATATGTGATTGATAAAAGTATGTATTTTCATGATAAAATTATTTATGGAATCAAATAAAATGGTCATGTACTAGATTTTAAATAATTGTTGTAGGAATGAGTTCAAGTTGGTATTAGTAATAATTTTCTTTTTTTAGTTACAAGGAAGCAAAAAAGGCTAAGAAAAAAATTCAACAAATAAATTTTTCATAACAGCACAATTTTTAATAAAAGTGTTCTAATTAGTTTTGTATATATATTTTGCACAATAAAATAAGTTGTTATATTAGAGGAAAAGAAACTTTTTATGACCCATTTTCATGTGGGCTTTTTATACCAAAACAAATTACTTGAGTTATCAATTATTATTAAAAATATCATTCAATACAAAAGGACATTCATATTAAACCCTTTCCTTACAAAAAAGACAAGGATATGTGTGCATTTACTTTATTTGCTTGTAATAAATGAAGCCTTGCACAACATAAAATGTCTAACAACTTTCTTTAATGTTTAATTAAACATTTTTAATACTTACTTGCTTTCAATTATAAATCTAAATTCTACTAGTATTTTTTGTGTGGATGGCAATAGATAAAACCTGCCATTTTAGCTTTACCTAACTAATAAGATGATAAGATTTTTAACCATTTTACTACTTTCAGAAAAATAATTCTAACTTGAATAATAAAAGGAATCATCTTGGAATAACTAGGCCTTTTTATCAAAATTTTAAGAGATAACATTTAAAAAGCATGTAAGTTTGGGGGATATGCATTTAATTAATTTGCTTACTTAACCTTGATCAATTTCAATTGATTGACAAAAAATAATAATAATAATTTTCAAAGAAAAAATTAAACTAATAAAAAAGATTTTAAACTTAAGAGGGCTTGAGTGAAGCCATTGAACTTTTCATTATATCTTATTTTTGTTCTTCTTTTGTCACAAAATTATTAGAAGTCTACCTAATTACTCTAATAAGAAAAAAAATCCAACTTATGCTTATAGATATGTAACAAGTTACCTATAACCACCTACTTAACTTACCTAAAAGGATTTCAATCATCTAGAAGAACATGTTTAGTCTCACCTAATGCCCTTAGTTTGCTAGTTTTTGAAAAAAAAAATCATCAATATTATTATTATTATTGGAACAAATAGAAATCCTTATATCATAATAGTCCTATTTATAGGTAAAAATAACAAATAATATATTATCACATGTGAAATATGATTATTTTCTTCATTTTCTTTAAGTACAAAATATAGTTTTTTATTTATATGTTAGTTTGCTATTTGGTAAAGATGTTTTTATTAATAACAAAATATTTGAAGAGATATTTGAATCAACTAACATATTTCAACTATTAAACACATATTATAGCCCTTAGAATTTAAGGGTTAATAGATTTCAACCTAAGGTTTTTATTTTAATTAGTTTAGGTTAGTTTCAACATAAAGAGATATTAAATTTTAATAAATTAAAAAAATTCAATCTAAATAGCATTTTCATGTTCTTTTCTTTCATTTTCTTTTTCTTGGTTTTACAATTAGATAATTCATGCTTATTTCAACTAATCCCCCTTCCTAGTCTGATAAAAGATAGATCATCTACATTAAAACCTAAAGATTCCAAGAGTATTAACTCCTATAACCTTATCCCATAATTTGAACTTAAGAAGTCACTAAAAGAGCAAATCTCACAACCCAAAAGCTATTCTCTTTAAGTTAACTTGAAATGTGAATCATAACAAAACTAGTCATTTATTACTATTATAATTTTATATTCAACATTATTTCACTTTGTGTTATTAAATGATAACTAGTATAAATTAGTTTTTTACTCTTATTCTTTGAAGACATTAGACATTATTTGTGAAAAATTATATTGTATTGCTAGGTTAATCAAAAGATTGAAATATTTTTATTGTCACATTATTTGAAGTACATATTAGTGGAAAAATCTGTCTTATCTTAAAATGATAACAAATATAACCTACTGTATTAAAATAATTTGTCTCTGGGGATGAAAATTATCCTTAAGGACAATGCCCAACACACTTCAAACATGATATCTTTTTGGTTAATTTACTTTTGTTGTAGCATTATGTTCTTTTATTGATTATCTTTTTCAATAATCTTAAAAAATAGTTTCTTATTCTTGTTATATACATATTCGAGAACTTCACAATTGCTAATTTGATCTTTTGACTCATATAAAACCTTACAAAGGCAACTATATAACTTTTGTACCTATTTTCCATTAAAGTATTTAAATTATTCAACCATAATAAGCAAAGTGTGGTGATATTGTTGGTGTCAAGGATTTCCAAGGTGAGAATTTTAAGTTAAATTAATAAGTAGTATATATTTATTTTTCCTATATTTTACTTTGTTTGGAATACATTAATAGAGATAATTATCAAAGGAAAATATAAGAGATATATAAGTGTAAAGTGTTAGAATTATTTTGCTCAAAGAATATTCATTGACACCTTCTAAGGTGTGCTAATTATTTACTTTCATTCATTTTTTGTTTGGTTTACTTCCCTTAAATCTCTATCATTTCTTTTTTGAGTGCTCTTACTATTGAATGTACTATGTCATTTTAAGTTTTTTAATGGTTTAGTATATAAATGTTATTGTTACTTAGATATTTAAGATAAATAAAAAAAATTGTTTGTAGCCATTTTTTTAAGCTTTGATAGAAATTCTTGTATCATATTTAAAAATTTTATATGACACTTTTATCTTAATTTATTGGCTATTCATTGTTATGAGATTATTATGTTGGTTAATTTGGAAGTAAATGAAACATGGTTGAGTTTATGTTGGGATAGTTTGGCTGGTGGCAATAAAGGAGATGACAACTATGATGAAGTGTCATTAGTAAAGTCTCCTGTTGTACTCAAAGTCTTGGAATATATAATATTGTAAGAAAGGAAAATGATTGCAAATAATACAGTCAAAATGAGACTACTATAAAATAACAAGGTTAAGAAATCTTAAGGCATTAATGCCTATAAGGCATAGTTTGAGATGTATACATTTTTTACTTCGCCTCTACATGTCTTGCCATAATGTACCACTTACAACCAAGGCAAACACCATATTTCCCTTAAAATCTAGCATGGTCTTCATGAGTTCAATTAAATGAGTAGCATTTATATCTCTAATGTGACTTCTATAAATTTAAATGATAAAGTGAAGATATGGTAATATGATAATTTATTGATAAATGACATTACCTTATTCTTATGATAAAAATATGCTAAACATTCATCTTAATTTTGTTGAAATTAAAGCTATTGATAATTGATACCATGTCCTCGATATATTCTTATATGCAAGCCTTTGGTCTCTTTATGACTTATTAGTAATTTGCATAACTTGGAACATTAAACCCTTTAAATATTTGTCATGCTTAAGGTATGAGTCATTCTATAAATAATTTTATGTGTTTTAAGTTATGCAACCTTAAGGTTTTGGTACAATTCAATTAAAGATACTTAATTGTTATATGGTAAATAAATAAAATTTTTTCTTGACATTGTTGTTTTGCTAACATCCACTTACTTAACAATGTTATAAAAGGTTAAATAATATTTACATACATTGGCAAGATAAGTCATAACTATTTAGTCTCATCTTTGTTATAAGTTATAATTTTTTTTTTTTTTTTTGTAAAAGGATTTAATGAGGATTTGCTCAAAATTTTAATTTTACTTGTATGTTTTTTGACTACTAACAAATCCTACATCATATAATGTTTATATGGTTAAACCCTATGTTATAACCACTAGTAGGGGTATATAGGTTTGTCTTTAAGGGGTGTTGGTTTTGGCCAATAATTTCATGTTTTGATAAGAATTTTAAGATATTTAAGAGGTGTTTTGAATTATGGTATATTCTATAATAGTTTTTTGTTGCACTAAAAGGGTATAACAATGTTAACTAACTCTTTGATTGAGATGAGATCATATCCGCAAGTTGTTATGTTTTTACTCATAGAGGTGGAGCAATGGCTTAGAAGTTTATCAAGAAAATAATTATTGTTCAATCCATTAAGAAATTAGAGTCTATAATCTTAGACATAGCTAATGTAAAGGTAGATTGGTTGAGGAATTTCCTGATGAATATTTCATTATGAATAAAATTGATACCATTAATTTCAATGCATTGTGATAGTTAAGTCATTATTGCTTATATAAGGAGTAAGTCATATAATAGAGAGAATAGACATAATTTGTCTAAGATATGAATTATGAAAAATAGTTAAGTAATAAAGTGATCACATAATTTTGTATGGTTAGAGATGAATTGAGTTAATCCTCTAACTAAGTAATTAAGTAAAAAGTTGGTGCAAATTACATCGAAGGGAATATGACTAATGCCTACAAATTATTGTCAAAAGTGATGGAAAATCAATTTATACAATAAGAGATCCTTTAAAGTACATTCACGTAAATAATAACAAGTCACTGATTGATTTTGTAAGTACTATCAAAATTATAGTTTCCTTCCTATGGTATATATAACATAATTTTATGAACCTTAAATTAATGAAAATGTTTATCTTACAAATATGAAAATAAAATTTTGCAGTTATTTAATTGATATTTTATTATAAAATGATTATATTAACATTATATAAACAATAAGATATTACAAATAATATATAATTTTAATTAAACTGAAGATGTAATTTTATATTTTAATTGGAGTCTATTAGCTCAACTGTTCAGTCTGCCCATTTATTCGAGTTAATAACTACATTTAGCTTTTTAGTAAGGTCTAGTTTACCAATCCTACTTGATAGTCTAGATTGAATTTATTAAATATGCTAAATTTAATACCATGAAAAAAAATAAAAGAGATGAAAAATGAGAAGATATAAAAGAAAGAATGATACTAAATATTACAAAAAACAAATTTTCATTTATCATGAGAATATTATTTTTGTTGAAATAGATAACTTTTCACCAATAAAACTATGTAATAAATCACCAAGAAAATTATTCATCTTAAAAAATATAATGTTTCGTAATAAATTAAAAAAATTCATAATATTTAATATTATTCTAAAAATAGGAAATGTGTGTATTCCTATGCTAATCAA
Organism: Kandelia obovata; assembly: GCA_021464305.1. Classification (NCBI taxonomy): domain Eukaryota; kingdom Viridiplantae; phylum Streptophyta; class Magnoliopsida; order Malpighiales; family Rhizophoraceae; genus Kandelia; species Kandelia obovata. Next base: position 3,044,702 of record CM038488.1, read on the forward strand.
AAAATGCATAACAAGGTAAGGATACCAAGGTTTTTACTCAAAATGAAATACTTTACAGAAAAGGTTTATAGCCAAAATATTTTGGTTATAGTAATTTTTTTTTTCTTGGTTATTAACTTTTTCATTGTAGATTCTCATTATCCAATGATTTAGGATCATGTTATTTGTTTGTTAACTTTTTAAATGTAATTTTAAATCAAATCTAAATAATTTATCTACTTTTTTAAAATAAAAAAAAGTTGCACTTAAATATTTCAAAAACTAGATTCCTTCAGTATTTTATATTTATTCTCCATTTCAAAAATCTACAAATGAAAAAAAAAATGTTTGGCTAGAAATTTACATTTGAATACTGAATAAGATTTTCAATTATCATTAAATCATCAAATAAAAGTCTTTATGGTTTGTAAGATATCTACTTTGAGAACACAATGCTTTAATTTGTAAGAAGATATTTGAATTTACCCTTTAAATATTTTAATGTCCTAACATATTGCTTAATAAGACTTTAATAAACTATTTCAATTTTTCACATCATAAAGATGACAAATTTAAGAAATATAAACAATAAAAGACACAGTAACTTGTTTAAAATTAAAATATCAATGAAAATTTTAAACATTCATAAATCAAAATTATAGCATATCCTTATATTTTATATCACTTCACATTTTACAAAACAATATAAGAGAACTAATAAGACAACTAGTTTTCTTGGCTAAAAGAACAGAGAAAATTAAGTATGCATCCAAGCCCTTTTTTCCTTATATTAGTATAAAATATAACGAAATATAAAGAGATTATATGTAAGATAACTAAACTAGCTTGATTGTTAATAAGTTAGGTGCCTTTTTTACAATATCTTATAAAATGAGACTTTTTATAAAAAAAAAACATATATCTCTATATATTTGTTTTAAGTGAAAAATCTAAATGACCCATATAAATAAACTCTCCTTTTTTAAGTCACATTAAACTATTTAGGAACTTTTAAAATTAATTAGGAAAACAAATAGTATAAACATTACAATTTAAGCTTCTAATCAAATATATATATATCAAATAGGTAATTTTTTTTTAGAAATATAAATTAGCAATAATATTCTATTTTGTAAATTTGGTGATATAAATATTTATTATCTCAATTTAGTAACATAATTATTGTATATATTTAAGAATAGTGATCAATTCATAAATAAGTTAGCAAAATTACATAATTTTGTTAATTTGAGTTAGTAATTAATTGTTAAGTGGATGATATGGGTTGTAAGACTTGTATTTTACCTTAGATTTTCTCAACCTCTTTACACTATTACTTCATTTTTGTTTTGCATGCCATTTCACTTTATATGCTTGCCTAACTCCCTTCATCTAAACTTAAAAGTCTTAGAAGTTTTCAAAGATAAAATCCTAAAATGATTACCACTATTTTTAAAAAATAAAAGACAAAATCATCAAGTCCTAGACCTATCTTCTTTATTGTTTCAATCCCATTTATGACTTCAGTTTTTATCTTAGTTGTTTTCTCCATCTCTTACATGTTAGGTTTTATTTGTTTACAGATAGGCACTTTAATAAAAGTTAATTTCCAAAATTTTAAAACAAATCATTGTCTTTTTCTTGAGTTTTTACTTTTTTTTCTCTAGTCACATTCAACATTTCACTCAATAATTGCTTCAAAAAATAATTACTAAAAGAAAAGAATTTTATTCATAAATTCATTGTTGACTAATGTTTGCAGAAAGAAAACAAAAATTAAAAAATCTACCAAAAAATATATAAAAAAAGGATTATGTTCATCTTATAGTCCAAGAATTATTTGGATTCATTACAAACATATTAACCTTCTAAAAGAGAAATCTATTTGAATATAATTATAAATCTTCAACCAAAGTCCCCATGATTTCTAGGTCCCACTATGAATTCCATGCAAGAATATAATTAATAGAGACTAATTACAAACTTATAATTACATTAATAACAAAGACTAATCTGGTGATCATTTTCAAATTAGCTAATTTCAAAGGATAAAGATAAGTGAATAGTTATCAACTTAATTATCACTTTAAAAATAAATATTTTTCATTTATTTCTAATCATATGGGTCACTTGGTTCATATAATTCCAAATATATGATAATTTTATTGATGGTAATAACTTGAATTACCCATAAAAGCTAATCTTATATAGTAGTTTGCTTAAATAAATTCTTTTATACATAAATCATTATAGTTATGTAATACTCTAGAAAATATTTTCTTTTATGTATTATAATGATAATAAATTCTAATAAATTACTTCATTGAGGTAAGACTTTATTGAAAGCAAAAACTTTAGTTCTTAATCTATTCAAGTTTCAAACAAATTTTATGCAAATAAACTTTTTGTGTACAAAAAATAAGTCTTTTTTTTTTTCTCTTTGGTAAATGACTAAAAGATCTCCAAAATATCAAAAAAAATATAATCTATAATAAAACTAAATATAATCAATAGTTCTTATGTCCTCCACTTAATCCTTAAATAACTTAGTCAATAATCTTTTAGTTATAAGAACGACAACCATAAGATAAATACTACTAAGTTTTATTATAACTAGTCACTCTTTGACATAATATATAATGATTAAATATTTTTTATTGGTATACTTCTTTTGACTTTTACTTTTATCTTTCTTTGGAAAAAAAAAAAAACACAACAATCAAATTACAACAATATATCTTTAATGGTTTAAAAATAAAATTCATAATTTGTTATCTTTTGATAAAATTTTATAACCATTAATCTTTGATTTCACTTTTATAATGGAAATGATACTTCTTTAAGATACAACACTTTCAATAAACATAAAAATGTATGAGATAATAATCTTTTTATTAACTACTTAATCAACAAAATCAACGTATGAATAATCAATTACCTTAAAACAATCAATGTGTATAACATTATAGTTCTTGATTTCTTATAGATGTCTCATAATCTTTTTTGGCAATTTTTCAATGTTCTCAATTGGGGATTAAATGGGTATCTCCTTAATATTTCTAGTGAAAATGAACTGTAAAGTTAAATGTAAAACTATGCATACATAAGGTTACTAATTAATTATGCATATTATATGTACTTTATCTCATTTAACTTCCAATCATTTTAAAGATATTATAAAAAATTAAATTTATTTCTTTTATCTAAAGGTACTACAAGAGAAGAATAATTTTTTATCCTAAATTTCTTTAAAATTTTTTAATGAAAGTTTTCTAAGATAGTTTTAATAATAATTTATATCTATTTTTATAAATTTCTATACCAAATTTGAATATACATGAAACCCAAAGAAACATTACAAATTTTTCTTTTTTGGAAATTGAATTTTTTTGAAGAAATATATAAAAATTTTGTTATTTAATATTTTTTATATTATTTTTTTATATAAATAAATATATACATACATACTACTTTACATTTATATATTATAAAAACACATATAAATTGTTTAATTTATAAAATTTTTGATATATTATATATATTAATTATTGTATATTAATATTAAAATTTTATTTTATATAATTATCTCTTTTTATTTTTTTTTATATTTATAATAGTTTAAAAATTATATCCATATATATATATACACATTACAAATAATATAAACATATATAATGTGTACAGTATATTCATATATTTTTTAACACAAATTAATGTATAAATAATAAATAATAATATTTTTAAATATAAATAATTTAAAAATAACTCAAAGTAAAAATATACGAATTCTATCCACACGACACTTTGCTTTGCTTGACAAGGAGGTAGAATGCATGACTGGAAATTGGTGGGCCCCATTTTAAAATAGAGGAAGCCAGCTCAGAAATCTTCGAAGGGAGTGGCACCATATGCACTATCAACATCACGCATAACGCGCGCGCGCGCGCACGCTCTCTCTAACCAAAATCCTCGGCCATCAGTTTCGTAAAGACAAAACGCACAAACAAACGACAGCCTCCGGCGGGGGTCACGACAAGAAAAGGAGAAAAGAAAACAGTTGTTGACCTTAGAGAACTCTGAGAGTGCTGGGTCTTCGGATCTCCCTGACATCGTTGTCAGTTTAAAGGTTCGGTTCTTCTTCTTCTTCTTTTGTCTGACTGTTTTTTTTTTCCTCTGTTTTGGTCATAAACAAAAAAATTAAAAGAAAAAAAACAGAGTCAAAGCTCTGAGAGAGAGTGGGAGAGTTGTAGAGTCGGAGAGGGAGCGAGAGATGCCTCATGCATGGATTGATGCTGTTAGAAGAATGAAGGAATAATCTCGAATCTTCTCGGGAAAATGATGGTCGTGGTGGCGGTTGTGGTGTTTGGCTTTGGCTGGAAGGAAAGTAGGGAGAAGCAGAAGGAAAGCCTATTGGGTTTGGTTTTTATCCATTTTAAGAAGGCTTTTAGTTGGAAGGTAATTAATGCTGGAGCCAACACCAATTAATGGAGATAAAGGCGAAATGGGTGTGTATGGGTTTTGAAGTAGACAATCCGAGCCGTTGGGACTTGCCCTATTAATTACGCACAGCTAAACCAAACAGGCCCACACCCACAGAGAGAGAAAGAGAGGACCTTTGCATTAGGGAGAAGATTTACCATATATTTACCTTAAAGCAATATTTCGAATCTCGTTTGTTTAGTTATTTAACTCTCTCTCTCTCTCTCTCTGTTTTTTTGTCCTTGCTTTCTCTCTCTTCCTCTGTTTTTTCCCTTTTTTTTCTTTTCCAATTGATGCCTTGCCTGAGTTCTTTCCAACTTATGAGGTTTCTTTCTCTCTGTCTCTGCTTCTGTCTCTCTCTTTAAATTTATTCATAATTGCTTTCTATTTGGTTTCCTTCGTCAAATAGCTGAGTTACAGGATCTGTTTAAGCTACTATACGCTTTATATGCATTTTTAAGTTGTTAGTTTATGGCCTTTTTTATTTTTTGTAATTCCTATTCAATTCCTGTATTGGCAACTGATATACTGAACGGGGGTGCGCCTTGATTCTCCTTCAGGAAGGAGAAAAGGGAGCTGACACTTTTAGAGGATCAAAAGGGTATTGCTAATATCCGTAGTCCCTTCGTTTTGATGCTTATATTCGGTTCCATTCTGGGCTGCTCTGTTGTGTGTGTTGGGACCTTGCTTTGGATCCCTCATATTTCTTGATTTTTGTCTTTGCTGATATTAAGATTAAGGCTGAATCCTATACGGGAATTTTTAGATTGTCAATTTTTTGCATTGAAAATTTGAGAGTTATTATCTATTTGTTGACACTTGGGAGCTTTCACAGAAAATAAAACTGTTTTCTTGTCAGTTTCCTATGTATCAAAAAACAAATGTTTCTTCTTGTCCCTCATGCATAGAAAGATGACAGATATAGGTTCTTTTTAAAAAAAACAAGTATCTTCGAACTCTTTTGTTGGGCCATTCTGTATAATTTTTGAGGTTTTTTAGCCAAGGACACAACCTTAGAGCATTTAAATTATTTATTCTTTTCCTCTAGTTAGTGTTTGTCAACTGCTTTTTTGTTCTTATGTTTTATACTTTTATTGTATTTTGGGATTGCTAAGTGAGCCAGTTCCTGGAATCTTCTCTTGACTAGTTTCATGAGATGCTGCAATACACTATTTTACTATTACTATTTTTTCCTTGTTTTTTGTGGGAAGAAAAAGTTCTGGAGATATATGATTCTTTTTTCTTTTTTTTTTCTGGGGGGGATAAAATTCAGTTATAGTTTTGATTTTAAGTGTATTCAAGTTGAGTGCTTTCTCTCTAATAATGTTTGTACCTGAATTTCTTCACCTTTTCTGCAATTGATCCATGCTATGTATGTATTGCAAGATTGCCCCACTTTCCCTTGCTATTACCTTAAACATTTCCCAATTTCTAGCTAACTCTCTGTCTTTGAATTGACAATTGAAAATTCAGTTAAAAAAGCATCATTTTTTCTCTATGGTTAACACTTTAGTTAGTGATCAATAAAAATTGCACATGTTAGTTGATGTATGCTACTTGGTTGATCTTGTCTTGATTTCATTGTTCTTTATCTTCATGTTAGTGGATTGATTCTTACTATGTGTTTTAAAATCAGTAGGTTGCACATGATTCATACCATTGAGAATATCACTCTACATAGTGTAAAAAGTTAAAGAATGTTTTGTTGAAGTTTGGTAATGTCAGTACTATTTTTGTTTCAGACTTTGGTCACATATTATTTATCATTTATAGCTTGAGTTAGTAGTCTTGTGCTTGCTTCTTTCTTACAAGAATTATTAGGAGAGTTTCAACTATTGTAACCTCATAGGTATCATCATCTGCTATTGTTTTACTCCTTGGATGTATGTTTTAAGAACCCTTTTAAAGGTTAAAGTTATTTTGCAGATGAAAATGTTTGGTACAAACTCTCACCATGTTGTTGCTTGATATGGTGATGTTACAATATTTTAGCTCCATCATCTTTTATTGTCTCATAAATTTGTTATTTTGAAGTTAAACTTCAAGATTTGCAAGCTATGCATATCTTTAAGCTTAGGATTTTTTAGTGTAGATCTCTGTATTACACATATTTCTGGTGATTTATGTGCTGAATGTTTGTTTCTTGCAGATAATGGTCAGGTATGCTTTTGCATGGGACTGAGCCATGGGCTTAATTCTAAAATTGTTGATTGTAATGACATTTGGCCAAACTCCATTAGAACTGAGTCCCAAAAAGGTGTTATAAAGGAAAATCATAATGGAGTATCTAGTGATATCAAGGACAATAAATGTGATACTGATAAACTATTTAATGTGACAAATGATGAAGATGGCTGGATTGCCTCAAAGTTTAATTGTTCTATGTACGACAATGAGAAGGAGATAACAGACTTTGTGGCTCCAATATCATCTAGTCATTGTTCATTGACAACACAATCATTTGAGAAGGATTCAGTTATCCATATAGAAAAAAGTGTCATGGAACACAAGCTGCCAGAGTTGATGGTTTGTTATGAAGAGAATACCTATGATGTGATTAAGGATATTTGTGTTGATGATGCAATGCCTTCCCAAGGCAAGTTTCTGTTTGACACAGACGTAGATGAGACTACTCCATACTCATTCTTTTCCCTTGGGAAGGACATAAACAGTGTGAATCCAAAAGAAAGAGTTGATATTAACATGTCTGTTCCAGAGGTGGTGAAATCTCTAGCTGGAAGAGAAAAAGTGAATCTTCCATGGCCCCTTCCATATTCAGATAAAAAGGGTTTACAAAAGGGATTGCCTCCTGATTTTGGCTGCAAGGTTTCCACTCTGGGTGGGGAAGTAAAAGATGTTGCAACAGATGCATTCAAAGAGAATTTTCCTCTCAGAGACTTTCTTTCTGTGCCTGAATTGAATAAAGAACTTTCTGATTTCAAGTCATCTATTGAAAGCATGGTTGAAGCAAAAGAACAGTCTCTTCAGGTACACTTATCCCAATTGAGTTAAGTTTGAAATGTGGCAAAAGCTTTGTAATCATACTAAGGCTCAATCTTTCTGAATATCTAATGATTTTTGTACTTAGTAATGGAGTATGCGATTTCCATTTTTATCTTCTTCTTTCATTTGTTTTTCCATTTACCCAGGTCAATGGGGCTTGAAAAATGAATTTACCGTTGCCATGCTTCTTGTGCACTTCTGTAAACTTATATAGATGATGTTATGGGCCATGGTTATTAAACCCATCTTGGACATTGACTTGGAGAGGGGAGTTGGGTCACCAAGTCATTGGTTCAACTAGTGGGCAATGATATCTAATATTTTTATTGTATGTTTTAAATTTTTTTCACATTCAATATAACTTCATGAACTCTAAGTGAGTGTAAGTTTTTTTCTTATAATTATAAGAATAAAATTGTTTATATTTTTTTAAAATATTTTATGAAAATTTAATTATCTTAACCTAAAATATTAATGTATATTTTGAAGCATTACCAATAAAATAGTATTTTATTGAATTAAGTATATAATTTGATATTTTAAATATTTTAACTTTAAGGTCAAGTATTTTTAGTGATAAAATATTGTGATACAAAATTTTAAAATAAAAATAATGAATTGGAAAAAAGAAAAAGAAAGGCCCACGTTCAGTTCACTTGGTCAACCAGTTTGACCATCTCTGTTTTGGTGAATTGTCCAACTAGGCATTTTAGCAAACTGGACCAGTTTGGGGTCCGATTCACCAGTCCAAGCCAGGTTTAATAACTACAGTAAGAGTATCACTGGTAGGAGAAAAGTGTTGGAAACCTCTGCTGCAAAAATAATTAAAATGCATTTCATCATCGGTGAAACATCAAAGATAAGGCATCATTTTTTGGATGAGGAATAGCTTGACTTAGGACCTGCAACAGTTATATCTGTTATCCATGCTATTTGCTGTGTAAAGTGACTACAGGCCGTCTGGTCTTACATGGAAATTGTATTTCAGCTTCATTTTCATATATTTTGAGTATACAGCAATGGAAACAGACTACTGGGTGAATATGAAGAGCAGGGGAGGGTATTTTCATATATAGCAAATAATGTTTTCAATGCATTGCAGAGGCCAACTGAAGTTACCATCTTGGCTCCAAATTCTGCCTCTGAAAATTCCAGTGAGGAAGCAATCTCAGGAAATTCTCCCTCAGTTTCCAGATCTGATGAATCAGACCACAGCCCTGCTGAGGGAACAACCTTGGCAACTGCTGCAATGAATTCTCCAACTGATGATTCTGACCTTGATCATAATGAAGCTGTCTTATCAAAGGCTTCTATGATCTGTGCAGTTGACAAATCAGATAATCGGGTCCATGTAGCAAAAATATCTCATGCTGTGGATTCTGTGCCCGAGAAATCAACCAACATAGTTACAGATGAGTTATCTTATGATAGTAAGCTGGAGACTGGAAGTATCACCTTTGTCTTTGACTCTTCTGCATCTGCAGCAAGCAAGGAACAAACCAATCCTCAAAATATTGATTCAGAAATTTGTGTAACTGATAAGTCGTTGAAGCTTGAAGATTCTAATGTTGTACCAGTTTTGAGCCAACTTCAGCAGAGTCAGGGGGAGTCAAGTTTCTCTGCAACAGGTCCCTTGTCAGGCCCAATAACATATTCAGGGCCAATTGCTTACTCTGGCAGCCTATCTCATAGATCGGATAGTAGCACTACTAGCACCCGTTCCTTTGCTTTCCCAATGTATATAGCTCACCAAACAATCTATTTCATATTCATGGTATTTCCTAAATTATGTTGGAATGCATATCTAATGTCTGCGCTTTTCATATTTGCTTACAACAGATTACAGTCTGAATGGAATAGCAGTCCTGTAAGAATGACAAAAGCAGACAGGAGACATATGCAGAAGCATAGGACGTGGAGGGAGTGCTTTTCCTGCTGTAGATTCTGAATGGTTCTGGTTTGCTTCATAGTTTGAAATCCAAAAAAGAGTTTTACATCTTCAGATATTACCTCATTCATGATCTTAGGGGGTACTGTGCATATACATGTTCTTTTTCTGCCTTGGGGTGTCTTTAGGTTACATTGTTATGCCGCTTAGTTTGGTTTCATGCGAGAGAATAGTGATGATGGTTCATTTGCCTCTAGGTGGAATGATTTTCAGATTTTCTCTCCATGGACCAATTCCTGCATTTAAGGTGGTAGCTGTTAAACATTCTGTGCAAAATTCCCTTTCAACATGCAAAGAAATCTCTTTTATCATATTTCATTCGGATTGTGTTTCTTGAGCTGTAATATGAGATTCTTGTTTTTCATTTTCATGTAAAAAACAACCCCAAAAAAAAAAAAAAAAAAATTGCAATACAATTCGTAAAATTCCGAGGTGCTTTTCCGCGTTATAGGTATGTGGTAAAGTTATGGGTGCTGAGAAATGCATGGAAGCACGTGTCGGTACACTCAGTTCTACTTTCTATTTAAGTAAATTTTTTATTTTTAATTTTATTTATTTGTAATAACAAATTAAATATAATTAATCCACATATTATATACTTATTAAGTGTTCTTTTAATAAGTTTAATTATTTTTTCTCTATTATAAAATAATATGTTGTTATTACTTTGTAAGTTAAAATGAATCTATTTAGTCGTTTTGTACTTAATTTTATTCACTTAAATGAATATGTTTGCTTTCGTGTCATGTGAACAAATGTTTATCTCACAGGCATAATGGTATGGTATTTCTCTGTGGCTTTTCTTCTCTCTCTTTTCTCGACTCTCTTTTAATTGCTTTGAAAAGAAATAATAAAAAAAATTATGTTTGAGTTATTAAATTTTTTATTATTTATATCTAGTTTATTAATTTAAAATTTATTTAATTAAAGTTAACATCTTAAAAAATAAATAATATATTAAGTTCTGTTAAATAATCATATGATATTAATATATCTGTATATTATCAAATTTATTTGTCTAAATAAAAAAAAGATTTTATTTAGACTAAATAAGTTTATTTCTCTTCCAAATAATTTTTTTTCTCTTTTAGGTTTTCTCTCTATCCTTTTTATAACAATAACAATTTTAAAAGAAACAAAAGAAAAATTATTAATAAATACATTATAACATAAGTTCAAAACTCATACCCTATAAAAACTTCATTCACCTTTTTCAACTAATCAATTCAAAAATTTTTAAATTTTAAGTAATATTTTTTATTATTGTACAATAAATTTAAATAAATTTCATATCTTATCTAATATACTTTATATTATGGAATATGTATTACCACTAATATAATTCTCATACGTATATCCAAATAAATGCTTTTGAGTTTTATAAAGTGAACTTGTAAAGGTATCACGCAACAACTCTTAACACTAGCAACATCTATTAGTAAACCATATCATACTACCTTTTGAAGAATACTAACTCAACATGTTAACTTAATTTATCCGCTTGTCCATTAGTTAATTAGAATCTTTAAAAGAGTTTATAAATATTTTATACTTTTACAACCTCTAAGTAATCTTTCTTCTAATTATCCCTCTTTTCTTTACTTTTTAGAGTTTTCTCTAATTTAGACATTAAAGTACTTATCCTAATTTATAACTCAACAACTTATAATCTTTTCTTTTGTTTTATAAGTATTGAATCATTTTATCAATAAACTTTCCATCATTTAGTATAACCTATGAGAACAATATATTGTATACTTTTTCTTTTTGCATTTAAAACTACTTAAAAATTGTCTAAATAAGGTCAATGTCATTAAAAATAATGTATTAATAGGTCAAAATCATTAAATATTTCAAAAGTCTTGTTAAGTGCTCAATTGACAATGATATATTTGCTCATGTATCAAAACTCATTTATCCAAACCAATAAAAAGAATTCATTTAAATAAATTACATTTTTCTTTTTCCAAGCCATTTTTTTCTTTCACCTCGTTACATCTCTCTTTCTCTCTCTCACTCACACACACACACACATTATATATATCTTCCATGGCAACAATCTTTAAGGTAACAAAAAATGTTATTAATAAAGAAATCATAATATGGGTCTAAAGCCCACGTTCCTTCTAAATCCAATTTAGCCTTTTTAATTCATTAGTTTAAAACTTTATAAGTTCTAATCAACTTGGCACACAATTGCATAATAAATCTACACGAGTTTCATAACTCATTTGCTACACTCTAAGTTACGAGACACCATCATTATCAACATTACTCTAACATTGTATGTTTGCACGATTGCCTTTAAGCTTTGCAAGGTATACTTACAGAGGCATCATATCACTACTAGTGTTTGCAAAAGACCATGTCACACTACTTTTTAAAGAGTGTTATCCTAGTATGTTTACCTAGTTAGTTTTTTTATATATAAACCAATAAGAATCTTTAAAGGGATTTATAAATACTTTGTCTTTATAACCTCTAAGTATTCTCTCTTTCTCTAAGTTATCACCTCCTTTCTTTATTATTTAAAACTTTATTTGACTTAAATATCAAAATATTCATACTAACCCACAGTCAAATACTTAATAATCTTTTTTTTCTTTCAAGTATTGAACTTTGTCATTAATAAACTCTTCATCATTTGATATCATCTACGAAAATTACACATTTTATGCTCTTTTCTTCTTATTTTAAAAATACTTAACAATTATCCAATTTAGGTTAATATCGTTAAAAATAATGTGTTAATAAGTCAAAACTGTTAATTTTTTTAGAAGGAATGTATCTACTTATTTATCCAAACCAGCAAAGAGAGTTCACTTAGACAAAATAGGTTTCTCTCCCTTTCCAAACCTTTTTTTCTTTTTTGTTCACCTCCCTAACCTCTCTCTCTTTCTTTATATATGTGTATATATTTCATGACAACAACAATCTCAAAGGTAACAAAGAAAGTTATTAATAAGGAAATTATAATATAAGCCTAAAGTCTACATCCTATCTAAGTTCAGTTCACCCTCTTCAACTTATTAATCTAAACCTTTTTAATCTCCCAAAGACTCATCACATGAGTACATGAGAGATCTAAAAAAGTTCCCTCCTTCATTACATTTTAAGCTATGAGACATACATTACCACCAACATTATTTTAACACTCACGCATTTGCATTACTTACCTTCAACCTCTATAAGGTACATTTGTAGAGGCATCACAACACTACTCTGAACACTAGTAATGTTTATTAAAAGGCCACACCATTTTACTGTTTAAAGGATATTATCCTAACATACCTATTTATCTAATCCTTTCACCTTTAAGCTAATAAAAATCTTTAAAGGACTTAAAAATACTTTATGTTTTCATAACCTTTAAAAAATTTCTTTTTCTCCAAATTATCATCTTATTTCTCTAGTTTTCAAAGCTTTTTTTACCTTAGATATCAATATACTTACATTAAGTCATAACTTAACACCTTATTAAAATACTCACATTAAGCAATAATTGACACAAATACCTAAAACACTTATTCACTACGCTTTAAGTGCACTTATAAAGGCATCATGTCACTACACTCATTACCAATATCTATAGGAGACTATACCACACTACTCTTTAAAAGGTGTTGTCTTAGCATACTCACATGACTAATTCTCTCGCTCATAAGTCAAAAGGAATCTTTAAAGAGGTTTATAAATATTTTATGCCTTCATAACTTCTAAGTAATCTCTCTTTTCCCAAATTATTGCCCCATTTCTCTACTTATCAAAACTTTCATTAACTTACACATTAATGTATTCATGTCGAGCCATAATTTGATGCCTAATAATCTTTTCTTTTCTTTGTAAGTACTAAACCCCTTTATTAATAAACTTTTCTTCATTTAACATCATCTACGGGAATGATAAGTTTTATACTCTTTTCTTGTTCTTTCAAAAATACTTAAAAATTGACCAATTAATGTCATTGTCATTAAAAATACTGTGCTAATAAATCAAAACTATTAATTTTTTTTTAAAAAGGTTATTGAGTGTTCATATGACATTAATATATCTACTTACGTGTTGAAACTTATTTATCTAAGTCAACAAAAAGAATTAATTTGGACAAAATAAGTTTCTCTCTCCTTCTAAACCATTTTTTCTCCCACCTCTTTAATATATATATATATATATCTCTTTATATATATCATGAAAATAACAATTTTAAAAAAATAATAAAATATTTATCAATAAAGAAATCATAACATGGGTCTAAAGTTCAAATACATTCTAAGTTTAATTCACCCAATTCAATAGTTAACCTAAAACTTTCTAAATTCTGAGCAATCTATCATATGGTTGCATGAAAAATTTATACAATTTTCACACTTCATCCACTATACTTTAGGCTATGTGACTTACATCATCACCATTATTACTTTAACACTAATACATCCACATAAATACCTCTAACCTCTGTAAGATGCATTTATAAAGATATCATGTCACTATTATCACAACTACCAATATCTGCAAGAGATTATGTCATACTACTCTTTAAAGTGTGTTATCCTAGCATATCTACCTACTTAATCCTTTCATTTGTAAGCCATAAGATTTTTTAAAGGGACTTATAAATACTTTATGCCTCTACAACCTCTAAGTAATCTTTCTATCTTTAATTTATCATGCCCCCTTTCTACCCTTAGTAAATGTTTTTATATAAGATAGGGTTATGGACTAAAAGCTCCTTATCTTCTCTTTAGAAAAATGAAAAAAAAAAAAAGATAAGTCTTTTACTAAATCCCTTTGTATAAAAAAAAATTAGGAGACAAACAACCATTAATAAGCCAAAGACTTTTTATCTTGCTCTTATTTTTCCCTTAAAAAAAAAAAGGTGAAAATTTGAGGCATTTAATATATCCCTTTATATAAAAAAAAATATTAGCGGTCAAATGTCTCATGTCTTCCTCATAAAGAGAGAAACGACCCCTATTGACACAAAAATATTAATTGTATAATATTTTATTTTCTATGAGAGATATTTAAAAGTTAAAGACCCTCATTTTGGCCATATCTTCCTTTTCAAAAAAAAAAGATAAAAATGAAAGATAAAGGGCCTTTAATAAATCCCTTTACGTACATAAAAAGATTCGACACCTTTGACTTTTTATCTTTTTCCCATAAAATAAAAGGAGAAAAGAAGATAGGGTCTTTAGCTACCTTATGACACAAAGACTTTAATATCATAATTGATCATTTTGTGTGTGAAAAGATTAAAGGTTCCTTATTCTTCCCAAAACTCTACAATATGTTCTTTCATATTGGAAAAAATTGGGAGTTATCAGGGTCAAAGATATCTTTCTTATAAGAAAAGAAAAAAAAAAGTAGATAAAAAGGCTTTTGATCTCTTATAATAATGAATATTTAGTAATTTAATGAATTGAGGGCTTTAATTGTCTTATATTCTCTTTTAGAAAAAAAAAATAAAAAGGAAGGGGATAAAAGGTGATAATGAGACTTCTATCTTTATAATAAATTATTTGATGTAAGAAAAGATCAGAAGCTAAAGGCTTATTACCACAAGAAGGCAATAAGCTACTGATCTTTTCCTTAAAAAAATAAAAAGAGAGATAGAGAGAGAAGGAAGATATGGGCCCCTAACCCCTAGTGAATTTTGTTTTTAAGGAAAAAATTATAGGTCAAAAGAACACTATCTTCTCCTTAAAATAAAGAAAAAGAAAAGGAAGATAGGAGGCCTAACTCCTCAATGAATTTTTTTTTTATGTGAGAAAACTTTAATATATCTTTCAAAGTGAGAAAAAAATTAGAAATAAAAGGCCTTTTGTCATAAGAAACCAAAGACACTATTTTTCTTATTAAAAAAAACAAAGAGAGAGAGAAGATGGGGTGCCTCTGACCCGCTTATCAAATAAGACATTTAACTTTCCAATGAATTCTTATGCGTATGAAAAAATTTAAGATGTTTATGTCTTTTGTCAAAAAGGAATAAGAGGTCTTTAACTCCATGACAAATCTCTTATTGTAAGAAATGACTAATGTTAAAAATCTCACATCTTATTTTTGAAAAAAGGAATAAAAAAATATAGAGTGAAGAGGTATAAAGCTAAATGCTCTTTTATGGATTTTTTTTTCTTTTTAAGAAAATAAATGAGTATTTTACTTTTTAAGAAAAAATATAAATTTGAAAATATTTATTTTATTTTAAAAAAATAAAAGGAGAATTTTAGTATTATTTTTTTCTTTTTTTTAGAAATAATTTTCTTTTTTTCTTTTATTTTCTTGAATTTCACAAATTTTAGACATATGCAAAAAAATTATTAACATAAATTATGTAAATTGTAATACATATTATATTTTGATTTAATAAATTGAGTTAATTAAATAAATGTTGAAATTTTAATTTTATTAAAATACTTAAAAATGATTACAAACAAATTATTAAGTTAATATCAAGTGTTATAAATTTAAAATAATTACAAATCAATTATTAAGTAAATGTCAAATACTACAAACTATTAAAACCTATTATGAAAGTGTTAAAATTAAGTAAACATAGCTAAACAAACAAAATTAATAACATGGTAAAAGAAAAAAAAAAATTTTCACGACTTTGATGATATATAAAATAAATTGTGAGTATTCTTTATTTAAAAATAGAAAAAAATTAATAGTAATTTTTTAAAAAAATTATGAAAAAATAAATAAATAAATAAATAAATTTCTCTCTCTAAAAAAATGAATTTAAGCTTATTTTTTCAATTTTTTTAAATTTTTCTTAGATATTAGTAATTATATTTTGTAGATTTAAAATGTTTATCAATAATTTTTAGTATAAATTAAATAATAATTAAGTAAATTAAATGTATATTAAAATTATAATCTAATTATTAATTTAATGTCAAATATTTAAATTTATATAAAATTAATTATATATAAACTAAAACTTGAATCAAATTCACGTGAATCAATCAAAAATATTTTTTTTATTTTAATAATATATATTTAAAAATACAAATATAAATTGATATAAATAAAAATAAATACAGTATACAATATAGATAAATGCAAACATAGAATATCTATCTGAGAAATCAATTATTTGTATCTATTTTTAGAATTTTAACAAATCCACCGACAACGAAAACGTCGCCGTACCTTAAACCCGTCCGGTCCGTTACAAAGTTGGAAACAAAACAAAACTCCGCAGGCTGGAAGAAAACGAAGCAGTAGTAAATAGTTAAGAAAGACAAAACAAAGAGAGAATGGAGGACATATGGAAGAGAGCGAAGCTGTTTGCGGAGGAAGCCGCGAAGAAGTCCCAAAATCTGACGCCTTCTTCCACCAAAATCGCCGATCTGGTAGCCGAGACAGCCAAGAAGTCCAAGGAGCTGGCCCTCGAAGCCTCCAAGAAAGCCGATCAGCTCAGAGAAGCCGCTCTCAAGCAAGCCGCCGATCAGGTCCCTATCAAGTCCATTTCCGACTTCATTCCTTCTCAACTCTCATCTCTCTCCATCGTCGGCGGTGGCGTAGGGGCCACGTCTTCGTCTTCGTCTGCGTCCTCCTCGGCTCTGGATGTTTCCGATTCAGAGCTCCAGAAGTTCGGGATCACCGAGGATTTAAGAGATTTTGTCAAGGGACTCACTTCCACTACCTTCCAGAACTTTCCTATTCAAGGTGAAACGGTGATTAAGATTTAATTAATATTTTATTTTGGCGAAATGTGTTGAGCTGTAGGAAATTTTCTTGTTTGGTTTTGATTGGCGCAGATGAAGCTGATCCGTCTGATGTGGGCACTACGGCGTCTAACGTACGGAAGGATCTCACGGAGTGGCAGGAGAGGCATGCTACCCTCGTTCTGTCCACTGTCAAGGTGAACTCTACCCTGCCGTTGATTCTCTCTCTCTCTCTCTCTCTCTCTCTCTCTCTCTCTCTCTCTCTGTTTTCCTCTTCCTCATCTTTTCATTTGTTTCTTTGGGTTCCTTTTTATTGGATACAGACTCTAATTGCTAGGGAGAGAGATGCAACTTTTTGATTTAAGATCTGATAGCACTTGTCATGTTCCTCAAATCTGTAATTTACAGCTTAGGCTTGTTTGGCGAAATTTGGGTTTTACAATTCAGGATTACGTTTGAAAATTTTTCTGATGATTATTTCTTTTGCAGACAATATCAAGATTAAGATATGAATTATGCCCACGTGTGATGAAAGAACGGAGATTCTGGAGGATTTACTTTACGCTAGTCAGCACTCACGTTGCACCGTATATTCCTGTTTTCCCCCATTTACATCAACTTATGATAGACACATTATGTTCAAAAGAAGCGATTGATGGTATATCTTGCAAGTAGCTGCATTGTATAGCTGCCTGAAGTTGCATTAGTAATTTAAAATAAAAAGGGCTGTAAATGAATAAGAAATTCAATACCTTATGTAAAGTTGAAAATACTTATTTTGTTGTGAATATAATGAAATATATTAAGGAGAAAAATAAGTTTACAGTTGCATTTTAAGTTGAAGATAGATGAAAAATTCAATACACACATAAATTGAAATACATATGCAGAAGAATAGTTATTTGCATTTTTCCCTTCTAGGATACAGATGTAGATGTGAGACCAATCAGTTTATAGAGAAGGGAGACTGTAGGTATAAGGATGTTTAGATTTGCATTGTTTGTTAATACACAGGTATGAGAAGCAGTATATGGAGGAGCTTAAGCGCAAAGCTGAGGAGCAGATAAAAGATGACAAGGCCAAGCAAATTCCGGCAGCTGAAAAAGCATCTAGATCCGATGTAACAGAAACAAACTTGAAAAGTCAGAAGTCAACTGCAGCATCTGAGCAGGATTTGGATACATTTCTTTTGGGAGATTTTGAAGACAGTGATGGAGGTCAAGGTATATCCTTTGAGCATATTTTAGGTTTCTATGCAATTATGCATTCTAGTGGATATGGCTATTCTATCTAGTGGTTGTGAGTTTTGGCATTTTTAACTTGCTTTTGCAATGTAAACCCTACTCCTGGAATGTTTTATTAAATTCTAACTCGAGAGGTTCAATTTGTAAGTTCGAGATCTTAACCTTTGAGGTATTGCTTTTGTAACTGTTTTTAATTAGTTCATTATCGTCATTTAAAATCAGAGCTTTGAGTGTCTGTCATCTCTGCAGACTCTTGAGCATATTTCCTATCATTATTGGCATGCTAGTCTGGACTGTCTAGTACACTATGCTGTGTTGGCCAACAATTGATTCTTTGTGAAGGAGTGAACTTGCATTAGTGGAACAGGCAATCTGGTTTTACTTAGTCACATCGGCTTGTCAGCACGTGTGCAACAGGGAAAGGAGTTATGGCTTTATGCAAAAGGGTTAGGATATGGGTCTATGTTTAGATTTTGAAATTTTGTCTCTCTCAGATGATGCTGATGGGAGCTTTGGCGATGATTTTGACAAGATTGACAATTCTGTAAGTTTATCTCATGAATTCATTGGCTTCAGCTTCTCTTATGGCACTATTTAACCTAGCATCTTCTGTACTTAAGAAAATTTATGGTGCCTGGATCAATCCGGAACCTTCTTTGAATTCTGTTCCTAGGATATTGAAGATGAGAAGCATGTGAAGAAAGTGGCAACTGCAACAGAGTAGAAGGATGGCACCTCAAAGAGAGTGGAGCAACAAAGGCAGTAGCCCGTGAATGAGAGAAGGGCCAAATAATGGAAAAGGGTGGAGCGATACTTCTGAGAGAGTGGTACGTCAGAAAGCTAGCTGTTTTAAAGTACATGTCCTTTGCGTTATTTCATTGATTTAATTTAGTTGTTTGGACCTCTAGCTTACAAATAGTCGTTCCCTTAAAACATTAGCTAAATTCAAGAATGTTAGTCTGCCTTGTACAGATTTCTTGCCAGGGTTCATTCAACATTCAGTGTTTAATGTTGGTCATCAGATTGCGTCTTGCGCTGACATTAACACATCAAAGAGAGGATCCTGTCATCAAAATCCAGAATGAATCTAAAATAAAATAAAACCCTAAGATTCTTGCAAGAAAACTTTCTTGGACATGAAAAGGAGCGTTTCCCAGCTGTAACTTTTATTTCTGCTTCCTTTCCATTAATCTTCAACAAAAACACATTAAAACTGAGAATGGCGAGCCTTGTTAAGTTACTTCATTTTGACTTGAATCGAAGGTAAAAGTACGGGGACAAGGCTGCTCTGCCTGTGTGTAAGACAAGGATGCCCTATTGTATACTTGCACGATGAGTTGGGGGCTTTTGTGCTAAAGCTCGGTTAAACCCTGAAAATCTTATTATTTGATATTTATTAAATTTGAAAATTAAATTATATTTTAAAATAATAATTTATTATTTTAAAAATTAATATTTTTTATTTTTTATTTTTTATATTTAATATTTATTATATAGTACATAGATAGTTTTATCTCTATTATTTCGCCGAAATTGTTCGTTTGGAAATTCCTCAAAAAGCTAATCATAAGTTTTTCACTCTAATGGAACAATAGGGTCATTACATTCATCACTAAACTTGTGGAAGAGATTAAATATAATTAGAGTATATCTTTTTAATTAGGGGCTGAATCATATGAAAAATTAGACCTAAAATTAGGATACATTCAAGGAAAATAAAAGGATTTGTTGGATTTAAAAATGGCTCATAATCCAAGCTTAATTATGTAAAATAAATAAATAAATAATCCCTTGATCGAGGCTTAATTATTTTAAATAATTTATATAATTTTTTATATAACTTAAATTATATATATATATGTCACTAATAAATTAATGAGAAAATCACCGTATGTGATAAAGAAATAATTTTTTAAAATTTTAACTATATACATAATATTATACGTAAATTTATTATTTTATTAAAAATTAAATTTTTGTTTATATTTTATTATTATTTTTGTTATATATTTTGTTTTAAAAAAATAAAAGAAAAAATTTAAGAGAAGATTTTTGTTTTTTTATTTTCTTTAATTTATAAATTATAAAGAAATAAGTTAGAAACAAAAAAATAATTTTTTTAATTAATTTTAATTAAATCTCTCAATTCGAAAGTAAAGCCTGTATAAAGTGTGGCGCAAACAGTTATTGTCCAAATCAAATATTGGATTGGTAAGTTAAATTTTACCATTGTTTTTATAAACAATTTCAAAGTGGTGTTAGTTCTTATATTTTTCTATAAAGTTTATGTGACGGGTACACACTACCCAACTTTCATATCTTTAAGAAAGAGTGAGATTTTAGGTCATATAAACGTGGTATTGTACATCCTAATAAGTACCTTTTAAGGAGAAAGTAATGACTCTGTGACAAGTGGTATCATAATTTACCCCTATCCCACCGTGGGACCTCTGCCTTAGTGAGAAATGCCAAAAATTCCTAGTTTCATCGACTTGGTGTGTGCTTAAATATCGACAAGGACATTAATGAATTCGGTGTAGGAGAATATAATGGGTATCTTTTAAGAAGAAGTTAATTGAGGAAGCAGCTCCAAGACTTGATAGAATCGGGCCTACATTTGACCATCGAAAGCCTCTTTTGGTGCTCTAGTCATCTTCCAAAAAAAGAAGGATGGGTTGCTACGCATGTATATCGACTACCAAGTCTTGAACAAGGTTACTATCAAGAACAAGTACTCAATTTCCTTGATAGCTGATCTTTTCGACCAACTAGGAAAAGAGAGGTAATTCACCAAGTTGAACTTGCGATCGGACTACTACCAAGTTCGTATTGCCCAAGATGACGAACTGAAGATAACCTGTGTAACGTACTACGAAACCTTTGAGTTCCTAGTCATATCTTTCGGTCTCACCAACGTACCTACTACCTTTTACACCCTAATAAACAAGGTACTCCATCATTTTCTTAACAAATTTGTAGTAGTTTACTTGGATGATATTGTTGTATATAGTAACACTCTTGAAGAGTATGTTGACCATCTCAAACAAGTTTTCCAAGTTCTCCGAGAAAACGAGCTATATGTTAAGAGGGAGAAGTGCTCATTCGTCGAGCAAAAGGTAGACTTCCTTGGCTACAAGATCAAGGATGGTAGGTTGATGATGGACCCAGCAAAAGTGCAAGTCATCTAAGTATGGGAGACACCAACTAAAGTCCCAGAATTGCGATCTTTCCTGGGATTTATCAACTACTACCATTGGTTCATTAAGGGATATTTTGCTACATTTGTACCCTTAATCAACCTCCTAAAGAAGGACATCGCATGACATTGGTTGACAGAATATCAAGCTTCATTTGAGGGATTGAAGCAAGTAATCTCTGAGGAACCTATTATGGTACTACTGAACTACGAAAAACCTTTCGAAGTCCATACTGATGCATTTGACTTCGCAATCAGGGGAGTTTTGATGCAAGATAGGCATCACATTATCTATGAGAGTTGCAAGTTAAACAGCACGAACAGATGGTATACCATCCAAGACAAAAAGATGACTGTCATCATTCACTACTTGCGCATTTAGAGACACTATCTCCTTAGAAGTAAGTTCGTGGTCATGACCGATAACATTGCTATGAGCTACTTCTAAACACAGAAGAAACTCAACTCGAAGCAAGCTCATTGGTCAGACTTTCTGGCAGAATTTGACTACACGTTGTGTTATAAGCCAAGGTAAGCTAATTTTGTTACTGATGCGTTGAGCCGAAAGGCGGAACTAGCTGTCATGACCACTAGTTCTCTAAAGAGTAACTTCTTTGAGCAGATCAAAAAGGGCACAATGCATGATGCATTGGCCAAAAACCTATTGAAGTTGGCTAGTGAGAGATAGACTCGTCTATTTTGGTTGGACAAAAGAGTCCTAACAATTGTGGGCAACCAAGTCTTCATACCGAAATGGGGAAACTTGTGGAAGGAAATCCTCAAGGAATGTCACAATTCCTTATGGGCTGGTCACCTAGGTATGACACGAACCCTTGCACTTGTCCAATAACATTACTATTAGCCGCAAATACATGCAAATATCAAGGATTACGTTCAAACTTGCCTTATTTGCCAACAAGATAAGGTAAAACAACAACGCCTAATTAGTCTATTAAAGCCACTACCCATTGCTGAGAGACCTTGGGAAGGTGTTTCAATGGATTTTATCATTGCCTTACCAAAGTCCAATGGATTTGGAAGCATCATAATGGTTGTTGATCGATTTAGCAAATATGGTACATTCATTCCAACCTCTACTGATTACAAGGTGGATGAAGTCACTTGCTTGTTCTTAAAGAACGTGGTAAAGTTATAGGGCATTCCCAAAAGTATAATCAAAGATAGGGATCTTCATTTTACGGGTAAGTTCTAGCGCAAGCTATTCAAACTACTTAGAACTGATCTAAACTTCTCTACAAGCTTTCATCCATAGAGTGATGGGTAAATGAAGTGAGTGAATGCCTTGCTGGAGCAATATCTAAGGCACTACGTTAGTGCCCATCAACGAGATTGGGCAAAGTTACTTGACATTGCCCAGTTTTCCTACAATCTACAAAGGAGCGAGGCAACAAGTAAAAACCTATCACTAGGACTTGCCTTGACAAAACGGCCAAGCAGACGAAGAAATGAACTAACAGAAAGCGATGCCCAAAAAAGTATATAGAGTGAGACTTGGTATTGGTAAAGTTATTGTCCAATCGATTCAAATCTTTACGCAAAATGCATAAGGGTTTGGTGAGGAGGTATAAAAGGTCATTTCCTATCATCAAGTGTGGGAAAGGCTATCTATCAAGTCCAACTCCCGTCAAAATTTAGGATTCATAATATCTTCCATGTAAGCCTTTTAAAGTCTTTTCATGAGGACGAGGAGGATCCAAATTGAAGCGAGTCCAAGCGTGCACCAATTGTTGTGGTCACCAAATTCAACAAAGAGGTGAAACGTATCCTTACTGATAGAGTGATCCGAAGAAGGGGAGTTCCTAATTACACCAAGTACTTGGTGAAATGGAAAGATTTTCCGAACGAATAGATTAATTGGGAACAAGAGGACCTGCTTTGGCAATTTGCATATTACATCCAGTAATACAAGGATGAAGGCACGACGAGGACGTTGTGAGAATAGGTGGGGGAAGGTGTCACGGGTTGCCCAAGTATGCTACTAGCTCGCTTGTTGCATACTAACCCAATTGGTACCCCAACTCAAGGTAAGAAAAATTCTAAAAGAATACTTAGATGTTCTTATCTAAAATATTCTATTGTAAATATCTAGATATTATTCCATAGAATTCTCTAAAACAAACAATTATAACCACATATTGAGGAGAAACAATTATAAATACCATCATTTCTCTCATTTGTAAACACACATCTCAATATCAAAGTTCTTTGCATTGTTATACAGTTGTACTTATTATATATATATATATAATCAAAATTAAAAAACTGTTTACCCTATTTCTCTTTAATTTTAGGTATAAAAAAATTTATGGATTAGCTTTTCTCAAAAGTAAAATTCTAAATATTTTTATATATTCAATAATTATTTTATTTTGATAATAAAAAATCTTTGATAAATCACCATTTGATTTTAGTCTCAATTAATTATAATTTTTTAATCTAACCCAAAAAAAAACATTTTAATAGTTACGACGTAATTTATCTAAAAAAAACTTATTTTTCTTTTAATAATAATAGTAAAAAAATTTCTAATAGGACATAATTTAATTATTCTAAATAAATTATTAAATTCATTCTCTTTTATAAATCACATCTAACTTTTAATTTTCATAATAATAAAATTTTTTTAATAGGTCATCATTTAACTACTTCAATATATTTTTTAAAATGTATTATCTTCCATAAAATCACATAAATATATTTTTGAATTCACTCTTTTTCATAAAATCACACCTACAATACATATATTTCTATTGTCCAATTGTTGTATAAAACTTTTCTATCCTTATATTATAATGTACAAAAATCTAATAAATTAAAATATTATAAGCACTCAATTTTGCAACTATAAAATACCAACACGATTTATTCTATGATTATGGAATGCAAATTACTTTGTTATTGTCTTTCGAATTTGTAATTTTTCTAATTTAGTATTTTATTTATTTATTTTTGATTGTTTGTTTAAATCTTTTTGACGGTAAGAGATTTAAAGAAAAGGAAAAACTAGTAAAGTAGATGTTGATCCAAGATTTCACAACATATATCAGCAAGACCCCCGTGAGTGATATTCTCTAAGTGAGTGAGTCGATCCATAGGTATTGTAAATAGCCTACCCTCTTTTTCCTTTTCTACTTCTTTAATTTAAGTTTCAATCTTACGGCGCCAGTTATTCTTTTACGTTAATAATGTTAAGCTCTTGAGACGTTTATTTTTTTATATATATATTTCCTTTTATTTTTTTTAAGTGATTGAATAATTTTTAATTTTATTATTAAATATATTACGACATAAATTAAAAAAAATTCTCACATTACACAAACTTAAAAGCTTATATATATATATATATATTTGTAACTTGTAGATTTCTTTGTTTTCTTGTGACGTTCTTTCTTTGTTTATTATCTTTTTTTTTTAATTTTTATTTAAGCAATTGAAGAATTGTAAGTTTTAGTGTTAAAATTTTTACATTATGACATAAATTAAAAAAAAAAAAAAAGTTACACATTGCATGTACTTTAAAAACTAATGTCACATATATGACATGGGCGATAAACCCGAACGAAGTAAGTGGGCCCCATGGAGCCAGCAGAGACGACAACCCTTGGTTGGGTTTCCAAGCTCCCGAAGTATAAAATTTGAGGAAAATGGTAATGGCTGCCGACCGTGGGAACTGCTTTAGTTCAGTTTGAGTGGTGCTTATCTTTCTTCTTCAGTGTGCAGTGCTGCCGACAAGAGGACAGCAACCCATGGCACTTCGCTCCCTGTTAACGGCCAGACCCCTACTTAAAACCCCAATCCCGCCCCTTTCTTCTTCCACCATATTCTCATCCTTCTCTTGCCACTGTTTCTCTTCCCGCTGCAGGCGAGATGCAGCCATGAGCTGGTGCCTTCCTTCACAGCCTCCTCCAGTGGCAAAGAAAGTCCCTTACACAGTCTTTGCTCATGGCAGGACCTTGCTGGATCCTTACCATTGGATGCGAAACACTGCCGACCCCAGTTTCGTGGAATACGTTAACCAGGAAAACGCCTATGGACAAGCTTTCATGGCCGACACTCTGCATCTGCAACGTACTCTCTTTGAAGAGATGAGAAGTCGAATGCCCACCAAGATTTCCACTCCTCCTGAGCGTTGGGGTCCTTGGTTTGTCCATTTTGCGCCTTCCCCCCCCCCCAACCCCCTTTTTTTTTTATTTGTTGTTTTCATTTGATTTTGTATTGTCTTTGTTTGCTTTTTTAAAATATTATTTTTCTTGTCAAGAAACCAATCAACCCACAAAAGATGGAGACTCAATAATACATCAAATAAAACGAAACACATGTCCTTCTTACTTATATAAATTTACAATTAGATGTTATAAACCACAAAAAAAAAAGTTGAAATCCTGACCTCTCAGTCATAAAAGCTCTGATTCTATGTCAAAAATTATTCACCCCAAAACTTAAGCCCTTAAGAGAGAATGAATCGCATAATGGACTATAATGCATGCACTCACACTTGTCGGGTTGAAAGTGCGAACAAAACACAGACACTCCTCCGCAGAAATTCAAAGTTGAATGCGAAAAATAAGGATGATGTGGTTTAGATTCCTTGAGTTTCAAGGATAGATCACATGTTAAATTCTCACTTTTCTTTTGAAAAGTGTTGTGCAATCTGCATTAGGTTCTAGCTATTGTGTTTTCTTGTTTGGCCGGTAATATTTTGAAATTGGGAGCTTTTATTTTAGTATGATATTTGAATTAGTGAAGTGTTTGTGTTTTGCTTTAAATGCTTGAGCAGGCTGTACTATGAATACATTCCAGAAGGAAAGGAATATCCAGTACTATGCAGAAAGTTGGATACAAAAACAAATGGTTGGATGAAGACATTTCTAGGTTGCATTACTGGAAAGTCTGGGAGGGAGCAACTTTTGCTTGATTGGAATGAAATCGCAGAACAATACGGTCAGCTTCTTTTTCATTCCTTGATAGGGGATGAATGCTTGCTGCCTAATTCTAATACATTCCTTAATTGCTCCTTGTTCCTGTTCCTCTTGGCTTCCATGCTTGGACAGTGTTTGCTGTTTTACTTAGTTTCCTCTTAGTTATATATAAACAAAAACTCATATATAGCATTAAAGAAAGTGGTAAAAAAGTTAAGAAGGATAACAGAAGGTAATGATAAATGTGTCTAGGTGGACCTCTTTCCAAATCTTAAGGCTGTTACACTTGCTTGTTATCTATATGTATTTTCAAAGCCAATTGACTGAAACTATTTTTTCATTTTTTTTAATATTAATGTCTGCATGTTGGTTGATATGCTCATTAAAGCAGGCTATGTACATGTTGGTTCATGTCGTGTTTCACCAGACCACAACTTTCTGGCATACACACATGACACTACTGGCCATGAGGAGTTCAGGCTTCAAATTAAGGACCTTAGAAATGGATCTATTGTTCCAAGATCACATGTTAATAGGGTTATTAGTTTGGCTTGGGCTCAAGATAGCAGTACTTTGTTTTATACAGTATCAGATGACAATCAACGACCCTACAGGTGAGGCAAATCATTTTGATATGTTGTTGAACCATTTTTTTCCTATTTATGAAATTGCATTCCCTCATTTTTTGTCATATATAGGGTCCTCTGCACCAAAATGGGGTCAGATGAGATCCATAATTACCCAATATTCACAGAAAGTGATTCAAGCTATTGTGTGGATATAACAAGCACAAAAGATGGCAAGTTTATAACTGTGAACTCAAATTCAAGAACATCATCAGAGGAAGGAACTAACTTGTTTGATTTAAATTTGTTTTAATGATATCTTCTTCATGTCAGTATACATCCTCATATTGAGTGAGGCTTATTTGCCCTTTTCCTTCCATTACAGGTGTATGTAATAGATGCAACCAGCCCATTTCATGGGATGCAAAGAATACACAAGCGGGTTTCTGGTGTACAGTATTTTTTGGAGCATCATTCTGGTGTATTCTATATTCTTACAAATGCTCCTTTAAGTGAAAACCAGAAATGGTTGGGTGGAAATTATTACTTGGCTACATGCCAAGTTGAACATATACAGTCATCCAATTGGCAGGTTTAATTCTTTTACAGTGTGTGGCTGGGCTGCCTTGAACTCTTACATTATGTTCCTCAATCAAAGAGTAGTCTTATTTTCTTGCAGAACATCCTTCCAGGTGAAGATATGAGTTTTCAGGACATTGATATTCTTCATGGACATTTGGTGCTTTTTCTCAACAAGAAGGATATTCCTATGTTATGTTCGATCAATTTGCCAATCAAGGCCAGTGTCAAGGTTGAGATGTGAACTTTGTTGCACTAACTCACTGCTAGTAGCATTCTTGGACTGACAAATAATGATTTCTGATTTGTTTTGCATTTGTCAACTTTTATTTAGTGGCAATGATTTATCGCCTCATACAAATAAAATATTTTCCATTATTACAATGAAGGACAATATGTGGGATAGCAAGAAATCCATCATGGCATTATGTCTCACATCTTGTCATGCTATGTTGTACTTACTGCTTGGTTACATTGTTGTATGAGCAATACAAACAAAGTGCATGTAAATTTCTGTAATTACTGCAACAAACACAGAAACAAATAAAACACTATGATGTTTAGGCTAATAGCAGAAAACATAGATACTGAAAGGATTGGCAATTCATTGTGCACATTGTTCTAAATTCAGCGTAGTCTTAAATGGAACTGTGTTGATGTTGATGATGCTTGGGCGGATTCCTGTTTGTTGTTATTTTTGGGTAGATTCTTGTGTTAGTTGCCTAGCTCTTCTTGTTTGTCCTACATCAACTCTACAAGAAACACTCAACATTGTGCTAAATTGTAGTACTTCATTACTTCTTTTCCAGGTCACAGTCTGGCTTATTTGATACTTTCTGTTCTGGCATGGGTGCTAAAAATTCCATCCTTAGTGAGTTTTATCAATTGATGTTTGATTTTCTCCTAAACTGTTTTGCAGGATCAATTTCAGCTCGAGGATCTTGATCCATGGTTTTTCCCTCTGCCTTCAGATCTATGTAGCATTGTTCCAGGGTCTAACCATGACTTCATGAACCCAGTGTACCGTGTGGTGCTGTCATCACCAGTGGTATCACCTATTCTAAGCCTCCTTCTGAGATTTTCACTTACAACTATGACAGACTGTGGCTATAATACCCCCTGCCCTCCCTCCCCCATCCTTCCTCCTATTTTGCACAAACTACTCCAGTTTTTAGTGTTGAAAACATCCCCGATTTTGGAAAAACGTTACAATGACTGGCACCTTATTTTCCTTTCATTGTTTTACACATTGTAGCCTTTGTTGTCATAGTCGAGAAGTCATCATTATTACCGTATGGTGATATTATAGTTTTATTTATATAATAAAACTCTTCTTGTTAACTTTACATGGTTTCAACTTCTTAGATGAAATTAGAGAAGATCTCTGATCTAAGTGCTTAAGAGTTATAGTTCAGGAGCAAATTTAATTTTGGCAGAGTAGGTGGCTATCGTAAACTTCCCTCTATTGATATCCTTTTAACTCTATGAAACTCAGAACTTTTCTTGCAAAATTTGCAGATGCCAGACACGATTGTCGACTATGACATGTCAAAACATACATTCTCTGTCTTGGTGCAAGAGGAAGTTGGATCTATGTCTAGTGACCATGGTTCAAGCTCCCTGGCTTATAAGACCCATGAATATCTTGAGACACAAAATAATGATGTTAAAAATGAGGAGAATATAGACTTGCAGGGATGGAAAGACTTTTCTGATACATATTGCTGCAAAAGAGAGGAAGTCATATCCTATGACGGCATTAGAATTCCCTTGACCATCTTGTACTCCCAAAAGGCCTGGCATCGGTGTGAATCTCCTGGACTATTGCAAGGCTATGGAGCATATGGAGAAGTCCTAGACAAAAGCTGGTGCTCAGATCGTCTGAGTTTACTTGATCATGGTTGGGTGCTGGCATTTGCTGATGTGAGGTTTGTTGCCTTGTGTTTATTCTATTTTCTTCTTGCCTCTTTCAGAGCTTCTCTGGAATGGACATGAATAAAGTGACTTTATTGAAAAGAATGTAATTGACTTTATGAATGTAATTGAAAAGAAAAACTGTGTATTGTGTTTATGTCTTATTATCTTTGAATTTTTGTATTTGAACTTCCATGCTTGAAAGCTGCCCTTCTCATGCTTGACATTTTGTCCAGAACCAACTGCAAATGCCTCATTGAAACTGCATCCTCCTATCTCTACATTGTTCCTGTAGTTTTATTCTGTATGAAATTCTACACAAGTTTGCATTCACAAGCACTATGAGATAACTGATATGGGTTCTGATGTCTAGCTTCTTGTTTGTGTAGTGTTTCCTACCAGTTTTTGACTTTTCCTTGTAGAAATCACTGTCAATCTCATTGACATTGTCCATATGAACAGAGGTGGCAGTGGTAGTGATGCCTCGTGGCATAAATCTGGTAGCAGGCTGAACAAAAAGAATTCTGTATTTGACTTTTTGTCTTGTGGCAACTACCTTATTGACGAGGGCTATGTGCACAAAGATCGGCTTGCTGCCATTGGCGTCAGTGCAGGGGGTCTTCTTGTTGGGGCAGCTATTAATATGAGGCCAGATCTGTTTCATGCAGCTATATTGATGGTTAGTTGCCAAACACTGGGAAAGGAAATGCTCTTAACTGCTTGGGTTTCAATTTGACTATGAAAAAGGTCATTTTGTCTGTTGTTCACCTTGTGAAAAACTAGATGGAGCATCTTTCTGTGCCACTGCTTATAGAAGGAAAATAAGCTTACTAAATATGTCAAATTGATTGTGATAGAAGGCAATGATTTCTTGTTGGGAAAAAAGAGCCCTAAAATTAATAAGCCGATGCATTACACTAGTTTAGCTTCATCCTTTCCCTCTTGCTTTTCTGTTCTGGCAGACAGAGCACTGTGCTTATGTTCCCTACATTGAGGAGGGTTTTAACTTGCCTTCTTGTTAGTAATTGGTGCTGATGCTTGGATATATTTCTTTCAGGTTCCATTTCTAGATATATGCAACACGTTGTTGGATCCAACTTTGCCTCTTACTGTACTCGACTATGAAGAATTTGGGAATCCTCAGTTAGAGTCCCACTTTGAGTCTATTCTAAGTTATTCTCCCTATGACAACATTCATTGTAGTGGTTGCTATCCAGCAATGCTTGTTACAGCATCATTCCATGATTCCAGGCAAATCCATTACTTATGCCATCCTTAATTGATGATATCATGCATGTATATGTCTCTGCATAAGTTTACACATGAACGTGCATGTGTATTGTTTTCCTTAATCTAACTTCTGAATGTTTTGTTCAGGGTTGGGGTTTGGGAAGCTGCCAAATGGGTAGCCAGGTTACGAGCTTGTACATGTTCTAGTTGTTCTCGCTCAGTTATTCTGAAGACAAATATGACTGGAGGACATTTTGGGGAAGGTGGTTCGAACAATCATTGCAAAGAAACAGCTTATGTTTACGCTTTTCTTATGAAAACATTAGGGCAGTTGAATGAAAAGCAAACAAGCTGGCTTTGTGGAAGGGATTAATCATGTCAACCATATAGTATCACTTCAGGTTATGCAAAGAGTTATTTCTTCCTCAGTGTCAGGATCTATATTACTTAAATGATGCAAAAATGCATTCTAAACAGGTAAACATCTCTCAAGTAACTTTAGTTTTTGCTACTGGCTAAGACACTTCTTCATGGTTACAGTTTGTTCTGCTTTTCTCCTATGATAGGAATGGGAGATTTACTTAAAGCTAATACATTTCCTCTCAATTTGTGCATTGCGGTGAAAAATGAGGCTTTAAGAATTGAAGTTTCAATATATTGGATTTTTTTTATAGAAAGGAGATTCAAAGAGTAGACTTCATGAAAAATGGTTTGTAAGGCTATTAACTGACATTTTGGAGATAACTTGATGGATACAATGCATTTTCAGTAAGATGTCATGAAGAGATCTTAATCCCCCATCTTGTATTCAAAAACAGAGGAAGTGCATCATATTTTTAAGAGAAAAATACCCATCAATAAACAAAGTAATGACAAGCTAGCAATATTAGACAAATACTTATTTTGTGATCTCCTCTCAACCGGTAAAACAAGAGTCCACAACTAAGTACTTTTGAATCTCTCAAACCAATTTCATCTGTGCTCTCTCAAAAAATTTTTCAGTCTTGCATATATATCTCGGTAAGTTTTAGCTTTTGGGCTCTTGATTAGGGTTTCATACATTCTTGTTTTCTGTCAAGCATAATATCATGCGCTGTTCTTATGTGTTTTCTTCTCTTAATTTGCTTTGATGGCATGAAAGTTTAGTTAATTCTATGATTAGCATTTATATCTTATGGTATTAAATGCATGAGTTTTGTACCTTTTCGATAGTTTCTTATCTTTGTGGGTTCTTGATTAGCGTTTAAAATTTCTTATGTTTGGTATGTTTTATGCCAATTTTTTTATGGTGGGTGTTCAGTTTTCTTGGACACAATAAAATTTTCCTTGCAAAAAAAAAAAAAAAAAAAAAAAAAAAAAAAAAAAAAAAAAAAAAAAAAAAGAAACAAGAGAAGATTTGCTTGGAATACACATAGTATCTCATATTCTTATTCATTGTTTTATTACTTTTATAATATTGATTTATATTTTTATCATAGATACGGAAGACCACTATAATGAATGGGATGATGACCAAGTGCATGAACAAGAATCATTCATGATGACGACGAAGACCTGAAATTAGTTGCATACCTAGCCATTGTAGTGTCCGGCTATTTTTTTCAAGTGCATTCACAAGGCCATCTTAACAAACCGAAATGAGATGTTTATAGCAATTGATGAAGGGCACAAAAAAAAAACGATGTTTGATTATGTTTCGGATGGATTTCATCACTTAGAATGCAAATATGGATTGATGTCACGGAGAAAAATGTCAATTATGGAAAATGTTTGCTTGTTTCTAAGAACTCTTGCATTAGGTGCTTCAAATAGACAATTACAAGATGGGTTCAAACATTCTGGAGAAACTATTAGTAGATGTTTTGGTTAAAGTATTAGAAACTGTTTGCTTACTTGTGGTGGATACAATAAAGCCAAATGATTCAGAATTTTATTTTTATTATTTTTTTTGAACAGCAAGTAGGGAATTTTTATTCATAGGTAGCATGTGCAAAACAAGCCTACCCCAAATTCCTGTGTCACAGCTCTACTTCAACTCCTCAATATCAAGAAAACTCCATAGAAGAAAGATGCAGCAGTCACTTGAATAAGACTCCCCCCACCCAAAAAAAAAAAAAAAACCTGTTTGAAAATTGTAGATATTGCCCAAACTATTCTCTCCTCAAATCACAACATAACTCTCAAGACGCACTAATTTGTGAACTTGAAAACAAAGGAGTCAATCGCATTCCTAAGTGAATACAGACACATTGCTAGACTTGACAAATTTCAAAACTGATAATTAGCGTTGTTAATTATTGTATTTTTAAATATTAATTACTATTTTTTAGATTTAGTTAATTAATTACTTTATAATTATTTGACTAGTTATTTTATAATGGTTCAATTAATTATTATATGGTTGTTGTACTACTTATTATATATTTATTACTAGTCATTAAGAATTTTAATAATGTTAGTTGTTTATTATTGTTAAAATTTATATTTAGCATTATATCTTTTTTATGATTTATTAAATTAAAATTATTATAAATAATCTCTTTTTTTTTTCTTAGTAAAAGATATTATTTTTTAACAATTCATAGTTTTGTATTCGATAAATCAAAAGAATTAGTTATTTTTGTTGCTTCAATACATGAAGTACAAACAAATGAAAAAGTATGTTGTATGTTGGAAAAATAACTATTTTAACTTTTTATAATGTGATAATTTGTTTACAAAAGTAAAAATTATTTTTAAAGATATTGTTAAGCAAACTTTAGTCATGATGTTTTTTTTTGTTAATTTATTTTTTAAAATATTATATTATTTTATTAATTATTTTTCCTATAATTTTAAAGATAGAATCTTATTTTTATTATCTACTAGCTCTCTCTCTCTCTCTCTCTCTCTCTCTCTCTCTCTCTCTCTCTCTCTCTCTCTCTCTTCATTTTTGTTTTTTGTTTTTTTGTTAATGCTACTTGTAATTGTCTTCCTCTATTGTAGGTAATCTAGTTTTGTTGGTATCCTTTTAGATGCTAAAAGGACCCTCGTTTTGTATAAAGGATGGATGTTTGACCCCATAGTTATTTTTTATTTTCTTTTTGTTACATAGTCGTAATTGATTATTTTTTTATTAAATAAATAAAATTAATTTTTTTATTTTTAAATGTGTAAAATTATTTTTACAAATATTTAATATATTATTGACTATTAGTTTGCACTTAAATCAAATCTTTAAGTTTTTAAGAGAAAACCAAAAGTTTTTTAATAGGTTAATATTACTGTAGTTGTATTAGATTTGAAGTTGCGTATTATATTTTATAAATTAATTTGTATTAATTATATTATTCTTGTTTTCCTTTTCTCTTCTTTTTTTTTTCGTTTATTTTCTTTTTATTTTTTATTTTATTTCCTTTTTAAAATTAATTTTCTTTTTACATATGAACAAATCGTGATTTAATTGTAAATACAAAAATAAATAGAAATAAAATTTTTTATTTTTTATTATAATAAATAAAATAAAAATATGATAGTGATAACATATTTTAAATAATCAAACTAAAAAATTAATGGTGACAACTATTTTCTAAGAAAAATAAAAGACAGTCATTATAAATCAAAATGGACTTATAAGCTCTTAGAAAATGTTATTCGATATGCTTTCCCTAGAGGATAGCATTACAAACCACAACACTTAAAAGAAAACAACCAAAATATTTATCAGCTTACCCTTAGTTGATGCCAACAACACCGCAATTAAGCACTACTTCTGATTGGATAATTCTCAGTCTTGCAAAAGCTCAACTTGGATAATTCTCAGTCTTGCAAAAGCTCAACTTGTCAAACCCGTAAGATATTCATATGAACAACACAAGCATCCAATCCAAGTTCGTACAAGAAAATCTCCTGGCTATTTGACCCAACGGATTATATAATTAACGGGATTACCATCAAAGATAGTTGAATATCTTCTTAATCCAAAATTTTGCATCACAAACACTCTTGGATGCTCTGTTTCAAAAGTGATATTCAATACCAAATGTCCAAGTTGATTAAATAATGGTAAACTTTCGTTGGATTTGTCAAGACATCCTTCCAGAATAAGCACTAGAAAGATAAATGTATTTCTTCGGCAGAGTTTATCAGACAAATATCTACTAGCAAAGCCCATCCCACCACACAGCTGATCCAGGCCTACACAACAAGAGAGTAAAAGGCCCTTTTGAATAAGGTCTTGTCTTAATTGTTCAATCATTCATAAGAGCATGCCCAAGGACTACTCCAAAAAAGATAGAATGACTTTTATGGAGTCCCGGGGACAAAAACTACAAAACTTGTTGTGGCGCATACTCGACAGAGAAAAAAAAAAAAAAAACAGACTACTTTCAGCTAAAAGAAAAGAAAAGAAAATGTGTCAAAGAAAAGAAAAGAGAAATTATTAAGATTCCCACCTAAAACTACGTTTTGTAAAAGGCAATTGTTCACTGTACTTGTTTATGTTAGCTATGTTCTTATCCACCAAACATGAAATATATGTTATAGAGATTTTTCCTGCCGCCAACTATGGGAAGCCTTCAAATACATGAGATATTTCAGTCATGTAACTTTTTCTTTAAATGAAGATGGTAAAGTTTCTCTCAAACTAAGCACCGAAAATCCGAAGAAAATGGTTACAGCAGGTTGGGGGCAATACAGAGGTTGTCATCATTCGACAATGGTGATGACAATTGAATAATATGGTACTGCGAATAATTGTCACGATCGCAATTACAACTTGACATTTAAAACATTACTTGCATTATATTAAAACCACGAAAATCACATAAAACAAAGGGTCCATTTGTTTTCGATAAAATATTTTCTTGTATAACTTTTTCTTTACTTTTATGTGTATAGCAAATTAAAAAAGTACAGTCAACAAAAAATAATTATAAAATAATATATATGGTCAATCACAAATTAACTTCATCATTGTCCCAATAAGCAAATTTCTTTTTTTTTTTTTTTTTGAGCCATTCAATGTGAAAATCCGCTTTTATTTCGAGAAGCTAATGACATATATATATTTTTTTTCACATTTTTATTTATAATAATAATTTATTTGTATTAACACCGTCAAGTTTATTATTTTAGTTTCGTTTTGTAATAATTAAAGTTATTTTTTTTTAAAAAAAAAACAATAGTCAAATAATAAAAAGTAATCTATTTTTTATATATAAAATTTTTGTCAGTAAAAGTTCTTTTTATAAACAAATAATTTTCCAGTAAACCAACAAATACTACAAGAGGGCAAAAAAACTTTCAATGACGAGTTTAGCTTAAATCGAAGATTTGACCAAAAAATACCAAAGCTAAAGGAAATATAAATCTTTGTTTATTTATTGAGAGTTGAGAGTTTGCAGTAAGAACTGCAAGAAATTGTACCATTATATATATAACCATGTGCTTCCTAGATGCTTAGAACTTTGCAGGTATGGCTGTCAACACAACCTTTATAATTAGGGTTCAGCAGAGGAAACATCAATTGTGTAACTACCGTATTCCATCATCAATCAAACAATAAACTAATGTCAAACAACGTAAAATCCTTTTTGTTTATGCAGGTGAAAATCAAAATGTATGAATTACACATTGAATGCATATTTTGTAATCTCCCTAAAGATCTACGGAACATTTAACCTAATTTCAATAATATTAGTATTAGTTATAAGCACTTTAGTACAATATTAACATATAAAATTTAAAACTTTTTTTTTTGTTTTTTCAACAAATGCATAACGTTCATAAATATTTAAATAATGTATTAAAAAAAAATAAAAAACATTCACCATGCAGCAGGCGTATTTCATTGAACAAGTATTTAAATAATGGAAAGGAGTATTTCAACAATCATTGTAAAGGCAGGGTAGGAAAACCTTACACTTCATTGACCAAGTACCCATTTTAGGGATACCATCAAAAGAGCAAATACTCAAATAACTATTCAACAAAAGAATGGCTAGAACATTGCCAGGCAGTATCAAAACATCTCGCATCAGCATTCATCTACCTGCTTTTGGGTTACAGTGGCTCAAAGTAAATTCCATTTTTCCATCTCAATTTGTGTTCCTTTCCCAAAATCACTTTGATCAACACTATTCTTTAATATCTCATTCAGTTAGCACATTGCTCGAGCATTTATGTGAATTGCACAACTCCAGAAAAGGATACTAGGAAATGGGAACATCTTATAAAGTTTTACAAATTAGGTTATAACTTATCAGCAGCAATACAAATCGACGTGAACCAGTCTACCGATCAATGTAAAAACATGTATGCAAAAATTGAAAATTGTACTGCTAGACATGAAGTGTGCTCCTTGAACATGTTGGTTTATCGCAGATAAAAAACTGGTATGGGCAAAAAGCCAGAACCACTATTCAAACCTCTTGATCAACGACAAATCGTTCAACATTTTTTCAATCGCCTCATCATCGTGGGCTCGTCCTTTTGACTGCATAAGAAGAAAACTTAATCACCATCGCATTCAAAAGACTCAAGGATCCTGTGTGAAAATTGTAGTGCTCTTTCTCAACAAAACTTTGCCTAAAACTAACCATTGAGTTTCCTGTTGCTGGCCCTTTATGAAATGAATTTTTCTTGTAGTTCTATTGAGGCATTCCCTACCTATGACGGGTTGCATCGGAGCCCGATACAGTGAAAAATGGGTAAGAGTGTAGGTCATACCCACATACCATGTGCCATGATGGTGCTCAGAGATGACAAAAAAAAACCATGCAAGGGTTCCCACACCTTCATAGACTTTGGTGGGTAAAAATGTTAGTTCATAGAAAGCATATTTGTTCTGGGATTTAGACTACTGGTATCTTAACTAAGGGAAGTTGTTGATGCTATGACCAGGAGGAGGGTATATACAGTATGTCTACAAGAGATGAAGTGGATTAGAGAAAAAGTGTAAAGAATACCTAATACCAAATTTAAAGCACTGGTATACAGGTACTAAAAAGAGCAATAAGAATAATTGTTAATAGTCAGCTGAAAGAAGAGAAAGTAGAAGTCAAACAGAATTAAGATAAAATAATACTAGTGAAGTTGGTGTCAGGCAAAGAAATGATTAATGCTATTAGTGTCTACGTCTGCAACTGGGAAGTTCCTAAGCCAAAAAGAAGAGACTTCCATTGAATCACGCAAAAAAAGAATATATGGATTGTAATTTCAGTAATACAAAGAGTGAGATAAGCTCTGTGAAGATGAAATCCCTCAATGCAACCAATTTTGTATTTAGGCTCTATTATTGACAAGATGAAAATATAAAAGAGATTGTTCTTCATAAGGCGATGAATAAATTAGAGGTATGCATCTGGAGTTCTGTGTGACTGCAGAAGTCTCATTAAATCACAAGAAAAATTCTATCTAATATGATTAGACCAGCAATGTTGCAGCCAGTGAGTATTGAGCTATTAAGAAACATGTACATAAAAT
Organism: Kandelia obovata; assembly: GCA_021464305.1. NCBI lineage: Eukaryota > Viridiplantae > Streptophyta > Magnoliopsida > Malpighiales > Rhizophoraceae > Kandelia > Kandelia obovata. The sequence goes on from CM038488.1 coordinate 3,082,920, forward strand.
GAGAATGACAGAAATGAGAATCTTAGATGGACTTGTTGCCACTCTGGGAAGGACATGATGGGGGACATGATGAGAAATCATGAAATTTATAACACAGTAGGTGTAACTCTGATTGGAGACAAGTTGAAGAAGTGACATTTGAATTGGTTCGGATATGTCCAACTTAGAACTAAAAATTCTCCAATTACAAGGGAGAGGCAAATCCAGGTGGATGGTGAGAGGAGAGGAAGAGGCAGAGGGCAGCCTGGATTTAGCTGGGAATCTCTAGCTATGAAGGATTTGAAAAACCTCATTTCATAATGGACCAAAATGACAATACCAAAAATATCTATGAAAGTGACCCCAATTAAATCTGTGATTGAGACATTGTTATTATTATTATTATTGTTATTGTTGTTCTTTCTCAACAAATGCAATTCTAACAAGTGCCAAAAACTCTTTTTTTCCCCACCTTTCAGGGAGGGGAAGAGAGAAAGGGGCTACGTGGAAAAAGTGACAGAGAACAGCAAATAATATTTACTTCAAACAGCTGTACCTTGATAGAAGGTACCATAGCAATAGCTTCCTCCACAGTTTCAGGACAAAGATTACCAAGAACACAGAGCTGCACAAAAGACATAGAACAAGCAATCAATGGTTTTCTTATGTAGGACCAAACTTGCTAATTTCTTTTCCTTTTTTCAGAAACAAAAAGTTGCTAATGTTAACGTGCTAGGTTGTCATGCAGATTACCTCAAATTCAGCCAATTGATTTCTACTAAGAATTCTGACAATAGGTTAAGTACTGCAAGAGATGATGAACCTCAAAGAAAACTATAATCTAAATTCCTGAATGCCCAGACATTTAAAAGTCTCCTTATATTCATGTTATTACATAAATTAAGTGGGACTTTGAAGCTGAAATCAACAAATTGAAGCAAATCAAATAAAACAAGTAACAAACAGTAATAGCAAAAGCTTTTGCAAGCGATATCATTTTAGACTGGTAGCCTAGAATCCTGCATGAAGAATAAAAGACCCTGTATAAGATGACTTTAAGAATGTGAACAGGTCAGGTTTATTAGGCATTGTCAACATTCCTATAAGGTTCAAGGATACTCTCGAACTTGTCTAACAGCATCAGGGTTTTTATAACGACTAAAGCGCTTTACATACTGCAGTGACTTCTCAAATACCCTGCAAAATAAGGAAAAACAATAATTAACTAATAATTCAAAATTTTAAGGCATGCTATTTTGTAAAGATGTTCCTGTCTCATCATCTATGTCAACATCACCATTGACCAGTTTGGGTTCATAAGCCAAGATGTAAATATTATGAAGAGGGATGTTGAAAATTCAACAGTAGTGTAGTGGCTCAAGGTTTCGTTACTCGATTGTATGTTGGTTGGCAAGACAAAGAAGACTCTTTGCTGAATTACCATATTCTAGAAGCTCCGCCAGACAAGGAGCAGTAAAGGCTTGACCATGTCTTGAGTAGGTTAAAAAGCCCCTTAAACAATAAAGCTACAAAATATGCACAAGGCTAACAAACCTAGAGGAGCAACTCCCTAGTGATGATTAACATATCAAATGAATTGGCTACAGCAAGCTGCAGCAAATATTCTCATGTGCACTTTCTAACCACAAAAGGCATGTAAAAACAGATGCAAGCAAATTTGTGGTCTGGTACTCACTGCGAGACCTGGTTCATTGGATCATCAGACATCTGCTGAAGTTGTTCATACTTGTGTTCGAGAATCAATGACACTTCGCAATTCATCAAACACTTGGCCTTTAAGAACTCTAATAAAGAAAAAAGATTGCTTATCATCAGTTGTCAAATCTGAAGTACATTATTGACTATTCATGGAATCAAACAGATGAAGCTGTTGCCAAAAGAAACAAAAAAAATGAAAAGAAGAAATGCAATACGATCATGCAAATAACAATGTTGTTCCACATTAAATCTTAACACACCAGAATACCTGTTCAGCAATGTTATTCCGAGCAAACAATGAGAATGCATGACAAATTTCATAATCTCATTAAGTTGCATACCCAATAAAATATTTAAATTTTCCATTTTGCAAAGTTTTGCTCAATTTCCCAACAATCAAATTAGATACTCCCATGTTTAGGAATAACCAATTCCAATTACAAAACTTCCAACCAGGCAAAGAAACATAAAACTCCCAAACTCCCTTTCGCATTCTGTCATCTCAAGGCTCAAATAAGGAATCGCTACAGCACAAAAAACTCGCTCTGGTATGCCAAGAGATAGTTACTGCTAGGCATAAGGCATATGAGCCAAAAAAGCACCGACTGAACAACAATTGGAACTTACACATACTCAAAACATTAAAAAAATAATTAAAAAAATAAAAAAAGGAAGCAGCACAGACATAAAAAAGGAGAAAAAAAAACAAAACCCACTTACCATCTCCAATTTTGAGCTCAGCCGCGTTTTCTTCTTCTTCTCCTGACATCCTGTGTTAAGTGCAAAAACCCTCAACTTTTAACTGATTGCAATAATACATATATCAAATAAAAGCTTTAACGCAATTAGGAAACCCCAGGTCTTTATTCATAAAAAAGTTAAAAATTAAAATAAAAAAACTGAAAAGTTGAGTTTTTTTTTTCTCTTTCCGTCAACGAGGGAATTCAGAAGGAAGTGAGGGAGTTGCAATAAGTTTAAACCTGTGTTTTTATGGATTAATTGTAACTGCAATAAGGGGACCTGTGTACTTCCAACCACCGCCGAACGTCGGCGACGTCAACACGAGGCAAGCCAAGAGAAAGAGGACGGATTGGTGGCGAACAAGGTTAATGGTTACCGCATTAACTAAAATATATAGAAATATCTTTATTCAGGACACTTATCATCTTTAATGTCATTATTATTTTTAGTAGAAAAAGAATTTGTCTTTTCCTGATTTTTTTCTTATAGGCGAAATACTTAAATGGGTAACTAAAGGATAAATCTATAAGAAATTTTAATTATTTATTAAATTTTATAATTAAGTATTTTTTAATAAATTAATTTTCATTACATTTTAGTTATTTTTTAAATTGAACTTGATCAATTTGTTAAAGATATAATTTGATTTAATAGAGACTATATAAAAACAAATCTAAAATACATACTAAAAATTCATTTATGTACTTATTTTATTAAATATTCTCTTTTCTACATATTAAAAAAAATCTTAAATTTTCTTTATTTTTTGCAAATTTATCAAAAAAAATTAAAATTTTTACCTTTTTTTGTAAATAAAAGGAAGAAAATTTAAGTACTGAAACATATTTTTATATTTGTAAAATGTATTTTAAGAGTTATTCATAAAGTTAAACTATGTATTTAACAATTTAACTCATTTATATTTAAAATAAGAAATTACGTGAAATGAAAATTAAAGGTTTATAATTGGCTTAAAAACTTTAAAAGGTTTAGAACTTTATTGTAAAAGTTTTTAAATATTTAAAACTTCTTGATGATTTATCTTGTTAGATAAAATGAAAGATTTTTTTTAATTTTTTTTTGTAAATAAGAAAAATATAGTTCAAAATTAAATGACTATTTCTTTAGGGATGCAAACTCTAATTATATTTTTAAGAGAAATTCTACATAATATATTGACAAGTTGACAAAAAAGAGTTAAAATTTTATTTAAGAGAAAAAAATACATACATAACATAATTTCCTTTATGGTATACATGAACTAACTTAATAGACTAACCCTTTTGCATCATCTCTCTATAGTAACAAATCAAAATATCTTAAAGAATATATAAGCAGCACTACAAGGACAATTTTGGAGTTTGTTCCCAAAATAACTATTTTGTGAACTTTCATGTTAAGAAAAGGTTAAAACCTACAAAATTTCTCATTACTTTGCAACAAAGACAAGCTAATATTATGGATGAAACCTCTGATTTAAAAACCAAATCGGTGTTGTGCAACACCACTTACTCCCTTTGGACTTGGATTTCCTTTAACAGCTAAATCAATGTTAAATTTGATCCAACCTCTTAATGACATTTGCCAACCTACCATAATTCAATTACTAACACTTTTAGGAATTTCATTCACTTTTTTTTCTAGATTGCCAAAAATTCATATGCATGATGTAAAATAGTAAGGACTAAGTAGCTCAAATTCTCTATGCCACTTAATGCAATCTTGTTTGTCATTTCCAAATATACCAATAAGCCATTGAGAAAATAACTGTCCAATCATTACTTTCACCATGACCAAAGTTGCTTGTTAAATTCATATGCAACCAATCAATAATTAGAGCATTAAAGAAAAAAAAATCATTTGTTTGGCACAACAAATAGTTTTCATATTACTTTGACCTTTTCATAATCTCGAATAAGATGAATAAGACTTTCAACATTATTATTACAAAGTTGAAAAAAGATTGGACTCACTCATCCTATGCAATTATCTCTCTAAATTAGTGAGTATGCATATCTATGACATAATTTTCACATGAAAAAACAAATTTTTTCAAACACTTGAATTTTCCAAATGGTTTGAAATAAAGGTTTATTCACTTCATAAGAATTGTCGTGAATATTATTGTAAGATGACTTCACTTTTTATCTTTCATTTGATGTAAAATGTAAGTTTTAGATGTCATTAGTCTCTCTTCTTCATCAATATACAAGGCCATCATTTGTTAAGGATCCAATCAAAAAGTTTTCTTTCAAGAGCACTTTAATCTCATCCAAGTGTCAGCCTTTAGTATTAAAAGACCATACATGTATCATTTTTTTTTGGGATTTGATTGGTCATAACATGATGAAGCAAAGTATCAGTTGGAGCACTCTTCAACTTAGCCTAAACTTCTCTCAGTATAGGAGGTCAAGTCTTTATATTCAAAATTTGCAATTTGCACACTTGTATGACAATATTTTGATTTAAAGACCTCAACCCATAAACTAGGAGATTCTTGCAAAGCCTTCTAACCAAGTTTAAAGACTATGACTTAATTCATAAATTTTTTCTTATGCATATTTAACCTTTCTTCTTCCTTTGAACGACCTTTTTTTTTTTTCTGAAGCTAATAAGATGCAACTTTTTTTTATGGTTTAAATGCCACTCATAAGAAATTCCATTATAGTATAATGAGTTGAATTCAAATGTTAGCTAAAAACATAAAAGTTTGCATAACATAAAGAGATAAAGCAAAAGTCATTAATTTAATAAGAGTGAAACAATCTATAAAAGATAATTACTTAGCTTTTTAACCCACTAGATTTGATTACACTTTTTCGATACTAGATTTGTGGGACAATATTGTGAATTTGCCATAGAAAACCATCACTCTTAAATATTTACCAAAGTACTTATAATTTCATCATTCCTATTTAGGTTGTAGGCTTGTTAAGTAGAAATATTATTGGATACACATGCGAGATTTGACCAAATTACCTTATTGTCTAGATTTTTTGCAAAATATGGCCAAGCAGTCCTTGATAACATAGGTTTGCTCAATACTTACTTTTGTAAATAAAATCACATCATTTGCAAAAATATATAAGATAAAGGTATACTTGATTCAAACAAAAATAGACTTTTAGCACCTTATAACAATGTTTTCCTCAATAAGATGAGAAAGGTGCTTTATACAAAAGAAAAAAAATAGATGTGAGATATAGGATGCCCTTATTAGAATCCTCTATAGGGCTTAAAAGTTTTAATTAAAACTTTAAAATGATGTTCATGTCAAAACATGATATACACTTCATAATAAGTGCTATAAGATTATGAGGAAGATGAAGCTTAAGGAGTATAGAATAAATAAATTTCTAACTTTAGTTTTTTTCATAAGCCTTTTCTAGATCAAGTTAAGCATCATTCCACTTGTTTTTCAATAAAATTTTTGAAAAGAATGAATAACTTTTTATAAAATAGAAAAATTATTTGTGATTTTTCTTTTAAGAATAAAGCTCACCTGTGTAGGGGTTAATTTGGTAATAATGGATTAAGTTAGGTCATAGGTTAAGTATAATTCACACCTTATAGAATTAGCTTTTACCCAAACACTTGTTTTATAAACTTAATGAAAGAACCAGTCACAATGTTCCATGGTTATTAAAAGAATAAAACTTAAAACTTAAGTCTCAAAACTTTTACTATTCTTATTTGAAAATAACACTCTTAACTTTCTTTTAGCCAACTTTCATAATTAAATTGTGCAAATCATGATTAATATTTAAATTAAACTAATTTCTTTGCAAAGAGTTTTCATAATTCCTTACCTCTTCCATGTATAAAAGGTGAAAGAAGTCATAAGCTATTTATTACAATAAACTTTCATCTTACTCATAAGATCCATTATCAACCTTTAAAGCCAAAATTCTATTCTTCTAACATTAGGTCAAGGTAGACATGTGAAAAATTAGACATCACGATCTCCTTTAATAATTCAATTTTCCCTAGACTTTTGAAACCAAAGGTACTCTTCTCACTTCAAAACAACTTTAAGCTCTATCAAAATTTTATGTTCTAAATAAAAAGGCTTGGATGAAAACCATTTGCTAGTTTTGCTTAGCAATCTTAAAGTTAAGCAAGTAATGTTTTCTTTTTGTAAAAAATATTGCTAATAATATGGTTTTAATTGGTGAGATACGTTATTAACTTCCTTATAGGATTAGGTAAAGACATTTCATTATCTCAATTCACACGTTCCATTTGTACAAAGTTTTTAAAAGCTAAATATATTAAAAGTAGAACAACCTTGTAATAAAGTGTATAAAATAATCAGTAGTAAATCGGATAAGGAAAAGATTATAACTTGACTGAAATATAAGTAGATAAGAAACTTAAGCTTTCAAAAACAAATACTACCATTTTATGTTAAATAATGCTTGATTTAGCTTGCAAGTAAAACATGTAATTTTAGTAAGTCCTTTGAACCAAGTAACTTCAAACTAATAAAATCTAAGTCAACTTAGCCAAGTTCATTAATCTAAATTTCAAAGCTACGCCATCAAGCAATAAGTGGAGCAAACCTTCCTTTTTACTCATTAAGTGGATTTATAAAGTTAAAGTTATTGGCAATAATCTTAGAATTAGATATGGAGGAGTGCAAAAGCCACAAGGACTTAAAGAAATGTCATCTTAACCTTTTAGTTAGGTTAACATATACAACGGTCAATAACCACAAAGTGGATTCCTGCTCAAGCACTTTCATGTATATAAATTAGTGATATTTTTTAAGAATGATAATATAAAGATACTCCTCCCTTTAGAATATCCAGATTCTACCATAAAAGCCTAACACTTCCTCTCTTATAACCCTTGAAAAGTCAATCTCTTTGCAAACATTATTTGTTAAACCCCCATTTATCTTTGATTTTTTTGATAACTAAGATACTTAGATTATGAAATTGAATAAACAATTTCAAAACTTTCATAAAACCTTTATTGGTTACATCACAACAATTTTACATAAATATCTTCACAACAAAGATAATAAATATAAAAAGAAATTTAGTACTTGTAAAGACAAAAGTCTTAAGTAGTAACTTCTCCTTCCCAACTACTTAGGTCTTATCAATCAACATAGGGTTCTTTTAGATGTCCTAACAATAATGCTCTGATGCCCCCTCATTTGTTTCACAAATCATATCAATTTCCAAATCAAAAGGTTTTAATGAAGTTGTATAAACCTAAATCATTTTATCTCAATTTAGTAACTTCTAGTGTAATAACCCTTGAGAATTTCCAGTACAAATATAGGTGCTACATGACATCCTAAGGTTGATGAGAGGGATATGTATCCAAAATTTAAAGCTACATATATGAGCTTAAGAAACTTTTGAGGCTTTGGCTAATACAAGTTGAGTCCAATGATTGATAAAGTCCTCTTTAACATGGACAACCAAATTGATTTTGTTGTTACGCTTCAATTCTTAAATAAGAAGGGTCATCCCTTCTAATGTCACGTACTGATTATTATTTATTATTTGAATCCTATTAAAAGATTGTTTATCATTAACCAACATAGGAACAATATCCCTTACCCCACGTGACTTTTACTTATAAAACTATGAAAAAGCTTGGTCATGATAGGTTATCTGAGAAACAATTGAATTCTACTTGTTCATTTTGTTAATATCTATAGACCATAAATGGCATCAATACTAGGACTTGAGCATTTCTAGCCATCATATTGAGGCATGATATTTTTTAGTTGATTTCTACCATCGTCAACCATAACAGACATACGAGATTCCTCTTCATGTCCATATTTGTCGCACTTAAAGCAAATTGAGTGAAATCTCATATAGTCAATGGAGAACACACATCCTCCAATCCTACATTTAAACAAAAAAAGGTTTCTTCAAGTCTACTTTAACATATACTTGAACAAAATTTCATTATTTTTTGTTTTAAATATTATTAAGAGATTTCATAATTTTTTAAATTCTCTTTTAGTTATTATTCTAACTCCAATTAATTAACAGTTCAACAAATTGATGACCTATCTTTTAAATTTTCTCAAGGATAACAACAAAAAGAGTCAACTAAGAGGTGAAGTCTCTTTGCATCTTTAAATAACTCTCCACTTTCTCCTCATTAATCTTGTCAACTTTCAAAACCTTTCATAATCAATTCCATAGCCTCTAAAATATCTTTGATCAATAGTATTCAATAAGTAGTTATAAAATACATCCCCAAATAAATTTTTTTATCATTGTAATCTCTGGATTAAAGTTACTTTCTTGCCTTTTAGTCAATTAATGCTTAATAACCATCTAAGACCTCCTACTTAAAATGAATTGACAGTTCTTATAGCAATTGATTGAACATGTCTTTCAAGTTTCATAATTGGTTAAGTATGTGAAATACTAAACCATAAATTAAAATTTTCCTTAATAACTTCATTATTAAGGTTTCTCACTAAGGCTTACAAAGTTTGCTCTTTTCAACTAAAAAGAAGGGAAGATTTGGACACTCTAAGAAACTTTTATCAAATTCATCATTTGAAACAAAACCATTTTCATCAATAACATTCCAATGATTCTCATAGCATTAAGCTTATCATAAATAAAAGGATGCAAAGTGACCATTTCTCGAAATGAAACCTTCTTTCTTCCTTCTGCTTCTAAAAAATCTCTTTGATTTAAAGGGTTACAAAGGATATCATAACTACCACTATTATGACTATCTGTCCTTATTTTAACTTTTCTATTGCTTTTAGCTCGGTGATTAGTTTCCTCAAAGGAGAACTCTAGAGAGGAAGTCATTTAAAATAACAAATTAAGGTACATTTTGACCAAATAAAAGTTAAGTACATAATTGTACAACATATATTTTTATTTAGAAAACTCATCATCAATGTCATTCATTAATTTTAATAAAAATAAATAAATACTAGTCATTCATACTCTAAAAACCTTTTAGTTTTTTCTTTTTTTTGAACATAATGTCTAGTTTATTTTGTAAGTTAAACAAAGAGAAATATCTTTATTTTGAAAATCTTATCATTGATGTCACTATATTTTTTAATAAGGAAAGAAAAAAAATGTTAGAATATTCAAATGTTTGTTACAATGCATTACCTTATCTTATCTTATCTGATTTATTAAGTCTCAACAGTTATTTTAGTATTTAGTCATATATAAATAGCCATGTATAATATACACAAAGAATTAATGAAATAAATGTTCAAATTTCTTTCTTTTCAATTTTAACATGGTATGAGAGTGAAGTTCAATAACTGTTCCTACAAATAACTCTTCATCTTCCACTAACCATTTTTTCTCAATAAAACTCAATAATTAAAATTACCCAACTTTGAAAATCCCCTTCTTAACACTTATAAACTACCAAAATCTAATGGAGTATGTTGATAGATTAACTTCAAGTTTACCTAAGACTACTCTTCATTTAGTCATACCACCTTAAAGTGTCTCTAATCCAACTTATCAAACTTGGTTTTAGAGGGACCAAATACTTTTATCATGGATTCTTTTTTCACTTATTGAAAAGGTGTTCCCTAATATTATAGGTCTTCAATATTCTCAAGAAGTTTGGACAACTCTTGCCACTACCTTTAATTATTTCTCTTAAAATTGTCAATTATAGCTCAACATTAAGTTACATGACTTAAAAAGAATGACTTAAGCATTTCATAATATCTTAAGCAAGCAAAGTCCCTTGCTTAGAAACTAATAGCAATAAGTTTCTTTTTATCTCTTATAAAATTTAATGTCATCATTTCATAGAAACATTGAAAGTGATTTCCAAGGAATCATAATGACACTTAATCTCAAGCTAGAACTTGTTTCATTTAATGAACTTTACATTTAACAACTTGCTCTATAAAACTCCTTTTTTTGATATGACATACAAGGCATTAAAACTTCTTTACCACTGTTGCCCACTCCAACTTATCAATCTTTTGTTTCTTAATAGTAAAACAATTGCAATTATTTCTCATCTCGAAAAGCCAAAGGACCTTATCAAATTAGTGGGTTCAAGAATTATACAATTGATTGTTGCAGAAAACACTATGAACAACAACTGTCTACACCTCAAGCTAACTTTGCTTAATCAAACTCTAAATCCTTTTAGTAACAAACTACCTATCATTATAAGAAACAACTTGTTCCTTAGGTAAATGATACTAAAGAATCTTATCATGTAGCTCTTAATCTTGCTAGATTACAAATCACAACTAATTATAAAGGTAAAGATTAACTTTAAATAGGTAATGGAAAAAGTTTGTTAATCTCTCGTATTGGTAGCTTTGTCATTTTTTTGCAAACAAAACTTTTACACTCATAAATTTCTTATATGTTCTTACTATCTTTAAAATCTTATTATCTATTAAAAGAAAATTCTTCCATGATAACTAATGCTACTTTGAATTTTGGCCATAAACTTTCTTTGTAAAAGATTAGGTCACCAAGAGTGAATTGCTACGACAGATAAGTAGACACATTTTATACACCTTACCATCATTAATGACTATAAAAAAAAAAATTTTGTTAGAACTATTGCACCAACTAACACATTTGATAATTGGTATGTGAGGCTTGGATATTCTCACTCTTATATTATTAGAAAAATAATAAATAATCATAACTTACCATCCTCTTTTAGCTTTTAACTATCAAAATTATACCAATTGTGTCAATTAGGGAATTAATGAAAGTTCCCTTAACTTCTATTAAACACACAAGTTCATAGCCTTTTGATATTATTCATTCTAATGTTTGAAGTCTCTCTCCTATTAATTCTAATTTGCCTTATTTGTAAATGAATTAACTAGGCATACTTAGATTTATTTTCTAAAACATAAGAGTGATTTATATAATATATTTCTTAACTTTAAGTCATTTGTTGAACATTAATTCAACGTCAAAATTAAGGCTTTTCACTCTTATTATGGTGGACATATCAAAAATTAATTTCTTATTTCAAACAAAAAGGTATTATTCATAAAATAACTTTTCTTCATATTTATAAATAAAATGGAGTAACATAAAGAAAAATTGAGCAAACAGTATATATTGGTTTAACTTTACCAACTCATACTTTTTATGCTTTTAATACAATAACTTCTTTAATCAATTGGTTACCTATAAATGTCTTCAAAATAATCACCATATTTTTCTATTTTTTAATACATTGTTTGAATATCATTCTTTTAAAATTTTTAGCTATAGCATTTTTCCTCTCTTGTGACCATACAACCTCTCCAAATTTTCTTATTGTACAAAATGTTGTGTATATCTTGGCTTTTCTTTAAGTCATTATGGCCATATATGTCTTAACACAAAAATTGAAAAAATATATATTGTAAGACATGAAATTTGATGAATGGTCCTTTCCATTTGTAAAATTTGTGCAATAAGGCCAATAAACTCTCTTACTAGACAATCAATCTACCTTATTGGATAATTAATCTCCTTAGCTCAAGGTGAGTAGACATGGGAAAATTTGTAACTCAACAAGTACAATTTTTTCCCTTTTTGTAACTCCTTCTCCAATTGAAAGTCTATGTTCCTTATCTCTAAAACCCATTCCATCCTTTGTAAATATAGTACCACAAAACTTATATCAAACCTAATCCTAATCCTCGTCTCCATTTTATCTTAATGTTTTTTTATCTTTCCTATTACCCATATATTTTATCCAATCCAATTATACCTAATTTGAAGAACCTACCTCTACTAATCCTCTATCAAACATAAGAACTCATCTAATGTAACTATATCCATATTTCATACACTGTAGTCAAGTTTAGATTGCTTCTGAAGCCAAAAACTTTCTTTAAACAGAACTTAGCAATTACATCTAATCTAAACCTACCTAAAGTGACAACAAGTTATAAATAATGAGATCAAGGCTTTTCTTGACATTATCATTTAGACAGTAGTTCCCCTTTCTCCTAACTTGAATGTAATGGGAAAAAATGGGTTTTTTTACATCAAACGAAATCCTAACAATAGTATTCAATGTTATAAGGGTTAATTGTTTGCCAAAGGATACCATCAACAATTTGACATTAATTAACCTAAGAAATTTAGCCTAATTGTGAAAGTCATAATTAGCAAAATTTTTATTACCTTTGTTGCCATTAACAATTAGCTAATGAAACAACTCAATGAATCAAATGTTTTTCTCTATATTCACTTAATCAATGAGATCTATATAAATTAACCATAAGAGTACATTGACAACATTCATCCCACTAATGTGTATAAACTTCATTGCTCTTTATATGGTTTTAAGTAGGACCCTATAGTATAATTTCAACATTTAAACATATTTGTTCTTCATCTTGGATTCATAACCTCAAAAGTTGACACCTCTTTATTTATTTATATATCTAGAACTTGTAAAGCTTTTGTGCTTGTCTACATTGATGACATAATTATCATAGGATATTTTTCTCCTTGTATTACTTATATAATTGCAAAATTGCAAGCTAAATTTCTTATTCATGACATGGAATCTTTAAACTATTTTCTTAATGTTGAAGCAACCTCCTTAACAAATTTTGTCCTTCTCACTTGACAAAGTATATCATTGATATGATACATCAAATGGGTATACAAAACACTAAACATTGTAATAATCCCAAGGGTACCACACCACCCTTGACCAAACATGGTGGTAAACCCCTTGTAAATGGAGAACAATATTGCTAGGTTATAAATGCATTATAGTACACCATCCTAACCCTTTTAAAAATCTCCTCTTTCTTCAACAAATTCTACCAATTTATGCATAATCCAACAAAGGACCATTGGCAAGCAATTAAATGTATTCTACAACATTTATATAAAACCATGACATATGGGTTATTCTTTGTTCATGATTTTGGTAGTATTATTCAATGGTTATGCCAAGAAGCAATTATGTCATCTATCAAGGCAAATCTTTGATTTCTTGGACAACCAAGAAACAACTCACAATTGCTAGATCCTTTGTTAAGAGTAAGTATAAGGCATTAGTAAACACTACTGCTAAAGTACTTTAGATTCAATCTTTGTTGTCTAAGCTTGTTGCGACTTGTTCTACTCCTACAACCTTGTGATGTGACAACATTGGCACAATCTATTGCACCTCTAATCTTATTTTTCATGCCTAGACCAAACGCATCTAATTGGATTATACTTTATGCATGAACAGGTTGCTCAAGGAAGCATCAAGATTACTTTCCTCTCTAATAATGATCGAATATTTGATTTCTTCACCAAGTCTCTTAGCGCTTGTCATTTTGAGTTTCTTTATGACAAGTTATGTTTATTATTTGAACCATCATCGACTTAAAGGATGAGGGAGATGTTAAAATGTTCAAATGTTTGTTACAATGTATTATCTTATCTTATCCATTAAGTCTTGATAGTTATTATTATACTTATTCATGTATAAATAGCCATGTATAACAAATTTTTAGATTTCTTTCTCTTTAGTTTTAACAGAAAAAAAAATTCAAGATAAAGAATATAAAACATGAAATTATCATTCAAGAAATAGTATATAATATAAATTAACTTTGTATACATTATTTCTAGATAAAGAGAGTTTAGGATAAAAGCAAAACACTTTAAAATACACCAAAATAACTAAGGAATTATATCACATGGTAATCTTCCATAAAAAAAAAATTAATATATCTAATAAAATTTTCTTAATACTTAATTTAAATTTAAATTGAAAAAATAATTTCATACTTAATTCTAAAATCATGATTTGCATTAAAATTTATATTGATTTGCATAAATTAAAAATACTATATTTGTTCTTTGTGAAAAATCCTTTTTGTTAATTATAAACTTTGTGAGAATTCTTTTTTATCCACATGCCTTCGGTTGAGAGTTAATAATATTTGATATACTCTTTTAGTGAAATATTTATAATTTTTTTACTCTTTAATATTCATATAGAACATTAGTGACATACTAATAAAAAATATTAAAATATGTAAAAATTAAAACTCAAAAGAATAGAATTAAAAATACAAATAAATTTAATCTAAATTTTAAAATTATTAATAAACTTAATTTACTCAACAACTGTTCACATCGATTAAAATTTAATTATTTAAATTTAGAATAATTAGAATATATTTTAATATCAAATTAAACTCATATGAATAATTTCCAACAAAACAAAATTAAATTATAAAATAGAGCAATGTGTGGATGCAATATATCTATATATATTTGTATAAAACAAGCACTCTCCCCTAAATACCTCCTTTTTACGTTGACGTGGGTTTTGTTGACATTGTCTGTGCCCTAACATAGTCACTGTCATTGATTTTGGACTTTTCTTTTCTTTCTTTCTTTGTTTTTTTTTTCTCTCTACATCAGATCCACCAGCATAATTTTTGGGTGGAGAATTAATCTGTGTGATAAGTGTCATATAAAAGTTATATTAAGTAATAAATAAAATTTAGTAAGAGTATGGGTAAATACTGATAGCCTTGGTATACACATCCAAAAGCATATCATGTATTTCTACAAACACAAGAAAAAGATTAAAAAAAAAATCAAAAGAAAAAAAAACGAGGGACATGTGCGTGCAAATTTAAAAAATGAAAATTTGCCAATCCAGCATAAATTGGACATCATTCTATAATAATATTATCTCTAAATCCATTGGCTGGAAAGTCCATAAGTTGACAATTTGAGGTTGCCATTGCATCACAGCTTTGATTACAAGAAAAAGATTTTTATTTTGGGTGAAAATTACAAGGCCAAGATAATTAAGAATATAAATAGACCTTAATAAAAAAGAAAAAGAAAAAAAAGGGTCAGTCGTTATACATGCAATTTCATGGTGAAAAAGAAATGAAGCCATGTGTTTTACCATTTTTGATGTGCGACATTGAAGTTGAACTTCTTCCCATTAACTGCAGAGGGACCATTTTTACTCATTTCAAGTGTAATGCTGCCATTGGAGGGTTCAAAGCTGAGAGAAGTCGAAGAATCTGATAGTGGGAGGAATGAGTGCTGAAAAGTTGAAGAGCTTGATGGTCGTAACGTCCCATCAGTTGGCTCGGTTCAAGTTCTGGGTGGTGGGAGGAGTCACAATCATGGTGCTTGTAATGTGGGCATGTAGGATGCAGTGCTCAGCTTCGGGAGAGATCATCAAATACGAGGCTACTTCTTTTGTTTTCCCACATGATAGTAAGCTCATGGTCCGTATCTATGATTTCTTGGTAAGTATAATTTGTATATACGATTGATATACAAGTTTATTTTATGCTGTGGAAGATAGCTTAGAGTGCATATTTTGAAATGAGTACTACTACAGATTTCAGTTTAATTTGTCTAGAAAACAGAAACTGAAATCAAGGAAGAAGATTACTTCTCCACAAATCCTGAGGAATGCTTGCCACAGCTTGTTCAACCCTCCAGAAGTAAAAAACATGTTGAGGCTGGTAGACACCCATCATTGGCTTGCTCCTCAACACTTTGCCCTATCTGCAGCATATAAGTACGTGTGAGAGGCAGTGTAAATTTAGATTTCATGAATACATAATTGAAATGAATGTATTAATTCCAGTTATCTGGGATTGTGTAAATGGGGGAACTGGGCCTCCTCTCTTCAAAGTCCAGTGTTCCGTTATGGGATTCTTTCTGTTATTCACTAGTTTTTCATGCCGCAAGTATTCGCTATTCAGGACCATATCAGTCTCTATTTTCTTGAAATGAACATCAGCAATTGGCATCGGGACAATAATCTAAACTATATAATATATGGGGTGCACCTGCCTAATAATAATTACAATGATCAGAGTTTTATTGCAAACATTCATTGAAGTCCAAAACTTTAGACAGACTATGACATTCCAGTATACAGGACTCTCATATTACAAGGTGTAGGGAAGGTTCACCGAGTAACAAGTCTTTTTTTCGTTTTTTTTAAATTTCTCTGTTAACCATGAGCAAGCAACAGTTTGTGCAGAAACAAATAACTGTGCTTCTGTTACAACCCATTAAACTCGTCCTGCTAGATGACTGATCTGCTATATCATGAAAAGCATTCAGATGTTTGTCTCTTCAGTACGTTGGAACGTCAAGCCGATATGCTAGATCTAAAGGCCTACATACACTGTACAATGCTGCAATTTAATCCCTGCGGCTTCAATCCCATTCTGTGTAGGCTGAGATTTTAATTAGCATTATTAACCTTACCAACAAGCAGCATATATAGCGCATCGTTGTGCTGGAAACTTTTGCACTGTTGAACCATGTAAACCTTTTCTTCTTCCTTTTTATTGTTCAATCTGAGTTGATCATTTTCCTTTTTCCCTCTAGGGTCGCTTCCTTCAATGTATGTAGTAGAGTGAACTAATCTGATGATATGATTGTTTCTTTCAACTGTGCCCAGATTTAGATATGTCCATAATTTGATTCCGACTATATGGCTCCATCAAACCTAAAGTATGAACTTCCAGGTATCTCTGCGTGTTTAGCAGCAATTCAAAAAGTAATCGTACGGTCATCTAAAAACTTTTAGGACGAGGCTATTTCCAACAGCCTCAAATCTGCATCCTTTCAACTTTAAGTAAATCATGGGCTATTAACCGCTTGAGCATAGATACAGACCTTAAAATGGTTAAATTTGCTAGTGTATATATATGAATGGTTAAAATGGTCACAAACAACAGATTTCTTTAGTACTAGTAATGGGCTGCATATTGTATGATCAGTTTGTTGTCTAATTGGTTTTGGTCTATTGATATACCTATACTATACATAATATACTGTAATTGCACGATGTTTACCATTTGAATAGATTTCTCTTCACAATTCCCTGAAAGATATGTTTGTGATGAACCTGAGTCTCATTTCCAAATAGATGCTAATTAGTCGTGCCCTAGCTCTTAGGTGAATGAAAGGTTAGGACCATTACTCACGAGGTAATAAATACACAGGGAAGCACACTATCCACATCACAGTAGCTGAAATTCAACCACATGACTCGGAAAACTTTAATTTCAACTATTGCATGGAAAAATCAGTGATTAGTTTTCTTTTTAAGTGGCAAGTAAGCCAACAAAGTTTGCACAAGATGTGATTCCAACAAGTATCCAGAGTTCGTTCCATGTAATGTGAACAGGGATCTGCCTCCATCCCTATCTCTGATAATGCCAATGTGTATGCTACATCTATTCCGATTCTAATTTCTGAAGTTCTTGCGTGCACCTGTCTGCTACATGGTACAGCTTCTTATTAACTCTTTGAATCAAGCAAGTATCTTATAATTTGAAGCTGCTACATTGTGCCAAGAACTAGATGGAAATGGATAAAGAAAAAACTCCAAGGTTGATTTTGATGCAAGGTGGATCTGTGGATATGAAAGGGAAGGAGGAAAAATGGAGGTGAACAAAAACGAGCGGAGGGACAAAATCTGAAAAGCTGAGGAGTTAAATTATTGCTTCTGGATCTTCACAATACTTTGGAACTGTGGGCAGTTGCAGCAGCAATCGTGCTGGCTCTGCTGTGGATTTCTGTAGTCGAGCTGGCAGCAATAGGGAGCAGAGTCGTGGTGCACAAGTATTGGTCTTATGTGTCGCGCTTTCTTCAACCTGAATGCGAGTATTACATGGCCTTGACAGATCAATGTGGCGTTTAGTTTTGTTTCTGCTAACCCCTGCAAAATATTGTTTTGATAGGGCAATTTGAAAATGTAAAGATGTTTGATTGTTATCTGTGCAGGGGTACATGAAAACAACGGTTATCTCATGGTTTTAATGGAATGGTGGATTAGATCAGAACCGAACTGCTGTTGAGTGATTTTATTATTATTATTATTATTATTATTATTATTATTATTATTATTATTATTATTATTATTATTATTTTATGGTTTAACATTGCATATAACTACCCCTTACGGATCTGTCGCATGGTAGCAATAGCTAGATCATTGAATGTCACTCATTGTCCACTAGATCACCAGATCCCAAGACACTGTTCGTAATCAGTTCTGCAATTAGATATCTGTGAAGTAAGCTAAGTTGTAAACTTGTTATGGAAGCTTGTTTGCATATATTTTCGACCTGGGTTATTACATCCTTGATAGACGGGATTCGCATAAGGAGCTTCTTGGTGAGGAGCATAAAAGACTCGAATCAAAACCTCTCTATTCAATAAATCCAGTTGGTCTAGCATGTCACAAGGTAAGTTCTTCCATTTCTTATATCTTAACTTGATTATCCATAAGGGGATTTCTTAGGTCAAGACTCCTGTTTTAGTACTAATTTCTCCATAAATCAGCGTGAAGATTCTTCCTCGAATACAAAAGCATAAAGCCTCACATTTCCTTCAAGCTGATGCTAGACTAGCTGATAATGGGTTCCCTGACAAGCCAGTAAACTATGAAATGCTAAAGTTTGTCGCCCTTGTTGAGAAGTTGGTAGAATGATTGTTCAGATTCCGAAGCAAAGGGGGGGGTACTTTCTTTGTTCTTAATCTCAGATATGTGATGGACATGTTGTCATTGCCCGGGCGCACTGTATGCATAACCCACCAAGAGATTGTAGAGTCGATAAATATGAGGCAAGCAAAAGCATAATTTTTTTCTGCCACAAACTTTGTCGGATAGATGAGTCCAATGTTGTATATTTGAACAGTCTTACCCTGGTGAAAAAGCAGATCCCACGAATGAGAAGAAAATCTGGTATGTGCCCATTAACTCCTGATGAGGTCACACTCACGCTACAAGTATTAGGAATCGATACAAAGTAGACGGCAAAGCTAGCATACTCTTTTCCAAATCTGGTTAGTAATAAGCCATCTACGTTCCGCATGTTCAGAATGCTTGCCCTGTTTCTAATTATTCTTTTGTGAATGTGAACATAGGTCAAGAAGGAAATTCTGTTGGATCCCTCTTATCTCAGGCCCTTTCTGATCCATTCAATTCAAATCAGATGGCAGCATTGGATTATATTGTTTCATTAGAAATGGCATATTTGCTCCTAGCCCATGAAGGGTATAGGCTTCACAGGATAATATAACTTTTATTGTTTTACACAAAACTCACGGCCACTTTCTGGCTCTTATCTGCATAATGTTATTGTTAGCAGATACCTGGGATTTTGGACGATATTTATGCTAAACAGAAGGATTCTTGTCAGTTTAATTGATCGAAACAAGATTGGAGGGCTGAGTTGGGATGAGTTCACCTCTATAATGAAGGCAGCTCCAGCAGATCACATGGGACATCCTGCAAAAAGAATGAAGATGCCACGTTGGCCCCGGGAAGAGGAGTATTTCTACCCTGATCCAGAGGAATGTCTACCCCAGGAAAGTCAAGACATCAAGAGAGTGTGTTAGCTCCAGACTCTGTTGCTAAACCATAACCGATGCTTCCATACATTCTAAAAAATGCATTCCTTGATCACAGGTTTCTTGAAGAGAGGATTATACTAGCAAAAGAGATTGGCTTACTGTAAAATTTCATGCAGTTTTACCGTTTCCCGGGGCACTTAAAGAACTACAACGCTTTACACTTCAGCAAAGAAAAACCTATCTTCAATTAGCCATGGGACATAAGTTGAACAGAGAACAAAAATGTTCCTTGATTATAGGCAAATCAAAACTAAGGTCACAATTAAAGTCCCAATGGACAAAAACAAACTTCAAATGCTGTAATGTGCCCATGAACAAAAGTCAAGGATGAGTTCATTTCAACATGACTAAAAAGTAATCTAGTTGATGAAAAGACTGAAATATAGGCCTAAAAGAGAAAAACACTCCAGAGATAGTGTACTTAAAATTAATATTTAGATAATATGTAACAAAGTTCAGAAAACTTTTTGCGGTTTGTTCCAAATACGTTCAAGAATCATACTATTTCACCTAAATATACAACTTTAGTCATAATTCTATGAAGTATCATTCGTTCCACAGGCCTTACATGCCCCATTAAGAAACATACTAATTTAACATGCCTCATTTTCTAAGTTGCAAAGACATATTACTCAGCTGAAAAAGCTTAATTACTAGATGGTTTCTTTAAGCATGCAACAGAATATTCAACATAGCAATAAATTCCATAGCAGACTAAGTCCTGAACTAAGTTGCAAAGACATATTACTCAGCTTAAAAAGCTTAATTGCAGAGTTCATAAGCAAGAAGTTTAAAATGCTGAGTCCTGAACTATGTTAATGGACATTTTCATGACAAAAATATATGAGATAAACATTGTGCTTACTCCACAAATGCACATTGACATCAAAGGCCCAATTTTGTAAATATACTATGCCAAATATGAATAGGTGTAGTACAATCACAATCCAGATGATTGCATATCCTGACTAGAAATCGAATAAGAAACTAGGCAGAACAGAACCATATAAGCTAGAGTAACTGCTCTTCATATGAATCCCATGACATATGGGAAGAATGAGGTTACCAAACCATAGCATATACAGTACCCAAAGAAGAAAAAGGGGAAAATGAAAAAGGGAAGAGAAAAACTGAGCAGAATGAAGACACGAGAAAAGTCAACCTATATTTATATCTTCAGCCGTTTCTCCGCCTGATTGGAGTCCTCTCTACTGTTTGTGTCCCTAAGATGTATCGCTGCTTGATTTCTAGATGGGAGATCCTGAAAATCCTGTAATCATGAAGACATAAAAGTTGTCTATGTGTAAAGGTAATTTTCATGGCAGCTGTCCTATAAGATCCAACTGTTTGTTAAGCACCTTAAGCTTTATACCTTAATGGCAGATGTTCCAGAGTTCGTCCCTCTATTTGCACGCTTTCCAAGATTAATCTGCACTGAGATTTTGGCCTGTGACAAATCTATGCCGGTGCTCTGAAGTGCCTGTGTCAAGGTGTTCAACAACCTGGTTTGTACAAAATGTACGTTCTAGTCAGCTTAGGACTTACCTTCCAAACCCAAAGGAGGCTTCCCAAATATGGAAAACTACACAAGAAGATACCATCATCCTGGCCTTAGCTTACATAAGGTCAATCAAAAGATACAAATGAGCCCCTCCAAGAGTTTGCTAATAAAATAGATCTCCAAACAAGATGCCACTCCCAAGAATGTAAAGTACTAGATGAAGAAAAGCTACCATATACATGCCACAGACCGTCCCAAAATACAAATGACTAAGAGTGCCACACAAAAATCTACAAATCCACTCGAAAAGAAAAGTCCTGGCAGCAACAACAAAGATAAATAAGGTTTATACTTCGTTTCTTCCAGAAATTGGAAATTTCTATAGGGTTCTGGTGCACACAAAATGCCCTCACAGCGGAGCAAAGGGATGGGAAGGTGACCAATGAAAACTGAGGGTGAAGACCAACATGAATCAAGTTCTTGATTTATGTGAGGATCTATACTTTGCAGAACACAAAATCTGAAAAGATCTTACCCACCCTTCAGAGTAAACACTGGAGACGCTGATTGTCCCCCCTTCTACAGTCATCTTCTCCTGCTGGTTCAGTCGGACATTGGTAA
Organism: Kandelia obovata; assembly: GCA_021464305.1. NCBI lineage: Eukaryota > Viridiplantae > Streptophyta > Magnoliopsida > Malpighiales > Rhizophoraceae > Kandelia > Kandelia obovata. The sequence continues at coordinate 3,104,862 of CM038488.1, forward strand.
CAGGACACTCATCTGATTGCATGTGAGAGACTGGTTGATGAAGGGCCTGTGCAGAAACCTCAACACCTTGAACAGATACAGGCATGTCTGTCTCTGAGGATATGGGAATAGGCATACCCTTGTTTGCGAGCTCAGGTTGCCATTCCATTGCTTTGTGTGTGACATCCCTGCTAGGGTCAGATTCTACTGGATTATGTGGACTAGTAAGCAAGGTCGGGGAACTTGCAATGTCATTCTCATCAAATCTTCCTGCAAGAGTTGACCCTGGACCAGAACCATTTTTCATGGCTTGTGCTTGACCAACAAAACTTTGGACACGCCAATGACTATTTCTCTGCTCACAAACATGGGGAAGAAAAAGGTTAATTTTAGAAGTTTATGATATGCAATCAGGGACCAAATTATATCCCAACTGCATGTAATTACCATAAAAGTTTTCTGTTCAAAGAATAACATCACTCCATATCAACCATTTGCCAAGAACAGTTTAAATATGCCAAAGTGCAACAACTTGTAAGGAGAGTGAAAGCAGAAAAAAAATGTATAAACCAACATCAAAGATCAAATTCTGCAAACCATAAATTTTCAGTTAAAGATGATATAATATATGAGCAAATTTTGCAACACACTCATACTGAATCATTTCTAGTAAGTTAATTTATACGTGTTTCTTTTTTCTTCTTCTTCTTCTTTTTTTTTTTTAAAATGATATCACATTACCCAATCAACTTACATAATTAATTCAAAAAAGGGTACTCCGAACCATAGTCTGCTCTGCATAATTTTACAGGGTCAAACTTCCAAGACTTACAGAAACAAACAATTGTTTCATTACTTGATTATAGATGTATGTTAAGCAACCTTCAATGGAATATGAGGATTGTTTTTCTCACCTTAGCTATCTCTCTAGTTCTCCAGTAAATAAAAATAATCAGACGACTTTAAAAGATTATAAAGTCTGGAAGCCACCATGCATTTTCTTTGCTAACTCAAGACTGAAAACTAAATTGGTTTTGTAAACTTATTCATATGTCTCATCCTCTGACACAAAGTTTCTTGTGATATGTAAACTATGATGTGGGTTCTGCTCCCTGTTATAGAAACAAAAGCCAGATGAATAATTAGAACTTTACCCATGGCATCAGCATTGTGGGCTCAGAAACCCATTCCTGGTATGTACCCTCATACTTTTGAACCTTTTCTTGTAGACACTGGACATATTCAATCACCTGCAGAAAGGAAATTACATTAGTCAACAAATTTGAATCTGATGGACATAAACTGGATTTACACATTCTCTGTGTTAGATCCTACATTAGTGTTTTACCTCTAGCAGAAAAGATGCTGTATCTCTCTTTTGATCACCATGAGGTACAAGTTCTCTTAACATCTGAAATCTGAAAGAAAAGACGATGGTTTTCAAAATTTAGCTTTATCATCCCTAAAGTCTAAAGACACCAATATCCCAAGTTCTCTCTCAAAGTCATCCTCAATTTTCTGGAAATCCTGAAAGCTTTCACAGTTCAATTGTTTGAGTGGTCATTACTCCCAAATATGCAATTTTAACTGGGAAAAAAGCAAGCACATGAGAACATATGTTTTTGTGCTCACATGGCAGAAGCAGGAGAGAGAGGGAGTTCTTCAATCTTAACAACACAACTTTATGACAGACACATGCACAACACAAGCTTCATTTCTTCAAGTCCTATTTTTTTTAACTCAACCTGTATTTCCTAATCCTATGGCACAGCAAGAACCTGAAAAACCAATCTGAAGTAAAAGTCCTATCATCTTCGACACAATGTCAACAAGGATCCCACAAACCTGCTTCTAGCTTTAAAGGCTATCACTTAGCTGAAACAACAGACTCACTGTAAATGTATGCACATGAATACAGACCATTATTTGAAAAAGATTCATTTTTTTAGAATACTCAAAAATTGCCTTCTCAAAACCACTTTCATATCCTTTTACAAGCTATAAGTTTATTGAAAGGTGTGTCACATTTCATCAGCAGATTAAACACTACATCAAAAACCAGCTAAGCTGCAATCAAAACAAAAGCTGTACACCCAAAAGAAAATAGGAAGGAGACCAAACAAACATGAATTGTACATGCAAGGACAGAACTATAAAGGAGACCAGAATTTCCAAAGCAGATGCTAGCAAACTACTTAGACGACGCAAAGAGACATTGCATTCTCAATGCTGATTGTTCAGCAAGTCCATCAGCAATTGCATTTGCAGACCTCCTGACACGTTTCAACTCAATCATTGGAAATTGTTCAAACAAACTTTTGGTCAAATACAAGTGTCGGACAGCCTTTTGCCTATAAACTTATAACTTATATCTAAATGTTAAAATGTGAACATATCTGATGAATTTGTTAATTCCAAAATAAAAAAACTAGCATCAAGAATGCAGAAAAGAATACGAAACTTCTAAGAACAACAATGACATGCAATTATAGGGGGAAAAGACCTAGTAAAAACACCAAAATGCATCACAGGCATACTGAATTACAGCCAATCAATCATTCATATCACCAAAACGATCCATAGTAACCAAAAAATCGGCAAAAAGCTACCTCTCGTTGATCTTGCTCCTCCTTCGCTGCTCAGTAACTGAATGCTTCGATCTTATCGCACTAGCGTTATCACTGTTCTTCCCATCTGCGACTACACCCAAAACCCACATTAAAAAGCTTTCAAAGGCTAAAAATTGAATGCCCCCATTCAGAAAACACGCCACGTTAAAACCCCAGAAACACAAAATATTCAAACTTTGAAATTATACGCCCCATAAAATCTGAGAACTTTGAGCAATAGCTCCCCCCTTTTGAGGAAATGACAAATCTGGTAGAAACGCAACCAAAAGGAAAGACGGAACTAAATTCTAATATTGCTATCGAAAAGAAAAGAAGGGGAAAAATAAAACAGAGAGAAGCGTGTTACCTTGGTTGTTAGTACTGCTACTGTTGTTGTGATTGTTGATGGCAGTAGAGACTTTAGAACAGGGACCACCACCGTCTCTTCTAGGACCAAAATCATCGTCCTCGTCCTGATTTTGGTTTCCTTTTCCTCTCATTCTCGGCTCAGCCCTCAATTAGTTAGCCATACACACACACACAACCAGAATTCGGATTCTGAAGAGGCAAGAAAATTCTGTTTGTTTGGCGTGAAAGATTGGAAATTTTTTCGGATATATATATAGGAATATGAAAACTCCTTCTTTTTGCAGAAAAAAGAAAAATTTTTAGTGCAGAGGCTGACGAACAGAAGCTGCCTCCTGCTGCCCGCCTAACTGCTGGAATATTTTTCACCAGAATTATAAGGTCTTAATCACTAATGTCAAAAAAAATGTTTAATTTTTAACAATCTGCTTCTGCTGCTGTACGTACCCCCACCCCCCCCCCCCTCAAAATGCCGTGTTATTCAGTTATAAACTATTAATATTTATTATCAGAAAGAATGATGGCGCGAATGGTTGGATCCTATACATTTTTATTTCTTCTTCTTTTTTTAACTATTCAATTAAAATTTTATTTTGCTGACCCCTTAGGCGGTCGGTAACATTCCAAGAAACACCTAATTTCACCATCCAGACTGCTACAAATTAAAATTAAATGATGAATTAAATTGAGTAATAATACAAAAATTTATCTTATTATTTTCACTAAAAATTTATTATTCATGTTGTAATAATTTTTTTTTGATAAGAAAATAATTATTATTTAAAATTTAAGTGATCGTATTTATTATTAAAATTTATTTTTAAATACAATATTATCAACATTTAAGTATTTATTAAAATTAAAAAAATTGTTAAATCAAAATCATTGAAATTTTAAATTTTATTTAAATATTTAAATTCAATTTAAGATAAAAAAAATAACATATTACTAATTAAATTACAATCTTATTCAACATCAAGTAAAATTTTATTGCTAAAAAGTTTTAATAACAAATTTATAAATTTTAGGCTTTATTGTTAATCGCAGTTAAAAAAAAAAAAAACAAAACAAAGAAAAAGATGACGAAACTTTTTAGTGACCATAACAAACATGCTGCGAGTATCAGAGATGATGTCGTCATTCAATGACACGTGTGATCACGATAAATTTTGAATAGTCATATGACGGTGCTAACAATGATCTGACGTTCTAGCGAACTTCAACTGCATCACGAGCCTGGGAAGGGATTGAAAAGTGGCAGCACAGTGTCAGACGTCATTTTGCTCATATTCTTTTGTTGGGTGGGGGGTGTTTATTCTGAAAAATATCTAAAAATACGAAGTGTGGTGTGTGCTTTTTATATTACTTTATATTTAACTTTTTATTTGTTATTTATTTTAAATATAAAATAAAAATTTATATTAAATAAAAAATTATTAAATTACAGTCTAATTAATATTAATTTTGAATATAAAAAATACTTGAATTAAAAAAATTCATATAACAAGTTATTTTTATAAGGTTATAATAAGTGATTTTTGAGTTTAACCCACGAGTAGTATAATTAAGTATACTTGTGTATATATATATATATATTATTATTATTATTATTATTATTATTATTATTATTATTATTATTATTATTATTATTATTTACTTAAAAAAACTCCAAAAACCCAAAAATAATTTAAAAAATAATATGTAATGAGAATTATACAATCAGCGTAAATAAATTTGAGGAAGATGGACCCAAACAAATAATGAAATGACATCTGGTATATGTTGTCTATGTTGTCGAATGCACGCAACACATATAAAATATTTTTTTTTTTCAGTACATTTTAGAATAAATTTCTTAATAACAATATCCTTATAGCTACCTAATTATTTATTTGAAAATAAAACATACACTATACTTTAAGAAAGATTAGTGAAATTAATTAAAAATATTTTTCATAATTTGTTTACATAATTATAATAATAAGCAGTAGAGAAACTATTACTATTATTATTATTATTATTATTATTATTATTATTATTATTATTATTATTATTATTATTATTATTATTATTATTATTATAAATAAAAATATAGATATTAAATATTTATTATCTAATTTATCTGAGTTTATATTAAAATTTTAATTTTATTTATAATTATTTTATTTTACTTTGTTTCATTTTATTTTAATTTTAAAAAAAAATTAAAAATTCTGTGGTAACATCCATAATGAATATATGCTGTCACATACTCCACGAAATAGAAATTCTTACTATCCCAAGTTGTAGAATATATATATATATATATATATATTTCCCTTCTTCATTGTCCTCCAATTTTACACCTTTGCGGTCGTGGGACAGGAGGGGAAATGATGTGGTGGGCCCAGTCAGTCCCATTCAATCCCAAGACGACCTTAAGATGGAAAAAGAAGCCCACAGATTTCCTGGCCTCTTAAGAATACTACAACTACTTAGTCAATATTTGAATGACCCAAAACCAAATTCTTTCCTTCAGTCCTTTTAACAAAGTAAACGATTCTTTTAATGCAAACTACTTAGTCAATATTTGAATTTTGACCAATTTCAAGACCCATTAATTTAGTTTATGGTTAATTAAAAAAAAAAAACTTCTTTTTTCTTTTTTTCTTTTTTTTTGCAAATTTAGTATGAATTTTTTAGAGTTATATCATTAATTTTAATCTAATTTCAAATTTAATGCATCACAATATGAAAAGAGAACTATTGGTTCTATAAATTTAACCCAAAACCAAGCCCTGAATCTTGTACCCCACAAAATTTTCAGAAAATGAAGCAAAGAGGACCAATTTGTTTAAATTTGTAACAACAAAATCAACCAAACTTGAAAGCCAAAAGAAATTTAAAATATGTGTTACAAAATCAATTACATTGTTTAGGTCTTCAAGAAACATGGCATCGATGGCAAAAGACTAGTGTAATGGCTTCAATTGGATTTGGGTCAGCACTCTTTTTTGGCTCTAAGATTTGATTTGAAATGATATGGATGCAAGTCGTGGTTAGGGTCATACGGACACTTGTCATTGGTCGTTGTCAATCTCTCCTCGATGGAATCCAAGTGCTCCGATTCCAGCATGTGATTCCCTTCTTTTGGTTCTATTGAGACAAATCCGCTAGATCTTAGTATCTATATTGATTATTTAGGTAGAATATGATTGCAGTAAGAATAATCTCGTACTCTAAAACAAAAATATGAAAAATTTACATAGTTTCACTTTTATACTACGCTCAAGATAAAGATATTTAAATACTCGAGTATACATTGTTGTGATGCAGACAGAGAGGAAAATGTGGCGAATGTGGAAGAGATATGTCTGCGTTGACCTTGGGCTTCATATGTGGCCCACGTCTTCTTGCTGATTAATTTAGAATTGTTACTAATTATTTAAAATAAGATTAAAATATCATAAATCAGTAATTTAAAATACTTTTTTTACTGTCTTTAAATTGATATGACTTGGTTTATTTTATTAAAATTTATTGAGATTTTTTAGTATAATTACATTTAACAGAAATTACAACCAATTCAAATATTTGTCACGAGAGATAATACTACTATTTATCCATTTTTACTTATATATTTGTTTTTACTTTTAAAATTTTATTTACACTTTGTGTCTCTCTAATATGTGAGATAATACTTTTCAAGAATAAATACATACTAAGATTATAAATATTTTAAATATAAAAGAGTTTTAAAAAAATATTTTTATAAAAGCCTCGTGCTCTTGTGAAAATTTATTAAAGTTCAAAGATAATTTAAGTGAAAATCTCCTACTTTTGGATAAGGTATCAAAAAAGATTTTGGGATATTTTAAATAATAGTCTCTTTCATCAAAATATGTTGAAAATGATATTTACATTGATTTCATGCATCAATAAAAAATATAATATTTTTAAAATTTTTTTTAAAGTATTTTAAACTTTTTTTATGGTAATCCTTCTCATCAATAATAGGTATGAGATTTTTCTAAAAAAGGTTTTGAAGGTATTTAAACACTTTTTACACTAATTTTTTGTATTGACATTAGAAATAAAATTTTTAAAAGTGTTCAAAATTTTTTTAGGACAATCATTCGTATTAATAGTAGTTTTAGGAATTTTTGAAGATTTAGAACTCCAATTAATAGATGAATATATTTTTAGTATAAAATAATATTTTAAGGTTTTAATTTATTTAAAGAATTATAGAGTTGTTGGAAAATTTGTGTTAATTTTATTTTTTATAATTTAAACAAAAGATAGAGATTTTTAGAAGAATGTTTATTTAAAGACAATTATTGGACTATTTACTTACCCATTTGAGCATTTTTTTTGGTCAATTGATTAGTCTTTGGAAACTTTAAATTATTAGAGAATTTAATTTTTTGAGTTAAATAATTTTCCTTGAAGACTTGATTTTTTTGAGATATTTGAATCATCAAATGTTGAATGATTTTTATTGAAAAAAAAAAACTTTGAAAAATTTTTAGTAACAAAAAAATTATTCTTCTAATTTGTAAAATTATTTTTATCTAAACATTTGTAAATATATTTTTTATTTTGAGAAAAAACACACAAAAAAATTGAAATTCATTATGAAAAAACAGGCTAAAAATATTTAAAATTCATTTTAGAAAATAGTTTAAGAGAAATGAGATCTAAATCAACATTTTGACTGTTAAAATTAGATTTAAGCCCATTAAATTCTTAAAGCCTAGTCCGCTCCTAATCCAAAATGACACCATTTTGGTTAAGCTAGAGGCCTCATTTCCTTTAATCAAAATGATATTGTTTCATTGAGCTATAAAAACATCACAACACTTGAAGCCTCACTCCTTTTCCATTTTTTTTCTCTTTTTGCCTCCTACCTATCTCTATTCTTTGTAGCACACCTTAAAACCCTTATTTATAGCCTTTTTCTTATTTTCTCTACTTCTAGAATGCTAGATTTTTATTTTCAACCCTCATTCTTTAAATTATACTAGAAACTCATCAATCCTATTACAAACTCAACCATTTTAGTGTAGTCTTTCCTTGACCTTCTACTTATTCATACACAATTTTCATAACTTTAGGTTAAGGTTGTAAATCTCATAAGGTTATAAATCCAGTTTTGGGATTTAAAGGGTATTTACCCTAATTTTTTAGCCCTAGGGCAAAGATCTTAACTTCTCTTTTAGGTTATTTTGTTTTGGTAATTTTAAGTCATTTTTAGATATTTTTACTTAAAATCATTCGTTTAATTACTTGTTATTTTAGAATGAACAAAAAAAAAAGGAATAATGCTTGTTATTTGGGTTGGTGTTTATAGGTTATAGATTTGAGTAAGGATTCCAAATCTAAGATAAATCCAATTCTAGAGGGAAAATGGGACCAACTTCAATAATTAAGTCAAACAGACTTAGTTTGACTTTGTTCAACTCTATTTATCAAGTATTTAATTTTTTAATTCTTTTAGTTTTACAAAGTTTCATTAATTTTATTTATGTTTGTTTTATTTGTTATAAGAAATGGAGTTCCAAGGAGGAGAGGTGTGATTAACTACTGTCTCGGTTGTTGGCTACTATAGACATTGATTCCAATGATTAGATTCCAACACTGGTCACTAGAAAACCCAAAAAGGGTCAATAAAAGTGTTTTTGTCTGATTTGTTTGCTTTTATCAACAAATTACACATTAGCATATTGACTAACTTTATATTTATAAAGCTAGAATGTAAAACAAACCTTTATGTCTTTATTTTTGCAAGGAAATGGAGAAAAGAGGAAAAATAGAAGTGTTAAGAAAAATGATGAGTAAATAGAAGTTCAAATAAGTGCATCTCTCTAAGTTTTCTTTTTCAATGTTTCCTTATTGTTGTCTTTTTTCATTTGGTTTATGCTTTCATTTCTTATTACAATGATTGATTTTAGAACTTTTAAAGTTGAGTTATTTTGCTAAATACTATCATAATAAAACTTGATATAAATGGAAATGACCTAGGTGGGTGAAATAGTGCATGAGGAGTACCTTTTATAATTAGATGCATAATATTAGCTGTTACACTTAATAAGGCCATTTTTTGTCTATAATTTACCCTATTTATGTGTTTTGGCTGTGCTTACATAATTATTGAGGGTGGAGAATGAACTCAAGTTACATAAATAAGAAAATATAAATACAAACATTAAAGATGTTGCCAAATATGGTCTAAACAAAAAATGAATAGAATATTATCTAAAGATAAAACATATTTTAATGAACACAAAAAAAAAAAATTATACTTTAGGTGCTTACTTGCTTCCTTAAATAGCTTTTCTCAATCATTTCTTGAATAATAAATGTTTGACAAATGAATAAATTAGATATGCAATTTTGTTATAGATGTTAGTTATGTTATTAATTTAGATAAGTTAGAGAGATTTAGATAAGTAGAGATACGAAGTTTTCTCAGGATTAGACTTGAATTAAGAGAATGCAAAAGCTAAAAAGTATGGTCCTAATATTAATAAACATTAGCAACCTACTTATGTATAGATTCATCTAGTGAAAAGGATGATATGGATTTTTTAGTGAAAGGAACAAGATCTCCCATTAACATCTACAACATATCAAAAGTTGTTGTCATGAAGTTAGTTAGGTTCACTAAATTTGTTAGTAGCTCAGAGCGATAAAAAGCTATAATGAGATAGATGTAATTAAAAGAAACCAAGCCTAGAATCTTGTGGAAAAAATTGACTCTTTGATAAGATCTTATGGAAAAAGGATATTCTTAGTTAGCTAGTATGTATTATAATGAAATATTTGCATTAGTTGCTAAGCTTATTATCAAACTCTCATTTGTTATAATTGCTAAAAAAGGATAGGTTATTTACCAATTATATGTGAAATTTGTATTCTTAAATGGGTTGCTAATTAAATAAATTTATATGAAGTAGCTATAAGGTTTTATAAAGGGAGAACAAAAAAAAAAAAAAAGAAAAACATTTTACTAGCTAAAAAAAGGCCTTATATAGTATTAAACAAGTTTTGAGAACCTAGTATAGCTAAATAAATAGGCATATACTAAAATTGGGATTTTTTAAAAGTAACAATAAGCTAACTTTGTATGTCAAATTAACCAAATAGATGTTATTGATTGTTTCATTTTATATAGATGACCTTTGGTCATGGATAGCAATTTAAAGCTAGTTTAGTTATTTAAAAAGGAAATGAAGTAAGTGTTTGAGATAACACATCTTAAGAAGATGTCTTTCTTCCTAGGATTTAAGGTTTATCAATCTAAGAATACATCTTCGTTTTCAAAGAGAAGTATGCCAAAAACATTATAAAGAGATTTAGTATGGATACATGCAAACAAATCTTAACACCTATGATGTTTAACTAAAGGTTAATAGTTGCAAATAAAGTTAAGAAATAAAATGGAAAAAGTTAAAAAAGTCAAATTGGATGTCTATTATATTTGATTGCAGCAAGATTAAACATTGCTCATTTAACCATGATACTCTATTGGTTCATACATGCTTCTAGTGAGTAGCATAATGACAAAGTGTTGAATATCTTAAGGTGTTTACCAATTTAGGTATTATGTTCAAGAAGTCCAATGAATTATTGCTAACAAGGTATTTAGATAGTGATTGGGCAAGTTCACTTGAGGATAAAAAAAATACTGTAGGTTATATATTCACATTAGGATATAAGGTATTTTATTGGAGCTTAAGAAAGCAAAGCTTGTGACATAATCAACAGCAAAAGTAAAGTACATAACTACCACATTTGTTGTCAACCAAGCCATTTAGCTTAAAAAAAATGGTCACTAAATTACATTAAAAGCAAGAGGAGCCACTTGGACCCATCATGACAATCAAGTTACCATTGCAATTTTTAAGAACCCTGTGCATTATGGAAGAACTATGGATTTCAAGATCAAGCTTCACTTTTTAAGAAAAGCTTAAGATGAATGAAAGATTAAGCTAGTATATTGTAAAGCATAAAACCAACTCACTAATTCGCTTACATAAGCTTTAACCAAAGGTAAATTTGAACCTCTTAGAGGAAAACTTGGCATGCAATGTTACAAGTCCAAGTATGAGTAAAATAGATTTTTTTTTTTAATATTGTTAGAATCCTTTTAGATACAAATGTTGGAACATTTTTAAAATGAAAATTAGACACATCCCTTAATTTATTTGTTAGTTATGAAAAATATCATTTTATAATTAAAAATGCTATGTGTATTGGTACCAAGAGAAATCTTTTTAACCAAATAATCTTTAAACCACAATATATAGAATAATCCTTCTTTGATTAAAAAGAGAGAACATAGGTGAAACTAGGTTATTTCTTAATAAAACAATTATGGATAATACACAAACTTATTGAAAGCTTGATTTTGGTAATACAAACTACAATTAAGTGTATTTCATTTTATCTTATAAAGGAATTCATGTAACCTAATTACATCATTATTAAGGTGAATCTTGTTTTAAGGAAAGTAGTATTAGATACATGACTTGAACTAATTCTTTCACTTATAATATAACTCTATTTTCGAACAAACAATCTTAAGGAAAATTTTCAAAATTATTTGTGATGGGAACATTGAGAGAATTGACTTTTAACATCGTGACACTTAAGATGTGCTATTTGAATTCAAATGGAGATCACAAATTTTTCTTCTCCATCTGAAACTAAATGGTTGATGTCAATCTCATTGTCCTAGCTGTACCAAAAAACCTAACTCCATCAATCATCAATTATAGAGATGTTTATTAGTGCACACAACAAAGCCAGATATCTAACCAGAGAAACGAAAAAGCTGACACCCAAAGATCCCAATTTCAAAATATGAATTACCAAAAAATCACAGAGTAAAAGGTTAGTTTATTGACTCAATGAGTCCATCACTAATGCAACGATTTATTCATCTTTCCACACCCAAGGAAATATATGAGTTTGTGTTAAAAACCTTCTATGATGGATCAAACAAAACTCATCTCTTTGAATTAAATTAAAAATCCTTTTTTAACCATATGAGATGGAAGATCATTGTCGACATACTCTAATGAACTTGTTGCTATTTTCTGGGAAATTGATCACAAGACCACCTCTCAGGAAGGAACAGTTGAAAGGATGATCCAATTATATTTTTCAATGGCTAAGCTTCGGATTCATATTTTTCTAAGCGGACTCAATTATAAATTTGATTGAGTTCATGGAGAAATCTTATGAAAAGACCCAAAACTTAATTTAGGGAGCACACATGCATATGTGAGGATAGAATATCAATAAAGATAGACAACGGAAGGCTCTTGCCCAATCTCTAAGAATTTGGCTATGCTAGCTAATTAGACGTGACAAGGACCATCACATGGCTTAGCAAAAATTCCAAATAATCAATCAACAAAAAAGTCTAACAACCTTGTATTTAGTCATTATGGTGAAAAAAGTCATTCAAAACAGCGATGTTATGAAATCATTGGCTATCCTAACTAGTGGGACTTCTCCAAAAAATACCAATAAAGAAGATTTAAGGGAAAGCTATGGTGACATCTATGAAAAAATCCTAATCAAATGTGTAGCCTACAACTAATGTTGCTCACCCAAGTATTATTGGTAAAGAAAATGTATTTTCTGTAACTTACACATTCACCCATCTTCCCAATTTGTTTAGTTCTAGTTATTCCATCCCTTGAATATAACCTTTTGTCCATTAGACAAATTACCTCTACTCTTGCTTACACGTTAACCTTGTAGCCTTCTTTTTGTAATCTTTCAAGACATTCTTACTTAGAAGATTCTTGGTTATGCTATTAAATGAGGCAAACTCTATTACTTGGAATTAATAGAGAATGGGGGACAAAAATTCAGTCATGCATATTAAACTAATTATAAAGAAAAAGCTCAAGCAACTATATCATTATAACACTGAAGATTGAGACATCTTTTTCTTGAATATCTTAAAAAATTACAACCACATCTTTTTTCAATTTTGAATGATTCAAATTTTCATTGTGATATTTTTTAACTGGCCAAAAGCAATCGTGTTCCCTACTTACCAAGTTTGAATAAAATTTTAGAACCTTTTGTAGTTATAAACTTTGATGTTTGGGGTCTTACAAAAATTTCTTTTATTTTTAAAGCTTGTTACTTTGTTACATTTATTGTTGAATGTACTAGAATGAATTGGATGTCTTTACTTAATAAAAAAAGTGAAGTTTGTATAACATTTCAAGAAATTCATATTATATTAGGTACTGAATATTGAAAGCAAATTCATATGTGACAATCTACCAATGTGATGAAGTTCACAGATACATCCCTTGGAAAGTTTTTAAGCTAACGTAAGATTCAACATCATACTTCTTGCGTCTATACTCCATAACATAATGGCTTGGTAGAAAGGAAGAATAGATAGGTAATGAAGGTGGTTCATGCCTCCTTTTTTGGCATGAACATGCCTCGGTTCTATTGGAAAAAAGTTGTGAAATTCATCGTTTACCTAATTAATCGGATACCTTCCCAAGTGATAGACTTTCAAACCCTTCAACAAAAGATGCAATCCTTATTTTCAGTTCCTCATATCCAAAATCTTAAACCAAGAGTCATTTGTTATGTGATACATGTTGACATTCCTAAGACTTTGCAAAATAAACTTGATTCATTTGCATAGTAATGTGTCTTTGTTAGCTATTCAAACTTTTAGAAGGTATATAAGTGGTACAATCCTCACACCCAAAAATTACACATGACCTTAGATGGCTCTTTTCGTGAATCAGAACCTTATTATTTAATGGGAGTCTCTATAACTTTTCTTCAGAGGGAGAATTCTAGTAAAGAGAATGTGTTATAAGAAGGTAGTACATGAGATGAATTTTTAAAAGTGGAAAAGTGATCAACAAAATTTTGCTAGTATTCCTGAAATTGGGAATAAGGTGATGGTTCCTTCCAAAAATAAATCAAAATCATTGATGGCTACAAAGTTGCCCATTTTAACACCATTAACTAAAGAATTAAACTAGAGTGCTCCTCCTTAGGTAATCTCAAGTCCCATCTGATGAGTCTCATAAGACAGATGTTCCTCCTTGCACAAATCTTCCTCTTGAAAATTTGACTTTAAGGTCCATAAAGATTGAATAAAGGTGTCTTAAAAAAAAAACAATATAAACCTAATCTTAAAGCTAATATTAAATATCCAATTAGTAATTATATTTCCACTTATAAATTATTTGAATTGTATGCACTTGCTATAAAGTAAGGTATCCACTAAAGTAGTATGCATGATGCATTGGCAAATCCAAAATGGGCAAAAGCAATAAACAAAGAGATGGAGACTTTGCAAAAGAGTTGTACATGAGAATTTGCTTCATTACTTGAAAGAAAGAGGACAATCACATGTAGATGGGTGTTCATCGTGAAACTTAGAGTAGATAAAAGAATTGACAAATATAAAGTAAAGTTAAATGCAAAAAGGCATACATAAAAGTATAAAGTGGATTACCAAGAGATTTTTGCACTAATGGCTAAGTTCAACACAATTCATATTCTCATGTATATATATATATATATCATCAAATCGAGAGTGGTCTTTGCAACAATTTGATGTTAAAAACACTTTTCTTAATGGAGATTTGCAGGAAGTCTACATGGAGCTACCATCGAAGTAAAACGTTAGTCTTTGTGAAGAAATGAAGTTTGTAAATTAAAAAAGAAATCATTATATGGGCTTAAATAATCACTTAGAATTTGGTTTAGGATGCTCTCTTCTACAATGAAGGCATTCGGTTACAAGCAGAGTAATTCAGATCATACATTGTTTATAAAACATAAAGAAGGGAAGGTAACAGCTTTAATCATGTATATTAATGATATGGTGTTGACAGGAGATGATCCATGTGAAGTGAAGTTACGGGAATATTTGACTATTAAGTTCAAAATGAAGATCTTGGACAACTTAAATATTTCTTAGGATTGAAATAACGTGATCAAAACAAAGAAATTTTCTTTCACAACAGAAATATGTGCTAGATCTTTTGACTGAAACAAGAATGCTTGCTTGCAAACCAATAGAAATACCTATAAAAAATGAATCTTAAGCTTATAATTTTTCCAAATCAAGTTCCAATAGACATGGGTCACTATTAATGGTGGCTTGGAAGATTAATTTATTTGTCACACACAAGGTTGAATATAGCCTATTGTAAGCATCATAAGTCAATTCATGCATGTACTAAGTGAAGAGCACATGACTGTAATATACGAAAGTTTAAGATACTTGGAAGGTACTTTGAGCAAAGGTTTATTATTCTAAAAAGAAAAGTCTCTCTAACATTAAAAGATACAGGAACGCTGATTGGGCAAGTGATCAATCAAACAAACAAAAGGTCTACGTCTAGTTATTTCACTTTCGTGAAGGGTAATCTTATTACTTGGAAGAGCAAAAAAACAGAAGACTTGTGACACAATTAAGTGTAGAAGCAGAATTCCAAGGTTTATGTGAATTGTCATGAACTAGGAGTATTCTAAAAGATTTAGGGATTCATTGTGATAATAAGACTGCAAATAAGATTGCCCAAAATCCAATGCAACATGACTGCACTAAACATGTTAAAGCTTATTGTCATTTCATCAAGGAGAAGTTAGATCAGAAGTTTAAATAGTTTTCATTTATCAAGTTAAAAGGCCAATTAGCTGATATACTCACAAAAGAAATTTCAGAAGAGGTATTCCATGATATAATCAACAAGTTAGACATAATAATAGATATCTATACTTCAACTAGAGAGAGTGTGTTGGCATAAGATGTCTATGTGTTATGATTATTGGTATGAGCTATTTGTGTATTGTAATTACTAGATTGATTTCTTATAGGAATCTACTTAGTTGACCAATTTGTATTAAATACAGGAATATTTAATTTACTTAGAATATGATTATTTCTTACTTTTACAATGTAATTGTGTCCATGTATTAGCTCCAACTTGGAGAAGACAAAAATAGAATCCAAAATTATTCATAGACACCATTGTCTGACACTGTAAAATGAGAACTTGTAGTTGTTACCTTTTGAACCATTTCACATTTGTGTGTGCGGTGTATTTTCTTCTCCAATCTATAATTGAGTTGGTTGGACAAATGGAGGGACTGATCTGCCGAATGATGTTTGTCCCTCGAAAATATCAGCTTCATTACTGGTCAAATTGTCCTCTTGGCCAAACAGGTCGTGGCAAGAGATACACGCAACAATAAGAAAAAGATCTAATCAATAAGGATTTATTGGCAAATTAGCAACTGTGTAAATTATTTTAGAAATATAAAAAGAGCAGAGCAAAATATCTTTATTTTTTTGCTCATTTGTATTCCTTACATCGGAATTTCTTTGACGAATTGAGATCTAGTTGAATCCATGAATAAAGAGAACACTCAAGCTTCTAGTTATCAACCACTGCTGTGGTTAAAAGAAACTCCTCAGTTTCACCTGGCACAATGCAACAAAAGGTTGAAGGAGAGACATCTGCAACAGTTCCTCAAAGTTGTTTTTAATGACAGCAATTTTTCATTTATTTAATGCAAAATATTTGGGATTTTTTTTTTTTTTTAGTTTCTTGTATATTAAATGATGATTATTGTTTTAAAAGTTAAGACTTCAAAAGAAACTTAGACATTTGGTAAGAAATCTAAAATTGTAACTAATTTTTTTATATAGTGTCTCTTCTCCATCAAAAAGAAAATTAAATGATAAAACTTTCTGGGAAAATTCTCTGGATTCACAAATTGTTTATAACTTCACTGAGTCCATGAAAACCACCGGAATTGCAAGAGACTTAATTATTTCAAAGAAGAAAGCTAGAAGTTGATAGAAGAATATGCAAAAATGAAGGAAAGTGGAGAAGTGTGTCACGTTACATGTTTTTACACACAAATAATCTATTTGTGTATATATTATTTATAAAATTTTTTAATTTAATTCACTCAAAATCTGAATGACATTAACATAATATCAAATAAGAGCTAAAATGAAGAATTTAAGTGGAATCCTCCATCGTTAATCGTGCAACTTTTTGAATCACTCAACCCTCTCAGTACTACAAATGATCCCACCGATGCAACTAAAAGGATCAAACTGTAGAATACGCATATTTGGAGATAAGTGCAAGGCGGTACCCTCTTAAAAAGAATACTGTTTATTCCAATATGCAAAATAAAGAAAATTATTGATTAACTCTGTGTGTGTGTGTGTGTGTGTGTGTGTCTATGAGAAGTCCCGCAAGAGCCAAGGCCAGTTTTGCCACCTTCAAAGCAAGAGGTGCGCAAATGGGGCTTAGTTTCTTAAATGTTAATTTGATCCGTCCCTCTCTGAGAAGAAGTCCACGTTTCTCATATTTGCACGTTTAGATTGCACAAGTTTGGGACTTTATACCACAAATTCGAATGCAAAGAACTATCTTCGTCAAGCCATTTGTTGATTCGAGGCATCTTTGGCATACAAGCTGATTTTTATGTGCATTTTCTCTGCAACTTATTTTTCTATTTGCCACTCTTCATTTTCGTCATATTCCTCCACTTTCTGACCACACGCAACATCACCTGCTGTTATTCCTTCGTTTGAGGTGAGGCAATTTTGACCAATTGGGAAGACGACATTAGACATATAGTTGAAGATAATAACAAACCTTCCAAAAAAAAAAAAAACAAAAGACAAAAGAATTGTGGTAGGTAAATTCACAAGGCTCCAATTAGATGACCTCAACCCACTACTCTTTTTTTTTTTTCTAATTTTCCCGTAGTCTCCTCCACTTCTACAATTAGCACAAAATTTAAAAAAAAAAAAAAAAAAAAAAAAGCCCTTTCCATTCCAAATAAATCGAATCAAAGAATATACTTCAATATTGTTATTTAAATTGGGTTCTACTTAAATCGTTTGTTTTTATTTACATTTTAACGTTTAGTTAACTTGAGTCGCATAAAAGATGAGTGAAATAAGAAAACCCATATTGGTTGTAGTTATCTTTGGTTTGATTTTGCGATAAGTACTCAAAATGCACAAAAAAAGAAAAAAAAATAAAAAAGGAATTACACAGGTATGCAGCAAGCCAAACATTTCAAAGCGATTATTCAGGAAAATGTGAATGTCCACAAATTTTTGAATCCTTGAGTCATACTTCAGTGCTCTTCTAGATTCATTATAGTGGCCAAGGATCACCTTTTACTCTACCCGCATGATCGCACCCCGTAATTGATTGTTGCATATTTGCATCGCAGCTCCAAATTGGTAATTGCTGGAAGGAGCTGTCAGGTATGGCACATTGAGCATGATCTCTTCGTTTCAAGCCAAAAATATATGACAATTTTCATCATCTAACAACATGATTTACATTTTTTTTCTCTGTCAATGGCATTTGAGGATAGAGCTTGAGCTCACCCGGTGGATTTTTACCAAACTACCAAACATCTCTAAATAGAAGATCTGAAGCTCATTTTTTTTTATACCTTTGACCAGAGAATGGATCTAATAGGAGAATTGATTCGTTGTACGATATTATAATTATTATTCATATGTCTGTGTATCCTAAAGCAACATTCAATTGCACAAGCGTCCTGACGTAAACAGAAAGAAGTAAAGGATCACTAGGAGAATTCAGGCTCTTATTTTTGGCTGAGCGGAGCGGAGAAGCCTAAGTCATATAAAACCACCCATTATGCTCATATCAGCAAGCGTAGAACAAAAGGCTGGAACTTTAGGTCAGATTCTGCATACACTAATAGACTACAAGCCATAAAATGCTAAACTAATTTAACCTTACTTTATATGGGCTGTAGAGAAATGCTTAGCCGCAGCCACCATTGAGGACTCCGGCTCCGGGGTGGCCGGTGGCGCAGCTTCTTCACCCTTAACACTTTCACCCCGACCAGAGATACAAAAGCATGAGGCTAGTGATGCCACGATTGGTGAGTTGATTTCAATAAAAAACTTAAAATTTTTAGTTTGAATAACAATTATAATTTTGATGTATTTTTTAAAATATATAATTATCATTGTATATAAAATGACTATATAATTATCTAAGACATAATAATACTAGAGTGAAATTTATTGTTGCATATAGTTTTATAAATAAAAATGTTAGTATTATTAGAGTTGAAAATATATTTATAAAATAATACTTTAATTTAATCGATTAATTACAATTTTTTTAAAATAAAAAATATAATTAAAAAAATTAATTTATATCAATTCAATTAACTAAATATAAAATTAACAAACTGTAACCGTTTAAGAACCACTTGTGAGTCAATGTGCATCGCTGCCTGCCAAATGTTCAGATTGCGGCACAAAAAAGTTCTTCCTTCAGTGCAAGCAATTCAATGATCGTGATTGACGTAAACCCAAATCTCGTAGAATGAATAGAAAAGACTGCTTTGTGCTGTTGATTATATGTCTTCCTTCCTTCGAAGCATCGTCTTTCAACCATTTAGGAAGTGAGGATTGGTAAAATTGAGTGTAAATAGTCAATGAACATATCTCATTTCAAATATAACATATTAAAATAAATAAATAAATAAAGATCTCGAAATATATTTAATTTATTATAATCATAATATATTGACAATCAGTATAAAACATAATCTTAAAATATTAGATAAAACAAACTACTTTAATTTATTATTAATTATCTAATTAATTAATTTATATTTATAGATCAAAATTAATATTTAGTCATATATCATTACCACTTAAATATTATGACCTACAAAATTGTTGGACTAAACTTTTCAATACACTATTTCTTAGTATAATTTAACTTTTTCATCGTATTAATGTTTCAATTAGATATATAATATTAACTTAGTGTCAATATTGTCCAATTATATCAATTTTTAAACAAGTATATAGTCATTAATTTGATTAATAATTTATTATTTTTTGGGAATTATATAATAATAAAAAATAATCTTTTCAAAATTATTAAAATATACTAAAAAATAACTCTAAACATTCGAATAATATATAAAATTTTTAAATATATTAAATTGAAAATTATTAATGTTTTATATTATAATTTTTATTAATTTTTCATCCTTTTGTATAATCTTAATATTTGAAATAAGAGAAAACATAAATTGTTGATTAAGAATCATGGAGAAAAAATTTCAATTTCATAAATAAGATTTCAGAGTTCATTGTGATACAATTGTGGCTTATATAAAGGGAAATATAAAGGAATTCTAGTTTGTTTATACCATTTAAAATGAAATTTTAGTAATTATTTTCAATGTTCTCTTAGAAAAAGTTAACTAATAATATTATTTATTATCTAAATTAAACATTAGGGCGTGGTTCATTACGCATAAAAAATGAGGGGTATGGTTTATTACTGCATACAAAATAAATAATGCATAATGTAAATTTCTCAAGTTTTAAATCATATATAAAATGTAAATATAAAGAGGTCGAAAAATCTTTTTTGATAGGGTGCAAAATGTTACACTAAGAAAATATGGTATGACTTATTACCACACCTTAAATAAGTTATATATAAATTTTAATTGAATTCAACTATGCACACAACTTTTCTACAAATTTAGAATTTTTTTCCTTGAATTTTCCTTAGCCCCTTAACTATCTTATAAATTGAAATTAAATTGTAAAGTTGTAATTTTATTTTTATTGTAACATTAGACTTGTACTTTTCTTTTAATTATTTTATGTGAATTTTTACTTATATATATATATATAATAATTTTATGAGCATTGAGTCAATTTATTAAAAAAATGCAAATTTTGAGCTTAACACTATGCAAAATTTACATCATAAATTAGACTTTACTATGATCTTGATTCAAATAAGAATCAAATAAATTTCAAACTAGAACTAAAATAGAGTCAATTGGATCCATCCTTCATAACATGGTCTTGAGTGGTCTCGAACCCAAAAAAAAAAAAACAAACAAACAATGAATCTCTTGTTCAATAATTAAAATTTTAAAATTTTATTAAAAAAGCATAAATTCTAAGATTGAAAAAGAGATGTAAACTTTATTAAAATGAGAAAATTTATTTTTATTATATAATTTAAGAAAATTTTCATTGGACATCTTAAGTTTAAGGGTTAATTACAAAAAAAATATCAATATTTATGTGCAATAATAAGGAATATTTTTTATTAACATATCGTTAGTAGTTGTTAATTTAAATAACAAAATACAATTATAAATGGCCAAAATGGACCAAAATGCTCATACATACAAAATAGGTATATAAATAATCATTAGACATGAGATCAACAAGCCAAAAAAAAAAAAGGATACGAAAACATTATAAATGTAACCATTGTAATAATTTTTATAAATAACAAGTAAAATGAGTAACAATATTTACATCCTTAGCCCCAAAAATTTCTTTCTCATTTTTTTTAACTTCTACAATCTTTCTTAACCAACTAAAATTTTCCTATTAATTTATAGTTCTATGCACTTTTAAGGGCTTAAATTTAGAAATATTTAATGTAAATCATGCAACAAAAATGCATCAATTAAAATTTCTAATTTAAGAAATAAACGTAAGCTATATTATTATTTTAAGGATTAAAAATGTAATGCAAACTTCTATGGATGATGTCTACCAATC
This sequence comes from Kandelia obovata, assembly GCA_021464305.1. NCBI lineage: Eukaryota > Viridiplantae > Streptophyta > Magnoliopsida > Malpighiales > Rhizophoraceae > Kandelia > Kandelia obovata. The sequence goes on from CM038488.1 coordinate 3,126,444, forward strand.
AATAAGGAAAGTGAGATGAATACAACAACTAATAACATTTGAGTTGTGTAAGATCTCAAGAAAAATCAATTGGAAGTAAGAGTAATAATGACTAAAGTGTTATCATTAAAAGCATAATTTCGGAAGATATACATCAAGATTTACAACTTATAAATGAATATTGCATTTATGAAGATGAATGTAATGATTTTAATATGTTGTACAATGATATTATATATGTTAGTGATTGTAACAATTTGTAGTAAATGAAAGAAGAGAAATTGATTTTTACCCTAGTCATTATATTGCTTATGAAACTTAAGGTTGTGAATTTGGTATGTAAGCTTCTTATTCTACTCCTTCAAAATTCTTTTGCTATATGAATGAATCAAATTTGTTACTTTAATTAATAAGATGCTTTTATAATTATTTAATTTATTATGGCTAATTATAATACCCTTGGTTTACAGAAATATTTTTGAGATATTTCAAAAAGGCATCATTATAAGCAACTACTTGAATTTTTATAAGAGCTTTAATGTGGTTATTATAATAGTAGGCTTTACATGCCTTTTAAAACAAGTTTCTCAATTTTATACCAGCTCATTATACTTTATAATTTGCATAAATGTATCTAACTCATTTCATATAAACGACCTTTGAGAAATGTTTTCAATAACATTTATGATCCCTTAAACATGCAAATTATGCAATAAGTTATTTGTTATTTATATAATAAGTAACACAAAGGTTGGAGGCTTCTTTTTTATAGCAATTTTAATGCAATCATATGAAAAAACTTATGTAAAAGTCTTAACTCTCATTGCACTCCTTTTCCACAATAACACATGAAATAAGAAAAATCCTTTTGTTTGCATCTATTGAAATAACTGCCAACAAACTGACACAATGTGGCTTTTTTAGATAACATCCATTTAACCTAATAAATGGCCTACACCCAACTATAAATCCATTTAGGCATGCCTTTAAACAAATAAAAATTCTTTGAAACACTTATAGAAATAAATCATTTAGGTCTTTTTTAGGTTTATACCTAAATTTATTCATAAATCTAAGGTTTGTTTCTTTAAGAAGGTTAAAGTACTTTTTAACTTCTTAAATGACTCATTATTTGACCTTTCAATTGTTTCAAGAGCTATTTTCCTTCCCTTATAAGTTTTTATAAAACTAGGGTTAACTTTATAAGGGTCCTTGAAGACCTTATGCATAAAGTTTGTACTTATTTCACTTTTAGCTTTAAGATAAGGTAACAATACCCTAACCATCCATTTTGATATGAGACCCTTCACTTTTTTAATTCTAATGCAATTGTGCTTACTTTTCAGCTTTTTGAATATAAAAGTCTTCCTGATGAGTAATATGAATGCCTAGATGTAGAAGCTACATCCTACATTTGCATACTTACCATTTACAACATATTTCTGATTTTTAGTGTATTTAATATTGACTTACTCCCATACTACATACTTCGTTAGGATGTCTCTAAAGTGAAACATCTTTAAAAATTTGTCTCCCCTTAAACTACATTATACCTTCCTTTGCATACCTAAAAGGTATGTCATTGATTCTATATATGTGATCACACTTTTTCAAATTGATTTTTTTCTCGTCATTTTTATCAATAAAAAATTCACCATCATTATCAATATAGACTTATGATTTATCACTAACATAACCATTCATATCACTATCACTTACAAGTCCAACAACTCCCTCACTTGTACACATATACCCACTTTACCTATCATTTGCTCTTATAGATTATCTTCATTTATAATCTCTTTTAACCAATCATCATCAAAATCAATAAAGTCATAATCTTCATTAGAGACTTTGAAATCTAAGTTCTCATTATCGTCTCCTATATCGTCATTAACGGGACCCTCATCTATTTGTATTGGCATAGTATTTCTATTCATCTTATGAGACTTTGTGAATAATATGTTATTGTTTTCTTTTTAATGGACTTTGGATTTTATAGGTTGTTTCTCTTTGGGATAATTAATAGCAACTACAAGCCTAACTTCAACATTTAAAGATAGATTCTTAAAAACAACAACAATTATACTACCAATATATGTATGTGTAAATAGAGTATTATTATTGCTCTTAAGGTTCCCCTTTTTAAATACAAGCTTCTTAGGTGCAAAATCAAGTCACGTACTTAATGTACAAGCTAAGGTTTTAAAACTTATGACTCTTAAGAGGTGCTTTAGGTGTAATGTCACTAACATTAGCTTTAACACCTTGTTCAATTGCACGATTAGCAATTTCATGATTATTAGGAAGAGGATTAAAAACATTATCATCACATTACTTTGTTCTATCAAGTTACAAACTTATGTGTTTGTTTTGGGTTAAGTTTAGAAAGCTTGAATTGTAAGAGAATTACTCTTAAATCAGGTTTCAAATAAAAATGGACTTTCCTACTCTTCCCTTATCAATGCCCCTCTATAAGTTTGTGTTAATGTAAATCCTTTTTTATCTACATCAAAGAGAAGTTTACACATTCTTATTAAATCGATGGAAGCTGATATAGTTTTTGTTAGGAATGTATGTACTTTGTCTCCATGGTGGACTATAAGTTTAATCACAGTGTTTAATATCATAGATGACATAAAGAAGAAATACATTAATTAAAACCTCATAAGTTAAAAAAAATTGGTTGAATAATGAGATAAAAAAAATTAACATTGAAATCATAAACAAAAAGAATAAAATAAAAATATATAATATTTAACAAATACTACAAATTTAATTTTTAATTACACTTTGTGATTAAAAATCTAATCACTACAAAATCAAAGAAAGTAAATACAAAAACTTATCATTACAATCAATAAAAATTAAAATAACATACAAAAGGTCCAACAATTTATTATTTTTAATTCCTCAGGCTTTGTCGAGTTTAAAAGCAACCAGACAGAGAGAAGAATTTTGTGGGAATTGAAAAAGATCAAAAGGAGATGCTAGGGATAGAATATTTAATTTTTATTTTTTATATGAGTATATAAATATATTTTTTTAATTTGATCTATTTTAATAAAGAGCCCTTAATTTTAGAATGTTTTATTTACTTTGTCAAATATTGATCTATCTTTTTGTAAATAATTTTTAAATTTAAAATTTAAAATATTTTATATAATTTATGGTATAATAAATTTTAAAATTTTAAAAAAGAAAACAAACGGTGGGCAGAGAGAATGCAAAACAACGGCGCACTACAAATAGATAACCACTTAGCGACGGTATCGTATTCCACTGGAATTTGATGTATTTTCGTTTTCATTGGGAAGAACAAACACGGAGGTTACGATTTTGGATAAACCAATTATAAGTAACATAGAAAGTTGCCCAATCTTTTTTCCGTTGTTATGTCCGTGCATAAAACAATGTGCTGAAATTTTGAGGAACTTGTTTATTAATTGCAACGTGGCAGAATATCATTGGTCATGATTTGTCAGTCTCATGATTTTAACTTGTGGCCCATTGCAACTGGTCCATCAAGCCCATCCATTTTTTTCTCCTTGCACTTTCCTTCCCAATAAAATAAAGGGGTTTTTCTTTTCTTTTTTTCTTTTTGTTTTGTTTTTTTTTGGTATTTTTCAGCTGTCTCAAGTTTTGAAATATAAGAGTTGAACCATCCTACTCGTAGCACCTGGCAGTGGCTATCTTTTGGGGTTTTCTTATATGAAAAATTGTAATCATAATCCTAGTTTTACAAACAAACAAACAAAAAAAAAACAAAAAGAAGAAGAGATTTCAAATTTACAACCTAATAATCATAATAATAATAATATTATATATATATATATATCTATAAATAATAAATTTATCTTTTTCTTGTATTAAAAATTTGTGCTCGTTTTAACATTTCTCTTTATATTACTTTTTGAACAAATTTAAGTTTTTATAATTATGTGATTAACAGTGCAGTATATGTTATCATGTGTATTCATGAATCAATTTAAGGATAACAATTAGTTTTCTGTTGCAAAGAAAGAAAGAAAAAAAGAAAAAAAAAAAAAAAAGAAGAAGAAGAAGAAAAAGAAACCATTAGTATTCTCAAATAGTAAGTTTTCTTCCAAGTTTTCATGATCAAACCATTAGTTTCTCCATCATGATGTGAAGAAAGTTTAGCCATGCATGTTGTATTCAAACTTGAAAGCAAGACATTTTCAACATTTAACATCATTGGTCTTGTGTATGCGTGATATGACGGAGCAAACGATATCCATTCAATCATTCACGATATTGGAAACGAAAAATATCTTGACATACAGAATAAACTAAACAAATTTTTCAAAGACGAAATTATAAGAAAAGATAAAAAGAAGTAATTTTCTCATTGTCATTTAAAATATTATAAAATTATTGATGTAAATTTTGATAAAAAATAATAATTTAATTAATAATTTGATATGTTTTTATTTATACTAACTTAAATTTAATTTTTTTTTATAATTTATTTTTTAATAAATATTTATTTATATTAAAAATATAATATTAATTTATAAATTTTTTTATGACTAAGATTATGGATGAAAAGATTTATTCTAATAATATTTATAAAATAATAATTAGCCAATCATGCTTATCCTTAGTCAAGTGCTGTACAAGAAAAAGTGCGAAGATATCTCTTGTGAGCGAATTTTTAGTATATTTCCTATATTACGTGAAAAATAATAAAAATTAAAATTGTGTTTTGTTATTTTTTTATTATAAAAATTGGTTGAAATTAAATATAATTTAGTGTTATTGTAAAGTTAAAATTTTGAGTAAAATTTTTGTCCAGTGACAATTATCATTAATAATTTTAATTTATAAATATAATAATTAATATATTGTAATGTATCTTATTTTTAGAATTAGAAAAATATACATATAAGCTGGTGGGCGGCCCCAATTCACCGAGAGGAGAGGGAAATAAAAATAAAAATTAAAAAAAAAAATCAAACACGTAAACGAATCAAAACAGAGACAAACGAGGACAACAATTTTCTTTCCTCTTTGATTTATCCGGAACAATATGGGCGCAAAGGATTTTAATTTAATATATATTATTTTTCAGAAGTTTGGAATAATATTGAAACAAGAAATTTGTGACAAAGCAACACGTGGCAGGATAACACCAAGGGATAGGATAAAAACAGTGAGTCACCATCACGTGCGGTTTTCATGGCGGCGAGGGATCCTGTTGAGCGTCGGCCGGCTCCTCCGTTCTCTCTGTTTTTTTTTTTTCTTTTTTTTTTTACCTTCGGAATGGGTTTGTTATGGGGTTCGGGCACATTGGGTTGGGTTAAATCTTTTAGATAATTAATTAACTAGGGCGAGTGAGCTGTGAGGCCAGAAAAGAATTCATATTTTATATGTGTTTATGAAATTACATATTATTAAAATAAAAAATTAAATACTATTTATATGATGATTTTTTAAAAATAAATTTTAAATTAAAGATATTAAATTTCATATTATGATCAAAACAATATTATATAAATAAATTAATATAAATTTAATTATAATTATTTATTTTAAGAATTCTATATTAATTGTGATTGGATTTCCATAATTATAATATTTTCTTACAAAATAAAATAAAAGATAAAAATAATAATAAAAAAAACTACTCACAAATTTTCTTTTTTAAGAAAAAAAAATCTCTCAACTTTATTTTTTTTCCCCTTAAAAGAGATAAAAACAAATCTAAAGTTATCTTATGATGGAAAAAAATTTTACTTTAATACTTTTCTTTTATATTTTAAAAAGGAAAAAAATTAATTTTCTTTAAAAATATTTAAAATGAAAATATTTCCTAAATTTAAATTAATTTAACTAATGATATTATTTTTAAAAAAATCTATATTTACAAATAAACTTAATTTAAAACAAATTTAGTTTATAGTAAAATTCCAAAATTTATTATTTTAATATTTTTAATGAAATATTAATATGTTGATCCAATCTAATAAATTAATATTTTTAAAGTTTAAAGAAAATTTGAATATTACTTATGTGATGATTTCAAATTAAATAAATTATAATTATGAAGTATATATTATCAAAATAAAGAGAAAATCAATGAAACACTTATGTAAAGATATTTACTTAGTTTTAAGAATATAAAAATATTTAATTTTAATTTTAATTTGTTATTAAACTCTTATAAATTACAATATTTGATATTAATTTAGTAGTTAATTTGTAATTTTTTTAATATTTTAATAAAATTAAAATTTCAACATATATTTGATTTACTCATTTTACTTACGTAATATCTAACATATATTATAAGTTACACAATTCATGTCAATGATTTTTCACATAAATCTATAATATATGTAACACAAATACTCATAATTAAGAAAAATAAAAGAGAAAAAAGAAATTAATTTTTTTTAAAAAAATCTTAAATTCCTATAATTTATTTTTTTATTTTTATTTTCTTTAAAAAACATTTCTTATAATTTAAGTCTCTTCTTATTTTTTTATATTTAAAAAAATAAAAAATATACACTTTTCAATAAATATGATAAATTAATACATTATGTAAATCTAGTATAGGTACATATTATTTGAATTGAGAGAAATTTCAACTATTTTTATTTTATGACATGGTCAAATTTGACTTATATGGCATCATTTGTTTAATTTGTATAATGTAAATACTCATAATTATGAAAAATGAAAAAAGTAATTTTTAAAAAATAAATTTTTTTTGTCTATTTTAGAGGAAAAATTTTTAAAATTTTATTTTTTCTTAAAAAGTCTTGTAATTTAAGTTATTTATTGGCTTTTCCTTTTGTTTTCCTAAACTAAGAATAAAAATATATTTTTAATAAATATAATAAATTTATGTGTTATTTTAATTTAATATTAATTAAATAATATAGTAATAATATATGTGACTTTATTAAAGATTCTAATAACACATGATAATAATGTGATGTTTGAACAACAATAGCATTTTTTAAGAAGAAGAAAAAAAGACAAATTCAATTAGGGTGATGGTTTTACACATTAGTGGAAAATTTAGAGTACGACATTAATTTTTTAAAACGTTTTAAAATTGGTTAAAGAATAATCATATTTTGATAATAATAATTTGGCGATGAAAAGAGAGAATATTATTTTTATTAACCAGTTGTTGTAGTTTCGGTGGTAGAATCTAGTTGCAGTAGTGCATGTTAAATTAATAAAGAGAGAACATCTTTTCAATTGCCGAGCAAGAAGCAACTTGATTAACAAAACAGTTGAAATGACAAGAAGAAAGAAAAGGAAAAATAAAAAAAAAAACCCCTAAAATCATTTTTTTTTTCCTTTTTTTCGTGTTAACCTAGGTTTGAGAAATTTTGATAATGGGTATATCTTTAAATCATGTGAATAGGTTTAATCTGAGTGAATATTCCAATGCAAATAATAATAATAAAAAAACATTAATATAATCTAACAACATGCATTTAGAGGTGCATCTATTCACATAAAAATTTCTTTTCTTAAACCAAACTAGATAATTTCAAATCATAAATAAATTTTATTCATATAATAAATAAAAATAATTTAGTTTAATAATAAATAAATAAATAACAAAAAAAACGTCATTTTATTTTTAATATTCACTATACTTAATAATTTAAATTTTTAAGAAAAATAATTTTTTATACAATATCAAATTTTTTATAATTAAATAATTATAAATTTAAATTTATTTATTTTTATATTTAATTATAAAATTTTAATTTATTATTATTGCATTATACTTTCTAGAAAAGAAAAATTCTCAATACAGGAATTTTTCCTTCCTTCTTGATCAAGTGAAGACCAAAGGCCAAAACGAAAAACGTAGGTGGACGGGGAGGAATACACGCAGCAGCGCCAACGAGACATGTGGACTCTGTGTGCATTTTTTTTTTTTTTTTTGATAAAATGTAATATGTACAATAACTAGTATAGAATATATAATAATAATTATTTAATATAAAATATACAACAATTTTCATATAATTTATAAACACACTTCATACATATATTCTATAATTTTTACTCAAAACAAAACGAAAACATCGATGTAAACTAACAAAATAAATCTGGAGGAGCCGACAATTTGAGCGGGAGGCAGAGGGCAATTATATGTGTATACATATTGAGTTATTTATAAAATATTCTTAACTTTTAATTCATTATTTATAAAATCTCTTTTTCTGTTTATATTTATGATAAGTAAAAAGTTATTCAGTTCACCTAAAATTTTTCATTATAAAATTGATGAGATTAAATAATTAAATAAAAATTATATAATAGATGTTTAATCAAATATTAAATTTTAAAATTCAATTTTTTTTTAATTTTTCACACAAGACAATAAAATATTTAATATATATAAATATATTTACTTTTTGAAATTAGTTTTGATTCTACCAATTGTCTTAGCAACAATAAAAAGAATTTTTTACGCCATGAATTTTATAAAGAATTGATTTTTGTAACTGCATAATAGATGAATAGCCGAATAATTATATTGTTACTAACGCAGAAAAAAATAAATTATTCGATATTGTGAACAATGAATAGATGTTCATCGTTTCTTTGTACCCTCTCCCTCCGTCTTTCCTCTTGCACGACCTCCTCCCTTCTCTCTCTTCTGTCCTTGTCCGCTTCTCTCTCATCTATTTGCTTCATTTATTATTATTATTATTATTCATATGTATATTTATTTTTACTTTTATTTATTATTTTGTTTTTATGTTAAATTTTTAATTTTTTAAATTTTAAATCACAATTTTTTCATTTATTTTAAAATTAATTAATCCTTTTCACCTTAACTCTATTAATTAATCAATTAAATTTCATTCTTATTTTTTATGTTAATACTGAAAAAATAAAAATAAACAACAAAAATACTAAATTAATAATAAATGATAAAATAAAAATAATAAATAATAGAAAATAGAAAATTAATAATATAATCGAACATGTCCTTAGCTGACTCAGCACGTTAAGAGGGCGACTCTCGCCACGTCACCATGGCTCCGCCCCCCCATCTAACGGCTGCTTCCTCTACAACGCCAATTAAATCCAACGGCCTCAATCCTACTTTCTAGACTCTTCCAAGTCTCCACAACGCATACAGAGAGAGAGAGAGAGGGAGACACACACAAAAAGCTTAGAGAGAGAAAAGAGGATATAAATTTAGCGCGAGAGAGAGGGGTTTGGTAACCAGGGTTGGTTAATTTGATGACCCATGGTTTAATCAATCAGATAGCCATATCCGAGTTGAAAGAACATTCTTGGAAATAAACAGAGAGAGAGGGAGAGAACAATAATAGCATTACAAAAGGAAACCCAACCAAAGAAAAAAAAAACCCCAAAAATTTTTTTAAAAAAAGAAAAGGGAATAAAGATTTAAGGGGTTTTTTTTTTTTGGGTTGGGGGGTTGGCTTTTGGCTTCTGGTTTTCGGGATTTCAGTCTCCTGGTGTTCTGATTCCTTTTGTTGCTTTGGGCTGAGGAATATCGGATTCAACTGAGTAAACTCGGACGATTCCTTTGCCCTCCTGCTTCTTCCCTTTTTACTCTTTTCTTTATTTTATTTTTTTTTGCTTCTTGAGCCATTGGTTGTCTCCTTTCCTTTCGAGATTCTTGGTGGGTTTTCTCAGATCTCGTTAATCGGGTATGTTCTTCGCTCTTTTTGTGTTTTGTTTTTGTAATGGGTTTTTTGCTTTGTTTTGTTGGTATCATGGTTGTAATGGTTTTTTTCTTTTTTCTTGGGTTCATTATGGGGTTGTGCTGTTTTTGTTCTCTAAATATTACGCTGGTTTCCATTTGGACGGGCCTGTCTTTTATTCATTTTTTCTTTCTTGTATATTCGCTGTTGGGTTTGGGTTTATGGATAATGTTAATAATCTGCGGGTTTATGAAAGATTCGAGTAAATTAATGTTTTTGCGATTAATTTTGACCAACATAAAGATTCGTTTTTGATCAATTTCGTGGGTTGAATTTAGTAATTGCCTTGCGTTATTATTATTATTTTTTTTTTTTGGGGGGGAGGGGGAGGGTTTTAAGGTTTAGTTATGGTGGAAGTTTCTTAAATCTGATGCTACTGAGGCATTAATGCTCTTGGGAAATGTACATAAGACGGGTTGGGTAACATTCTAGATTCAAAGCTTTATGAAGAGAAAAACAGTGGTTATGGACCCATTTGTTTAGAAGCATTCACTTGGGTATATTATTTAATTGGAGAAATGGATCTATTAAATTTAGTTAATATAAGTAACTGATGTCTAGTTTTACTAATGTTTTTTCATGGGTATTTAACAATTAAGATATCAGTGCTTCTAACGTCAACAAGGTGTTTTGTTGCTTTTCCAGATTCTTGGTTCTTAGCCATCCAGCACCAAGGAATGACTTGGTTTTTGTAGCATTAAGCTATGCTCTTTATCTTCGGTCACTGATATAGTTGGTGATAGTTTTTCACACCTCGAGTTTGTGGGTGGAGTCTGGTTGATAGGCAACTAATTAATGATTGGTAGTGGATTACACTTTTTAGTGCCAAATCAAGTGGCTCTGGAGTCCGGCACTCTCGTAGGAGGGGAGACACATTCTTCCTTCTTTGCCGCCTATCTTGCTGGCCACATAAAAGATAGAATTCTTGCTCCATTTCATGTCTTGTGAGTTGGACAGCCCAGTTCAGACTCAGATGGCTGTGGCAGTTTTTAAGAGCCCGCTTAGTGGGGAATACCATGGTAGCAATAGAATGGAAGGTAAACAGCCTGCAGGAAGGAGACGGGTTTTTGTGCAAACTGAGACTGGCTGTGTCTTGGGTATGGAGTTGGATCGCAGTGACAATGCTCATACCGTGAAACGGAGATTGCAGCTTGCACTTAATTTTCCCACTGAGGAGAGTTCCTTGACTTTCGGGGATAAGGTGCTGAAAAATGATCTTAGCGCAGTTCGAAATGATTCACCTCTACTTTTAACAAGGAATTATTTGCACAGAAGCTCATCTACTCCCTGTCTTTCACCAACTGGCAGGGATATCCAGCAAAGAGATCAGAGTGGCCCTATTGAAATATTGGGACAAGCAAAAAGCTTTTCTAGCGTGAAACATCTGGTCAAGGAAAGTGTCAAGGCCATTAAGATTGGAGTTGATCCATTTCCTGTTCACGGTGGTTTAGGAGGTGCCTACTACTTTAGAAATAGCCGAGGTGAGAGTGTTGCAATTGTGAAGCCAACGGATGAAGAACCTTTTGCTCCAAACAACCCAAAAGGATTTATTGGCAAAGCCCTTGGGCAACCAGGCTTAAAGCGGTCTGTTCGGGTTGGAGAGACAGGGTTCAGGGAAGTTGCGGCTTACCTTCTTGATTATGATCATTTTGCCAATGTGCCTGCAACTGCCCTAGTAAAGATTACCCACTCAATCTTTAATCTCAATGATGGGGTTAGTGGGAACAATTCTCTCAAGAAGAAACAGGTTAGCAAAATTGCCTCCTTCCAACAGTTTATACCACATGATTTTGATGCGAGTGATCATGGGACGTCAAGTTTCCCAGTTTCTGCTGTGCATCGTATCGGAATATTAGATATAAGAATCTTTAACACAGACAGGCATGCGGGAAACCTCCTTGTGAGGAAGCTTGATGGCGTTGGCAGATTTGGGCAAGTCGAGTTGATTCCAATTGATCATGGACTTTGTTTACCGGAGACATTAGAAGATCCATATTTTGAGTGGATTCATTGGCCTCAGGCATCAATACCATTTTCAGATGATGAGCTTGAGTATATAGCAAAACTTGATCCTGCTAAAGACTGTGAGATGCTGCGGGCAGAAGTTCCAATGATTCGAGAGGCTTGTTTGCGCATCTTGATTTTGTGCACAGTCTTCCTCAAAGAAGCTGCTGCTTCGGATCTCTGTCTTGCTGAAATTGGTGAGATGATGAGTAGAGAATTTCGTGCTGGTGAGGAGGAGCCCAGTGAACTTGAAGTTGTATGCATCGAGGCAATGGGGTTAATAGCAGAAATGGATACCTCGTCTCCCAGAGCGGATTTGGGTGATGAGGAATTTCAGTTTGATATAGACTGTGAAGAACCAGAAAATGACTTCACTGCAAAGATGAAAATAGATTGTGATAATATCTTCAGAACTCCATTCCAAATTGGGTTTGGGTCTTTTAATGGCCGTTGTCCACTTTCAAAATTGGAGGAGAGCATTGAGGAGGAGGAGGAAAGCAAAGGAGAGGATTGGCAAGGGGGATCTGCCAACTTGCCTAGTCCAAAGGGGTTGCCAACCATGTCAAGGCTTTCTATGTCACTGAAGAACACCACACTAGGTGTCAAGAATCACAAGTATCCGAAATCTTCAGGAGTGAAACCAGAAAACAGCTATGTCACTAACACATCCTCTGGGAACAGGAGTGCCAATGAGCAGCTTCCTGCAAGCGTGAGTTTTGTGAAGCTGGTGGACATGAACGAGGAGGAATGGGCACTTTTTTTGGAGAAGTTTCAGGAGCTGCTTTACCCTGCATTTGCCAAACGGAAGTCCGTGACATTAGGTCAGAGGCAGAGACAGAGGCTCGGTACCTCGTGCCAGTTTTGATAGAAAATATCAGCACGCAGAAGAGTAAGTCTTGTTAGGTTTGTGGGTTGAAAGATCTTCAGCATAGCTTCTGTTTATGCGTTTCCTCCCGGTGTTGATGTTTGTGTAGGCATCAACCGTAGGAGAACCTTTTGTAAATATTCTTGGCATCGGCTTAGCTGAGTAGAGTTGCTTGTATATACATATATTTTTTTTTCACGTTTCTGTTTTCATTTTCTCCCTTCACTACCTGCCTTTGATGGACTTGTTGGATAAATAATTTGTTGGAATGAGATCCTTAGAAGAGAATGTTTTATGTAATAGCAACATCTTATGTTTCCTGCAACTGGCTTTGAATCAAAGTTGGTTATAATGCTGATATTCCAATTATTATTGCATTGGGTTGTCGCTAAAGACCAGCTCGGCAGAAAAGTGAACACTGTTCTAGCCCCGTGTTCTTTTTGTTATATTCTCCTGTATTATTTCTGCCTGGCCGAATTAATCTAAGCGAGCAGGTAAATATTATCGAGTAGCAACCAGCAAAAAGAACGTCACAGGTTGCAGTTACATTTAGACCATAGTTCGTTTGATCAAATATACTCTGATATTGGCCTCAGGCTGTTGGCCTGGTCAATCAAAAGCACTCCCCCTATGTCTGTCAGCATAAAAGCGGCTTCTGTGAACAATGTTGCAACAGAATATCACTTTAAATATAAATAATAATAATAATATTTTAAATTTTATAAACGTGCAACACTGCAAGTGCATATTTAATAAGTTTGCTGTTAACGACACTCCAATTAGTTGTCTTACAAGAAAAGAGAGAATGGTTATACGAAGGAGTAGAATCGGATCGACTCGACCGGACTTCAATATCGCTTAATTTCTCCGCCTTGGCAGCCGCATGCGCTCTGCTCTGCTATGCTTCGGACTGCCAAGTGGGGTATCACTGTTATCAACGATTTCGTTTCCCAAGCTCCTGCTTCGATGCCAACAAAACTGCCCATAATTAATTTTCACAAAGGGTGCCTTTGTTAGCTTAGACGTAATAATATAAGATATTTTAGTATAAGAAAGGCAAGCAACTAAGCTATCTTAAATTTAGGATTATTTTAAATAGCATAGTTGTAATATTTTTAATACCAATAATATTCTTTTAAGAAAAAAAAATAATTGAACAAAATTTTTGTAATCACTGCTAGAGAAGTAACAATCTTTAGTAAGTTGAAAAAAAAAAAAAAAAGGGAATGTTTGTTTATCAAAAAATAACTTGCTTATGAAAAATATTTTCTAAAAAACAATTGTTGAGAAATTAAGTTATTTTGCATTGCTTACCTAATATTGAAAAACAAATATTTTGTATTTGGTATATATATAAGAAAATTATGATTTTTTTTCGAATGAACAACATGACATTTTTTCTATTTCTATTTTTTTTTTATTTTTCTCTCTTGCTTTCTCTTTATTTGATGATTGTTTTTCAATTCTATGGCTTTTTCTTTCATCTTTTACTCTTTTAATATCACTTTCTTTATTTTTTTTTCATCTATATTTATTTCTTCTATTTTTTTATTTTTTTTATTTTTTCTCTATTTTTAATTTATCATTTTTTTTACCTATTTACTCTTTTTTTCTACTTTATCTCATTTATTTTTTTCTTTCTTCTTCTCTTTTTAATTTTGATTTTTTCTTTTTCTTCTTGGTCTCTTTTTTTTCATCCCTACAACTTTTTCTATAAAATCTCTTAATTCCTCTTTCATCTCTCTCTTTTTCTCTTTACATCTCTTTTTTATCTCTTTTTTTTTATCTCAATCTTTCTCTCTCTTTTGTCTCCATTTTTCTCTATTAAATAAACATATTCTTCTTTTTGTGAAAAATAACTTATTATTATCATAAATATTAGTCATTTCTACTAAATATCAAAACTATAGAAAATAAAGAAAAGAGAAAAAGATCGAGAGATGGAAAAAAGAGAAAGATAAATAAATATAAATGAGAGGAAGAATACTAAAAAAGAGAAATAAGAAAAAAATATAAAAGGAAAATTAGAGGAAATAAATAAATAAATAAGAGAAAAAAAATATGAGAGGAAGAAGAGTGATGAAAGAGAGATTAAAAGAAATAAAAGAAAAAAATAAAAAAAATAATGATGTTAATAATAGTTATAATAATAATAATAATAATAGAATCAAAGTAAAAATTAAATTAACATCATAAATTTGTATATAAAAAATATTTTGAGCACTAAATTTAATTAAGGTGATATATGGTTTAAATTATAGAAATTAATATGATAACATTAATTCGATAACGATCATAAGTTTAAATAATCTTTTGAGTTATCATAAAATAAGATTATTCTAATCCATACTATCACATTTTATTCTATGTACCAAATGCATTCAAATATCTATATTATTGCGGTGGGCAGCAGTAAGTTGTGATTGATCAATCATAAGTTATTCTTAAAAAAACTCAGAAGTTTGCTTCCTATCAAGACTTTTACATTTTAATAATAGATCACCCGTAGCACAATTCTCTAACACTAACAAGTTAACACAGAAGATTCATTAGAAGACTAACTAAAACAGCAGAATAATAATAACATCAACAGTTCCGAACTTGGCAGTCTCATAATCATTTTGCTTTGTTTTATATAATCCATTTGTGCCTTGAGTAGGGTTCCATGGGACCGTGGCCAACTCCAAGACGCTTTCCTTTTTCACTTTTCCAATTGAATGGTAGTTCTAGATAAATAATAAGTCCACAGAGAAGCACAGGCTGTTCCTTTCTCAACATTTGTGAAGCAAAATGATGTTTTAAGTTTGGCAAAACACACTTGAGTATTTGAGTGTCTTGAAGTGACATCTGACCCTTTGGACACATTCCTTCTTCGTTTCATCCTTAATTTATCATCATGATCCTTGCACGCCATCACCTTCTTCTCAATCAGAAGATTTGAGACCTAACCTACCTGTATGCGTGATTAATAAGTGTGAATGAAAGGAAAGCAATGGCACATGCAATGATGATGATGGAATTAAAAAGAAAAAGAAGTGGGGTTCAACTTGGAAGAATTAAAACCGGCTGGGAATGGAGACCGAAGGAAACAAGAGAGAGATCAAATAGTACACAACTGGGCACATGAAAGTAAGAGAAGAAATAGCAGTGAAATAGGCTGATATAATATTATTTGGTATTGCGAAAACAAATTTCTGCAGGTACATAGTTTTTGGTGAATACATTATGCACAATTAAGAAAGAAGGTCACACAAACTAAGAAAAAGGGTTTATAAAGTGATATTTTATATTATTAATTATGATATGTGATATTTTTTATTATTAATAATATAATTATTTTATTGAGTGTAGAATAAATATGTCAAAGGGTGTGTCTATGAGACTACAGCGTCTTATATCGTTAGGTATGCTAGGAAAGGAACCCCAAGTTTTCTACTTGGATGGAGAAGCTATGCCAAACAATTTGATGGGGGACATTACATGAATGATAAGCATACTTTTTTTTTTTTTTGAAAACTCATAGCCACTAAGAACATGATTTCTTAGTTGGCTACATCCTTTGTATAAAATGATATATAACTTATGTGTGTAATTACAAAAAATCGTTGGTTCATATATAATCATATCAATTATAACCCTAATTTTTTTTTTATCTTTCCAAGGTTGACAAATGTATTAAAAAAAAAAAACTAATGACACTATCTTTTTACAAAGCTTTACCACAATTATATATTTGTTGATGAATACATATGTCGGTTTTAAAGGACAGAATCACGAGGCTAGAACCCAAAAGTACAGTGCTTATTGAGCTTGAAGTCATCATAAGTAGCATCTTCTTCTTTTTCGTGTTGTTTTTGCCGTTGATCTCATATACGCATGTGCATCATGTTCTTGTTAGCCGCCGGTGATAATCCATGTATGGGTTACCAAAGCATTACGAGCAAAAAGCATGCATGCAACTCTAAAAGAAGAGAGTGGGAAGATTTTTAATTTGGCTCACTAACTTTGGCATATAATTACAAGTAAGCTTTGGTGGTAATAATAAATACCTACTATTTTAGGAATCTTGGAAAGTTTAATCATCAACTATCCCTTGCAGCAAAGATTTGCCAAACACTATAGCAAACCCCCCCCCCCCCAAAAAAAAAAAAAAGAAAGTTTTGCCAAACATCCCCAGAAAGATGGTTGTTGGCTTTTCTTGGGATGCTATGTCATTATTAAGTTGAAATGTGTTGCCATCCCTCGTGACGTGGAAGTGAGATGACCATAACTTCGAAAACCAAGCACTCTACCACGCCAATAATTTACATTAGTTGGTAATTAATGACTCTCTCTCTCTCTCTCTCTCTCTCTCTCTTCTCTCTCTCTCTCTCTCTCTCTCTCTTCTCTCTCTCTCTCTATATATATATATATATATATATATATATTATGCAGCAGAAAAAAAAAAAAGGCCTCAATGTTTATATTCAATGCAAGTAATAGAAAGCTAGCATGTATGAAAGGTGATGAGTTATACACACACATTCTGTTAATATCCTTGTGGTTGTTTTTTTTTTTTAAAAAATAAAAATAAAATTCACAGACTAAATTAATTTATTAGTTTTCGGGTGAATATTTTTTAGTGGAAGAAACAAAAAATTTATGCTCCAACTGAATTTCGACTACTTATTAATTAATTAATTTTCATTATTTTTTATATCAATAAAATTTTTATTTATTTTATTAAAAAATCACCTGCATTATTTATGCACAAGGTAGTAGAAAGAAAGAGAACTAACTCGAGACCCATTGCGAAGAGAATATGGAAAATATTAAACTCTAATAATATATATATATATATATTATACAATTAAATTAAATGGACCATTCACTAGTCACTCAAAAGTTCCTTAGCCCTCTTACCACAACAAATATTGGACTCTCACGATTTGCCCCAGCCTTTCTCCTGCCTCCTGCCGGGCCAAACTATTAGGCATTAGTACCTTCATACCTAGAAAGGCCAGGCCCCAGCTCTTCTCACTGGTAGGTTTTTAACGGTATCCTTTCCAGCTTTGCTGGTACGCCCGTGGCTCCTGCTTCGTTTGATTGTTGCATGGGCATATTATAATTATGTTGGAGTCCAAATATGCACTAAGAACATTTGTGACAGCTCAGGATGCCGTTGGATATGCCAAAAATGGCTCTCTCTTATTTCATATTTCTTCTTTTAAATTTAAAACTTTGCAGACTCATTTTCGTGAATACATAACTGCAAGCCATATGGTCTAGTGGCAAAGTTGAGCTCTTATCTTCCCCACATGGGTCTCCTGTCTGCCTCTTATGGGTGCTTAGTTGGTAATGGTAATGGGGTATGGTTCTCAACAGGAAGGCAAAATCTTGGGGTTGCCAGGTTGTTGCCATCTCTGTCTCCATAAATAAGCCCACCAAATCACAAAACCAAGCGTAAAACCGCCACACCAAAGAGTAATAATTGAAATATTCCTTGCTAATTTTGACATCAGAAAGAGAGTTTAGCAATATAATTGTTTCTGCATAAGCAGGAAATGTTGTCATCCTTAGGAGGACTATTTTGGTACTCTAATCACTAGGATAGTACTGAACTCATTGCTGAAATAAATTTAATGTGTGTAACCTAATGATGCAGAGCTTCGATGTCGATAGAAATGAGTTTTTAACTTAGTGGTTCTCAAGTAATCTTCATGGAGGTGAGGTTTTCATGTTCGGTCGTAGTTGGACCTATTGAGTAAGAATCAGCTAAATTAGTCCAAATCTCCCCACAAAGACTGATGAACAGTTTTGTTCTGTTCATTGATGATAGGAATGCAGGAAAAGAACAGAAAAACAAAAAAAATCACGACAAGACAAGACCAATGAAAGGAGATAACAAACTGAAGCTATACAGTCCAACATTGTATGTTCCCGTTAAGCATAAACTTCAGTACTAAAGCTCTGCCAACATGAGGGCATTTACTTCTACTTACAATTTTACAACCTTTAAGTCCAGTGCTTTTTAAGGTAAAGCAGAAAAGTTAGATGTGTCTCCAAGGTCTTTCAGATTGGCTTACGCATTCACCATACCGAAAACAATCAACAAGATGGTCTATCGTCAACCCTGCTGCTTGCATGAATGAATAAACGATCACTGGACCAACAAATCGGAATCCGTGCTTCAGTAGATCCTTACTAATGGCCTCTGCTTTTGGCGATCTAAGTGGAACGTTTCTGGGGTATTTGAATCTGTTGATCACTGGTTTGTAATTCACGTAGCCCCACATGTAGCTACTAAAAGATCCAAATTCTCTTGCAATCTGCGCTTGCAACAAAGTCACATTTCAGTGAGTGAATAATGACAATCGACATATTATATATATATATATATATAAAATGAAACCATTACAAACTATAGACATTAATGAGTTTTGGGAACTTTGCCTTCACTATGCATTTGGCATTGTCAACTATGCACCTAACTCTGCACTCAGCCAACATGATTGCTTTGTTGGAGGCTATCTCCATGATTTCTTTCTCTTCCATTTTCGAAACAATATTAGGATCAAATCCACAGAAAGCTTCCCTATATATGTTCCAACAAAGTCACGAGCTTTGTGTACTTAGCTGTTATTCACAATGTAATCTGAATGCCATGTAACATCCAATGTATTAAATGACATTATGTATGTTGAAACAGAGTAATTCACAGAAAGCACCTGAATAGTTCCTTTCTTTTTAGTATTTCTGTCCAATTGTAGTCCATCAACATACCAGACATTGCAAGCAGCTCGAAGAGTTGACTGTTTATTAGAATACATACCAACATAAGTTGGCAACAATACACCCCATAATTGGTAAGTAGGCGAAACTCATTTAATAAACACAACTTACTTGTCGTCGTAGACTGGAACTCCCCAGATTTCGTCATGAAATGCTACATAAGCTTTATCTGCACACCAAACCTCGAATCAGTGTTCATGTATAATTAAGATCCTTTGATTCTATAAACAGATTGTTCATTGTAATTGTTATCAGGCTATTAAAATATTATGGTAGGTCATTGCAATATATTGCCTATGCATTGAAAGTTTATACGAGAATGTCTGTTTCTTATGGCATGGTAGCTAGATTGTTGCATTCTATAATCTCGATCAAAGCAATGAAAAATGGTTATGTTGCATTCAATTGCAGATTGAAAATTGGCACGTTAGACTATATAGTATTTGTAGCATTTGGTAGAGAGATGAGTAATATAACGATAATAGCAACCATTTCATTAATGACAAAATGAGTAGAAGTGAAGCAATAGTGGCTCACCCTGCAAAAAAAAAATTAAATCATAAGTATAACATTCTCTTTTTAACCATTTCTTCTCTTCCTTTGCTATTCTTCAGGTCATTTAGTCTATAAATTCCGACGTTACACTTGGCATGAAATTCAGAAAAATAAAAAAATTTGTACAGATAACATTGCGAATGAAGATACTTTGAGATATATGCATGAAAAAAAGACCAAGTTTTCAGTAGGGAAGCGAATAACAACGGGGCTTAATCATGTTACCACTGTTTTTAGTAATCCAAATGCACCTCCTTAACTCCCCACCATTAGACTCCTGGCTGTGTTGCTGCTGCTGTTGCACGTTCTTAGCCACTGGTGTTGAGACTTCCCTTCTCCCTGGCGAGGCTAACAGGCGAAGCGCCAATGATATCTTCTGATCTAGGGGAGTGGAACAATCTGTAAGAGAAGAGTCATTGGAGTTCTGTGACAAAGACAAGGACACCGAAGATAATGATAGGGATGAACTGCTTCTTTGCAGGCCAATGGGGTACACTTTCTTGAGGTTCTTTGGCAGGATGCCTTGGTTACTATTTGGCTTCTCTTTTTTTTGGAAGAAAATGTTCTTCTCCAGAACCTGTTTCTTTGGATAAGCTCTAGACATTGGCGGAGAAAATGTGGAACTTCTGTTGTCTTAAATTGGGTAGATGTAAAAGGGAGTTGGAGAAACCAACAAAAGGTGTTGAGGGTTTTAAACTTTTTTTGAAGGCGAGGAGGGGGGGGGGGGTAAAGGTGCCATCCCTAAGTTGTTGAAGTGTGAGTTTCATTAAGTATCAGTTTATGCTTCTTGGTCTTTAAGGAAAAAAAAAAAAAAAAACGATGATAAAGATTTCATACAATTCAGTCTTACATGCACCAAGCTGTAGGTTTTAATTTGACCAATTTGATTGATTGATGTATTTATTTTTATCGTTTAGAGGTGGCTTAGCCATATTAGTGCATCATTCATTTTATATTTGGTTATGTCATCAAAGTTTGTTCAACAGCCTAAGGACTTGGAGCACATCTTTTGTTATTTCCATGACTTGTGGCCAGTTTATTTAGTATGAATTGGGACAGGTGTTGCCATAATAATGAAATTAAGTGAGCTGAACCCCTTCCCCACCTCCCCCAAAAGAAAAAAAATAAAAATAAAAATAAAATAATAATAATAATAAGAAGGCTTCTTGGGCCGTGCCAAGTACTTCCGAGTCATATGTAGATTCTACCGAATGGCGCTGGGGGAATGGCTCCTTATGGCTGTTGGCGAAAGACTTGGTTTTATCTTCCATATGGTGTAATTTTCCTTCGAGCCCTTTTTGTGTATCAACTCAATTAATTTGGTGAGTGAGCCTTTAGATCCGCTTTTAGTTGAGGTTAGGGTGCTAAGAAGATTAGAGATTTTAGTTGTAGGGTTTGTCTCAGTGCAAGTGGTATGGGTCCAAAATTTCTTAACTTTTACTCTCTCTTGTTGTCTTCAAGGTCGTCTGAGGCATATCTGTTGCCTGCATAGACAGAGAAATGTCATCCTACATTCTTCATTGCCGGAAGAAAAGAAAATTACAGGAAACGCAGACCGACTACAAATTATGATATTTTCCCTTCTTTTTTTTTTTTGTTTTTTTTTTTTGGGTGGGGGGGGGGGTGTATTCGAGACTATGATACTAGAAATTAAATTGGTTTACGCAAGCCATCACGGGACAACCCTCGTAGTAAAATGCCACTTGGCCACAACTATGTGTTTTCCTCTTTAAATCTATCTACGCGTCCTTCTCATTTGAACGCGATATCTTGATTACAGTTATGGACACTGATTGATATATATTCTTCATTTATACATATAATGATTTTTTAGGTGAATGCTTGCTGACCACACTATCATCATCTCATCATAATCAATGTGTTCCCTGTCAATGTGACAAGTGAATGTTAGGACAAAGAGTATCGTAAATCTATGTCTAGTGACAACTCTAGGGATGTTCCAAATTCTATTTACCCGGTAAAATCGAGCCAAATTCAATTAAATTAAATTTTCACTTAATTGATTCAATTTTATAATTAGTTAATGGAACCAAACAAGAACAACAATTTTTAGTTCAATTTTTGATATTAAAAAAACTTTGGTTAACCAAATTGAACCGAAATACTATTTATCATATATTTTTTTATTCTAATAATAGGAAAAAAATATTATTAATACAGATATTAATAACAAATAAATATTAATCTTAATTACAATGATAATTATAAGTTTCTTTTAAAAAATAAAATAAAAAATATATTTTTTAATGTTTAAGCTATAATTTTTATTTTTTTAATTGAATTTAATTAATGTTTAACCGAAAGGGAACCAAAATTTTCAATTCGAGAACAATTTTTACTTTAAAATAATCAAAAGTTTTTGTTTGAGTATAATTTTTACAGTTCGATTTGATTAACTCAACTGTACACAGTCGTAGTGCCAACAGCAAGAAGCTATGTTGCCCATTGGTCGTGAATGACGATGTCTCAAGCATTGGCTTTTCTTCTCTTGTTGCTCACCAAACCTGGCTGGTGTCTCCAGAAGTAAATAGCAATAAAATTGGACAAAGAGATGAAAGGGAAGAAGGGTAAATCTATATTGACCAGTATTAATGATTTGTCATTCACACAGGGCTGTTTCTTTTTTATTTTTCAATTTAATTTTGTTTAGGAAAATGATTGATCGTCGGGTACACAAAAAGACCACAGAACTGATATAACTTCTATTGGCTGATTTCAACGTGACATTATTTGAAATAAACTAATTTTATTTTAAAAATAACTATTTTTTTCTACAAAAATTATATAATTACTACATATGTTGTTGCTACATATGTTTTCTTTTTCTCTATTATTATTATTCTTCTTTTTATTATTATCTATATAATTACTTTTTATGTTTTTATCTATTATATTTTATATTTTATATTCATTTAAGATATTTTATCTTTATTTTATTTAACCTTATCAAAGGTTATGCACATTGATCTTTATCATAATTATTCTTAAATTAGGTTATAACTTAAATTCTCGTGACAGTGATATAAATGTTTAAAGTAATATTATTTTTTATAGTTTTTGTCTAATAAATTTAATTATGTGAATACTGAAATTTAAAATATTAATTTTTTTTAATTATATCAACTTAAAAAAGTGTTAATGTCAACATTTGGTCTAAAAGAATAGGTCATGTTGAGTAATAAAGGATTGAAAGTTAAGTTAGGGAAAAATCTATCATACTTACTCAGTTATATTATTAAGTCAATAAACGAGGGTGACCTAATTAGAAAAAAAAAAATCTATTTAAAAGGCAATTAAAGTTATAATTCTATTGTTATTAATCCATTTTGATATCTATGAGTTAATGAATGAAAAGATAAGGTATTAGACTCACTTTTTTATTATATTTGTAAATGACTTTTGGTCATATGTATAATCTCTAACATGTCTAAGCATGAGAGTGCTTTTAGATAATATTTGTATGGCTGAGAATTAGTAAAATAAACAAATAAAAAGAAGGGCTAATGTAATCATGGAAATTGACCAAAAGCATGAATATCATTATTCGAGAACTATAATGATATTTTTAATGAAAATAAATAAATGAGGTCGCTAACTATTTGAGAAATTTTGCAATAAAGTGTTTTTGTAATGGGAAGAATGACAAATTGTAAAAGCTTGTAAGCTTAATGATGAAGTAAGGAAGAAACTTGTAAATATCATAATTACAAGATAAATAAAGATACTACATCTTATATGTTTGTCTTTGTACCTTAAATTTAACCATTCCCTACTTTATGAGCTAAAGTTAGATGAAAAGTTTGACTTAAGTAGCTTATAACATTAAGGTTAGTTGTTATTGTTTAATAAACTTTCACTGAAGAGTGAAACTTGTGAAAAAAAATGTAAAAAATATATCTTTAATAAACTAATGAATACTATTATAGGGCATAATGTTCATTAGTGAATAAGAATATATAAGTATGAGTAAATTAGTCTTATGAGATAAAGAAGGGAGTTTTGAGTAGGGATCTAGTTGAATAAGTCTTTTAATTTATGGCGAACTAGAAGATTAATGAACTAAATTGTTGAGTTGAAATATGCAAGAATATGTCTCATTTCATTTAAGTTAATAGGAGCATTTGGTTATTGGTAAGTTCAATTTCATGAAAGTAGTCATAAAGTGATTCCATTTAAGAAATTAAGAATTGAATGGGATGCTCTTGCATACTCTATTTATTATGAATGAGAAATGGTGATTAAATAAAAAGTTAATAGAATATAATCATGTCAAGGACATGATAGTTTTTTATTTAGATGCAAAAGAATAAAGAATTAGTAAATTCTCATGTATACACTAAGTAGATAAATACAATTATATAATACTTGCTTAATGACTAAAGAATATGCCTAATAATAGTACATGTTATTTTATAGATCTTAAGGGTTTAAGTTCAATTCTCCTAATTCTTACCATAATTACACATTTAGATTTAAAGTTACATAAAAGATACTTGAAAGTTGTTTTCCAAAGTTGAGAACTAATTAAAACCTATATTTATGGAATGTATATTGATGTTTATTATGACAGGTTAAAATTTACAAAGATTGCAAATTCTAATACTTCATGTTTGACCTAAAACAATCGGCTAATGTGTGAAATTGAAATTAAATAGGAAAATTTCAAATAAGGACTTATGATGATCTACTATGATCATTATATGTAAGTTAAGCATTTAAGCACATGGTTTGTAATTATATATTTTTATGTTGTAATAGGTGAGCAGTTAAAGATTACAAGGAATTCATCACAATCGTTCAAAAATGATTGTCTTTTACTTTGAGGTAAAATGAAAAATATGAGTTATATGAAAGTAATTGTGCTTGGTTTAATGATGAAATCAATTGTTTATGAAAGTTTTTTTTTTAATAATTTCATTAAAGAAATGTAGCCTAATCGACGCCCTTCAACAAAATTAAGGGGTCTAAGTCTTATAATGTATCTATTAACTTCTTAAATCAAATAGTAAAATAGTAATGGTATCATAGTTTAATAATCTAAATCATAAGTAGTGTTGTATATTTAAGTTATATAATAGACCTTTAAGTTAATAAAATTTTTAATTCCATTCATGTATAGAAAATGTAATCAATATGATATTGGAATTCTTAATGGGTGCAATAAGTTACTCTTTATGTCACTAAGAGTCATACAAATAGAAAAACTATACTTAATGTGGTGTTAAAGTTATTATTATGAATAATAACTTGATTAAGTGCAAAAGTACATAAAATTTCTTGCTTGCTTAGTGATTAGATCATTACATGGAAAAGTAAAAGGTACACGCGTGTAGCCTTATGTAAATGGAGGCAAAGTTTGTTACATGTATTTAGTTATAGTAAATGATAATGTTTGTTTGAAAAAATCTTTGAAATGTTAGAAATTGCAATAGATTGCAAGTCATTTTATATGAAAATTTAGTAAAGTGATACCTAATCTAAAGATCTTAAGCAAAATGTTAACTTAATTATATTGATTTGAAGTATAACTCAATGAGAGATATAATAGTGTAGATGAAAGAGTCTTATATTATGTCTTTGAAAATTGGGTAAAGACTTATAAATTTGAATAAAGTACAATGTGTTGATACTAATATAAAATTATAGTAACAATTAAATAAGTATATGACATATGTACAAGTATTCAAATGTATTATTAAAAGGTTATGTCATATAGGTTGAAATTAGTTCACTTACATGAACAATTACCTCTATTGCTTGAAGAGTGAGTAAAGATGAAACCATTTAAGGAAAAATAATGATTTAAAAAAATCACACTTAAAATTGTTAGCCATATTGAAAGAGTGAAGATGAGGCTTTAAAGATTACAACAAAAACTAGTGCTAGTATGGATTGCACACTATTTATATAACATGTAAATAGCCAAATGTGAAATTTCAATTTAGTGCTTAGAATAACGGGTACTTGGAAAACTCAAGTTAGATACCTAAAAGAAACAAAACTAAGATTTGCATGATGAGTTATTATGAAATAAAGTAAAACTAGAATATACTTTGAGGAGGAGACAACTCATTATATCATGTATGCTAATTTGATGTCTAATAAGGGAAGTGGAAGAATTCATCCTTAATTTTTTACTAAATGAGTACCTTGAGGTAATAAAAGATCCTTTTTGTGTGTTTTATGTTACTTTAAACTATATCTTAATGTTTTAGTTTAATGATCACTACTTTAATATGTTACTTACGGTTATGAAATATTTGACCTTTTGGACATATTTAAGAAAGCAATTAGATTGATACTAATAGGTATAAGCATCTAAATAAGACTATTGTTGTCAAACATCTATCATATGTATTCAATAATGAACTAATTACATCATATAATGAGAATTAAGTGTAACTATGGATACATGATGAGGAAATGTGTTAAGCTTATCCTCAAAGGAATAAAATAAATTGTGATTGATGTGACAAAATAAGTCTATGACACTATAAGATATAATTATAATTATTATTTTTTACTAAAGATTATAACCATTATGTTATCTCTAATTAGTGCCTAGTTTGAGTTCCCAAATATAAATGTACTTATAATTTGCATGACTTATTTACCAAGTATGAAAGAATATTTGAGAAAATCAAATAAATACATAGATAGGTAATAAAAGTCCATCATATACAAGTGAGAGATGTTGATTTATGGGTTTAGGTATTTGTCCATAATGTATTGATCGATCCAATCAAACCTAAAAAATAAATATACATAAGTGGGCTATTAAAGGTTGGTAGTTACATAATATAAGTCTTATATATATATATATATATATATATATATATATATATATTCTCCTTTTACTTTTTGTATGCACATTAAACGTAAAAACAAAAGAAATTTTAGGAGACAGACTCTTCATTGTTTATATTGTGAGGTAAAATAATATAGTTGAATGTTATTGATTGCTTTTATAACTTATGGTGTTTCTGTTGTGAAAATTGACTGATTTTCAATGTAATTTCATTTTGATCATCATTATGAAGAGGTTGGTGATTAAACTTGTGATCATGCACCTTTAAGGAACTTTAATTAAGGAATTTTATAATTTTTAGTAATTTTCATATGAAAATTTTGTTAGATTATAAGCTATTTAATTTTGATATGTTAATATAATTGAATGATTCTTAGTCAATTATATTTGTTCTCATAATATTATTAATATATACTATAAAATGTTTAATTGTCTATGCATTTGTGGTGTGATTAATTTTTAAAAAATTAAGTTTACATTGACAAAAATTAATTTGAAAAAGTAAGCTTGCGTTGGCAAAACTTATATGTAATAACTCTTTATGTTAGCAAAATTTTTATTTTATTTTATTTTTTTTGTAGCTTATATATACACACATGCTATAAAATCAAAGAAAAATTCATTGTTTCAAAGGCCTCGTAAGGAAATAATTTGTTAGTTCAAATTGAAGATTATAGTAAGGATTAAGTTGGAGAAAGGTCTTCATAGCTTGAAAAAAAAAAACTTGTTTTGGCAAGAATCTAAAAAATCTTATTACTTGAATTTTTAAAGTAAGAATCTTAAGATCTTAATTTGAGAAAATAAGTTCAAATTAGTGAAACTTATTTTTAATCACTTTTTATGCTAGCAAAACTTTTTATTATTATTATTTTATAGCTTACAAGTTGATACATACATGCTAGGAAATAAAAAAAAAAAATTCATTCTTTCAAAGGCCTCATAAGAAAATAATTTATTAGTGCAAATTAGAGATTATGGTAATCAAGGATGAATATTAAGGATAATCTTGAAAAATTTGATTCAAAGGTTGATAAAGGTCTTCTTAAGACACTATTCCTTTAGCAAAACATATAAAGTTTTCAAGAAGAATTATTTATAGTAAAAAAGTTCATGTATATTAATTTTAAATAAACAAATCTTTTTAATTTAAAAAATGAAGATGTTTTAGAAAATACAAGGTTAATCTTAATCAATTCACTAGGTAAGAAATCACAAAGTAATGACAATAGTAATGAAAAAGGGCAACTTGAGCTAAGCAGCTCAAACCTTGACATTTTAGGTAGCTTGAAAAATATGGTTTATAAGGTGTCAAGAGAATGGAAGCATGCCAGCAAATTATTCCAATATCATATTATTGGTAATGTTGCTAATTCCACTTAGAATTAGATGATCATCAAGGTACTTAAATACCAACTTAATATTTATTTCTCAAATAAAGCCCAAATGTGTAGAAGAAGTATTGAGTAATGACATTAAGTGCCTACCATAAAGGATGAGTTAAAATAATTTGAGAGAAACCAAGTGTAGACCTCAATTCCTAGAGACCATCTTATCATAAATACTAAGTGAATATTTCATAATAAACTAGATGAAAATGGGAAAATAGTCCAAAACAAGGATAGACTAGTGATTAAGAGGTATAATTAAAAAGAGAGAATAAATTATAATTAGACCTTTTCACCTGTGGCTTAATTAGAAGTCATTTGTATCTTGTTATCATATACATTTTTTATGAATTTTATGTTGTATTAAATGGATGTAAAGAGTGCATTTTTAATGGTTTTATTATTGTAAAAATAAATGTTAAACAACGTTTTTATAGTAATAAAAGTCTTAATCATGTGTTTAACCTTTGTAAAGTTTTATACAAATTAAAGCAAGCCCCCTAAACTTCGTATACTTAACTCCTTTTTGATTTAAAAGGATTTTGTAAAAGGTATGGTGGACACCATATTATTCATAAAGGTAAAAAATCAATATTTATTGATTATACAAATTTATATTGATAATATTATTTTTGGTGTCACTAACAATTTTTTGTGTAAAGAATATGGTTCTTAAATGAAGAAGCAATTCAAAATAAGCACAACGAGAAAACTTAGTTTCTTCCTAGAGATACAAATCAAGTAAGATATGAATGAAATTTTTATTAACTAAGTTTATAAGAGCAATGTTGAAAATTTTCAAAATATAGGATTCAAAGTCTTGTGATATACTAATGCCAACATCTATAAAGTTTGATAAAGATGAAATTAGCAAAAAAGTATATAAGAAATTATATTGAGGTATGATTAGAAACCCTTTTTTACCATACTATTAGTAGACTTGAAATTATGTTTGCTATATGCTTATGTACTTATTTTTTATCATCTCATAGAGAGTCACATTTTATTATATTGAAAATGATACTTCATTATATTAAAGGATTTACTAGCTTAGACTTTTAATACCTTAAAGAAAGATATTCAACCTATGGTTTAATGAGACTTTGATTGGACTAGTGATTAATTAGATAGGAAAAACATCACTGGTACTTGCCAACTGTTAGGTAATGGTCTAGTGTCATGGTTTAGACAGAGGCATAATTTTGTATTACTTTCAATGGCTGAAGCCAAATACCTTACTACAAGTAGTTATTGCTTATAAATCCTTTAGATTAAACAAACTCTTAAAAATTTCAAGTTGCATTTTTCTAGATTTTTATTTTATGTAACAACACTTGTGTCATAAAACACACCAAAAACCATATTGATTATTTTAGAACCAAACATATAGATTTTAGATATAATTTTATTTGAAATCATATGTTAAAAGGAGATATTATTCTTGAGTTTGTTAATGCAAGTGATAAACTTGTAGACATTTTTATGAAGAATTTGAGTAAAGATAAATTCTTAAGCATTAGAGATCATTTGGAGATGGTAGATATGATCTAGACTTTCATCCATGTATTTTTATTTGTGTATATCATAATTAAATGTTTTTTTTCAACCTAAGATGTGTTTTTTTTTTAATTATTATTATTTAAAATTTGATACTATTTATCATACAAATGTGATCATAGTAATTTATTAAATTTCTTATTGTTTTAAGTAGTTTCTTTGATTGTCAGAATTTATTATTTTTTAATCACTTTGATCACCCGTGCTTATATCTTTATGATTATTTATTTATTTGTTTCTTGTCGACTCATTCATTGATAAGAGACAAAAGCACATTCTTGGAAATCTAGAAAATGCTAATTGTTTTGTAGTACTATAAAATTTTGCCGGCTTATTATACTTGTTCTTTGCCAATCATTTTGCCTAGAAATATAAGCTTTCCTTTTAATCTTGTCAAAGAGGGAAAGTAGTGTTGGTTCCGTGTTGCCACACTTAGCTTATATTTATTTTAGATAACTTGTTGTCTTTGTCATTTAATACTTTTGGACAAGTCATTACTTATTTACTATATTTATTGATTAATACTATGAAATTTTAACTTATTATGCGCATCCTTATTATTTATTTTTCAGTGCATAGTTTGAGAGAGAGCTCTTATAAAATTTTCATAAAATAATTGTATTGTTATCATAAAAAAGAGAAGAATGTTAGATCATATGTTATTTAATTTTGATAATTTTAATATATTGACATAATTGAATAATTCCTAATTGATTATATTTGTATGTATAATATTATTATTGTATACTATAAAACATTTGTCAAAATTTAATTTAAAAAAATAAGTTTATGTTACTGAAACTCTTATTATTATTATTATTATTATTATTATTATTATTATTATTATTATAGTTTGGTATACAAATGTTAAAAAATTAAAGAAAAATTTATTCTTTCAAAGGTTTTATAAATAAATAATTTGTTAATCCAAATTAAAGAGTACAATGGGCAAGGATCAAGCTAAAGGAAGGTCTTCCTAACTTCAAAAACTAAAATACTTGTTTTGGCAAGAATCTCAATATCTTATTGTTAGAATTTTTTCTTTTTTTTAAGTAAGGAATTAGAGTGGAAGAATTCGCCCAAACCAATTTTGAAAGTTTGGAATATCAAGATTATGTGTGCTATGTTATAAGAACCAAAAAGATGTGCAATTCTTTGTCACACAAAAAAGATTTTATGGCTGGAGCATCTTAACTCGAATTAATTTGAAAAATCAATTTGTTGTCTTATAACAACAAATTGATCCTCAATTTGAAAGAGCATGATCGGGACAAATATTCTTAAATTTGGAAAGTGAAATCTTGAAAGAGCACCAACAACACTTTTTAAAGAGAATTACTACGGATAAACCCACGTTCAAGCTAGTTGAACTAGAGCCTTATCTTATATCTGTTGGTTTTACACATATAATTTCTAGTAATTACATGTACCAAATAGACAATCAATTGTTGATAAGGAAAATGGACCAACGGGCATGCAATCTTAACATGAAAGATGCTCCAATGGGCAGTCAATTCTAGACATGGAAAATGCACCAACAAACAATCAATTGTTGATATGAAAAAATGAATCAACGGACAAATATTTTTTATTTTGAATTTCCAGTGGGCATTCAAATGATTATTTTAGGATCTTGGTCACTTTTTGGTCCATAAATAACCCTATTTGCAGTAACAAAATATGAGAGATCAGTAAACTTATATAGAGTTGTTTTTTGTTCAAAAAATCAAGGGTATACAAGTGAGAAAATTTTTTCGGAGTATGTAAAATTCTAATAAAAATTTTATTAGTATTTTGAGATTGTAAAATTGAGAAATTAAGAGTTAAAAATAAAATAAAATAATATAAGTATACTACAACAAAGTCATTAGATACAAATAAACTTAATTGAGTTTTTGGGTAGGTGAGCCTCCCGGCGAGCTTTTAATTGTTTTGTGCGGATTTTGGATTTTGGGGCCCCGTTTGTGCTCGTGGTAAATCATCCACTTATTGACTCTTAGGGGCTGTCGGCTCACTTTGGTTTGGACTAGAAGTCCCTGTACTAAACAGACGCTTTGCGGGCTGTTTGAGCCTTTTACTGAAATTCTGTCCAAATAATTAAGGTTATGATTTCAGAAACGTAACAACCTGCCACTCTTCCAACCAGAAATAGCCTGGAGGCCTGGAGTTGTAGATACTTTCTTTCTCTGATGGGTAGTCGCCTCCCAGGTTAGATTTTCCATTTGTAGTATCCGTATGGGTTAAGGTCTTCTCCGCAAAAAGGGTGCGGGTGACAAGACCATTAGAGATATTAAGAAAAGGATAACACCTTTTTTTGCCTTCATATGGGTCGGTATGCACTTCGATATCTATATGCGAAGGGTCTGGTTTGACTTATTTATGTTTTTTCTCCGTATTCTCGTACAATCTTCTTGTGTGATCTCATGTTGTCACCTTCCACAACATTCAAGACTTCTGTTCATCCAACTTATTTGCTTGTATATTACATCAACATAAACCACCAAATATGCACTAATAGGCCCCACACAATTTAGAGATATTTTTGGTCTGATTTATTTTGCAGTTGATTTAGCTAAATTTTGGTGTCTATTTCTACTGATTGTGTCTTTCAATTAGTATTTAAGCTAATACAATGTGAAGAACATGGGGAAAAGCTTCAGGTTCTCCATTATGACGTTGGTTAGAAATATGAGCCTTCTCATGGGAAAGAGAGTTTTTTTTTTTGTTTTTTTCTAAAAAAAATGCAATGCATTCTCTGAAAGGTTTCCTATATTATTTGTATTTTCACTTTTCTGAATGTAATTTTTACTTCTTTACTAATACACAGCTCAGACATCAATGAAGCCGGCAAGACAGTGCTTCCTGTTGCCAAAGGAAACTTTGGCGCAATACCCTGGTGGAATAAATCATCTTAAAGGGGGGAAAGATGGGAGATGCATTGCTTTTCTAGAGCATGAAACGTAATGCCACTCTAGGCCTTTCAAGTTTGCATTGGTTATTAGGCACTTGTGGCTACCAATAGCCAATAATTCAAAGCTAACAAAATTGTAAAATTGTTCAATATACTTATTTTCAATATAAAAGGTTTAATTTTCTCAATATACTTATTTTTTCTAATAAAATTGTTAGATATATATCTGCACCTAACGGGGTAAAAAGCATTTTTTTTTAAATGCTTTTCAATTGGTTACTTGACCAGTTTTATTGCTGATTTTGGTGTTTTTGCGTCGTTTTTAATAGGATTTTTTGTATGAGCTTTTGTTATGGTTTTAATTTGTCATATCTATCGTCTAATTAGAGTTTAGGGTTCCCCTAGAATCAAAATTTTTAACCAATAGAGGAATAAGTCAAGTATTTCAAATGGATTGATGTTTTCAAATTGTTGCATTGCAAAAGGTCAAGAGTTCTACCAAGAAAGATGTTACGTCATGAATAATTAGTTGCAACATCTCAACAGTAAAAATTACTATTCTTATTAGTTAGTGATATAATGAAAGAAAAATTTTCTTTTATTTTACTAAATTTAAGGATATTCCAAAAAATCATTCTTCTTTTATGGATGTCATATTACCTGTGATGCATGGACATGGAGACCAACATGGACATAGGGACATATGAAATGATAGATATTGCATAGACATGATTGTAATATATATATAATGAATTTAAATAATTTAGTAAATTTAGTATTTTCTAATGCCTTAGCTACCTTAAGGTAGTCTTATCTTCCTCATTCTTAGTCCATATTTTCTCTCTTTTGGCTCACATTAACTTAAGCATTGAAGTACTAATGTTAGGCTTTAAGTCCAGTATCTTTAGCCTTTCTCTATCTTATAGTTTTTAACCCTTCACTAGAAAACTCCTTATTAATCATGTTTTAGAAGCCTAATCCAACAAAATAAGAATAAACAAGATCCTATTAAGCATAACAAGCACAATATTTTTATTTTTTTAAATATGAATTCAAATTAATGATAGATTCTAAAGTTTCAATATAAAATTCACCATTAATTAGTTTGACTACCATAAAATTAAGGCTTTATAGTTAAGAGGAAAAAAAACAAGATTTGACCCTCTAAGTACACAAATGTTTTAGGATTATGCTTGCTTATTTTTTACCAAGAAAAAACAAACTCTTTAAGTTAGTATCATCAATAGAATCGGTCTGTTTTCATCAATAGGCCATTCACTATCATTACGTGTCCCACCATGTTAGTTTCTTTATAATATAAGTTAGTTGTTAGGTCAACATTTTTTGATCACACGACAATTCTTTTTAAAAAATAAAAAATAAAAAAATCTAAACAAATTCTTTAATTTTTTAAAACTTAAAATGTATAAAAATAAAAAATATTTAAAATAATTTTGTAAATTAAAAAAATAAAAATTCAAAGAAATCATAAAATCTTAAAAAAATGATTATTTTTGAAAAATTAAAAAAATCCAAAAAAAAGAAAAAAAAAATTAAAAATCCAAAATATTATACAAATTTGAAAATTAAAAAAATAAAACTAAAACAAATTCCAAAATTGAAAACTCTAAAAATAAAAAAATTAAAAATATGAAAAAATAAAAGAAATTTGAAAATTCATTGAAAAATTTTAAAATTTCTCTCTGTCTCTCTCATTTCTCTCTTTTTCTCTTGGTTTTCTCCTTTGTTATTGATTAAATTTGAATGATGACAATATCCTAGGTAATCTTAGACAATCCTATATAGTAAAACATATAGAAAACCAAAAATATTGTAGTTTAAAATTACAATCCTATATAGAAAACCATTGAGAAAAGAAGTGAGATCTACATATAATTTTTATTAGTTAAAAAAAAGAATATAACCAATATCCTAGGCAAGTGATGTGATGGGTGATGAGTAAAAAGAAGATCCTTATATTATTTGTTAATTTAGTGATGAAATGCATGAAAAAATAATAACCCACACGAGGATAATAAAACCTAATTCCAATTATGATTGGTCAATCCTAGGAATTGGCTTTAAGTTCTTTCCTATTTGTACTAGTTATAGATGTATTGATAAGTTATATTCAATAAAATGTGTAGCATTTCATGTTATTTGCAAATGATATTGTCTTGATAGTTAAGATAAGGAAAGGATTATCAATAAAATTGACTTGAAAGGATAGGCCTTAGTATAAGGAGAGAATAGTTGAGAGAGTTAAAGCTTTATGGTGGAGTGCACTACACTATTTGTGAGTCATATATCAAAACCTATCAATATGGAATGGTTATAGAAGATTGTTCAGTGATAAGGTTGGATAGAGGATGTCTTCTTGCTCAATAAGGTTACTAAAGTTGGATTGAAGTTTAAATTTATGAGATTTTGGGTAAGGGTTAAAGAATTAGTAGTAGTTAAGAACTTAAATGTGGTAAGATTCTTAGAGTGAAGACTATGGATAAAGCTTACAAGGTTTAGTGATCTAAGGTTTGAGAACTTAGTAGAGGGGCTCAGACTAAGGACATTGACCAACCAAAGGATTTTATTGAGGATGTTGTGGTTGAGGGTTTAGGAGAATTTTAAGATAACAAATTAATTAGGGATTGTTCATTTGCGGTAAAAAAGACTATTGTCGTGGAAAGATTGTTAACAATGGTCAAGATCCTTTCCACACCCAAGTAAGACTATATGAGTTAGATTTAGAGTAAGTGGGAGAAGGGAAAACACCAAGAATAATTGAGTTGCTTCATGGGTATATGAATATAAGTAGGTTTTTCCCATTCGTGGTCATATTGTTGGGTGGTTCTATAGTCTTTCTCACCTTTAATTCTCAACAACAAATGCACGATGGTTAAGGAAGGAGTGTTGAATCATAATTTTCTATAATATATAAGTATGCATTTGGACCTTGATGAATGCACAGAGTCTATATAGTGATTAGATTGCCATCGATTAAGGATTTTACATTTAATTGATATTAAAATCCATATAGTGTTAAGGTGTCTATAGTTAGAAAAGAAATTCAAATCAAGACAATAATGAAGTTATTGCCTCCAATTAGGTCTCCTTTAGTGATGATAAAATTAAGTTTTAAGGATCATAAAGCTAAATGTTATGAAGACTTCTTTGAAGGTAGTATAAGATGCAAGAGTGAGGAGTGAGAGATGGTATAGTCAAGTTTAAGCTGCAAATCTTGGCCAACAGTAAGTGAAGACCTACTCAAAGTGTGTAGTTGCACACCAAAGGCAGTTGAAAGTGATATTATGAAGAAATCTTTAATGAATAGGGGTATATGTTTAGTAGCACATGTCATCAAAGAATAAAAGGAGTGAATCCCATTAATATAATAGTATAATCTTTTAAATTTCAAAATGGGATAACATTGAGTGGAATGATGAGCAAGACTTAGGGGATTAAATTAAGGAAAAGTCTAAATTAGTTGGAAAAGTATTGCTCCTTAGTATGCATCCTATTAAAATTAAATTATATGACTAAGTATGTGTTGGCTTTAAGACTATAAATGAAAATTTATGCATAAGGCCTAGTCTCAACAATTGAGGAGTGAAGGTTTATGGTTTTGTAAAATTAAGGGTTACAAGGGATTTAAAGCTACTCCCAATGTAGAAATTAAGGATAACGTTAATTATATAGCAAAAAAATTAATGACAAAGAATGTCTAAGTTAAGCAAATTTTAGAAATTGATGTCTCTTAACCCCTTTTTTATAGACTGTCAAGCAAATAAGCAGTCATGAAAAATAAAGGCCTTAAAGTGGTGGGATTAATGGTAAAGGTGCCAAAAAGGGTAAAGTGTCAACTAAAGAGTTGTGACAAACAAGGCCCTAGGTGATGTTGTGAAGTTGGCTAGAGAAGTCTCGAAGGACACATAAATTTTTGCTGGGGTTATTTAGGCTTATAATAGGATGCTTTAAAGAAAATGACAAAATATTATGGAAATAGGTAAATTTTTGGAGTTAACAATGACAATAAGAGAAAAGAAGTTACATGAATAAATTCATAGAGAATGGAAGGAATCCTAAGAGGTAAGTAATTTTATATATTGGAGGTATGAGATTAGGTTTTGTCTATTTCATGTTATGTTGTTTGCTAATTTAAATGTAAAAGGATTAAGTACCATTAAAGACAGAGAGATGTAACATAATTGTTTAGTTTAATTAAAATATTATTTTGTGTATTTACAATAATCAAAATTATAATAGGTGTTAGTGTCTCTATTGAGATGACTTTAGAATTAGTTGAATTTTCAATTGTTGTTTTTAAGGCAAAGGGCATATCTCATGATGTTATATCATGTTAGGATAACCATAGGTTGTAGTTGATTTAAAAGATGTTTAGTCTGTTATATATTGCAATTAAAGGATGGATACCAAGGCCTTATAGATTGTTTCCTTGGATGGAGAAAGCTAGTATATCTACCTTAGTCAACTAATGTTAATGGATAAACTATAAATGGTCGATTGTTCCTTTAATGACCCATCTTGTTGGAAGGGAGGCCATTTATGGTTTTCAAGGTTTTAAGGTACTAGATAAGGAATAGACACTAAAAGCCTTTTATTGTCTTTGGGTCAAATAGCTAGGTACTAATGAGTGAAGGTTTTAAACTTAAGTTTATTGTTTTTCTTTATTGAGTGCTCTTTTGACTCAATTGCCTATGAGTTTTGGTAGTGGCATTGGAATTTTTTTTGAAATGAATAAAAAGGTGACTTCATAGGTAAAGTACATAAATTGACCAATGATTTTTGGTTTTAGAATTGTCATATTTTGGTAGCAACTGTATATATATATATATATATATATATATATATATTAAAGAAAATCAACTTATATACAAAGATATAGGATAGGAAAGACCAATCAAAAGTATACATAGATTTGAGATTTACAAATGGATAATTTAAGTCTTATCTTTGTAGGGATGAAACTAATTTTAGGGTTACTTATATATATATATATATATATATATATATTCATTTGGGTGTCCTTTATTTGTTTCAAATACCATGAATAAGATTTTAATAGCTATTAAAAAAAAAGACTAGGAAAGGTTTAGACAACAAATTAGAGATATGGAGTGATACACTCAAATATATAAGTTTTAGGTTAATTCATTTAAAATAGAATATATGTATTGTAATTTTAATCATATATGCAATAAGACCAATTTTGTTATTTAGGCTCTATTATTCATGAGTAGCAATATAAATGAAGATGTACTTTATAAGATATAGATTGAATTGATAAAATAAATATGTGTCATAAAAGTTCTGTGCGGACATAAAATTTTGATTAAATTAAAAGACAAATTCTACTAGATAACAATTAAGCCAACAATATTCTATGATAATAAATGTTGAATTGTAAAAAAACAACAACGTGCCTAAAAAATGTGTGTAGAAATAAGAATAATTACATAAATGTGTAGCCACTCTTAGAATAACTAAATAAGAAATGAAGATATCTATTGTAAAGTAAGAGTATCATTTATTATAGATAAATTGAGGAAGTGACATTTGTTTGAATATGAATATTTTTAACAAAAACCAACAAATGTTTCAATTGAAAGAAATGATTAAATTCAAATGAATGTTAAGAGGAGAAAGAGAATCATAACTAAGTTCCCTTAGAAATTTTTAATTAGAAAGATTTATGACAATTTGGTCTCATTATTTAATTTAGTACATAATAGAATAAAATAAAAATTTATGTAACTGAATTTAATTAAATTTAAAATTAAAGTTTTGTTATTATTATATTATATGTGTGATAAAGAAATAACAAAAATGAAAGAGATCAAATTAGAAATAGAAGACAGATACAAAATAAATTTTGAATTTTTTTGTTTTTATTTATATTTTTGAAACTTTTCAAATTTTTAAATATTTTTAATTTTTTAATTTTCTGATTCATTTTGAATTTTGAATTTTTATTTGATACTAAGTAAAGTTTTTAAGTTTTTCAAAATTTTTAAATTCAAATTATACAAATTTTTTAATTTTTAGAATTTTAATTTTTTATAAAACATTATTACATCGGCATTTTACGTTGATGTAGCATATAACTCAAAAAGAAGTAGTTGATATGGCGGGCCAAGTGCCGCAATTAACAACACGTTGATGAAGAAAGACAATTTCATTGATGGCACCAGTAGAATGCCAATTAAAAAAAGAAAAAAAACACGAAGTTTTCATAATCTAAAAGAAGTTTATATTTGAAGGGTCAAATCCTAATTTTTTTTGACTTGTTAATACTTTATTTTCGTATTCTTTAGTTATATAAGCACAAACTTGCTAAAGGACTTACGAAAAATAAGAAATTATTTAGGATTATTATTTTTTTGATATACACTTATGATTTCACAGTTATATATATATATATATATATTAAAAAACTAAAAATATTCAACTTAAAAGGTTATAATAGTGAAGAAAAAAAAAGGATTTTCTTTAATAGAAAAAAAAAAGTAAAAGAAAGTGCAGACCACCAAAGTACACTGGATATTGCATTTAACAGAATATTAACTTCAGATTTTCTTTAATAATCGCCAAAAACTATGAGCAAAATAGATATTATAGCCAAAATAATAATAAAAAAAACTATTTTAAGAAGTCTTACTGCTATATTTCTGAATCAGTTATGCCTAGGGGGGTGATGCCTGGGAGCATGGTAATCAGCACTAAAAGATACAAAAGCAGGCTCATTAATATCCTCTGCTGCTCTTCTTCCCTTGCTTGCAGCATTCATAGCCTCCTTCCAATATCGATAGTTAAGATTTGCAACAACTTGATGATTACCGATTGAAATCTTTGAGGACCCTGCAACAGCTCCTTTGATTTCAGTTCCATCATTTCTGACATTGTCTGTAGCCATTGCCATTTTTCTTGCTCTTATGATGGTGGGCTCAACTCCAACTCCAACGCCACCACCATCCTCTAGCTCTCTCTGAGTTGAAACAGTGTCAATCATTGCAGCTGCATTATAGACAAGAAAAAGAAATTTTTAGTCAAATGAATGAATTAAGTATAATCTTTCTTGGTGGAAATCAATCTAATAGGGGAGAATAATAAAAAAAAAACGAAACAAGTATTATATAATACATACATACATACATCTATATACATATATATCTGTGTGTGTGTGGATACAACCTTCATGGGCATGTCCATTGTTGGCTTGCCATCCAGCAAACAGTAGAATTAGCAGCATGGTTGCAGCCCTCATTGCACGTCTCTCTCTCTCTCTCTCTTCGGCCTCTTAATCTGAGAGTATGTCTGTTGTTTTAAGATTCAAACAAGAGAAGAGTTTTAAATGAAAGCAGAGAATTGAGACTTAGAGAGATTGCATTCAAGACCAGTCAAAGATTGCTCTATTATCACCTACAACCGAGTCAAAGCTACATATGGTCCCACAATTCGCTTTTCCACGTTTCCGTGGGTAATTTAATTTGTTAGTAGTAATAGACAAACGCAATATCACAAAGCAAACATTTAGAAGAACCCCATCTGGTCGCTACAAGTGTCAATTGGATTCGAAATAAAATATGAGAATCTCAAAGAATTTTCAGTCACAATATGATGAACTTTCTATGTGCATATTCAAATACCAATATAACGTTGGTGGGGGCGTCAATATTGCCAGTGGGCTTGATTGTACAAATTATTAATTGGCGAAGGAACCAACATACATATGCATAGGGGCACTAATCTATCGAGAAGGTTGATAGCGTGAAAGGTGATGGATACGATAACGTTTAATGGGAGACTACGTGTGTTTTGCGCCTGTCTGCCGCCATGCATTCCACGAGAGTTGCTTTTCTTTGGTTTGTGAGATTTTTGGAATTATATAATCTAATATGCCGGGTTTCTCATCTCGTGGGCGTTGTCGGTAGCCACTACTGTTCCCCAGGCATGTACAAAAGAGTGCAGGGATGTCGAAACTTGCATGGAACCGAGTCCAATATACAAACTCTTTGGTTTCAAAGTATAACTTGAATATTATAAATATCTTTTACAGAAAAAAAGAAAAGAAAAAAAAGGAATGGGAATCCAACGATAAGATGAATAAGAAAATGGTTTAATCCTTAATAAAATAAAATTAAGTTGAATTGGACTTTTTACTAGAAGGCAATTAGAATTGGAAAGTTGGAACGTGTAAAACCAGGGAAAACCTCTACTTTCTCTTATGTAGTAGTTTTTCATAAAGTTGCAAATTAAAAATATTAAAATATCTTATAATTAAAGTATAATTATATAAATCAATCAACAAAGATTTAATTATAAACAAATGAGAATTTATTGATTTATATAATCCTATATTGATTGTAATGAAATCTCGATAATTATAAACTTTTTTTAATAAAGGAAAGTAAAAGACAAAATGGGAAAAATATTACTCTTAATCCTTCATTTTGTTTTTACCAAAAACTACTTTCAAGTTTTTAAAAAGGTGAAAAAAGGAAAAAGAACTATGTTCAAATCTTCTTTTTCCATTTTTCTTAATGGAAAGTAAAAAAAAAAAAGATTCTCCTAAAATTAATTTAATTTAGCTAATTATTTTTTCAAATTTAATTAACTATAAAAAAATTTAGCTTAAACCAAGTTTTTAGAGAAAAAATTATTTCTAAATTTCTTTGTTTAAAAAAATAATTCAACAATTGAGTGTCTTTTTTTTAATTAAATAAAAGTAAAAATAATTTTTTCATCAAATATAATTTAATTTGTGCATTGTATGGATTACACCCATGTGACGTGAGAGAGCATCTTTCTTCTTTTTTTTTTTTGGTTGATTTGTTATATATTTTACAGCATAATTTTCACATTCTATTAGATTCATTTTAAAAAGAAGGTATAACAAAATTCAAATAATAATTTACAATTAAAAAAGATCAACCTAAGTCACATGAAGACTTATTGATAAGAATTGTTTGGAAAACGAGAGAATTGCGCAATCATTAACTATACACAATATTATGCATAATGCATAATTTTTATTGGGCATCTCAAATTTCTTTAGTAGGCTTAGGTGGCGCTTAATACATATGTTAGATTATAATTTATAAGTACATAAGTGCAATCTAAATTTATATATTGCATCCATTAAGTGTTTTAAGTATTAAGATATTAGCATTCATAACATGAAAGTAATTAAAACAATTACAATAATTAATTTAAAGATTTCCAAAAAAATTGAATTACACTTGTTGTACTTCTATTTTGTCTAGTTTATCTCAAAATGTACTCTTAATTTATCTTTTTGCTCTTATGGATTATGGTTATTAGCTTGCACTTAGGGTGTTTAGTGAAGAGAGAAAATTATTGAGCTTAAGGCTATTTTGTTACCCATGCATTGTATAGGAAAAAGGGAAATAAAATGCCTCAAGCACATCAAAGTGGTGGGTCATGAGCCCAATGACCAATTATAAGTGAATTACAAG
This sequence comes from Kandelia obovata, assembly GCA_021464305.1. Classification (NCBI taxonomy): domain Eukaryota; kingdom Viridiplantae; phylum Streptophyta; class Magnoliopsida; order Malpighiales; family Rhizophoraceae; genus Kandelia; species Kandelia obovata. The sequence goes on from CM038488.1 coordinate 3,168,531, forward strand.
GAAAAAGAAAAGAATTTGTTCTAAAATAATCCTTACAATTTGCTGATCCTAGAAATTATACAAATATAAATTCAATGGCTACAAACTAAAAAGGCCATTTGGCCACCAATTTCTTGTGAAAGTCTAAATCTTCATGGCATAAAACCGGTCTAAGCTCAAGTGCAAGCCTTTACGCCAATAACCTATGACAACTTAAAAGCCTATAAATCTATCTTTTAGGAGCATCTAAAAGAATTCTTCTCTTTATCCTAGTAAGAATAAAGCCATGGAGCCCAATAACCTTGATGAAAAAAATTAAAAGACAAGTTAGAATGGTGATTATTATCTTTAACAAACCATATTATCTCTAACTAATAAGAAATGATCATTATCAAACTTGTTCTTATCATTTCACAGCCTATAGAAATCAACCAACTACATGGCATTCTAAGTTATTTAAGGGAGGTTTAAAAGGCTTTTGGGGAGTGGACTTTAGTAGAAAAAAAAAGAAATAAAAAATATGCAACAATAATAAAGAAAAATCAACAACAAAAAGAGAAAAAAAAATTCAGAATACTAAAAAAAGTTATTAACTGCATTAAAAAGGCATTTACCTTATATAACAATTAAAAAAGTAATAAAAAATATTACCAAGATTGTTGATAGCTCATTTTGAGGTTAGTAAGCAATCATTATAATAAAGTGCATGTAAAAAGCAGGAAAACGACACCTAAACTATAATTGGGAAGGAAAAAATGCTTATACCAATGAGTTATTTTTCAAATTCAACACTACCAGTGCAAGGAAGACAATTATGTCTTCATAAGTTAGCAAATGAAAACAAATAGAAATTAGTCAATATGGTATTTGTATCATTTAATTGATATTTTTTGTATTAAATAAGATAATGTGTGAGCTTGTTTGTAAATTAAAGGTTTTTTTTTTAAAAGTAAATTTAATATCTTTTTGTGTGTAAATATGAAAAGATGAAAAAAAATATATGAAGTAAAATAAGAGATTTTTCATATATAAGTGCTTTAAATAAGAGATTTCTAGTTTCTAACCTACATACTATAATTATTTATAAAATAATTTTATGATAAGATAAGAAGACTTACAAAGGGTAGCATATAAAGGGATTACAATAGGAGGAGAGAGGGACTAAGCAGGAGTAGGAGAGAATATTTTACAAAAAGGTTTTATGCTTAAGGATCGATGGAAATTTTCATTTTTCCTTCTTCAATTCTCTTGATTTGTATTTATAGCTTGAAAGCTTTACAAGCCTAAGAATCTATAAATCCACTAAAAGTTGTTTTGTCGTTTTGTAATCTAGCAGACGAAACTAATAGTTATGAGGAGTTGTTTGCATCAAAAGTTGTCTTATCATTTTATGAAGCTAGTAAATGGAGTTGGTAGTTGTGAGGAGTTTTCTGCACCAAAAATTGTTTTGTCTTCTTCTTCTTTCTTTCTTCTTCTTGTTTTTTTTTTCTTATGAGATAGGAGGAAGAATGACAAAGCAATCATCCTCATTTTCATTTTTGAGGTCTATTATGGGTTCACTAGACTTTGAAGCTTTGAGATTTTTGGGTCATTTGTATTGAAGGTAATGTTAGTTGGATTTGGGTTGTACTAGGTTGGGTCGAGGTTTGATTAGATTTAGATTGCAATAATTATGCTATTATTACAAAGTAATCTTCTTTAATTTCGTTTGGGCTAGTAGAGCTATAATATGTGATTTTGGCCTAGGAAGGTGGTATATGTGGGTTTAACATCAAAAGGATTTTGAAATTAGGGTTAAACTCTTTATAGCTAAGTCTTTATGATGGGTTTGTATAAGTTTTTAAAATACTTAAATGAATTCTATGATTTGAATTTGGATCTTCTGGTAATGATAAGAGTATTATCTTGATTTTAATACTTTAGATACCAAGTTAAAATTTATGGTATAATGAACTTTGTGTAAAAAGGAAGTAATGGGGAAAATCTTTTTTCTTCATTTGTTGGGACATATTCAGTTTTAAATATGTTATATCCTTCCTTTACTTATGGGGGAAGGATTTCTAAGGTGGTATTGATAATAGTCCACTGTTGTTTGAACCAATTGAGTTTTTGGGAAAAATCTTTTTTGTGGTTGAAGTAAAATAGCCAAGAATGGCTTCCTGAGTTATTTTGGATGAGAAAAACATTGTACCATGCTTGTTAACAGTCCCAGTAGTTGAAAAACAAAAAATGGGGAAATGTTGTTTTAAATTTTGGAGGGGAGGTTTTTACTTTTGTGAGACTTTGTTCACATTAGTAAGGATTGATGACCTTTTGAATATGACAAGTGGAATGGTAGGGTTTGTTCAATTTGTGTTAAGAAAGAAGTGTTTGAATCTAATAGGCTTTGTTATTTCAAGAATTGTTATATAGTAAGGTTGAGTTCTTATGTGGTTTATGGGTTTATAATACCATATATTAGGGAAGGCTTTTGATATAGCAAAGAAAGGATTTTGGTTGTAGAATTCTTGCTCCATAGGTAAAATATTTTGAAAATCAAGCTTAACAATATATATTAAATAAGCTAAGAATCATTTGGGAAAGCATTTTAAGAAGAATTAGGATTTATGATTTTACCTTCGATGTGCTACTACAATGTTATTACATCTTGTAAGGTCATATGCAAATCAGGAGTACTTGATAGAGTTTCTATCCATTTTTAGACTTATAATTGTTTTTGGGAGTTTGGAGAGGATTATGAAGATTAAGCTTCTTCTTCAGCCTTGATTAAGTTAACTCAAGACTCAATGGGTTTTGTTAAGGTTAATTGTGAAGGGGTGTTATTTTTGGGTTTCATGATTTCTAGAGAGGTTTTTGGAATTTTTGGAGTTTAAAGGGGAGCATTTTCTTTGTGTTTGAATTTGCTAGGAATGATGAAGTTTCTGCAAAAATTCTCTAGTTAGAAAATTAGAAATGGAGTTATGCTTTCCTTTAATATATTCCATATGAAAATTGAAAATGGGCAATATAGTCTGTTATCTTTGAAAACTCTATTTGAAGGCAATGTTTTGAACATCTTTTTACAAAACTGTTTTTTGTAGACTTGCAATCTATTTGAAGAAAAAAAATTTATTTAACAAATCACTTTGAAACTTTGACACACAAAATAATAGAAAGAATTTCTTTATATATATATATATATATATATATATATATATAGTAGAATACTTTTCTTTTGGGAATTATTCCAAGATTTAGAAGTAAACTTAATGATTTTTTTTCTACTATCTTGGAGTTGTTTGAGTATGCCACTATAACCTAAGTTAGAGGCATTAGTTTCAATGATTTTGGGGAGAGATAGATTAGTGATATGAAGAAAAGAAATATTTATTACTTGGGACTTTATCCATGGAATAATAGCAATATGCGTGGAAATCGGAGGAATAGGGTGCTTCCTAAGTCTATCATGAAGGAGTTTTGCTAATATATTGATATTAGCAATAAAAACTAAAATATAATTAAGACTTCTCAAAAACTTTTGGAGTTGAGATATGTCAAGAATTTTTTTCAGAAATTGTTTAGTAAACATTAAATATCTTTCAATATGAGTTATGGTCCTTGGAGAAATATAGTGTTTGAGAAGTATAACTTTGCTTTAGGAAAGGGTGATCTTTGACTATGAAATTACCAAACCATTTTTTTTATGATAGATAAGGATGTTTGAAATGTTAATCAATGCAATTTGAGAAAATAAGTATATCATCAATATAAACAATGCAAAATTGGGAATATGGTTTAAAAATGTCATTCATGTTTCTTTGGAATTCAGAAGGGGCATTTTATAAGCCAAATGACATTATGTTTGATTTGTATTACCTAAATGGAATAGTAAATTTAGTTTTGTAGAGGTCTCTTAGTTGAATCTAAATTTACCAAAAAATAAATTTCATGTGAAATTTTGAGAAAATGAAAGATGAATGCAATTTTTGAATTAAATCACACTTGTTAGGTATTTGATACCTAATCCAGCAAAGTGCCTTGTAATTGATAACTAAATGACATATTCCTTGTTCAATCTCTGTATTTTTGTTAATATAAAATATTGTATATAACTAGAGGGAACAAGATTTTGAAATAAGGTTTTTGATTCTAAGTCTTTTGTTTTATTCCTGTAGTATTGTTCTAGCTCTACATTACTCTGAATGGGCCTAACTTTTGTAGGAATTTGGTGTTCATTGAAATTAGGTTCATATGATAAATCTACTATATGTTGTTTTTTTTTTTTTTTTGCCAAATGCATTTGAGATGTTAGAACAATATTTTTTTTGTAAAAGATTTTGAAATTCAGAAATCCTTTTTAGATTGAAGAATTTTGTAATTGATTTTGAATTCTTTGAAGAGAAATGTCTTTTTGCCAAATTGAAAGATGAAATTATTTTGTGCAAATAAAAGTATTTATTTTATTCTCATAAATATATTAAGTGTTTATAAGATTAAGATTTTTGAAAGATATGTCATCATAATTAACTTAATAGGAATTAATTAAATTAATAAATAGTGTCCCTAAAATAACAATATAATAGATATTTTCAACAACAAAAGAGGTTTTAATTTGAAAATTTTAGTTATGAACAAAAGTAGTAGTTTTGCTAATAATGGGTAATTTTGAAGAATTTGCAACTGAAATCTTTTCTTTTGTTTGTTCTAATAACTTTTGTAAAATAATGTCATACTTGATGCAATTTAAATATGCACCTGTGTTAAATAAAGCAAAAGAATTAATTTGAAAATCATTTAAGAAGAAAAAAGTGACTTTTATCAAGTATTTCCTCGGAGTTTTTTAGGTTTTGGAGATCTTATGAATCTAAGGGTTCTTCAAGATCAAAATCTAGGTTTTCATGTTCCATGGTTTTTGAGAGGGGTTAGAGGATTTCTTAGTCTTTTTATATTGGGTTTTAAGTTCTTAAGATATGTTTTGATAGTTTTGATTTCTTTTTAAAGGTCATGGAAGGTGGGTTTGGATGAAGGTTTGGAAGTAAGGTCATATAAAGGTTTGGAAGTAGAAGGTAGGCTTGGAGCATATGAAGCTTTGGTTTTAAAGGTTTTAACAAGTTTGTCTAGGTATTCATTTTAGAGGGAAGACTTAATGATATATTTGATGATATTAATGAAAAGCTTTTGATCTTTAGAAAACATGTTGATTTTCTTGGAGTGTAAATCAGTCTCAAAGGAGTTTATGTCTAGTTGGTTTATTTGGGGAACAGTTTTCTAAGAGAAATTTGAAGAAATTTCTTTAGACTCATAAGTTTAAAGAAAGACTTCAAGTTCTATGAATACTGTAGGTTCCAAATAAAGTTCTTGGATCCTCCTATTGATTTTGTAGTATTTGAAGATGTGACCCTTTTGTCTCATTTGTAATAGGTGATATCTTTTAGGAGTTTTTGGTGAGTATTTTTGGGAAGAGAGGTTCTTTTTTTGGGTTCTTTTAGATTTTTGATAGAATAAAGCTCTATTGGGTATTTTGTAGGGTTTTAAATTTTATGAGAGAGGCTTTTTAGGCTTTAAAGTAAAAGGCTTTAAATTGAAAAAACCTAAATTAAATTATTGGAAAAAAGTACCTACTTCAACGTGGAATTATATGAGTTTCCACTTTAGGTGTTTTAAGAGTTTGAGATCTTAACAAATTTTGAATTCTTAAATTTGGGTGTAGTTGATGAGTTCTTTATAAATTAGATGGACGTATGAAATAGGATTTATATTTGTTTTTCTTAGAGTATTTTGAATATGTTCTCCTAAAAGTGTTGGAAGTCTTATAATTCTTTCAAAAAAGGCTACTTAGAGTCTTCTCTAAGCATGAAAAATACAGTTTTGTAATTTTGGAAAATACTAAGTTTTTTGCATTTGAGGTTGTTGAGGAGTTCAACATTTTTGTTTAAGGTGTGAAGGATCTCTAATCAAATGAAGGGAAATGATAAGAATAAGGCAAGTGATTGTATCTTCTATTGTATTTCCAAACTTATCAAGAACAAAGGCATTATCATTAGTGGTGTTGGTGGCTTGAAGAATTTATATCTTTTGAGATTAAAAAATATGATATCCCACCACGTTTTGTCTAAAGTTTGGTTTTGGATTTCGTAAGCATTGACTATTGTGATTATTTATTAGAGAAGGCTAAGGATATTATAATCAGACATGTCATTAATATTTCATTCATAAATATAAGAGACATTAAATTGGTATTGGGCCAAAGTGATGGGTTTATTGTAGATATCTAAATCTATAGCAATAAGTCTAGAAATAAGTTTGGGTCAACTGATACAATTAAGAGTTGTGGTTTATATATTGAAGGCTTCTTCCTTAGAGATTTGACTTTAGACTTAGTCTAAGGTACTTAATGTCTTTAAGGACGAAAGTTTAATTTGAAGAAATGAGTTTTTATAGTGTTGATGAATTCTTTGTCTTATGGTTGGGAAATTTTTGTGGATTTTATGATTTGGTAAGATTTAAAGATAAGGGTTTTGATGAATTTTGGTTTTAAGAAGGATGAGTTTGATCTAAAGTTTTGACTTTAGTATTTTGGATATAGTTTTCTATCTTGGTGAGTTTGGTTCCTAAAGTGTACAAATGGGCAATTAAGAAATTGTTTTGTTGAATGATTTTAAATGCCTTTTGGGATCATCAGAATCTTGAGAAATTTTGTAAGGAGTTAATTATATAGTGTTTAGTTAGTGAGAAAATTCTAATTAATGTAAAGGAGGATGTTCTACTTTAATGACATAGTCATATAAAGTAGTTCATTCCTTTGTCTTGTTTCTCAAAATAACAAGACATGTAGTTTTTGAAAGACAATAATCAATTTGGTTTTGGGAAACATAAATTTCAAACCATTCAAAAAACAAAAAATATTTTTTTGGTTGGTGAATGAAATTATAAAATTGGTTTTGAATTTGTTTTTTATTTTCCAAAGGATTTTTTGAAAAACCAAAGTCTTTTTTTTTGTGTGTGTTGTGATTAATGTAAAAATCATTATGTAAAATGGTTTTGTCAACCTAAAAATCCTTTTCTAAAATATGAAATTTATGAGAAATATCTTCAATGATGATAGATATTGGTTATGAGATTGGTGTTTGATTTGTATAAATGGGATAATGAATGTTTATGTGGTAATTAGTGGCTTATAGAAAGTATATGGGAAATCTAGAGTTGAAAATCTTGGTGGTTAATTTAGATTTGTGGCTTATAAGGATTTTTTGTTAAAAAGCTTGGAATTAGATTTGGGAAATTTTCAAGATTTATTGTGGCAAATGTAGAGGTTGTTTTAAAAAATAGAACTATTCGATCTTCCATTGAAAATTAAAACAACCTTTTCATCTTGGTATTTCTAAATATTTGAAAACTCAATGTTTGGTTCCATTTGTGGCAAGTATTGAGGTTTAATAGCTCCCTCCAATATCCAATCTTCCATAAAGGTAATATCTTTCCATTGGAAGAATTTCACTCTTTTTTGATTGCGAACGATACTTTAATGCAAATGTAGAAATCATCACTTTGTAATGGATTTTAAAAATCAAAGTTATTGAAATTGATCTTTCTAGCATTTTGTAATTGTGAGTTTTTATTTGTAAAACAAGACCTTGTAAAATATTTTTTTCATGCAAAAAAATTATGAGATTTAGGTAACAACTGAATGAAATGGGTCCACTGCAAAGACTTAATTCAATTGTACTTAAAAGAGAATAACAAAAATTTGTCTATTTATCATCCCTAAGGACTGCGAGTATGAAAGTATTCAAACATTCTATTGTGAGAAGTTTGATTCCAACCTACACAAGTTTTATATTGATGCATTTTGTGAAAGGTTTTGAATTTTGAGTGTCTTTTTCTTCAATTTTAATTATAAAATCAGTTTTAAAATTTTGTAAATTTGATCTTTTTAGATTTCAACTATTTTTTAACCATCGATCCCTTTTGTGAAATCTTCTAAAGTAATTTTTTTACTATGTATCTTGCGAGACTCAGAAGAAAAAATTAAAAAAATGAGAGAAAGAAGAATAATAAGAGGTAATTCTACATAAAATTGGATTCATACTTTAATAAACTGGGTATATAGATTCCTACAATCTAAGGAATTTAGGAAGGACAACAATTTCCTACATTATTTAAACATGATAAAGTCTAAATAATACAAGGCAAAATAACTCATAATCAAGAAATCCAAATGCTTAAAGGCTCTTATAACAATTCTACGTTAAGGTACAAACTCATTCACAGTAGATGGAAAACACACAAACAATTATCAAAATATTAATTAGTACAAATAATTATAGTACGTGACATTGTTAGATTAAAGATTTCTTGAGCACAAGTGTTTTAACAATCATCAAATCTGAATATGTCCTTAGGGATGTCAGATTCATAAATTTTTATTATTCTCTTTAAGGATAATTGAATCAAGTTTTTGCAGTAGACTCATTTTATTTAGTTGTTATCCAAATCTTACAATTTCTTTATATGACAAAGATATTTTATATAGTTTTGTTTTACAAATAAAAACTTTAAATTACAAAAAGTTAGAAGGATATATGTTTATAAATATACATATAAACACAAGACAAATAAATAGTGAATGAAGAAGCAATAAAAGAAAAAAAAAGAAATAAGAAAAAGCAAAGTAAAAACTGAATTTGTAGAAAATAAAAAGAAAGAAAAATAGAAAAAATAGTAAATTTTTTAATTTAAAAAAAATAAAAAGGAGATAAATAAAAATCATAACAAAATTAAGTTAACTGAGTCAAATTAGGTGAGACTTGGTCAAATCCAAACTGACTTCATCATATCTTAGTTGATACAATTAAATCCTAGTTAGCCTAGTCAAATTAGATCAACCTAATCAAATTCAAATTAAATGCAATCAGATTAGGTTAACCTAATCAAATTAGGACAAATCCAATTAAACTTGATCAATTCAAATCAAATCTAGTTAATTTGACTTGAACCCAATCAAACCAAGTTAAAACGATTTCATAAATTTTTACTCTTTGACCTAACATTAACTGGAACTCATAAATATGATTCAACCATAAAAACATAATGCATAAAATCAAAAATTACAAACGTCAAACACTCACCTATCAATATTTGTAAATTGAACTTGCTTTTGTTTTATCTTCATTTCTAAAAAACGACTATTTATAGAACGAAATCCAAAAATAAATGCAAACAAAAACATTAAACTAAAGGGCTATTTTTAGAAGAAGACTTCAAAAAAATAAATAAAAACAAAAGAGAGAGAGAAAGTTACTAAAGGTAAAATTAAGCTTCATACTTAACCTTTTTGCCCAAATCGTGAAATTAGACTTCTAGATCTTTTAAAATATAAATGTTAGTCATTAAACTCTAAAAATGGTGTTAAAAGCAATAAAATTATGTCCTTTTAGAGGCTTTGGCAATCAAAGGGAGGAAAATAAAGATTGAAGGCTTAAAAAATGGTGAAATAAAAGGTTGAGGGGTCAGCTAGTGAAAAGTTAAGGAATGGGTAGGATTTGACTAAAAAGGATAAATATATATGAAAATGTAAATTGACATAGTTTTAGTGTTTAGAAAATAATTCCCTCAATCTCAAAATGACATCGTTTTATAGTTCTAGTTGTAGCCTCTTTATTTAAAATAACATCATTTTGAGCAATTCCCTCAATTTCAAAATGACGTTGTTTTGGTGTTCTAGTCTCAACCCCTTTGTTCAAAATGACATTTTGAATAATTTCTTCAACTTGAAAAAAAAAGTTGTTTTGGTGCTCCACTCTTAGCTCTTCATTTGAAACAACGTCATTTTGAAAAGTTTCATTTGCTTCAAAATGATGATGTTTTGGCATTCTAGTTTAGCTCATGTATTTAAAACAATTTTATTTTGAACAGTTTCCTTAGCCTTAAAAAGATGTTATTTTGGCATTCTAGTCCAAATTCCTTCGTTCAAAATGATGTTGTTTTGAATGCTTCCCCCAAATTTAAACTATTCAAAATGATATTTGTTTTGGTATTTTAGTTATAGTCCCTTCATTCAAAACAACATTATTTTGAATAGTTATGACACCATTTTGGTATTTCAATGCTAGCCCCTTCATTTGAAACAACATCATTTTGAATAATTATCTCAAGCTCAAAATGATATAGTTTTAGTATTTTAGCTCTAACTTCTTCATTTGAAACAATGTTGTTTTAAATAGTTCCTTCACTATCAAAACAACATCCTTTTGGCATTTTAGTCTTAGTCCCTTTATTTGAAATAATGTCATTTTGAACAGCTCCCTTAACTTCAAAACGATGTCATTTTGACACTCTAAACTTAGCCCTTTTCATCCAAAATGATATTGGCATCATTTTGGCATACCAAACTCAACCCCTCTCATGTAAAATGATATTGTTTTGGCATTTCACACTCAACTTATTAACTTTTAAATATTTCTAAAGTTTTAATATTAAAAAAAAAACTCTAATTCCTCATAATTTCACATTTTTTAATATTCTTTATTCTCATCATTCTAAATTCTTTCATTTTCAAGATTCTAGAATCTTCAGTACATTTTTTTTTATTTCAATTTTCCAAAAATCTTTTATTTTTATAAATAAAAAATTTTAATGAAAAATATTTTCATACAAAATTCAAAAAATTAGTTCCAATGTAACTCCATCTTCAAATTTTCCAAAAGTCCTTTAAAATTCTCCTATTTCAAATAATAATAATAATAATAATAATAATAAATCTAAGATTTAAATTGCTAAAATTTCAAGTCATTATTTTTTAAATTATCTAATGTAAGGAAACATCTTATTTCTTTCCCAAATTACCTTAAAGAAAGGGATTTTGTTAAAAGAATTATATCATTTTCAAAGTTATTTAGTAGGAGGGGTCACCATGAAAAAAGTTTAACATTCTTTAATTCTTTTTTGGGTGTACGAAATCTTTAATAAAATCTTGACATCCTCTTTTTTCACAAGGATGAAAAATCTTTGTCCAATATTCTTCTTAGTCATTGTTATTTTTTCCATTACCTAATTAGATGTGTTTTATCGCATAATCCTCCATTTGGTTGGAGTCAGTGAGAGTCCTTTATCTTGATTGAGTTATTTTTCCTAGTCATTTTGTTGGATATTAATAAATTTGACAACATAAGTATTTAAATTTCTCCATTTCTAATTTTCAAAATTTAATTAGAGAATTCTTGTGCACTCACCTATTTAATGCCTTTTATTGTTAGGCCTACAAGTCTCATGTTTTTTGTTAGCTTATGTACCTTGTAGTATTCCCATTAGTAGAAGGAGTTAATTTTTGCATTGACAATATATATATAGTCAGTGAAAATTTGTAAACAGTGTGAATTTTTAGAAATTGAAATTCAAAGACAAAATAAATACCCTTTAAAACATTATTTAGAAAATTATGACTATCCCTATATCTACAATCTTCAATGATAGCTATTTGTGCTATATGTAAGCCAAGTGTTACAACTCACCCACGTATAGTGCCTAATGATAGAATCTCCATAGGCTAGTCACATTGTCTAGCCCATTTATTATGCAAGACATGGTAAGGAAGATTCTAGAAGTACGTATAAAGGTTACTAGAATTATTTGTCTAAAAACTTCTTAAAGAGGCTAATATAGTTGTATATCTAAAATATTCTACTAGCTTCCTACTTGTAAATATCTAACTAGTTTATAATAGTTTTATATCTAGAATATTTTATGTAAATATCTAGAACATTTAATTGTAACCACACATTAAAAAGGTGGAATAAGTATAAATAGCCAATTTGTCCCATTTGTAAAGCAACTAGCTCCATTTAATAAAACTCAATTACAAAACTCATTTGTGCCAACTACTTTTTAGTATCTCACTTCTTTCTTGCCTAATATTATTCTAAGCCAATTCAATCAAACTCTCTAAGGTTTACTTAGTTTATCTTTACTCACAAGGTGATTGAGTGTCGTATAGGTTAGCACGATTGAGGTCTAACTCCAAGACATGTGCTATTAGAACAAAAATTAAGATCGAGGTATAGCTTGGTTGTTTTTTAAGCTACGAGTATGACAAATAAGGAAGGAATTATTATAACCACTGTTAAGGAGCAAAAAATTGAGTAGTAAGCTCATAGGCGAAAGGAGTAATGTGCTTAGCCCAAGAGTTATAAGTCCAAGGCCCCAATAAAAGAACCTATGGAGTCTCACATTACTGGCTTAGCAATCACTCCTTATTGGTTGCACCTTTAAGGAAGAACTATGCTGCCTCAACCAAGAGATGTATGATCTACAAAACTTCATTGGAAGTAATATTCATGTCCTTTGTAGAGGGATGAAGTCACTCTAGTGTAGTCCATTTTTGACTAATATGACTACTACTACTAACACTACTGCCATGTATGGCTTAAAGGTCTTTAAGTTTGTCATGCACAATGAAACCCATAATGCTACCATTGTGGAGAACTTCCTTTTTTACATTGAGCAGTACTTTGAGGCCATGAGAGTTGATGATTTTGCTAAGATAACCAATGCCCTAATCTTCTTTAGGGATGTTGCCCAATTATAGTGGAGAAGAAAGCACTTTGAAAAGGAGAAAGGTCTATATGTGGCTGCCATGCATAATGGCACTTTAAAATTACTTTAATTTTATTTTTTTTCTTAAAAGGAAAAAATCTTTTATTTTCAAATTTTTCTATTTATATATGTATATTAAAATGAAATACTTCTAATATCTCCTTGTATTTTCATAAGGACAAAATAAATAATTACTCTTGTATGATTACACTCAATTTTTTTCTTCAAAAAGAAAAACAATTCTTAACAATTTAAGTCATTTTTGTTAAAATATTTATAAATATGTTTTGATGGTAGATAGTCAATGTTTGCTAACCTTGACAAGAAATATTTGGTCACTCAAACCTAGAATGAGATAATGATAAATTTTCAAATTTTTTGACCAATAATTCTAATTATAACTTTGTTTTAAACCTATATATTTTAAAATATGAAATTTTGTACTTAATATTGTTATACTTTATATTATTTTTTTTAGATAATTATTATATATCATTAAATTTTGACAAAAAGGTTATAATAAATGTTCAAAGTTCTATTTTTTTTCATTCATTCTTGATTTACTTTATCACTAATAAAATGATAATTATTCTTATTATTTTTTGACATATAAAATACTTGTCATACTAGACGTAATGTGAGAATGAAATCTAGTGCATATTAGTATTCCTAAAATTAAGAGAAAGTGAAATTGTTATTCATTAGACATGTTATCAATTTTTCTTATATGACATATTCTCATAAATTTTGATATTAAAAATATTAAAATATTATCATATTATACAAGTTTTATTCTAATCAAAACAGAATTTCATGAATCAATGAATACAAATTTAATTGTAATTAAATAAAGTTTGCATTGATTCATAAAACACTACTTAATTGTAACTAAATCTCTGTAATTGTAAAATTTTATAATAAAGGAAAATAAAGTAAAGGAAAAATTATTCTCAAATTCTCCTTTTTAAGAAGAAAAAGAAAAAAAAAATTGAAATTCACTTATTTTTTTCTTAAAAAGCAAAGGAAAAAGAAAACTATTCTACAATTCCCTTAGAAGAGAAGAAAATAAGAAAGAACTACTTTAAATTTATTTTGTTGTTTTTTTAGTTTTCTTTAAAAAGAAAAAAGGTGAAAATTTCTCTTAAATTGATTTAATTTTACTACATACTTTTTCAAATCCAAATTAGCTATAAAAGTAGCCATAGGTCAAATTAGATTTAGTTACTTGTAAGATCTTAGATTTTATTATTTTAATACTTTAATTATATGTACTTAATCATAAGGCTCCAAATTTAGTATTGCTAAACCTAAAAGAAAGTTGGTAATTATAAGTAATTATTTGAGTAAAAAATACGTACATGGAATATTTGCTTAAGTTTATATTTTTAATAGAGCTCCCCGTTATTTAATATTAATTTAGTAATTTGTTTGTAATTTTTTGTATATTTTAATAGAATTAAAATTTTAACTACATATAATCCTCTTTTTTTACATTATAAAATTAAATATGTTTGATTTATGTGATTATTTCTTTATCTTCTCTCAACCAAATTATTTAATTTTATATATTAATTTGTTACTCGAACAATTTTCTTTTGAAGTTAGTGCCTAAAATTAACTATAATATTATTATTGATTAAAATTATTTTCTTTTAACCCTCCTTATTAGATATCTAATTCTCACACAACACACGAGCTTAGACCTAATGCCAGTATATGTTGTCAAAATTAAAGAGGAAGATAAAATTTTTAATTTAAAAATTAAGCAATAATATTATGTTTGAAAGTTAGAGAAGCAATGTACAGTAGTATAGAGAAAATTTAAATTTAAAAGATAAGCAAAAATATTATGTTTTTGAAGTTTTAAAATTAAATACATGTGTTCTATGAACATACTTTCATTAAAATCATTTTGATTAATAATAATATTGTAAATTTTAGAACGTATCTCACATTTATCACTAAAAAAATTAAATTAAATAGTAGATATTCAATATATTTAAACTATTGTGTATACTAATTTAAATATAAAGAAAATAATTTCAAAAATAACTATTATTTATAAATAAAAGTGAGTCAAAAAATATTTTTAATTAGAATATCTAAAAAATTTAGGTTTTATTAAAATAAATTAAAATTTCAAGTCAAGTTTAATTTAAATTAGTTCAAGTTGTTGTATGTTTCTAATTATTAAAATTTGAGTTTTAGGTCATTTCAGATTTAGGTTATTTGAGTTTGATTTATTTCAAATTCAGATTATTTAGGTTTTATCTTATTTTAAATATAAATTATTTAAATTTCAAGTTATTTTAATTTTAGGTCAAGTTAACTTACAAGTCATTAAAACTTTTAATTAAAAAAATTAAATCAAGTTGAGTTTTAAACAAATTAAGTTATGTTACTTAAACCAAATTAGTTTTTACTACCTCTAGTTGGGGGGCTTATGCAATTGTCTCCAAATTTGGCTCCACAATTTGGTACCAAGATGCATTAGTGAGCTATGCAGGGGAAGGACTTTACCGTTAGTCTGGATCAATGGGTAGGTCAGTTATCGATTTCTTTGTCATACAGATCCAAGGCCACCAAGAAAGGATAGTTATATAAAAGTGTTGTGGGGGTGGTTCATGACCCTAGAGTAATTGACATGCTAATTGATCGATTAGTGATGATCACTAATCACACATTTAAGGTAATGGTATTAAGTGGGTCTAAGTGCTTATTGATGTTTAATTTCAAGGAGGACATATGGGAAGTGCTAGACAATAGGGGCATGGACATTTGGGGTTGGTTTTGAAGTTTTATGTCTTAGGCAATAAACTGACTAAGCTTAAATTGGAGGATTTAGGTTACATTGGAAAGATTACCATTATATGTCTGGTTTAGCAAAGTCTTAGTTTAGCTAGGGGAGGTTTGGGGCTTGTACCTAGGGATGGACCAAGTGTCAGAGTAAAAACGAAGGTTGGGTCAGTGTCACTTTACGGTGTTGGTAAGCTTTAATGTCACTATCGCATCACCAATGGCCATTGAGGTTAATCTATATTTTGAATGTAAGTCATAAACCGATCTTAGTTTTTTGGCAAGCCAAGGAGAGGATGAGATCAACAACATTAGTGACTTTAACCAATGTTACCTGACACACTAGTAACATCCACAATCAAAATTTTTTTTCTATTGTGGAACCTAATCTTAGGCTCTAAAAGGAAGCTAGGGAGTATGCTAAGGTGATGTGTGGATGCAATGGTGTTAAGTAGCAAAGTAGCAAGACAAAGATTGGGTTAGGTGTAAGGGCAAGCCCTTGTAAGGTGGCAAGGCTAGGTTTAAAACAGGACTTAAGTATAACTTGTGAGTAAGCCTGCTGTTATTAGGTCCCATTTAGGAACTCTAAGTGGGTCGGGTATATAAAGGCCCACTTGAGGAGCATAGGCCTATTTCTCTTAATCCTTATAGCCTAGTTCATTATGCTTTTGTGAAGTAGCAACATGCTAAGAGCTTTAGACCAAAAGTAATTCGTAAGTGGCAAGGGGTTGGCCTAACTCGCCTTTTTGTATTAGCTCAACATCATAGGCTTTTTGTGGAGAAGGGCTAAGCAATGATTGAGGTCTGGTGAGTCACCTTGGAGGGGGTAGGAAAAGGCATTTTGTCACTAGTAAGGGGGAATGACAATGTTAACAGAGCATTATTGGTTGCTAAATGTGGTCATGAAGATTTTGAGGAAGGTATTTTTTCATTCATGAAGGGGCAAGGTAGCACAGACAAGGCACTGGTAGTTCCTGACAGTGGTTAGAAAGGCAATTGAATATTATTAAAAATAGGATGTAGGGCAAAAGGGTCAAATGTTATGAGTGAAACTAGGGGAATAAAGATGAGGAGGGCTTTTTACTTGCTAGTAATCAAGGCTAGGTTGTTGATGATACATTAGGGAATTAAGTAGAGAATTTGGTTAAAGTAACACCAACTAGGAGGAAGGGCAAACTAACAAGGAAGAAGGGCAAGGGGTAAAGGAAATAGGGCTGGGACAAACAAATGATTCCCCAAAAAAATAGGCCTAATGTGTTGAGTCATTGATGTGGGAAATTTTTTCTAAGGAGGGATAGTTATTTGATGGCCAAATTTGCTTTTATAATGATTTTCTTGGAAGGGCGTCTCTGTGGGTGCTAAAACTAGAAAAGATAATGGACTTAACAACAACTAGGAATGACAAGTCAACTATTCATAAGATGTCCTTGCTAAATGGTGAAGATGAGATATGCTAACATGGTAACCTTTTAAGAGGGAGGTGTGGGCTGCCCATTTCATGATGATTATTTTTTTTATTAATGTTAAAGGTTTAGGGAGGTCTAATAAATACAAAGCAATTCATAGTTGGGTGAGACAGGTTAACTTAGGTATTTTGTTTGTAAAAGAAACTAAACTGAGTACATTATTTGAACCAGTTTTAAGTTAGGTATAAGGTAGTTAGGGTATGTAGGTTATGGCTACAAAATCGATGGGTACAGTGGGAGGAATTAGTAGTCTTATGTTGTGATTCTATGAGTCGGTTACAAAATCAATTTTTGGCTATAGGTTTATGATATTGATAGGGAGATAGTAGTGTTGTTGGGAAAACCAATAGTGTTGGTTAATGTTATGCTTTAAGTCAGGTATAGGCTTGTTGATTTGCCTATGCAGGGACGATAATGAAGATGGAGTGTTATGGGCAAGAGTTCTTAAGGCATGATATGGTGATACACAAACTTGGTTATGGGAGTGGTTTGCAAGGTGTTTGTAGATGACACTAATGTAAAGAGAGGAGTGTTCTAAATGGCAAAAGGGGACTAGGCATCTGGGTGTTCTAAAATTCCAATTTAGATATTTGATCAAGGATGGTAGGAAGGTGGATTTCTGGAATCATGTTTATGTTGGTGATTTGACATTGGCTTATTAGTCTCCTTATCTTTTTGCCTTGGCAGGGCTTAAGGAAGGCCTTATGCATAGTTTTACGCAATGGTTCAATGAAAGGCGGGAATGAATGTTTTCATGACATCGATGGCTATTTGATTGGGAGGAAGGACTCCTTAAGGAGGTTGAGGGGTGTCAAATAGCCTATGCCTTATGAGCATAGAGAAGGATAAGCTAATTTTGTGGGAAAAAAAGGACAATGCTTTTATAGTGAAATTTTTTTTAGAGGTAGTGGAGTGTTAGAAAGGACAATATGATGACATAACATCCCATGTATAACGACAATTAGCTCTGCTAAAAGTGGAAATTTTTATGTGATAGTTAATAAAGGAAAGGTTACTGATGAAAGTGCAACTAAAATTAACCAATAGAAAGGACATTTAAATGTAAGTTGTATGTTTTACAGGATGGTGTAGGAATCTGTTGATCACCTCTTTCTTTATTATACTACTGGTTTGGACTGCTTGGTGTAAATGTTTAAGCTAGTGGGTTATCTTATGGGTGGTTTTAGGATCATTGGAGTAAGCATGATATTCATGGTGTGATATGGGTTGCAAGTGTTAGTCGAGGGAGATTTGGTTTATGGGATAGTCTATTTGGTTGGCTAGGAATAAGGGTTATGTTACTAGTAAATCCTTTTTGGTGGAAAAACTTTGGTAATTACTATGCATTAAGATGTGGAGGTGGGCGAAGGCTAAATGGCTTATGAATAACTTTTCTTATGTTGACTTCTTGCTAAATCCTAATAAGGTTTTACTTATGAGGATTTGCCCCTTTAGCCTTACATAGGAGGCACCACCAAAGGGTACATTCATATTCAATATTGATGTGTCTATGACCTACTTGTTGAGGGTGGCTAGAATATAAGGTGTATTGAGGGTGGATGTAAGGATCATGATTTATCTTTTTACCAAAATAGTTGTAGTATTGAGTATTAAAGAGGTGAAGTTAGCTACAATCAGGGAGGTAGTGAGGTTATGAGATCAATAAGAATATGCAAGTAATGCGCTTTTAATCACTGAGAGCAACTTGAGCACAACTACTGTGTGGCTTAATAGTATGGATGAAAGACTCTATAATCTAGCATTGGTGATTAGAGACATCAATAGTACAACTAAAGACCAAATTTCCTTTGTTTTCCATCCATATGAGTGTAATTGTTTTGTGGATACAATGGCCAAGCAGGGATTGATAAGGAGTACAAACTTCCTTGCCTAGCTGTAAACACTTAGCTTAATTTCCATTGATTGAGTTCATTAGTGTGACTTTTTGGTTTTTTTTTTTTGGTCTAATGGAGAGGATCTTCTTGTATTATGAACCTTTTGAGAGAATAAGGGCATTTTTTATATCTTCCATGCATGAGGCTATACCTTTTGCTTAGGGCCTATACACATTCATGTATATGCAATTTTGGTAAATAATATCATTTTCTTACTCATCAAAAAAAAAAAGAAAAAGGAAGAATGACTTTTTATTTGACCTCCTAAAAACTTATTTTCATATTTATAGAGGTAAAGAGGTAACTATTGGGAAACAAAATATTTTAAAAAGAATAAAACAAAACAAACGTAAAGAATTTACATGGTTCGAAACCTGACATCCACTGTCATATTGGAGTTTTCACTCTTTTAGAATTTTCTAAAATTACATAATAAGTATTTTCTTTTAAATAAAGAGATAGGAAATATCTTATATAGAAACAAATTACATATTTATCCTTCATATAATATTAATCAAGTTATGCTGTAACAACAATTTCCCACTTGAAAACTGATTATCAAATTAGAAGCTATCACAATGTAATTTTAAATTATCTTGTAATCCATAATCTCAGTGTGATACCTCCTTAACAATTAACTATAGAGGCCAATTGAGACTTCACATAGCCTCAATTTTTTAATAATCACTGATTTAGTTAACATGTTAGCAAGATTCTTTGCACCACATATCTTTTCTAAAGTTAACGTCTTATCATCCAATAAACTATGTATGAAGTGATACTTCAATTGGATATACTTTATTATTGTAGGAAATACATAATTCTCTAACTATCATAGAAAAGAATACTACTTCCCTGTGACTTGCCCAATTCTTCTAGGAAGTTTTTCAACCAAACCAATTCCTTACTCACTTCAATAATGGTGACATATTCAGTTTTTGTCATTGACAGTGCCACCATCTTTTGTAGTTGAGATACCCAACTCATAGCCATTACACCGAAAGTGTATACATAACATATTATGCTCCTTTTACTATCTATGTCTCCACCAAAATTTGAATCAACAAAGCCTTGCAAATTCATACTGGTCTTCTTAAAATATAGTGCTACATCTATATTACCCTTTAGATAATGGAGAATCCACTTGACAACCTCACAATGTTGTTTTCTAAGATTAACCATGTACCTACTTATAACTCCCACTACGCATTCTATATTAGGTTTGGTACAAACCATAACATACATAAGAATGCCAATTGTTGAGGCATAAGTAACTGTTGACATGTATTTACCCTTCTTATCTGTCTTTGGTAACTATTCTTTTGAAAACTTGAAGTGATTCGTTAAAGGAGTATTGACTAGCTTTACTTCCTGTATTTTAAATTGGTACAACAACTTTTCAATATAAATAGCCTGTGATACTTTTAAAGTACCAAACCCATTGCCCCTTACAATTCTCAGCCCAAGAATTTGCTTTGTAACTTTGAGATCTTTCATTACAAAATCATTTGACAATTCTTGCTTCAAGTTATTAATTTCTTGAATGCTAACACCTACAATAAGCATATCATTTATACACAAAAGCAAAATAACATAGCTAATGTCAACTTTTTCAAAATAACAACAATGATTCATGTCACATCTCCTAAAATTTTAGTTGGACGTAAAGGTATCAAATTTCTTATATCATTGCTTGAGAGCCTATTTCAAACCATACAAACTTTTATTAAGCTTGCACACAAGATTTTCCTATCTGAGAATTGAAAAACCTTTTGGCTACATCATGTAAATATCTTCCTCCAAATCACCAAGAAGGAAAAGTTGTTTTTACATCAAGCTACTCTAAATGCAAATTTTCAAATGTAAAAATACTCAATACTAGCTGAATTATTGATATTTTCACCACTTAAGAAAAAAAATTAGTATATTTAATATCTTTTTGTTAAAAACCCTTTGCAACAAACCTTAACTTATATTTTTTACTGCCATCATGTTATTCTTTGACTTGGTAAACCCACTTGTTGTTTAGTGCATTTTTTCTTTTTGGTAATTGAATTAGCTTCCATGTATGATTTTTCTATAATGAACACTTTTCCTCTTCCATAGCTAACTTCCAATTGGTGAAATTTTCAACTTGTATTGCTTCATCAAAGTATTCTAGCTCACCTTTGTCAGTTAATAGTAAATAACATAAGGAAAGAGAGAACCATTATGAACTTCAATATTCAACCAAATTTCGTCATTTGTGCCACTAGTGCAGAAGACTTTGACTATACTATGATAATTTTAGAGTTTTTTGACATTTCTCACCCATATTATCCTCTAAAATTTCCTTCAACTTACTACGTTCCCTTTTTATGGCATACTTCCCTGCATTATCTGATTTTGTAACATGTCTATTTTTATAGACAATATTTTCATTGAATATGACATCTTAGCTTCTAATAATTTTTCTATTTTGATAATCCCAAAGACAATATTTGAATTCATCAATTTCATACCTAATGAAAAAATGCTTGTGGAATTTAGAATCTAATTTATCCCTATTATCAAAATCTACATTCACATAAAAGACACAACCAAAGACTTTCAGGTGTGACAAACTTATTTACCTATTCGATTCTTCTTTAGTAGTTCTCTGTCTAAGGGAATAAATGGTCTTTATTTAATCAAATAGGTTGTAGTATTGACAACATCAACCTAGAATGTGTTTAACAATCTAGCATGTATTCTTATACTCCTGGCATGCCCATTTAAGGTTCTGTTTATGCATTTAACAATACCATTCTGTTGCGAAGTCTTCAAAACTGTCTTCTTCATCTAAATCTCATTAGCCACACAAAAATCTTTAAATTCTTTGTTGTTATACTCACTATCATTATCAAATCTCAAGCATTTTATTTTTGCACTAGATTCATTTTTTACACAATTTTTCCACTTCTTGAAAATCATAAATACAAAAAATTTATTTTTTTAAAAATAAAACCATATCTTTTGAGTGGAGTCATCAATAAAGGTGACATAATAGATTAAGCCACCTAAAGATGCTACTAAAAAGGGACCCTAAACATCCAAATGCACGAGTTTTAACTTTTATGTCTTATGTGTCCTTTTAACTTTGCATAAACTAATCTTTTTTTTCCTTTCTAAAACTATAGTTCTCACAAATGCCAACATCCACAATTTTTACATCTAACAACTAGCCCTTTACTATAAGTACCTTTATTTCTTTTTCACTTATATGTCTAAGCCTGCAATGCCATATCTTGAAATCAATCCCTAACTTAACAAGTCTCATTGAATCCTTTATACCCAACGTCATTGTCCTAGTTTTGTTTCCTTTTACTATCACCATTGCTCATTTGGTTATTTTCAATGACACACCAACAAAGGTTATAGACGTCCTTTTTCATAAAACTACCCTATAAAGATTGAATCCTTGTTCAATTTTGAGATATGTCTGATATTCTTTAGTTTCCACACATATCCATAAGAGATTGTTATTGTCATTTATGCATAATGATCTATGTAATAAAATTATAATCAGCCAAATGACAGACTGTTAAAATTTTCTCGAATAATATTCTTATTAAAGACTCAATCATAATGTGGTCTGATTGGTAAGGAATAATTATGTACATTATTACACTATTAAGGGCTATAATTTCATACTTTGATAAACATATATAATTTAAGCAATACAATTGTGTATATATATGTGTGTGTATGTGTGTGTGACTAGTCTTTTCTCTTCCTAGTACACACAAAAATTTCATCTAAATACATGTAATTATAATAGAGGTTAAGAGAGAGAAATTAGTTATTAGGATAAGGCAAACTTTCCAAACACATAAATGATTTTAGATTTTACAAACTTAGGTATATTATTTATGATATTATTTATATGAATATATTTAATTTCAAAATATAAAAATTTAATGTTTATGAAGATACATTTATTAAACAAATCTAACAGTTTCGGGTTTCAAGAATTTATAACTTTTGAAATATATTTTTCCTTAAGAATAAAAACTTCAAAGCATAACAACATAAGTAAATATTTATACAACATAAAACATTAATTTATACTTTTAACATTTTTAGTCCTCAATAAAAAACATTTATAGCTTCATGTAGTTGTCAAAGGTTCTTTTCTTTATATTGCAAGTGCTCATCAAGCGTTTAAGCTGCTTGAGGCATTGTTATCAACAATTTTCATTTATTAAATTTTGCAAACAAAAACAATTTAATTTTATGCAAATAACCATGCATATTAATATTAAATTAGACATAGGCTTACATAATATGTGTGTTTCCAAATATGACTTGATTAGATAAAATTAATAGCATAATTTTGAAAACCAAACCAAATTTACAGTTGGATTGGAAAATCAATAATTGGACCATGAGTTCGAGAATAAGTTGAAAAAATAGCTAGTTGTGATTGACCTAGATAAATCAACCAAATAGTCTAATTAGTGAACTAGACAAGTTTTGACTAAAAAATTTTGTTTCTTAAATTTTAGTTTAATAACATTTTGTTTATTTTGATGAAAGAAAATATTTATTATTATTTTAACATGGTAATTAGATTAGTTATACATCAAAATAAGACCTTTTTTGGGTCAAGTTATGGTTCAATTTTGAAATCTACGATTAGTGGACATAATTATCATTAATAAGAAAAAAAATTGTAAGACAATTAAATGCATGTTGTTGGGATTTTGAGTGTAAATTATGTGGTTAATAAATCTCACATTAGAAAGGAAACGAAGAAGTAAGCATTATATAAGTGAGAAGGACCCATAAATCGAAAGTCTTAAGGTTTTTGGGTTGTAATGTAGTGTCAAATCCACAAGTCTATTGCTTACTTAGACCTTATTCAAAAATCTTCCCAATGTGGGCTCCTTTGTTTCTTTAACAAGTGGTATCAAAGTTTGGTTAATAGATGCATCTTTGGATTATGTCTCGCTGAGCAATGTAGGCTATACATTTAAGGAGGGTGAACTCAATATGTAAGAGACTCACATTTAAGAAGGAGATTGTTAGGATTTAAAGTATGAATTAAAGAGAGAGAAATAAGTATTATATAAGTAAAAAAAGACCTATAAATCAAAAGTCTTAAGATGGGCTATACATTTAAGGAAGGTGAACTCGATATGCAAGAGATTCGCATTTGAGAAGGAGATTGTTAGAATTTGAAGTATGAATTGGAGAGAGAGAAGTAATTATTATATAAGTAAAAAATACTTATAAACCAAAAGTCTTAATGTTTTTGGTTTCAAATTCATGAATCTGTTGCTTATTTGTACTTGTTTACAATTTTCCATATTAGGCTGTCTTCTTTCGCAACACATGCAAATATAATTACAGTGGAATACTTAAATCGAGATGTGAGAGCATAAAAAATATTTGTTGAGTGGATATCTTCCACTCTTTTTCTTAGAAATATTGATTTGATAGATATAGTGGGCATGATGTACATAATGATAATTATATAGTATTAAATAATATTTAATATTATATATATTTTACATAAAAATTTATTTTATTATTATATAATTTAATTACGTAATATTAAATATTATTTTTATTGTATTAATTAATCAATAAGTGATTATATTGATATTTTCATTTTCTTATTTTTTATATATATATTCATTGACTTAGGATTTTCCTTTTAAGTGGCTTGATCGGCAGTTAAGCACTAGGGATAAGTCTGAGAAACTTCTAAATTTTTAAGAATTTTTATAAGTATTAAATTTTTAAAAATTTTAAATCAATTAATTATTTTAAAATTTCTTTATTTTATATGAAAGTTTATATAGAAAATAATCAAACTATTAAATACATATTTTGACTCTATGAACACCTTTCAAAATGTATCTTAAAAATATAAAAATATATTTATGTGTGTATTTTGTTAATTTTTTTTGACATATAAAAGAAAAAAATTATAAATTCTTTTCCTATAAATTTAGAAAAATTGAGAAAAAAAATGTAAGCCTTTTGTTTTTATATTTAAAAAATAAGAGGAAATTTAGTAAAATATGCACACAAATATAATTTTAAAATGTATTTTAATTATTTTTTTATATAGTTTATGTTAAGTCAAATTAAATATTTAACACTTTGATCAATTCTTATTTTAGAAAACTCTTAAATAATAAAAATAAAAAATTTATGAGTAGTTTAAAAGAATAAAAAAATTAAGAATTAATCATAAAAGTACCAAAAATTTAGAACTTTACGAAGATTTATCCCATTAGGCTCTGTAACTTGATTTTCAAATAATTTGGAGTCAGTCATATGCTTCGTTATTGAGAAAATGTAAATACACGGATCAAAAGGGCAACAAAAGATTTCCTTGTTTTTAGCTCTTCCCATTCAAAAATTTCTTTAATTATCATAACTTCCTTTACAAAACACTAATGCCAAATGATTATCAACGAATAACTAAATGAATATATATATACAAATAATTGAAAAAGTCGTGGCAAAACATCAATAGGGTACTATTGTACTTATATCTAATGAAAATTATTTACTCATGTGTGATAATTAACTATTGAGATTAAAAAATTTAGATAAGAGAAAACAAAAGAATAATAATGTAAGTTAATTATATTTGATTTTATATTATAAAGAAAAAAATTACTATATGCATGTTAAAATGTTATTTTCATTAAAATATGATGAAAGAGTATAAACTAACTAAAACAACGAAATACAATGTTAAATTATTTATTCATTCGGTCGATGATTAACATTGATTCCTCTGCCATTGTTGTGTCACGCGGCAAGTTTGCTCGTCTATTTGTACAAATAGATTTAAGTAAACCGCTCCTCCGTAAGCTTTGGATTAAGGATTTGTTGTTGACAATTGTGCGTGAAGGGTTGCCCCAAATTTGCTTCCAATGTTGTCAGAGGGGACATGCAAAAGACGCTTGTCCTACTATTTTCACTAGTACAAGTTTAGGTGCTCGGCGACAACTCAGACCACACTCTGGGGTAGGAGGTCTCGACTACTCCGGACCCGACGGTAGAAAAATTCGGCCCCTGGATGCATGACCAGAAACGCGGGAGGAATATGACGAGCAAGGGAACAGCTAGGAATTTATCCAAAAAGAAAAGCTCGAACACCCATGATTCTGTGGCTAAAGAATCGCAATTTGCAGAAAATATGGACGGCGAGAATGTGCAAGATGTGATTGAAATTCTGGACAATTGTATGAGCAATCAGAGCAAGAATTTGAATTCGACAATTGCCATTAATGAGCAAAGACCTACTAGAGTTAAAATGGGAGGAAATGATAATAGCAAAATCGCTGCCAAAGCAACTTTTAGCTGAATCCTCCAATCGTTGGTATTGAAAGGGATATTGCCATAATTAAGGATCCCTCATGCAATTTGGTCCAGCCCGCCCCTGTGAAGTCAGTGCTGCTAAATTCTCAGGATCTGCGGGGTCAGCGAAAGCCCCATCTGAAGTTCTGACCGAGAAGAATAAGGAACCTTTGGTAATTCTACCAAGTATTGAAGATGGCTCTAAAGGACCTACCCCAACTGTTCCTGATTTAGCAACAATTTTTGCAGGGTCTTTCAAAAGCCAACTCAACAACACGTTACTAATGATCATACACTTGTGGCAGAGTCTCCTGACTTAACGGGGGCAACTCAAAATTTTTCCTTTGGCAAAGAGATCCGAAAATTAGAGAACAATA
Source organism: Kandelia obovata (assembly GCA_021464305.1). Lineage (NCBI taxonomy): Eukaryota > Viridiplantae > Streptophyta > Magnoliopsida > Malpighiales > Rhizophoraceae > Kandelia > Kandelia obovata. The sequence goes on from CM038488.1 coordinate 3,194,958, forward strand.
ATAAATGTACCTGAACTCACTCTATGGGGCAAGCAACCACTAGCCAGAGCATGGCTATAGAGCATAATTTGGTGGGTCCTTCCTCTCTGTCCATCATAATTCAGTTTGCAACATACGAGGAGGGGCGGGGAAGAAAAGATTAACCTTGACCCTTACTGACTTTATCCATCAGCATAAACCATGTGTTGTTGCTATTTTGGAACCTCAGATTAAGGCAAAGAAAACAAAAGAGGTGATAAAAGCATTCAATTTTACTGGCACGCCAACTTGACCATGTAGCTTTTTGCTGGTGTCTGACTCCTTTGGGACAAGGGAAGAGTGCAACTAGAGATTCTTCATCAGTCCACTAAAACAATTCATGCTGCCGTGATTGAATGTGGCACTCCTATTGTTTAAGGACAAAAGAAATGCAGCAGAAAAAGCAAAAGCTACAATCTTCTTATCTATTGTTTCAAGCTTTCAGGCTCTGGAGAAGAAGATATAAGAAACTTGTAATATTTTCCAGCATAACTCATTTCATTGATTATTTCACATATATATTACAAGGATCATTAGAAATTCCAAAAATATAAATTTGTTACAAGCCACCAGCTTACACAAGAAGTAACTTTCAAATTTAAATTACAAAATTACAAATTCAAATTAATTCAAACCTAATTCCACGATTACTTGATAAAGAAGTTAACAAAAGGCTTAAAAGTAATCCAGCAGCTCCCAAGTTGACTAACTTAACATACCCTTGAAGCTTTGATGGGAAACATGTCAAAAAACAATGGAATATTTAGCTTGGGATGGATAGCAGAAGCACTAACTTCATCTTCACCCCTCCTTGGTGTTGACGCATTGCATCCCAAGCTTGTCTCTTAAAACTACAAACCTTCTCTTATGACGAGGTTTGGTCAGTATTTTTGCTAATTACTTCTCAGTGGGACAACAAAAAAGCTTTATTTCATTGCTTTCTTGTGTTTCTCTAATAAAGTAGTGTAGCTTTATCAGAAAATGCTTAGTTCTTCCATGCAAAACAAGGGTTTTAAAGATGACAATTGTAGCTTGATTGTCACAATAGATTTTGGTAGCTTCAAATAGTTCCTCTCTCAAATCTAATAACATTTTCCTAAGCCAAATGGCTTGGTTTATTGTTGCCACAACAACTAAATACTTAACTTTTGTCATTAATTGTCCAACTGACTGATTATTTCCTTGAAATCCAACTGAAGGAACCTGATCCCACGATGAATATATAGCTAGCAGTGTTCTTCATATCATCTCGAGAGCCACCCTAGTCACTATTAGCAAATCCCATCAATTTAGATTTTTCTGTTTTTCTAAACAAAATGCCACAGCCTGTTGTTGCTTTAATGCATATTAGAAGCCTCTTTGCAGCTCTTAAATGAACTTCACTTGGTTCATGCAGGTACTTAGACAGAATACTAATAGCCTATATGATAATAGGTTTGGAGGTAGTTAAAAAGAGCAAGCAACCAATGAGGCTTTTAAATTTTTTAGATCAACTTCTATAGTACCATCTTCTTTTTGCAATTTTACTGTGTGTTAGAGCCTTTTGAAACTTCATGAGCAACTCTTTTGCATATTTTGTTTTGACATGCAAATATTTCTTGTTTGGACTAGTGAACTTCCAAATCAAGCAAGAAAGTCATTCTTCCTAAATCTGTCATCTAAAAAAATTCCATCATTTCAATCTTGGATTGCTGCACTAGTTGATCATTGCCACCAACAATCAATAGATCATCTACATAGAGAAACATAATCAATATCTCACATTTCTCTTCTCTGACATGTAGTGTTGTTTCATTTATACTTCTGTTGAAAGAGAGCTTTGTAATGTGGTTATTAATCTTTGTATACCATGCCCTTGGAGTTTGTTTTATTCGATACAATGCTTTCCTCAACAAATAGACTTTGTGCTTTTCTTCTTCTCTCTTTTGAAAGCCCTAAGGTTGTTTAGGAAAAACTTGCTCATCCATAACTCCATTTAGAAATGTAGACTTCAAGTCAACTTGTTGTATAAATCAACAATTCTATGCAGTATGGGCCAGAAGCAACTTTATGGTTTCAAGCCTTAAATATTGCAGCAAAGATCTCAGAATAGTCAATATCATACTATTGAGATTACGCCTTTGCTACTAGCCTAGTTTTATTTTTGTTTACATAACTATTTGAGTTCAGCTTGATTCTATAAAATCATTTTAGTTATATTGGCTTCTTATTTACAGGTTTGTTAACTAAAACCCATGTTTGGTTCTTTTTTATGCCATCCATCTCTTCCTGCATTGCTATTTTTTAGTTGTTACATTTAAAAGCTTCATGGTAGTTAATTGGTTCAAGGGTTGCAACATAGCTTCTCTCATAGATATATGCTAAAAGCTCAATCCCTTTAATTGGATAATCATCATCCAAGGAGTTTGCATGTTACACTTATGAATTTTGATTTTATGCAAATTGAGACATAGCAAGCTTAACCTTAGCATTTTCCCAATTCCAATTTTCTTCTTCTTTAAACCTTAATTCTCTACTGATGGTGATTTTACCAATTTGAGGATTATAGATCTTTTAGTTCCTGGCAATGTTTGTATAGCCTATAAACACAAGTTTTATTCCTTTGATCTAGTTTGCCTCTTTTTTTCTTAAGCACCAAAGCATAACATACACTACCATAGCATAAGATGGCTTGTTGAAGGATTGAATCCATACTAAGCCTCATATAGAGTTTAATTTTTAAAGCTCTGATTGGCAATTTGTTTAACAGGTATACTTAAGTACTTGCAACCTTAGCTTAGAAATTCATTGGCATATTTTTAATGGGCATTATGCACATGCCCTAACCTTTTATGCCATAATGAGTTAACATTAAGAGTTGTAGGCATTGAATGGTTCTTCACTTGATTTAAATCAATTTGAAAACTTTTTTCCTTTAGGAAAACAATGAAGAGCTCCACACTAGTAAAATTATAAATTGTACAATACTTGTTTTTAAATTTAATAGCGCAGTTTCTATCTAGCAACTGCCTACACTAAGTAGATTTTGATTGATGTCAAAACCATAAAGAACATCAAGAAAAAAGCTTTTCATTGCTAACTTGGGCACTTAGTACTTAACTTGGTTTTCATTGCTATTGTTCCTTTTCCTTGCATAATAATGAAGTTGTCAGTACCAATTTTGACTTTAGAAGTAAAGTTCTTGTTTAGGTCTTTGAATACTAATAGGCTTGGTGACTTATGGTTTGTACATCCATTGTCAATGATCCAAACCTTAGTGTTCCTTGTGGTGAAGTTGTCATCCACCAAATAAGCTTTTCCTTTAGGTCTTGTATTTTAGTAGATTTATGGGTTTATTGTAGTCCATATAAGGTGGATATGACTTTTTACCACATGAGGCGTTGCTTTCTCCCTCTTTGGCTTACTACTTTCCTTTTTACTTCTTCTTTTCTTTTGTTATATCTTCTCATAGTGCTTTGTTAAGAGAGCATTCTCAGCTTTCTCCTTTTTTCTCATGAGCCTTTTTTGCTCTTAAACTTGTAAGCAATTCACTAGCTTAATTAAGAAAATTTTGGTTAGATCCTTTGAATCCTCAAGAGAGAATATTTTTTATTTGAATTTCCTAGGAATGCTTACCAAAACTTTCTACACAATACTTGAAATTGGAAGATGACTTTCCAAAATCCCTATTTGATTTACGATAATCTTTGATATTATTTTGTTTCCTTCATTTTAAGCAACTCAAATTTCCTTCTCAAGTTTAAAATTACATTGTTATAATCTTTTTTACTTCTTGCAAATTCCTCATTCAACTTCTTCCATGCTTTATAAGTTATCTCATAAACCATGCATCTATTAAAAATAACTTCTTTGATAGTTGAATGAATGCAAGTTAAGGCTTTAAATTGCTTGGGCACTTAGTCACTATGATTCTTGAGCTATGTCATGGTTGGATTTATAGGTAATGGTGGTATTATTCCTCCATTATCTATGACCTCCTAATCATCAAAAGCCTTGAGGTAAGATTTCATCATGATAATCCACTGCAAATAGTTTTTTCCAAAGAACTTAGGAGGTAGAGTTGGAGAAAAATTCAAAGAGGCCATTCGCTATAATCTAATAAGGCTTATTTGTGAGGCTCAATCTTGTTTTCTCTTTTTTTTAGGTTTGATGTTGTGTTTCTCTTAAATTTTTTTCACATATAGGTCCCCTTAAGAACTAATAAAAGTTTTGTTACTAGTTTTTTTCTTTAAGGACAAAAGTATTGAAGAAGAAAATGCAAAATCAAAGATCTTATATGTTATTTCAGTTTTTTGGTTTTGGATAAGAAATAAGAGACTTGCAAGATTTTCCAACATAATTCATTACATTGATCATTTCATACATAAATTAAAATAATCATTACAAATTCATAAAAGATAGTTATAGACCACTAACTTACACAAGAAGTAACCTTCAAATTTAAATTAAAAATTTCTAAGTCAAATTAATTTGAACTTAATTATGATATTATTTTCTAAATAAATTAAACAAAGGCTCTAAAGTAATCCAACAATTTTGAAGTTAAATAACTTAACAAAACCTTAAAGATTTGGTGGGAGACTTCAGTTTGGGATGGAAAGTATTAACACCAACTTCATCTTCAATTCCTTTTTGGCTACTCTATTGCATTTACACTTATCTAAATGATTTAATTTGAGAATTTTTGGAAGCATTACAAAGCTGTCTCAAATGAAAATTAGCTTTCATGGTTAATTATTGAAGACTTTAATAGCATTATTGATCTTATAGAAAATAGTGGTAGGTTGTCAAAAACTACTTACCACTGCAAGATTTTTGGAGAGCATATTGAAGATTATTGTTTTAATTGATCTTCATTTTTGGGATTGAACTTTATTAGGTGGAATAATAGTGGGGGTAATCGAATAATGAGAAAATGACTTGATAAGGCCCTTATGTTTGAATCTTGACAATTGAAATTTCCATAAGCAAAGATGGGACATATTTCAAGGATAAATTTAAATCATTTCCTTATTCCTTTATAGCTTTTCAATGGCCTTAATTCAATGATTGAAAATTTTTCACTTTGATTTTACGTGATCTAGCTATATCATGGTGAGTTTGAGAATTTTGTGCAACACATTTAAGGAGAAGATTCTAGCCTTATTGTTGATAAAATTTTGATGTTTCATGCTAGGGTTCAAGATTAGAATAACAACATGTTTGGGATTCTATTCCAAATGAAGCATAAAATTGTAAGTAAATTGGAAGGGATTCAAAAATGTTTGGGACTCCTTCCTTGAAAATTTATTGATTTTATAGTACAATGACATTTTGGAATAATAAGAATTATTTTAGTTCCAAAAATTAGAACAAGATAAAATTTTTCTTGAGGATCGAAACATACACCTTTTTTCATTCACCCACTATGCAAAGAAGAGGATGCAATAATGAGACCAATGATTGGATTAAAGACAACAACCCTTTGACGATTATGGCTAAGGAAAATTTTATTGATCTCTTTTCAAATTTTACAACTCAAATTAATTTTTTATAGCCTTATTATTGGCTAGTGGTAGAGCCAAACTTAATAATGAATTTGGAGTTGATACCTATTGAAGTTGAGGTTCATTATATCATAAAATATATGGGAGCCTATAAAGCCTTAGGTCTTAACTTACTAAAAGCAATCATTTTTCAAACCTATTGGCACATTATGGGTACTTCTATGGTTGACATGGTCAAATTGTGTTTTTTGAATAGCCAACTTCCAAATGGCATTACTAAGATATTGTTTCGATCCCAAAAGTTAAGCACCCGAAGAGAATATTTTAATTCAGGCTAATGTCCCTTTACATTATAGTTTGTAAAATTATAACTAAAGTAATAGTGGAATAGTTATATCCTCTAATGAATACTTTTATTATCCCACTACAAATGAGTTTTATTGGGAGACCAACACATGATAATATCATGGTGGCCTAAAAAGCTCTAAATCATGTAAAAAGAAAAAAGGGTAACAAGTTAGGGTTAATAGATTTGAAGATTGACTTCGAGAAAACCTATGATAGACTTGACTATGATTTTTTTTGCATTAAACACTTAATCACCTCAATCTTTCATCTAATATGATATCCTTAATTATGGATTGTATTTCATCAATTGAGATGTTTTTCTTAAGGAATAAAGGGCAGATAAAAAATGTCAAGCCTTGTTGTAGGTAATAAGGTGATCCAATGTTCCTTTATTTTTTTATGCTTTGTATTGAGTAGTTTTCACATTTTGTTAATAGTTCTATGGAGTCGAAGAAGTGGAGACCTTTGAAACTTTTATGGAATGGACCACTTATTTCCCACCTATTTCGTAAATGATTTACTCCTTTTTGGAGTTGCTAATCTATCTTCAATAAAAACTATAAAAAAGACTCTAAATGAATTTTGTATTATATCACATCAAAGGATTAGTTGTGAAAGGTCAAAGTTATTCTTTTCTCTTAGCATATAATTGATCAGAGAAAAAGATTATTTTTATGAGGAGATATAAAAGAGAAAAAAAGATAAATATGGTTGCATGGGAGGAGATGCATAAACCCAAGCAAGAATGTGGTCTAGGATTTTGAATGACCTATGATATAAACCTATCTAAGTCATGACAATAAGTTATGGGTGCAAGATGTAAAGGCTAAACATTTTCATATTGGTGACTTTCTTCAAGTGTAAAGAGGTAAAAATAATTCCTATGTTTGGTTAGCCATCTTGTGAGGGAGGGAGCTTTTATAAAATGACCTTTGGTGGAGTGTAGGAGATGGTGAAAATACTTGTTTTTGGATTTATATGTGGACGTCAAGCTTTCTTTTATGTGAAATTGAAGGTGTTAATCCAGAGCCCATTGACTTAAGGCAAAAGGTGGATAATTATTTAATTATAAATGGTAGTTAATAATGGGATATGTTGGCTAAAAAGGTGCCACAAAGTCTACATGGGGTGTCATAAGGAATTTTTGTGAACCCTAATTCTAGGCTTAAAGACAAACTTGTTTAGCCTTTGGATTTCAGGCATTTTTCAGTGAAAAGGGTGTATACATGTTTATTGGACAATAAAGGAAAAACCTTAAAAGATTACCATATACTTTAAAATTTTTAGCTTTTATCTCCTAGGCATATAGTAGACCCATTACACATGCCTTATAATCTATTATGTTGTTAGTGCATATAAATTGTAATTGTTTTGCTATTAAATATTGCTTACCTTTAGGAGAAATAAGGATCACTCCAATTTCGTGCCCCAATACATTAGATGCCCCATTCAACTACATTTGCCACTCATCTATTGCCTTTTCACCATTTTCTTGAGCCTAATCTATGGATAGGACAGTTTCATCAAGGAAATCAAACCATATGGGTTCATAATTAGGATAGGTTCAATCTACTAGGAAAGTTATTATCACACTACCCTTGACAACTTTGTGATTGACATATTGAATGTTATATTTTGATAAAAGAACCTGCCAATAAGTAACTTGTCCTAACAATACTAACTTTTTGAAGACATATTAAGGGGGATTGCCTTTTGCGATAAGTTAGGTGGTATGATTACACATATTGTTGAAGTCAATGTGTCATCCATTCCAAAGGCCAACAAATTCTCTTAGTGTGAAAATCATGTCTCATGATTGGTAGATAAACCTTTTTCTTTCTACTTACTTCATCATGTTATCTTATGTTACAACCTATGCATCATTCCACATGGTGAGATACAATATGAGCGATTGGTTTAGGATTAGTGACAGCAAAATTAGAGGAATAAAGAGGTGCTTCTTTATTTTTTCAAAGGCTTCTTAGCATTGATCATCTCATTGCCTTGGATAGTTTTTTTTTTTTTAAGCATCCCAAATATCAACATACATATTGTAGTCAATTGGGATATAAATTTTCCAATAAAGTTGATCCTTATTAGAAATTCTTACACCTTTTTTGGTGTAAAATGTGTGGGCATTTCTTGTATGGCTTTAATTTTGTCAAAATCAACTTTAATGCCTATGTAACTCATTATAAAGCCTAACAAGAGAACTTTTGGCTTAATAAAGCCTAAAGGTGCATTTGGTATGATAAAACTTGAGTAAAACTTTCTTAATTGATTAAATAATTTCTTGAGGAATGTTAGGTGATTGTCACCTACTTAAGATTTGACAATCATATTATCAATATAAACCTGAATTTCTTATAAATCATACCATAAACTAATGTGAATATTGCTCATTGATAAGTGACACCTACATTTTTAAGGTCAAAAGACATCACTTTATAGCAAAAGATGTCCAACATTATGATGAATGTTATTTTCTCCATGTTTTTGAGTTTCATCTTGATTTGATTATATTATAGGGACTCATCCTTAAAGGACAACATTTGATGGTCAATCATGTTGTCTATTATGATATCAATATAAGGCAAAATGAAGTTGTCTTTAGGGCTTGCCTTATTTAGATCCTTGCAATCTATGTATATATGGACCTTGCCATCCTTTTATTGATATTAGCATAATGTTGGCTACCCATTTTGGATAGTTTCCCACCTAAAGGAAGCCTACATCCAATTACTTCTTGAATTTGTCTTTAATTCTCAACAGGGCATCAATTTTCATTCTCCTAAACTTCTACTATTTGGGTTTGCACTATGACCTAAAAAGGAGTTTGTACATTACTATATTAGTGTTGAGGTCCAACATGTCTTAGTAAGATGAAGCAAACACATCTGAGTATTCCTTAAACAACTGAATCATGCTTTGTCAATTCTTTAGAAGAAGTCTTGTGCTACCTTTGACTTCCCATATATTTTTTGTAATGCCCAAGCTAAACAACTCAATTGGCTCTTTCTTAGCCATAGACTGCCTTTCTTCCTATTTAATCAAGTGTTGGAGATCTAATAGGATCTCTTCATCTTTAAGGTTATCCTGGGTTAGCACATTAAAGGCACTTTTAGACTTTATCTTAAGATAAGCACTAAGTCAAATATCAATTTCATCTTCCAATATCCTAGATAATATAAGAGAAACTATAGGACATGAAAAGGTATTGTTAAAATGGCTCTTGTATACAAAGTTAAATGCTAATATGATAGTTCAAGTGATTAGATAAGGGTTATAAGTGCAAATGACATAAGCATATGTTACTAGCTAACATATAAGAAAAGATTGGCCATTTTATGACATAGTTACCCTTAAATGTCATGGGCATTAACTTTTAAGGGAATGGTTTGTTTTAGATTAGATTACTTTGAGCAACTAAGGAATCTCTTAAGCTTTCCAATTATACATAAGGGTTCTAAAGTTGCTTGGCTAGATTAGTGAGACTCCAAACAATTCTTCTTTCTCTTCCCTAGAGATCATGTAAATTGTCAATATACTAAATTCAATAGTAAAGTTGGTTGATGCATCATGGTCATCATGGATGAATCTTGCACTTTTAAAATGGTGAGTTAGGGGCAGTATAAACTTGGTCACCTCATCTTATAAGTATCCTTAAACGACATTGCCTTAGTTAGGTTATTATTTGAATCCTAAATGGTCTTGCTATTCATTGAGCTATATTAGAGTAGTAATGCCTTAAAAATGTTTCCCAATTCCTTTGTCAAGATAGTAACTAGTCTTCATCATTACTTTAGGTACCTTTAATAATGGTTCAAATGGTAAGGGTGTACATCCCAATGCTTCTTTAGCTACCTCAATGAAAGGCATTATAAATTGTTTGGAGATAGCAAATCATACTATACTCATAATTTAATGAATTAGTCGTGATGAACTTGACCTATTAGTGCAAAATGGAGGCAATGGCTCTCACTATATGGATTTATAGGTAGCCCAATAACCAACTGTAGGTAATTTTGATGTCTATAACTTGGAAAGGAACATTAAAACTACATGGTCCTACCTATATTGGGATTTCTACAATTCTTATAACTTCACATTTTGTAATTGAATGCTCATACAATTATATGGCTTAGTGTTACGATGATAACATCAATTGGTAATTGCTTCAATGTATCTTTGGGTATGACATTTGATGATGAGATGTTATCAATGAGGGCATGAGACATATTAAATGTCAAGTGAAACATATGCCTAGTTGAAAATATGTAGTAAAGACTTTAAATGGGACTCTAATTTCATTAGTAAAGAGAGAATTGAGATTTTGGCTAAAGTATAACTAAGATACTCAACCATGTGGTACTCACTATGCTTAATGTATTTAAGGAGAAACCCATTGTCTCTATTAGCAATGATTTCCTTAGACTCAAAGTTTTGTTTATTAGATCACCTTATATTCTCTTGACATCTTAATAAGGGATTTCCTTAACATAATTCGAGATCACAACGATTTTTTTCTTTTCTTTGCCTAACTTTCTCCATGTATTCTAGAATGCACTATCTTTCGCTTTGGGTGACGCATTTGACTCTTGTGATGTTGAATGTTGCTGCAAGTGTCAATTTATGGTATTAATGTTACACCATAGTAATCTACTTGACAACTATAATTCCATTAAATTGCTTTACCCTTCTAAAAAGGGTAATAAAGTGTTGGAGGAGGTAGTGGAGTCAAAGTGGTTAAGCAAAATATATTTTTGTGATGTTAGGCTTCTCTAATGATGAGAAGGTGCATGTACATGGGCATATGCTTCAATCATGCTAATTTCATAATAACTAGGATCCATTCCTCAACTATTGTCATTAAGGCATTCCTTTTTAACTGACATCAAGCCAACTATCCAATCATGCCAATTTTATAGGAGCTAGGATCAGGAAGAGGATTGGTGCCCACATCAAGCTTTCTTATGGCCCTTAAAAACTCAATCCATCCTCTATCTCTCAATTTTAGGACTTTTTGTTTTGACAATCTAACAATTGTTAGTATAATGCCCAATGGCATTGGCATCTTACTGGGGAGGATAAGACAATTTTAGTTGTTCTCTTTATGTAATGCTTCTGTGACAAAAAAAAAATACCATCATCAGTTATAATGATCTTCACTCATGAGTTCTAATGAGTTCATATCAAAATATGATGCAAACAATGATTTTGTACTAGCTATTAGTTTCATGCTTAAGCTAAACATAAGCACGTCATCAACATACAAACATATAATAACATAAGTATCATTTTCAACTTTTGTATAAACACATTTATCAACACCAACAATCGAAAAACTACTAGAGATCAAGACATTATCAAACTTTTTATGTCATTTTTTTAGGTGCTTATTTTAAACCATACAAAGATTTAACAGGCCTATAGACTTTTTTCTCTTGGTCAAGAACTACACAATCTTCAAATTGTGACATGTAAATCTCTTAATCGAGATCACCATATAAAAATGTAGTTTTGACATTTATTTGATGAACTAATAAATTATAAATAAATCTTAATGCAATCAACACTTTAATAGATACAATTCTAGCAACAAAAGAAAAAGTATCAAAGTAATCAATATTCTTCTTTTATGTATACCTTTTTGTTATAAATTTTGCTTTGTACTTGTCAATAGATTCATCTAAACTATATTTCTTTCTAAAGATCCATTTACACCCTATGGGTTTGGCACCTATAGGTAAATCTACTAGTTCATATATATCATTTTGTTTTAAGAAACCAATCTCATTCTCTACAACTTTTAACCATAAACTAGTATCACGTAAGGATATTGTTTCAATGTATGTCAAAGGATTATTGTTCACTACAATAATGCAAAAGTCATCCTCAAATGTCTTTTCTTTCCTTTGTCTCTTGCTTCTCCTCAATTTAGGTTCAAAAGAAGTACTATTAAACACTCTTTTCTCTCAAATTTAAGGGTAGATAATGGTACTCAATCCTTTCCCATCGAAAATAAATGGTCAAAAAACTTTGTATTCTCAGTTTCAATGACAATATTAAACTTAACATCACTCTTAATAATAAAAAAACTATATGCAGCACTATGTCCTAGATAACCAAAAAACATGCAATCTAAAATCTTAGAACTTATTTTCCTTTTTTTTCATTCAAGTAAAAGAACCTTTGCACAACACCCTTACACTTTCAAATAATTCAAATTAAGAGTGTATCACTTTTATAACTTAATCTTAGCTTTCTTATAAAGGATTATGTTTTGTAAATAACATGCAAAAAGTATTACCTCTTTTTATAAATTGTTAGACACCCATAAACTAACTAGCATAGCATTTATCATATCTTTCAAATTTTCATTCTCTCTCTGCTACTTTATTTGATTTGGGTGAATAAGGACTTTGCCCTTACCCAAAACATGTGTTATTCTTGAGTCTCTCATGAAGGCATTTTCTTTTTCATCCCCTATTAGTGTGTAGGAGGTAAATGTACTTCTATCCTTACAAATGTGTCTCATAGCACTAAAATTGATTAACTTGTTTTTTTAAGTTGATGGCAATGTTGACTCAGGAAATGACAATAACAATAATATCTGCATCCACCAAATTGGCATTTGGTTTAACAGATATGTCATTCTCTTTCTTATGTCTATACGGAGGGGCATGATGCCCTCGTTTCCCACACACATAATAAAATCCTTTCTTCTTGAAGGTTAAATTATCGATCTTAGGTTTATCATTCCTTTAGGACCTATTATCATACCTATTTCTATTATGATGGTGATGATGATCGTAATGACTTTTGTCTCGTCTCTTTTATTCAACCACGTTTTCCTTTATTGTCATCTCTTTTACTTCCCTTGTTTAGATTTTATTATTATCCTTAATTAGGATATGCATAATTACTTCCTTTAGTGACATATGTTTTTTCTTTTATTTGAGTTATTGTTTATAGTCATTCCAAGACTGTGGAAGCTTTTCAATAAGAGAACCTATTACATATTCCTCTTGTAGGTTGATGTTCTCATTCTTCAAGTCATCTAGCAGTTTATAATATTCATTAATTTAATCCTAAATACTCTTTTAATTAGATATCTAAAAATATAGATGATTAGCAATAACAAATGTTTATAGACTAGCATCCTCCATCATATATTTTTTGCTTCTTTTGAAAAACAACACACATCATACAAATAATTGGATAATGTATTGACAATAGTGTGACGACAAACTTTATTAACTTGTTTCTAAACAAAAAATATTGTCATAATTCTCAGAATTAAACATTAGTTTAGGTTCAAAAAAAATAGAAGCAAAACCTAAAACATCTAGAATAGAAAAAATACATTTTAGTCAACATTTTAAGTGGGGACCAATAAATATTTTAATCTCAAAGGTGTTTAGCAAGAACTTAGAAGTGGTATATATTAAGTCTGAGAAGAAACAGAAACAAATTGATCAGTGACAATTTGACTTGTATTTATATTCATGATAATGAAAACAAAGTTAACCTTAAAATTGTTAACAAATTATAAAAATAAATTAAAATTTGGATTCACAAGAAATATATAGGCAAAAAGGGTATTCATCTAAAGCATGCAGAAGCACTATTCTTCAGGATAATTTTGCCCCTATTAACGAATTGTCATAGTGCAGCAGGTTACGGTGACTATCGTCTTAAGATATGACAGATTTTTCCACTAGTGTGCACCCTAAAATGAGGTAACAACAATAGCACAAGTTTATCAAACCCAAAAAATTCAATATTCAAAGTGAAATAGAAGGAAAGAATGTTCATACTATACTTGTTTTCTGAAAAGAAATAAGAAATTCTATTTATATTATTTTTAGTTTAATATCTTATTAATATGAAAATTAAGGATGAAGATAATAATTGGTAATTATAACTAATAAGTATTAAGAAAAAAGATAATGATTATAATAACTAGTTTTTCAACAACTAAAGTCAGTTAGTTTGACCAATACATTGTAAAAAGTTTTAAAAAAGTTTTGGCTAATCCATTATATGGTGTTCCATTGGATCTCTTAAATCATACCCATATTGGAGCCCTTTATATATAAGTTAGGTTTTTTTTTAGAGTTTTTATTTTTATAAGGTATAAGACAAATAGTATTTTATAAACTTATAAAACAAGACTTTTATTTTCAATATAACATTAGAACCTTTTAAAGTATTCTTATTTTTAATTGTTGTAACTTGTTCAATGGAGGTAGTGTCTTTATTTTGACAAAGGGCAGTTGAAATCCGTGATATTTGGTCTTCGAAGACCTAGGGCAGTTGGCTAGGCCGAGAGATAGCCTCGTATCAACATTAATGGTTGTGCAAAAGGGACATCGATTCCAACTAGGTATATGGTGGAGTTGTGCGGGATGACTGTTGGTGTTGGGTTTATAGTTGTCTAGGTGGTTATGGCTATACTATTGCTATTGTCGCAACATTAAGGGTAATCTACATTGCAATGCAAATTAAGTGGAAGAAAGGATTGCAAAAAATCATTTTTGAGGCAAATTTGCTCCCTGCCCTTCAGAAAATTACCAAAATTGGCTGGGAGTTTGATTTTTATCGAGCTATTATGACTTAGTGTATACATCTCTTGAAGTTGCCCTGAGATTGTCGTTTACAACACACCTTGTGCGAGGGGAACTCTTGTGTAGAGTTTCTTGCAAATATTGGTACTGGTGATGGTAACCTTTCCTCTTTTACTCTAAGCGTCTCTTAACTGAAACATGTTTTTATTAATTATGATATGAACAAAGAGACCATTTATGAATTCAAGATATTCAGCGATAACAAATTAAAGAAAGCTACTAGCTCGATAATAGGCTTTGGCCTGCACTAGTAGCAACTAGAATTTAAATCTTAGGTCAAGCAAGTGAAGCTAATTTTTTTAGATTATACTTTCTATCTCAAAGATATCCGAAAGAAGGCAAATTAGATTGTAAGGACACATATATAAAAATGGTATAGTGTGAACAAATACACTATGAATAACAAAAGTGAGTTGCGATGTGAATCATGTGTATCCAAAATTAATCAAACAACTTTGCTACGTGTATGTTTGCAAAGATACACAAGTTTAAAATGAGATAAACGAGTAGAAACTCTCCAAGTAGAGACTTTGGAAAAAGGAAGTGACTTTAAGAGAAATGAATTCCTGTAACGAAGAAGAAAATAATAACAACACACACACACAAAAGTCCAACCACCTTTCTTACAAGAAAATCACTGACTTTTGAGCACACACGCTTACTTGTTAAGCTCATATTCTCGTTCTACATACTTAGATCACTCTAATTTTCTCTCTTTCACCTTAAACAACTATTAGTCGTACACAAAGATTTCTCGTTTTTCTTCTATTTGATCTTCACAAAAATGGATTACTGATTGAAAAGAAAAGTTTCTGTCACTGTAGTTTTATACAGCTTTGATATTTTTGACTCATTTTTACTCGAAAATGTTTCCATATGAGTTTCTCCAACAAAGATTTTAAAATCTTCATAATTTTGGCTTCAAGTCTTCATGTTTTGATGTAGACAAAGATTTCGGCAAGAAAACTTTCCATGTAGAGCACAAATTTTGTTTTCAGCTCCAAGGTTTGAAGACTTTCTATATGAGAAGACTTTTTGTAATTTTGCCAACACAATGTAATTCAACCACAGCTCTACCGTAATCCACTTCCGAAGAAGGAAAATATAATTTCCTCGTAGCCCTTTAAAAGCTTGTGCCGCCCAACAACTCCTTAATACTCAATAAATCTTCCCTTTTAATAGTCAAACTTATTCAAAAATAATCCCATAAGAAAAGCAGAGGAATAGCTCCAAAAATCTCAACAAAAAAGGGTTAAGGGCACGATATAAAAAAAAAAAAAATTAATAATTTGAGAGATGACTATTTATGAGCCAATTCAATGATCATAATCACCAAGAATCAAAATAATTCATTTACCGTACAAGGGCTCATTAACATATCCTAACTCACATAGTTGAAACTACCAAACTCAAACAGCAAGAATAAGCAACTTATCATATGGAAAATATACACCTTCAAGATCAAATAATCTACTTGCCATAAAAAGAATATAAATTCAAAAACTCTTAGGTAATATGGGCACAATAAACTAGCTATCATAATTGATTACTACAATAATTTTTCATCACAGCAAATCCAAGCATACAACCAAGATAGGAAGCATAATCACAATAGGGTAGACAGACAAAGTATAGTCTACTGCACAATTAAAACCTAATTATGTAAATTATAGCAAAGAGCACAAGATCTAATATATACTAATCATCTTAATAAGTGTTTATCTTTAATCAAATGAGGAAGATGGAGTAATCAGCCAAATAGTAACCAAAGGAAAAGGCAACAATCACAAATTTTAACCAATCAAAGGCCATTCAAACAACTAGCTACGCCTTTCTTTCAACTTTCAACAAATATTTGGTTTCAATAAAAATAGTGGGAAGAGTAGGAAGCTTATTTTATTGGGCTGGCTTGGCAATATGCCCCCGTGGAACAAATGTCTCGTAAGTTTTGAATCTTGAATAGATAATACTTATTCTTATTAATAAATATAGATAGATAAAATAGCTAATATCTCTTCATCGTTGAACAGCTTCTTGCAACTATTTATTTACTCTAATTCTTGGAATCGTCAGTGTCAATACTATAAATCATATTAATTTTTTGTAGGTAAAAGATTAGATTAAGAGATTTTTAACTTGACTAATCTTAAAAAATGAATTAAATTAACTTATTTTTATATATAAAAAATAAAAAATTTAAAATAAATTTAATCTAAATAAATAAAAAATATTTAATTAATAAATAATGAAATTATTATACTCATAAAAAATTAAGTAATTATAACAAATGTCATTATATTATATTATAAGAATAATTATTATGATAATAAATATTAATTTTCAGATATGTTGATACAATTATTTATATAAATTAAATCAACTAATCACTTACCGAAGTTACGCTACATGTAGATTAACTTGGTTTTAGTTAGATAGATATATAGAGATGTGTCCAATTGGTAGGACATACCAAGAGCCACGGCTCCTAAAGTTATAAACCCAAAAAAAAAAAAAAGCACTGATTCACAATTATGATGTGTTCCCTATTCCCTTCTGACATTGGCCCACCAATACATTTATTTTAAATTTTATTATGAGTCTCTGGTCCCACCCGCTAATCATTCTCCTCTGCTTTTATGAGCTTGTTATCCTTTGTCTTTCTCTCCTCTTTTATTTTTATTTTTATTTTTCCAGTGTACATCAAAGCAGGAGTACCATCCAATGCAGCTCGGGTGGATTTTACAAATGGAAAAGCACCACACACATGAATTCGCAGGGAAGAGTTACTAGGGGGCCATCTTAGTTTCTTTGGTCAATTGACTCAAAGGGTCTTAAAAGACATACATCTAACAAGTTATTTTGCTGGTGTTCGATGCTTATCATAAAATTTAAAGTTGCCCAATTTGGATATCTCCAACCAAAGTGACAGTGCAAAAAAGAAAATATCTGACAGCCTTTAAAGAAATATTATAATACTCAGGTATTTATTTTTAAAATTTTAAATTTTAATATCAAAAGAAATTAAAATATAACCTAGTAAGTCCTTTAACGAACACAGAAAGATCTGGCATTAAATAAAAAAAAAAAGGAAAATATAATAAAATTAAAATGTGGGATTTTTATTACGATTATCAACTTGCCAAAAATAAGCAGAGTGTGGTTGGTAAAAGGAATGTTTCTTCTCGCTTTTCATGATAAGATTTGAACCATATTGGGTCACATTATTATCTAATTCAAATTGCTGCCTAATTAATCTATTTCTAACCTGATCAAAAGATGAAGATAATATAATACTCATTAACTAGCTTAAAATGTTTCTTGAGAGGGAATTGCAACCGAAACAAAAAACAAAAAAACTAAAGAAAGCGATTGAATAAAAAGGTCACATCTATATGTGCTACCAATACACAAAAACCCAATTATAGATTCTTTAATATTGTTGATAAAAACAATCAAATTGAACTTTGTTAAATTGTTAGTTTAGGAATTGAGTACTAAAGGATTAAACTAATGACATTTCTCTTTCTCCTGTGTCATTTAAATATCCTAAAATCAACATGTTTTGGTCAAATGGAATCAAAGGGTTGCCTGTCTGAAAACGAGTTTCATACTCAATGCTATAGCCTCCAATAAATATTAAAAAAATAATAAAATAAAAATTCTGAAATTACTCCTCTGTAATTAACCGACAAAAATTCTTCCCTCTGATTTTGTCTTTCCATGTTTGCTCTCTCTATATATCTCTCTCTGTCTATGTTTTCTGTAAAGATAAAGGAAGAGAGTCATGGCATGCATTTTCTCCAGAGTCAAACAGAACAAAACCTCCAAAACCCAGAATCTATAGACTTTCCACCAACACACTTAGTAATGAACCTCTAATTCCCTCCCTCATAGTAGGTCAAAACCATTTTAAGAATCCCATAAGGCAAATCCGCCTCCCAGAGGAGAGAATCAAATGGGGACTGCAACATCATCTATCGCAGCAAAATTTGCCTTCTTCCCGCCAAAGCCACCTTCTTACAACATAGAAGTGGACCAACAAACAGGAAAACTGAGGAT
Organism: Kandelia obovata; assembly: GCA_021464305.1. Classification (NCBI taxonomy): domain Eukaryota; kingdom Viridiplantae; phylum Streptophyta; class Magnoliopsida; order Malpighiales; family Rhizophoraceae; genus Kandelia; species Kandelia obovata. The sequence goes on from CM038488.1 coordinate 3,213,499, forward strand.
CTCAGATGTCCCCCAGGCGATGAACGACGACATCATCAACAACAACGTGGATGTCCTGAAGCTTAGCACCAAGAGAGGGAACGAGATTGTTGCCATTTACGTCAAGAATCCATCGGCTTCACTGACAGTCCTGTATTCTCATGGCAACGCCGCTGATCTAGGCCAGATGTACCATATTTTCACTGAGCTTAGTTTCCACCTGAACGTCAATCTTATGGGGTCAGTTTGCCAGTTTTCTTCTTCTTCTTCTTCTTCTTTTAACAAAAATTATAATTAATGTTTTTTTTTTCTTTCTATAGATTGTTTTGTTTATGTTTGGGATGAACCAGAATCTTTGTGCTAATCCAGGTACGATTATTCTGGTTATGGACACTCTTCTGGAAAGGTATATTCTGTCTTGTTTTTCTCTTTTCAGGTCAATCAAAAACATAAACATTAATAATATTTAACCGGAAGTGCTTTGTACTTATTAGGATTAAAAGAAAAGATATAAATAATAATAATAATCATATAAAAGTTGGATTTATCCGTAAAATAAAATCGAGTCAAAGCTCAGCCTCGCTTGCTTTGAGGCAACACTTTTTCTTTTTTAATTATGAGGGGTTGGATAATTCCTGTAAAAATGCAAGATTTTGGGGCACGGAATCTCAAATCTCCTTTGGCCCCGGCTGCCATTTTGAGCATAGCCAATGTAAAATTAAAATTCAAGTTTTGCCTTTGAGGATGTAAAATTAAAGTTTTATATATAGATGCTAGCGTCATTATAGCATACACTAACTATAAAATCCAGGCCACTGTACACTGCATTACTGCTATAAAATCTTTATGTTAAAATATGACACTTACATCGAGACGCCAGTGTTTCGCCAGAAAGTGAGGTTTTGAGGATGTAACAAGGAGCAAGAATTGCAATTTGTCTTGTCATGCTTATTATGAGCATTGAACTATTTGTCATGTTCCCTTGTTTACAGTTACACGGGCACGTGTGGGAGGTTAGTGTGGAAGGGTGGCGGCTGTGGACGGCCTTGTTGCTTCTATAAACATCGAGTTTCTTGGCCTATTATAAGTGCATATGTGTGTGGTATATATTTTATTTAATACAAATAAATTTAAGGGTCCCAATATAACATTGCAGCCGGAAAATATGATTAGTGATCTGGTTCTCTGGATTAAGCAAATGTCTTTTATTTGCAAGTGGCACATTGCTGGCCTTGCACGAGTTAATTCAACATTATGTGTTTGATAGAATATTGGGAAGAAGATATCTATTATGGGTCAACCGACTTCAATGTACATTTGGTTTGGCTGTTAGTTAAATATTTTCAAGTAGAATTATATTTCTCCGGATTAGGTAAATTTAATGCGTCCAAAGACTAGTAGAGTCAGTCAATCCTCTGTTGTGAGATTTGAAATTTGATTCCACTCTAAAGATAGAAAAGTTAGGAGAAAAGGTTTTTTTTTTTTTTTTTATTTTTTTTTTTTTTTTTTTTTTTTTTTTTTTTTTTTTTTTTTTTTTTGTGTTATTTCAATGCATAACATAGAAGCAAGATTGCCTACTTATTGTATTGCATTGGATGCCAAGCTGCAGCCAAGTGAGCAAGACACATATGCTGACATTGAGGCTGCATGTGAATGCCTTAGAGAGACATATGGAGTGGAGGAGGAAGATACTGTGCTGTACGGTCAATCGGTGGGGAGTGGCCCTACTCTTGAATTGGCTACCCGTTTGCCTCGACTAAGAGCCGTGGTACTGCACAGTCCCCTCCTCTCTGGCCTTCGGGTCATGTATTCTGTTAAGAAGACCTTTTGGTTCGACATATATAAGGTTTGTCATTCCAATAAATTTAAGCTCCAGTCGGTTGGTGGAAACGAATCAAAGTCAAGTTGTTTTGTGGTCTATGAAATCTATCGACATTTTTCTTGTAACCCTTTTGTTTTTGTTGCAGAACATTGATAAGATTCAGCTGGTCAATTGCCCAGTTCTGGTAATTCATGTAAGTTTTATTACCTTAATGTGTTTTTGGCCGCTATCAAATGTTTGGAAAGGTGCATACTTCGAGGTTTTGTATACACTACCGCGGCATGTAATGAGAGCACAGGCTCCAGTCTTTAGCTATGCTTATTGAATAAGCATTGCTGTTGGATTTGAATCAATAGGCATTCCCAAGAACTTGGTCCCCTTTTCATTCAAACGAGGAATGCCATAGCCATAAAGTTTGACTTTTTATTGAAGCATTTGTATGCACAAATTCAAGGTGGTTTAATGTTATTTGTTGACACACCGGTAGCTGGTATATATGAGGCAATGTAATTATGTAATTGCCATGCTCGTGCTTGCAGGGAACAGATGATGAAGTTGTGGATTTTTCCCATGGAAAGCAGCTATGGAAGCTTTGCAAAGAGAAGTATGAGCCGTTGTGGGTCAAAGGAGGAAACCACTGCAACTTGGAGCTCTATCCTGAGTACCTAAAGCATCTCAAGAAGTTCATATCTGCCATTGAGAAGCTGACCCCGCAGCTTAGAAATGCATCCGGACGTAGTACAGATGAACATTTGCCAGAACAGAACAACCTGGACACCTTGGAAGCTGGCAAGGAGAAGCCAAGGCCAAACACAGATCAAACAGGGAAGGCTAGACCGAGTACCGGGCAGAGAAGACTAAGCACCGATAGCCAAGAAAAAGCAAGGGCCAGCATTGACAGGAGAGAGAAGTCAAGGAGGAGCATTGATGGACCAGGAAAAGCAAGGAACAGCACTGATCAGCCAGAAAAAGCAAGGAAAAGCTTCGACCGGTTAGTTCCACCAAGTATTTTAAGCACTTGTCTTTATTGCTATACATGTTTGCTAGTCTTCACTATCAAACAATCATTCAATCAAAATACTAAAGGCAGTGCCATAATTGAATCAAATCCTATATGAAGCAAGTCTGACAGAAGCCGTTAACACCACGACTAATCTAATACTCATTAGACTGCATCTTTATTAACATAACTGGTAGTTTTGATTGTTGGAACCTGTCATTCTAGATTGGGAGACATGGTCAGATCGGTTGGACTCTGCAATGTTGATTGCTTGAAGCAGACAGCTTCGGATGCCTGAATTAGGAAAAAGTGGTGCTTCTTGTTACTGGACTGTAAATAAGGTGCTATTCGAGCTCTTTGTTTTCGGAGGATTGATAGGCATATAGTCGGAATTCTGGTCAAGGTTATGATTGACTATTTTATATCTTTGTATTCCTGCTGATTTTGCTGATACAAAGAGCAAAGCGTACTGGAATTCTTTGACCCAACTTCTTCCTGCTACAGGGCTGACGCTATGTCCCATCCATCTCGTTGTTTAGGTACCTTCGTCTTTCCCTTTCAATGGCTGGTTTTCTAGGAGATTTTCATGTGTCATTTCTTACAAATATTGTTAGTCCGCCTCATGGGAACTAGTCCCATTAAGGAAACCAGTGTTAAACGTCAAATTTACGAAACTAATGCATTACTGCTTACACAAGATTGATCCAAAAAAAGGAACTAATACAAAATCAAAAAGCAGCGGAGCTTATGCAACAGCAAAAAATGCACTCTCTTAGATATGCGAAAAACTTTGAACTGAAAATATTCTCTTAATGCTGGTTCTATGCTATCAGATGTTTCAAAGACGTCTATGTATGAATTGTTTCCAACTGTCGTTGTCTTCCCACCAATTGCATGGAGAGATCCACGTAACTAACAAATCATCAAAAGTATTAATAGCAGTTATAGTTGAGCTAACAACATAAGATGTTAACACTAGCATAAATAAAAGGTAAACACGATGCCCAAGTTTAAAACATCAGTGGTAAACATAAAAGCGGAAAATATGTTTCACATTGTGAACATATATGGTCAATTCAAAGTGGTCCTCAAACTTGGCAAACATGATGCGCTTTTTTTATGTCTCGCAATTCACGGTTCTTGAATCGCTTTGTCCCATCACATTCACACGAACATGGTACACACCATTGCCATGGTAGACGGCTGGAGGGTCACCTAATGGGTGGCTGCTAAGCTTTTTGTATATTTGTAGGCAATCTATGGACTAGGGAAAGTGGGGTGCGCCACCACCAAGGGATCACAAGCGAGAAGGAAAAACTGAACAAAATCTGGAATCTTCTTGTCCAATTTTAACCCTCCCCTTTTCAAGTTACACAAGACTGCTCCATCAAAGAAGTTTTTGTTGGGAAGCCTAGTTTCTTTGTTGTTCAAGCCACCAATGCAGTTGGTGAACAAGCTCAACGGGTTTGGCGTTTAGGTAATGATTCTGGTTACTTTTTGATGATGAAGACTAAGGAGGAAGTTAGAATTGAACCAAGATGCAGATTGGTCAAGATTCAAGTCATAAAATGTTAAGAATAGTTAGAAGTTGTTGTCCTTTCTTTTGCAGCAATCAGGAGCAGAGTGTGCTTCTTTAAATTTGATTACTAGTAGCTTTATCTTTAAGCAATGTAGACCATACTTGATATAATCATTTGGCTTGTCTTATTCTTGTAAAAGACTCGATATAATGGAGAAGATTAATAAAAGTAAGCTGTTTTTACCGCAATTTCAACCCCCATCTCTCTCTCTCTCTCTCTCTCTCTCTCTCTCTCTCTCTCTCTCTCTCTCTCTCTCCATTACATCTCTTCTTCAATCTTAGAACAGGTTATAGAAAATGGAACATATCTAAGAGCTTTTGATCTTTGAAAAATTGTAGAGAATGGAGATCAGGTTCAAGAACTTCGTAAGGATCTTATCCTTGCATAAATTAGGGACCACAATAAGGAAATAGCCAAGTTCTCCGAGGCTTTTAGATGTAATGCTATTGAATAATTTTTGGAACTTATCTAATTGACAATGGATGCACTTATGACCAACGATATAAACAAGTTCAAGGATCTTAATCAAACATACCTTTTTAGGGTCATAATTGATAAGGGAGAGTATTTTTAAGTCAAGGTTAAAGGTGTAGTGTTAATTGTCACAACATCATGTACCAAGTACATCATTAATGTGCTCTACGTCCTACATATTAATCAAAATTTGCTTAATGTAGGTCAATTACTTTGAAAAGAACTATACCTTGCTTTTCAAAGATAACAAGGAAAATGTTATATCTTAAGGGTCATGAGTTATCTATTTTTAAAACAAAAGATAAAAGTTTTGTTGTAGGTTAAAATAAAGGTAAAAATGTAGTATATTCCAATTCTGATGATAGTACTTTGGGGTATAAAAAGGTTAGATTATTTTAATTATTCATCTTTAAAGTACATATATATGATAAAAATTCAACACTTGACATTCATGTTGTGGATGAAAGTCCTATTTATGAAATCTAGCAAAAAGGAAAACAAGCTAGACGATCCTTTTAACTCAACCAAACTTAAAGAGTTTTATAAAAACTTCAACTCATTCGTACGAATGAGTGTGTACCAATGAACTCTCTTTCACTAAATGGAAGTAAATACTTTATAAACTTTATTGATGATTACATGAGGTACAATTAGATTACTTTTTTTAAGTGTAAATTAGAGATGTTAGAAGTGTTCGTCAAGTTTTGAATTTGGATTTAAAAACAAGTAGGTTACAACTTCAAATCCATCATATCAAATAGTGGTTCCTAGTTGACAAATTCAACAAGTTTTGTAAAGAATCTGAAATATAGTACTAGCTGACTATTTCTTACACTCCTTAACAAAATAGAATGAGTGAAAAAAAAAATCAAACTTTGATGGAGATGTCTATATGCCTCATGTTTAAGAAAAACATGCCTAATATTTTTTAGGTTAAGGCTGTAAACACATTTACCTACCTTCTCCACGAGCTTTGTATAAAGGCTTTAAAAGGAATGAATTTATATGAAGCATGGTTTGGAGTCAAGCTCTTATTGCAACACATAAAAGTTTTTTATGTATATGTTATACCTTTTTTCTAAAAGTAAAAAATGACAAGCTTAATCAAAGGGAAGATATTAGTATTTTTTAGGATATAATATGTAATTTAAAGTTTACAAGGTATATGAAGTCCAAAAAGGTGATCATTTGCAAAAGTGTGAAGCTCAATGAAGAAGCAGTTTGGAACTAGAGTAAATATCAATTATGTGAAAAAAAATAAAAGTGTTCCTTAGTACCAACATTACCTCTTTGCCTCTTAAAAATGAAATTACAACAAATGATGTAACAAACTTTGATGATGAACCAGTGAGAGGTATTGAATCTCTTACAAATATTTATAAAAGAGGAAATGTAGCAATGTTGGAACCAATAAGTTTACTATAAGCTTTACAATCATCTACCTAGAATGAAGCCATACAAAAGGAATTAAAAAAGATATAGAAAAATTATACAAGGGAGCTTATTGGCAAGTCTAACCATAAAAGAGTAATTGATGTGAAATAGATTAATAGAATTAACCTAAATGCAGATAGATCAATTAATAAACACATGGCAAGAATGTTGATTAAGGGGTACACTTAAAAATTTGGAAGTGGATACAAAAACATTTGCATCTATTGCAAGACATGATACAATTAGGTTGTAGCTAGCTTTATCAGCTCAGAAGGGCTAGAAAGTGTTTTAATTAGATGTTAAGACAACTTTTTTTAATGAAACTCTTGAGGAATAGATTTATATAAATCAATTAGAGGGCTTTTATGTCAAAGGAGCAGAGTGTGTCTTTTAAACAAGTCCTTATATGATTTAAAGCAAGCATCTCAAGCTTGGTACAACAAGGTGGATAAACATCTAATCCAATCTAAGTTCACTAAAAGTTATAATGAAGCCAACTTGTACATTAGGTATGAGGGTGATAATACATTAATTGATTTCATATATGTTGGTGATATGCTAATTATAGGAAGCAACAAAGCATTGATCAATGACTTCAACCTTATAAGGAAAATAGCCTTTGAAATGATAAGCCTAAAAGAGATGTCTTTCTTCTTTGGGAATGAAGGTTTTGCAAAGTGAAGATGACATCTTCATCAACCATATAAGCTATGCCACAAAATTAGTAAAGAAGTACAAAATGTCTAACTTCAAATTAGTGTCAACTCTTTTGAATGTAAGTAAGAATCTTGCAAGAAAGATGGAGAAAAAATATTGAAACCCCATTTTCAATAACAGGATAAAATATTTTAAAACCAAATTTTACTTTATTAAAGATATGTAATAAGAGGAAAAGGTAAAGTTGATCCACTATAATTGAGAGAAACAAACTATAGATAGACTAACCAAAGCTTTATGGAAGAACAAATTTAAGTATCTAAGAGACAAAATGGCTATGAGCATCAGGGCATCTAATAAGGAGACCAAGCCTAGCCCCTTTTTTGTTCAAGCCACCATTGGAATTAGAGACCAAGCTTAAAGACTTGGTGTTTTGGTAATGATTATGGTTACTTTGATGATGAAGACCAAAAAGGTTATAATTGAATCAAGATGCGAATTGGCCAAGAATCAAGTTATAAAATGTTAGTAGGAGCAATTAAAAGTTGTTATCCTTTCTTGTGCAACAATTAGGAGTAACGTTTGCATTTTTAAGTTTGATTTCTTATAGCTTAATCTTTAAGCAATGTAAACCATACTTGATGTAATCATTTTGGCTTGTCTTATTCCTGTAAAAGACTCTATATAATAAAGAAGAAGATTAATGAAGGTAGTTATTTTTACAACAATTTTAACCCTCAATTTCTCTTCTCTCTCTCTTTTTGCATTACATTTCTTTCTAATTCTTTAGTTTTAATAAACCTTATCCTTGTTAATTGGATGGAAGTTTAACACCATCCCAATAAAAAAGATATTGCCATTGGGAACAAGGGTTTCATTGTAGTCTTTATATTAATACACAATCTACGCTCTAACCTTTACTTCACTAGTTTATAGTCCTCAAGTTGTCAGATACTCTAAGTAATGTCGCCATTTATGGTATTGTCAAGGAAGGGCATACATTATAGGGAGTCTTGTCTAGCATCAAGAAAAAAAATGTGAGAGAAAAGCCACCAATAAAACGAGTTTCTTCATTGTTGAAAGGATTATAAGCAATATTACCACCATAGTATCAAGTGAAAAGTATAACATTTGCAAGTTCCTGAAAAATATCTCATCATCATGATATGCTCTACTTTAACTTTGTTTATTTGCCTCATATAACCATCCAACATCCATATATGGTAAATTCTCTTTCCAATGCTTTATAATGTTATGGCTTGCACATTGACCCAAATTGAAGTAAAAAATCCTCTTACTCTCCCTCTCTTTCTCTCTCTTACTCATTTTCTCTCTCTATCTATCTCTATAACTAATAAGAAATCAATGTAAATCTCATTGCTTAGCAAGAGGGTTAGACTAAAAATTATTTATTAATCTCTCATCTAGACCCAATCTAAGCACAATGTTTGTCTATATACCTAGAAGTGTTATTTATTAATGTTTGTTTTGCATTTGACAACTTTTTTCATTTAATTGAAAGTTTTATTTACTTGTACAACTTTTTTTTTGTTTGTGTGTATAAATCTCTCTAAATATGTATCTTATGAAATACCTAATTGCAATATATATTATCTTATTTGTAAATTTGGTTGGTCTTATGCTTAATTAGGTCATATGCACTTTGATAATAAACTTGATGAAATTAATTCAGTTTATTCTAAAATAATAATAGAAAAATATTATCACAAACTCATTTAGATTTGTTATCTCATTAATAAATTTGTGTAAAACATTTGAAAAGATATTAGACTAACTATTGATGATTTATAGTTTCTTTCTATTATATTTTTTTTCTTTTATCCATTTAATTATTTTTTAATTTATTTTTAAGAAGTTATTGCAAGGCCATGAAAATATGATTGGAATAAATGTATTACTTTTTTTTTCATTTGGAGAAAAGATAAAATCTTTATTTACTTCAAATAATTCCTTACTTTATGGTGAATAAGGGGGGAAAATGGTTTTAGTCCTTTAACTCCTCTTTCATGTTTCCTCTATCCATGAATTTTTTTTTTTGATGTTTCATTAAAAAGTAAAACTTTTAGTACATTAATAATTAGCTCAATCATAAAATTGAAAACAATAATGGCCAAAATATATTGAAAGGGAAGAAAAAATTGTGAAAAAAAATAAAAAATAGAGAATGAAAGAAAAAACATTAAAGTAAGATTTGTCCTCTCTTTGCTTATCATAACCTTTCGTTCACTTTTCTTTCTCTCCATCATGCACTTTATCCCTTGCACTTTTATATCATGACATTACAAAAAAAAAAAAAAAAAAAAGATTTGTAATCTAAGATGATCAAATTCTTAAAAGCTTTTAAAGCAAGAAACCAAAAAAAATTGACCTACTTACCATTTGCAAGTATAAGGAGTAATTGTAGTTCATCATTAAAATTTTGAAGTCAATTTCTTACCTATTAAATTGAACAAAGAATAAATATATTTAATTTTGTCATTTCGATCAATTATTTGGTCAAAGTAAAATCAATTATAATTGATAAGGAAGTATATAATTGATCAACGACCATCTTGGAATAGACCTAAGAGACTTCGCCATTGGGTCTACACATACATTATAAGGCCCACAAGAATTTTAGAAACTTGCCCCTCAAATCTGTCCCATTAGACAAGGGACCTAGGCTAAAGAAGTGACCCTATAACTGTTAAATTCACCATTAAAATTCCTCTCACTTTAACAAACCCAACAACATATAAATAAACTACACTCATATTTGAATAAGGTAATAACTCAATCTATCTTACATACTTAAGAACTCTTTATGTCCCTACTCACTTGTTTATCAAAGTGTTAATGTCAGAGTCCACCTTAAGCCCTAAGCTATGTGTTCTTGTACAAGAGTTATCATAATCTCTCTTACTTTTTTCTCTTTATCATGCACTTTATCCCTCTCACTTTTATTTCAAATTCTTAAAAGTTTTAAAAGCAAAATTTAGTTTCTAGAAAATCACAAAAATTAACCTATCTATCATTTTCAAGTCTAAAGTGTGATTATAGTTTATCATTAAAATTTTTAAGTTTAAATGAAATTATAAATCAATCTTTTACTAAGTTGAACAAAGAATAAATGTATTTAACTTTATAATTTTAGTCAACTATTTTGTAGAAGTAAAATCAATTATAATTGATAAGGATGTATATAACTGATTGATGGTCACCTTAGGATGGACCCAAAAGACCTTACAATTGGGCTTGCATATGCATTACAAGACCCATAAGGACTTTAAAAACCTACCCCTTAGATTCATCCTAGTAAACAAGGAACCCAATAAGCCCATTTAAGGGAGTGACCCCATAACATTCACATCACCATTAAAATCTCACTCACTTTGACAAGCCTAACAACATATAAATAGGTTAAACCCATATTTGGATAAGGTAATGGCTCAATCTCTCTTATGTACTTGAGAACTCTTTGTATTCCTATTGACTTGATCGTTAGAGTACTAACATTAGAGTCAACCTCTAACTCTTAGTTATGTGTTCTTACGCAGGAGTAAATATAGATTATCATGATTAGACCTTTACACCAATTTGACTTGACTAAACCTAGCCATATGTCTTTTTTAGTAAGCTTTCTCACCAATTGGCAACATTTATAGAAAGATGGATTTCGATACAAATTCTCATGATTATCTTTGAGAGTTCATGCTAGTTTAGGGAAAGATACTTGGTAAGCTCTTGATGTCATCCCAAAAGACATAAATGAGTGAGGAATTCCTAACAACGAACTAGTTTATCTCCTTAAAACTGATATGAACTCTCAAAGATAATGCAAATTAAAGAGAGTCTAGAAGGGAGCTTGAAAGATGACATCATTCATTTTTTGTAGGTGCACCCAGAAGTATTTGCTTGGGTATGAAAATGCATGTCTAATATCAACCCAAAGATAGCCTCACATCGCTTTAAGTGCTAATACAAAGTGCCCTTCTAGTTTGGCAAAAGAAAGGGATTATGGGTTCCAAGCAATAAGTGATAATCAAAAAAGAAATAAACAAACTTCTTAAGGTTGGGTTCATTTGAGAGGTCAACCATTTATATGAGTTAGCAAATGTGGTCATGCCTAAGAAAGCAAAATGAAAAATGGCACATGTGCATAGATTTGGCCAACTAGTAAATAGTGGTACATCAAATGATGATCCTTTCACCTTTATGGACATATTTTCTAGCTACATCTAAATATCTATGCACGAGGATGACCAAAAAACAAATGTCCTTTAAAATGGAGCAAAGGCTATACTGTTACAAAGTAATTCTTTTTAGACTTAAGAAACATGGGCTACATATCAATAGTTTGTGAACAAAATGTTTAAGAACTAGATAGGTCAAAATGTAAAGGTGTATATTAATGACATGTCTGTCAAAAGAAAGACCTTGAAAGACTATATTACTAACCAAAAAGAGACATCCAAAACTCTTAATCACTACTACATAGAGCTTAAACCTACGAAGGCACCTTTGAAGTATGATTTGGTAAGTTTATGGAGCTTTTAGTCTTAAACAAAGGAATAGAGGCAAACCGAGAGAAGATCCAAGCCATCAAACATCTTACCTCCCATATGACTACCAAGGATGTACAAGTACTCATTAGAATATTGGCCTACCTAATTCAGTTTATCTCGCACTCCGACGATAAATAATTGCTTTCTTCTAAGTCTTGAAAAAGGCATTGATGAAGACAATAATGACTAAGAGTTATGAAGCAAGCTTAACCTTTTGGACAAAACACACAAATAAGCATTTATATGAATGGCCTCATACCATAAAAAGTTGACACAATACCATAATAAGAAAGCAAAGAAGTGGATATTTTGCAAAGGTGACTTAGTGTTATAAAAATTAGAAACCAAGAAGTTGTACTTAAGAGTTACTGTATTCAAGAATTCTAAATGTATTAGGACTTATTACTAATAAGAAATTTGCCTGAGACATGTAAAAGGTGTTTCATCATATAAACCGTTAATAAAGCTAATATTCCCTCAATAGGCTACCATTAACAACCCTGTATATAGGCCTTTTACATTACAACAAAGCTAAGACCTACTTAAGGCATCCTACATAAGCACGCCACATATGCTTCCTACCAATAACATGTATGACACTTCATATAAACACGCAAAAAAGGTTTTTTGCCTAATAATAAAGCCAAAAGTTGTCTTAAGTACCCCACATGAATATGCCACACAAGCTATTTGCTCAATGATAAAGCCATAAGTCACCTGAGGCCCCGATACAAGCTAACCATATAAGCCTCCTACCTAAGGCACCCCACCTATATAGGCTTCTTACTTAGCAATAAATCTAAAAATTGCCTAAGGCGCTTTACGTGAGCATGCTATACAGGTTTTTATTATGAATGTCTAAGGTGTTTCAAGCAAGTATGTCATATAGACTTTTTCCTAGCAACAAAGCTAAAAGCCACCTATGGCATCTTACAGAAGCATGATACACAAGTCTTTTGCAAATAATGCTTACGATGTCATATGTAAGTGCATTACATAGGCTTTTTCCTAACGATAAAGCCAAGATTGGCTTAAGGCCCCATGCAAATATGCCACATAAGCATTTTTCCCCTTTGATGAAGCCAATAACTACCTAAGATACCTTAAATGAGTGTGTCACATTAGCCTTCTACCAAGAATGGCTAAAGTGTCCTAGGTGAGTATGTCACACAAGCCTCATACCAAGAATACATAAGGCACTCCACATAAGCATGTCATATAGACTTTTACTAAAAACACCTAAGGTGCCCCACCTAAGAATACCACAAAGGATTTTTGCCTTATGATGAACCTAGGAACTTTCTAAGGGCCCTTTATGTAAGTATGTTGCATAAGCTTCCTACTAAAAATGCCTAAGGTACCCCACGTAAACCCATAATACAAGAACCTTGCCATTAAAATTGGACAAAATATGCTATAACAAGTAAGGAAGGAAGATGAACACATCTTAAAGAGCAAGGACATAAGGTGAAAGACATAAGAGCATGAAATAAGAAATGATAATAGGCAATGAAATGCTTAAACAAGAATGATTTTATTTATCGCTTACAAATTACAATGAAGTGTGATACAAGTTACATCAAAACCTAACTTATAGTACAATAAAGCAATTAATGTTGCAGTACAATAATTCAAATAGAAGGAAGTCTTTAGTGAGACAACAATAACTGGCAACTGTGCCATATTACTTATCCATAGTTGGGCGAGAAGGTAGCCATAGAAGAAATGGCTTAGTTCCACTTATAGTTTTTGCCTTTAGGATGCAAACCCCAAATAAATAGGTCTTATAACCAAACTCTTAACCCTTCTCAAATGTTTGTCCCCACCAAAAGCATAGACATTGGCCTAAGTACTACTCACCACAAAGTGGAACAAGGTAAGCTTGGTGCTTGTAATGGGCTAATGACGCTAGAGGAGTAGAGAGTGTTGGTTGTTTCCTCCCCAATGTTAGCATTACCTATGGACTACCTAACAAGGAAGTGTGTTGGTCAACATGGTAAGAGATAGACCTCTTTAGCAGGATATTAGTTAAAGATAGACCTTCTTAATAACTCATTAACTTCATACATAATCATTGGGTAGCAGACCAATAAGGAATGATGATAACATTAGTCCAACATGGAAGGGATGTGGTTTTACCCACAACAATGCAACAAAAAGATAAAGATTGAGTTGTTCGCCAAAAGTTATAGATAGTAGTCCCTATTTATAGTCAACTTACACTTTTAATACAACGAAATGTGGTCATAAAAACCAAAGAGATGCAATAGTTACTAAAAGGGCACAACCCAATTTATTAGGCTCAATAATTATTATATGGTTAGTAACTATTTAGTTACATTCTATAAATTAGGGGTAGATCTCTATAAATGCAAAGGTAAAATAAGAGAGAGGGAGAGATAGCCAACAAAATAAATAGATAGGAGACGATTTCGATCATTAAATTTAACAAATACAAGTTATAAGTTATTGGTGCACTCATTTATAAGCCAACAAAAAATATATGTTCAAATCCTCTAACAAAGGTTAAAAAAAAAAAACTACCACAATGACCATATAGATTAGACCATGTTCATAATATGATCCAAAGTCCATCAACTATCACTTATCCCAAGCTCAAGGCTAGCAAAAGGTAGATCTCATATTTTTAAAGAGATGGACTTTATGCATTTGTAAAAGCTAAAGTTACTTACCACTACTAGTTTCCTAGCAATTTGCTCCTTCAATTGTTTCAGTTGCTCCTTGACCTGTTGAAGGGAAACTTCAAACTCTATGATTTGAGTCTTTCCTTTCACCATACTCTATTATGCAGTTACTTGAAGGCCTAACTCCCTCGCCAGGTTAGTCTTCAAGGCCTTGCATTAGGAAAATAGAGAAGCAAATCTAGCCTTCTCCTACACTAAGTCTCTCATAACTTATCAACTCATACCACATTCCTTTTTTAGCTTAGCTTGTAGATGGGTAATCACCTCTTAGCTACACTAACAATTCTTAACCTATCAAGCAATGCCCAAGGCCTTTTTCCATTATGCATGGTCTCGTTTAGGAATTAAAAGATTCAACAAAGAAAATTTGGGTTCACCTAAAAAGAGTCTCCTCCTTTCTATGAATATAATAGTGTAAGAACACATATGAGTGTATCTAAGGGCAGTTAGGGCTTGGCCACATAAACTAAAAAAATATATACTTAAAGCCCATTGCCCGCCTAAGTCTCTCATGGCCTAAGAATTTGTTGTTAACTCTAAACCTTTAAAAGGGTTTGATAATAATTTATTTAGAAAAAGGGAATTATTTTCCTTAATAGTGTGTTAGTGTTTTGTACCATAAAGAGAAGGGGTACTTTCTATATGAATTGACTAGCTTATAGGCAAAGGAACATTTGCTGCATTAGTAACTATTGCCCCTTGCCCATCTAAGATTGTAGGTTGATCACCCCTACTTAGACAAAGCTTCACACATTTCACTGCCCAGCCAACATGGTATGCACTTTCCATGAACACATCTTGTTGCTACACGAAATAGTTGACATTATGTTGAAAAACCCCATCAACAATAGAATCACCTTGGGACCCAACAGCTTCTCCACTTGGCAGGATAAATCCTATGAGGAGAATCACCCTTTTGGAACTCTCTCCTTAAAATGATGTAAGAAAAGTCCAAATCAAACAAATCTGCAAGGAGGATTAGGGGAAATGAGTCAATTCACCATAAAAACCAACACCAATAATGGATTGATACATACCTCTTATACTAGTAGCTTCAACAAGAAATTTAAAAAAAGATTTTACCTTCATTCCTTTAGGCACGTCACCCAAATCTCCTTCCCCATCATTTATCAATTCCTCTAAATTAAAGTATAAGGTGACTAATCTCAAATTACCTTGTACCCCTTTAAGTGCCTTTGGGTTAAATAGGCCAACATTCCAACTTGTCTACCAATTCAACCACATTATATGTCCCTAAGAAGTGTGCTAGCCTAATCAACCAATACTCCATTTGATGGCTCTTTGTTATTGAGTCAACATAACTCTCATAAGACTCGTTGTTCAACAATCTAAGGTATCTAACTAGCCATGGCAAGTGTTCCTCTCACCTACTATTGTCTTAATCCTCAATAATGAAAACTCTATTATGCAATTTATAGTGTTCTAATCCATGAGATAGTGACTACAATCACACAATTAGGCAAATAAGAACTCTTGTATGAAAGTATGGAAAGAAGTCATCTTTCCTTTGATCTCTTACAACACCTCTCTAAAATAATTAAACACCTCAAATTGAAACATCCCTATCTCCAACAACAATAACCACTCAATCACATACATATGGATCAATATGAGACCTTTTGGCAAGAAAGGGTTATATTGCACCTAATGACTCAAAAACCTAATCAATCACTATCAACTATTAAGTTTTAACAAATTAAGGAAAATCCTATTAAAAAACATAAATTCTTGAAGTGAATGGTGCATAGGCAACCACTGGTTAATGTTAAATTATTCCATGAAAAACATAACATAACCTCTCAGAGAAAAATAAGTTATTTTCTCAAGCAAGGGCATAACCAATTTATAATAGTATATGATACAAAATGTACACCTAAATTCACCATAAAGGTATCCTTACTCAACCTAAGAAGAGACCTTCATGTAATAACATTACTAATAAAGTCATAAGGGCCTAGGAAATGGGTGTATGCAACATATAAGGGGATCAAAGGGAACTGCTACCATAGGAAACTATCTAGAAGTTGAGAGATGACCTTCAGTTGAAGGAAACATTGGAAGAACTAACCTCTAGTGGGAGTCAAAATGTGTACTTAAACCACCAATCATTTATGCTATAAGAAAACTACGAAGGAGGAAGGCCATTCAAGCAATTATATATATGCCAAAATGAATTAAGGTAAAAAAAACATTAAAGAATACCTTTTATGGCTAACATAAGTCAATCACAATATAAGAAGTTAAATGTATACATTAAAAAGAACTAAATAGGCACCTTAATAAGATCACATTCAGCCCAATTTATAAAAGACATTAAATGCTACATGGCAATTAATTCTTAATTAAAAAATGCCTAAATAACTATGAGATTAAAGGGAACTACACACAAGTCTTAATCAAAAAGAGTGTATTCAAGAATAGGAAAAAAAATACATAGAAAAATCAAACTTTTATTAGCAAATATACACATTGCAACAATATTTAAATAAGTGAAAAGAAAAAAGAAATTACACAAAAGAATGGAAAAATAAAGTTAAAGGTCCAAGTCAAACACATTTAAGGGATCCGAGAAGGAAATGTTTGCCCTAGAAAGCTCATTCTCCTCTAGCCCATAGGTCACTATATACGTCTCAATACATGTCACAATCAGCTTCTTAACCATATAAGGGACCAAGTATGTCTTCATGTTCACATTCACCTAAGCCTTGACTCTAGATATCTCTCAGGTGTGCTCTTCCATGACAAGATGAGCCTAGCCTTCCAGTTCCTTAATCCTTTTCTTCAAGACCTCAACAGTATTAAAAGGATCACTTTGAAAAATGGGGTATAAGCCACCTTTGAATTACCTCAATTATCTTGTAAATTACAAAGTTTAACTCTACTTGCAACTTTACATTAGCGTTTTGCTCCCCACATAAGGTCAACCCTATGACAAGCTCATCATAGAGAGACTTCAACTTCTATTTTAGCTAACTGCACTAGACCTCAAAATTTTGTGACCGACCCTAAACTAATTTTGCCTCCTACTTAGCCTTCTGCATTACAGTTTGGGCCTCTTTTAGTGACTTTTCAATATTGTCACATAAAGTGCTAACCCTCTTCAAACCATAAGATAAGTACTTAGCTTAGGCACTTAAGTGTGCCTAAAAAAGGTGGGCCTTGGTTTTACGCAAGTTACTCTCCAAATCTTGGCAAACCACCATTAACATTATCATGTCATTAAGAGCCCCACACATAAAATACCTAATCTCATCACATAAGTTAAATAGATGATATCAAAATTGTACCTTCTAGTACATAGGAATTACTATAAGGTAAGCGATGGTTAACCTGTTGTTAGGTCACAAAAAGGTGCAATCCTAGTTAACAAATAAGGGAGTGGATGAATTAAGGATTCAACTTAGAAAATCCTAGGATGGATTGATAAATGACCAAAATTACCATCGACAAAAGAGGTTGTTGCCCTTATGCCAATTATAGAAAAGTTTGAGATATGAGGAAAAGAGGACAGGAGTATAATAATAAGTGGATTAATAATGAAAAATGTAGAATTAACCTTGATATGGTCAAATAAGGAGCCCACATTGTAACATCACTTACATGTTTGAACCTTAACAAATAGTTCCTTAATCACAAATAGGCATAAGGTAAAAAAAAGACAACAATAACAATGGCAAAAGAGCATGATTGTTACTCTTACTAAAAAATCTCACAACCACAAGCTCTTTTGGCATAGGCACTCTCACTTTTTCCCTATCGAAAGAAATAGGGTTTAGCATTAACACCTTTAACTCTGTTATGGCCTCTACCTTTAACCCATCTTGAATAACAATAGTAAGCATCTAAATGAAGTTATCGACCATTTAGGGTTAAGCACCCTAATATTCCCAAAGGTCATTTTCCCCTTAAAGTATTCTTGTAACTACTTAGACGAATCAAGAAAGGTGAGATCCTTAGTTGTAGGGACAAGAAGCAAAGGAGCAACTCAAGCCAAATGCCACTTACAGAAAGCCACACTGAAAGGTAACTAAATACAAACAAAGGACGTTAGGTAGAGGAAGGCAGGTACCAACTGCTTCAAAAATCTCAAGTGATATGGTTATACAACCCAAGCTAGACTTACATGCCTTTTATCATTCAACAAGAATATATATCCTATACTCAACTAAGAACATCTAGTGCATTATCACCATGTCCTCATAAGATACACACAACTTAAAAAACTTCACATCACATTCTACACTACCATAAAAAGGGGAGATTGAAAGATTGACCATGGCTTGTTTCATAAAAAACATGTAAAATTGACTAAAAATTATGAAAGAAGATAAAAAGAATTTAAGGTGATCATCCAATGGCATGATTTTTTGAAAATTAAAAAATGAGACCTCTTAGACATGGCCTAAGCATGGGTGTTTGGACCTATGTTGGGGGAATAAGTGATAAGGAGACCCATAACCGACTAAAAGCTAACATGAAATGAGCTCAAGAGACCTCGTCACTAGGCCCAAACATGCACTATAAGGCTTATAGGCACTTTAAAAACCTACCTCCCATATTTGTTCAACTAAATAAGGGACTCATACCCCAATTTAAGGAGTAACCCCAAACTTGTCACATCACCTATTAAATCTCACTAACTTTTGTCAACCTAGCAATATATATATAGACCAAGCTCACTACCACACAAGGTAATAACTTAATCTCTCTTATATACCTATGATGTGCTCTTACTAACTTGATCATTAAAGTATTGATGCTAAAGTAACCAATAAGAATTGTTGAAAAATCCTTATTGCCACTTGTGTCTGATTAACCTAACCCCATGTAGTTATGCTTTAATTAAGAATTGTGAAAGAACATGTCACATTTGCATTTTTTTTACCTTAAAATTAAAGAATACCTATATAGAAAAGTGAAATCTATACTATTACTATGTGTTATCATATTTACCTTTCAAATTTTCAAATTGGTTGGAATAGCTTATACTTTTAAGATTCACAAATTCATCAATTAAAGGCTTATTCACCTATAGAAAAATATAATTGTATTATAATGGTTAAAATTATAAAGTTGCATTAGTATCCCAAATATAAACAAAATGAGAAAATAATGACCCTTATGATGATATCATATACCATTGTGCCCATATTCTTAAGTGAGCAAACTGGTAAACTATTACTCATTGACAAAAATGTAGAAGCAAACAAAAAGGAAAACATAAAAATAATTTAAAGTAACAAAATTAAGTACTATAATCTTGACTTTAACATTGTAATAGTGTCACTACTCTCAACTTATAGAGTAATGAGATTTTGGTGAGTGTCTTAACAGAAATGTGTAGCTTTATCTTCGTTCCAATTTTACCTTTGTCTTTGTTCATGTTTTTCTGAGTTATTGTTGCTTTTTATCTAAGAAAAACAAATACAAACAAAAGAGAGATTTACCTAAAGAAATATTTTAAAATTGAATATAAAAGTTAGTGTTATGATATAATTAACAAACTTGATAGGATTTGGTTGAATAAATAAAAATTAAGTGATAATATTATAAAAAAGAATACTTAAATATATAAAAATTCATTAAAATTTAATTTTTATAAAATTTTTCACAGCATATGAAGAAATTAAGTTTGATTAAAATTTTTTAAACATTTAATAGTTTTTTAAAAAAATAATTAAATAAATAATAACTCTTTTTAAATTTCAAAATAGTGTCTATGTCAGAAAAATAGCCTCCAAAATTAAGGAGAAAAAAATGTAAGAGTCGTCTCCTACTTAAACAAATGTTATATTGTATTAAGTTATAATTCACTATTATGCAGGTATTATATATGCCTTCATATTATAAAAAGATTACTCAAATATAATTAGAACCATTTTTAAATTAATTCAAAAAAAAATCTATATACAAACTAGATTTACATCAAAAAAATTTAAATAAAATCATTTGTAAATCACTTGTTCACCAACATGGAATTAAATAATATGTAAATCACTAACATATAACAAGATAACTAAACTTTAATTTAAGTGCACTTGGAAAATAACATGAACAGAAAAGGAATTTATCGGAGTTCCTACACGAGAAAGTGATGCTCTTAAATTGATTCACCTTTATTATTTTGTAGCTTATTTAATTCAAGGTGTATAAATTTACCTTGACCAATAAAAATGATATGTCATAAAATAGTAAATCTAAACCATAATAATACAACATACCAAGAAGACATGTTACAAATCAAGATGTTGTTTCTAAGGGAAAAGGGATTGAGAAAGGCACATAAGAATAAAGCCACAACAAACTCGAGAAAAAAATAATTGCTCTCTTAAATCTCAATAAAATAAGTGCTCTTCTCATTCATCAATTAAGAATAAATGAACAAAGGACACTTAAGCATATTAGCTAAACCACGTGGTCTATTCTTTGGTCTTCTACTAACCTGCTTTATCAATAGCAAGACCTCCTCCATAAGAGCAGGGAATTCAGGTAGCTTTTTGCTTGGAAAACAAGGAATGTTTAATCCACAAATGCTAATTATGGCATTAATGAACAAAAGTCATAAAGTGGAAATATATGTTTATAAACACGTGAGTAATCTACGAGGAAGAAAAGAAAGTGGAAATAAAGTTAAACATCAAAGTAATGATTTCATATAATCTAGCAATAATTTGTATAACAGGTACCCAATCATAACCATTGTGATAATTTATCCTATATCAGATGTTTTAACTTGAAATTTAGCACCTTACTAGGAATTATAATGTCTCTAAGTCTAAGCATATAAAATGGTTGTGTTACATCTAAAACTCTTATTGGGAAGAAAACCTACAAAAATAATACAATAGGCATCAAATCAAAAGACAACAAAATACCTAAACTTAATTTGCAAACAAATATTTGCAAATAGGATTGTGAATGTTCAATTTATGAATCACTAACCTAAATAGGAGCATCCAAAGATTTTACAATACTAACCATGACAAGAGTGAAGAAAATCCTAAAAAATATCATATATAAAAAGTCTAGCTTACAAGATCTCTAAAATCTTTTTTTATCCAAAAATATCTCAGTAATCTTTTGATAAAAAAAATAAATCTTTCTCTTAAATAGACAACATACCACCAATTTAAATTTAATTCAAATTCTTTTAACTTCTTAATAATTGTTATTTAAAAAAAATTAATTTTTTTAAGTTTTGAAATTTTATTGTCTCAATAAAGATAATTTTCAAAATTAAAGAAATTTTTTTTTTCTTATTTAAACTGCTACTATATTATATATATATATATATATATATATATATATAGATTAAATTCAATTTTACATTCGTATTTATTCAAAATTTGACTTATTTTTAATATTATATTAGGAAAATAATTAACAGTGTTTTTTTTGGCTGGATTGTATTTAAAAAAAATTGAAAAATGAAAAATGGTAGCGTAGCTAGGCCGGGCACAAGGCGTGGCTTCGACAGGCGGGGGCATATGCTGGGACATGATATCAGGCCGAATAGTGAAAGCAGGCCCTTTAGCCGAGTAGGGCCCATTACATGTTCATTAGAGTTGGGCTCATGGACTATGATAGTATACGTTGAAGGACGTGATGAAACACAGAGAGTGACAAAGAAATGTAAGTTTGAGACTTTTGAGTACGTTTGAGTAGGGTTTAAAGGCGGCTTGTGCAATCTCCCTTCCTCCTTCTACTCTTTCTTTGTTTTCTTGTCTTTTTTTTTCCTTTTTTGGCAGTCTCTTTCCATAACCTGAGGT
Source organism: Kandelia obovata (assembly GCA_021464305.1). NCBI lineage: Eukaryota > Viridiplantae > Streptophyta > Magnoliopsida > Malpighiales > Rhizophoraceae > Kandelia > Kandelia obovata. The sequence goes on from CM038488.1 coordinate 3,235,505, forward strand.
TTATCACCTTCGAGCAATGTCCAGCGAGTAGTCTATCAAATCAAATCCACTTGTCAACCAGCAAGAAGCCTTCTTCTTTGGTTGTTTGTTGGTTGGGGGGGGGGCGAGGAGGCTAAAGCCATCATGTTGAGTAAGTTAGCCAGAAGAGCTGATTCCAAGGAGTTCAAGTTTTTATTAAATTCCAACATTCTTTCTCATCAGGGTCTGAGCTTTCCCGAGAAAGCCAGGCCGTCTTGGCTTCGAACAGTAGTAAATTCTTCATCCCCATTTGTGGATTTTTTCCGGTTTGGTGTTTTTCCGTGTCAAAATGGGAAATTGAGCGAACCAACCAGTTTGTGTAATTTGAAGAATTCCTTTGGTGTCTCTCCCTTTTGCAAAGGCTATGCCACTGCAGCTGCGCAGGCAATTTCTTCAACGGATGAATCCGAGTTTTCTGGGTCTGATGAACTGCAAGAATTGATTGAGGAAGCGAACAAACACCACCAGAAAATGGAGTCGCAGTTTAAGAGGCCACAACCAAAGAGAATGGTGGCAGGTATGGGTTCCGCAAAGTACTATATGCTTAAAAGGAGACAAATAAAGATGGAGACAGAGGCCTGGGAAGAGGCTTCTAAGGAGTACCAGGAATTGCTCATGGACATGTGTGAGCAGAAGCTTGCACCCAATTTGCCTTATATGAAGTCCTTGTTTCTTGGTTGGTTTGAGCCTCTGAGGGATGCCATTGTTTCTGAGCAGGAATTGTGCAGGAATGATATTTATAGATCCCATGCACAATATTTTGGTCAGTTGCCTGCTGACATGATGGCCGTTATTACCATGCATAAGTTGATGGGATTGTTGATGTCAAATGGAGAGACTGGGGATGTTAGGGTCATTCAAGCTGCTTGCGCCATTGGTGAAGCAATCGAACATGAGGTAAGTAATTTTTAATTTGAAGGTTTTATGGTAGATTACACGGTAGCATTTTGTGATGAATCTTTTGTTCTGTTTTCAGTACATTTATACCATGTAAAAATTTTGTTAGGAGAGCATAACTCCATAAGGGAATGGATAATAGAGCAGATTGAAGCCATCCTTCTATGAGGGAAACCAATTCAGAGTAGCTAGAACAAGAAGCATCCATCACCAGGAAAAAATAAAACTTGCTGACCTCCTTGGAGATAATGCTGGTGAAACAATGTGAAAATTCCAGTTTATTCAGCAGCATAAAGATGCTGAGTAAATTATCCTATCCCATGGAAAAGAAAAATGAAAAATGAAAAACAGCCACATAGATTTATGTTTGAGGGAAAATTTGAGGTTGCTGGTAATTTGAACTTGGTAATACTGTTAATAGGGTATAAAATTTAGGGTTCAGGTCAAAGGAAATAATAAGCCGCATTATCTGCAGAGCATTTTTACTTTTATTGTTGAGTAACTCATTTAGGGATATACATAAAAGCCTTTATATCCTTTTTTTTTTAGTAATTTTTCTATTCTTAGTCCAAAGGACGATTGAAATAAAAGTCAAGAATTGAGCCCAAAAATTCAGGGCATCAATGGTTTTCAAAAATCACAAGGGGTGAGCAGATACGCAACTAGCAAACCTAGGCACAATTTTATCTTTTTCTTGAAGCTTTTACCAAATTTTTGTTTGTATTATTGCTCAAAGTTCTCTAAAGTAATTTGATAAGTGTTGGGGTATTTCTTATCTTATTATTTGCCCTCATTGGCATTGGATTGGTCATCTGCTGGGCTGCAACTTTCATGTTGTTATTCATGTAGCATTGTAGATGACTACCTGTTTAGGACATATTATGCCCCTATAGTTGCTTTACCAGAATTGCCATCAATTTCCTGCCATTTCTTTTATTGAGAGCATATGAATAATCATCTCCTATTGGATCAGGCTAGGATACACAAGTTTCTTGGGAAGACAAAAAAGGAAAAAAGTGGAGAAGACAAGGACCCTAAAGGTGAATCTAATGTTGAGACTAATGGACAAGAGAAGCAAGCAAAAGAAAAGGAGAAACTGAGGAGAAAAGTGAATACACTAATGAAAAAGCAAAAGGTCCATCAAATAAGGCAAATAGTCAAGGGTCAGGATGATTCGATGCCTTGGGGTCAGGAAGCCCACGTTAAGGTTTGTGATGTGAGAGGTTCTTTATTTTGAAGTTGCATTCATATTTCAGAGTTTACTCTAATGCTTTTACATCCCAGGTTGGCAGCCGCCTAATTCACTTGTTGATAGAAACAGCTTATATACAGCCTCCAGTTGATCACTTGGGAGATTGTCCACCAGATATTCGACCTGCATTCATGCACACATTTAAAACTGTCACAAATGAATCACAGTGAGAAAGATTCTGTGTTTAATTTAATGACTCTCTCTCTCTCTCTTTCTTAAACACACACATGTGCCAGCACAAACACTCAACTAGTTATTAATTTAATTTTGATCTTTTTTCTTGGACAGGAAGCATAGTAGGAGATACGGTGTTATAGAGTGTGACCCACTTGTCCGTAGAGGGCTTGAGAAATCTGTATGTAGAAAGTTATCTTCTAGAAATTGCTTACCATAAATATAGTGGGTTTAAATTTCCTATTCAATAAAATTAATAGTTCATATATATGTCTAATGATTAACTGATTTTATCTTTCAATACAGGCCAGGCACATGGTGATCCCTTATATGCCAATGCTATTGCCTCCTTTAAATTGGACAGGGTATGCAATCAAAATATAATTATATTTCTAAGACATTTCTATGAACCACGTCTATTTGGTTCTTAATAATATGAAAATGTTTGAAACCAGAAATATTTCGGTTGCAAATTAATGTCATGCTTGCCTTTGGACGCTATCTGAGTTTGTCTCTTAAGCTTTACTTGAGATAACAAGCTTGACATTTCTTTGTTGAGTAATACAAGTACAATTAGCTAGATTTACAGCTTCATTATTCTGTTCTGCCTTTGCTTTTTTAATTTGCTAATGTTTTGTCAGGTATGATCAAGGTGCATACTTGTTTTTACCATCATTTGTTATGCGAACACATGGATCAAAACTACAGCGTGAATCAATTAGAAGGGCTCCAAGAAAGCAATTGGAGCCCGTTTTTGAGGTTGACATCAATAGTTTGGTTTATTTTGTTTTTGTTTTGATGTTAGCTAGCAAGTTGATTTTAGGATTAATTATTGCTGGCAAGCTTGGTGTCAAAACTTGTTAGCTGGTATGCTAATGTTGTGATGGTTCTGTGAATCAGGCCTTGAATACACTAGGAAATACCAAATGGAGAGTAAATAAAAGAGTACTTTCCATAGTTGACAGAATTTGGGCCAGCGGAGGTCGACTTGCTGGCTTGGTGGATTGTGAAGATGTGAGTTATATGCTTACATGTATAGAAGAAGAAACGTTTCCTTTTCAGTTGGTTGAACTTTCTTTTCTCTTAGAAAATAAAGTTTCTGTGTTTCCAGGACATTCTTTTGCAATATTTTCGCTCATCAAAATATCCAATTGCGTGTTGTGCTGGCCTTTTATTTATATTCCCTTTCATGGCCTCCTTTTAACTTATTTTCCTTGTAACTGATTGTTATTATTTATAGGTTCCTCTGCCTGAGAAGCCAGAGGATGAAGCAGAAATTCAAAAATGGAAGTGGAAGGTGAAAAATGTGAAAAAGGAGAATAGAGAGAGACATTCTCAGCGGTGTGATGTAGAACTTAAACTTGCTGTAAGTGGCCCTCCTTCCCGCATAAAATAACCATATTTTATGTTTTTCTAGCTGCCTTGTTAAGTATCACCAATTGGCTCAGGTGGCTCGAAAGATGAAGGATGAGGAGGGTTTCTACTACCCACACAACATTGATTTTCGAGGTCGGGCTTACCCCATGCACCCTTATTTGAATCATCTAGGCTCTGATATGTGTCGGGGCATCCTGGAGTTTGCAGAGGGACGCCCTCTTGGGAAGTCTGGCTTACACTGGTTGAAGATACATTTGGCAAATTTATATGCTGGTGGAGTGGACAAATTATCCCTCGAGGGGCGAATAGCATTTACTGAAAATCATTTGGATGATATTTTTGACTCTGCAGACAGACCTCTGGAAGGTCGATGCTGGTGGTTAGGTGCAGAGGATCCTTTCCAATGCTTGGCAGTGTGCATTAATCTCTCAGAAGCATTGAGAAGCTCCTCTCCTGAGACCACTATTTCACATTTGCCTGTTCATCAGGTAATTTAATTTTGCATAGTCAAGGAAATATGTAGCAGGTCAACAAGAACAAATTGACTTCTCATATTGTTCTAATAAGATGGGTGACTATCAGATATAATCTTTCCTTTTAATAAATGCTGCTACATTGTTCTTATTCTTCATTTTGCCAGGATGGTTCATGTAATGGCTTGCAACACTATGCTGCCCTTGGAAGGGACAAGGTAATTGACTTTATGTATCCTTTTAGTCAGCTGCTGCGTGCCAAACTTGACAATAAATATGTTCTCACCTGGATGCCTGTAACTTGTTGAATGCAATAGTCCTGTTTTCGTGACGTGCTAGCCGGTTTCAACCCAAGGAAAATTTGTGACAATGTATTTTCATGCTTTGTTTGATTGGAAAATTGTCGCTTTCCTGCCTTGAGGTGAAATTTTGTAATATTTCTCACATCTTTCTTAAATTTTTTGAAGTTAGGGGCTGCTGCTGTAAATCTTGTTGGAGCAGAGAAACCTGCTGATGTTTACTCAGGAATTGCTTCCAGGTAGGTGCTACTCTATGCACTATTGGTTAGGCCATAAGGAAGCCATTTCATCCCATTTAAGTTAGGTCTGCCTCTTTCTGGGATTCTGTTCTTTTTGGGCTATAGTTTCATAAAGTGAGGTTGGCAATTGAAGACAACTATAATTTTACTTTTCTTCTTGCGGGGCAGTGCAGGCCCAACTATAATGTGTCAAAGCAAATCTGATGATTAACATCCCATGTAAGAATGGGTGCTGGAAAAGCCTTTTTTTCCCCTACATCTAAAACTTGCTAGACTAATATTGATGCTGCAGGGGTGTGAGGAGGAGGGAAGCAACATGATTTATCTGCCAAAGGGAGACTAAATGACAAATATTGAGAATTAATGCCAAAGTTTGCTTATGTTTGCAATAATCACCATATATCCTGCTAATAATGAAAATTTATCTGATTACAATCATCCTACACCAAAACAGTTGGACCGAATTTACTATTTCTTTATAGTTAAACAGCACTATTGGATAGTTTTTATTTTAAGATTTCTGTCATGCTTCTGCAAAACATAGCTTTTATTCTCTGAAGCTATGCTGATTAGCCTTAGATTCGTTTGAAAGTAATGATCTGAAGGTCACTGTTGTTTTGATGTAGAGTTCTTGACATCATGCAGAGAGAGGCAGAAAAAGATCCTTCCACTTATCCACAAGCCTTGCATGCAAAACTGTTAATCAATCAGGTTTCATCCCTTCAAATGCTTGTCAATGATGCTAAATAATGTAAGATTATGTTTGACTGGCTAAATTAATGAGGGAAATTCTAAGGTGATCTTGTTTTTTTGGAGAAAGTAAGTTCATTTTGTCATTTGTAACCATTGGATAGGCTTGTATTCTCTTTTGTTTGAAAAACTTTTATGCCACTTGTCATCTTATATAACAGTTAAAAAGGACATAGGCTAAGTCACTATAGAAGACACCCAATAATGAACATGTAATTCAGTTATTTCAATTAGCTGGTGCAGGTAGGTCATAGGGTGCTCCACATTTACTTTGGTCATACCTTTGTGAGACTTCCTACAGATTATTGCTAAATTTTTTGATCATAAATTAGGTGGACCGGAAATTGGTGAAACAGACGGTGATGACTTCAGTGTATGGCGTCACTTATATTGGTGCCCGTGACCAAATCAAGAGGAGGTTAAAAGAGCGTGGTGCCATTGCAGATGACAAAGAACTGTTTGCTGCATCTTGCTATGCAGCCAAAGTAAGCAAATTAAAATGGATTACAATTTGTGTGTCAGTAATCAAGGATTAAACTAAGTACTTCGTTGCAGACCACGCTGAAGGCTTTAGAAGAAATGTTTGAAGGTGCTAGAGCTATCATGGTCTGGCTTGGTGATTGTGCAAAGGTTTGTTGATTTTATCCTGCATCCCATTTGCTGAGCAAAAGAGATTTCAGATGTGTGATGACTCATAATGCTGCTTATCAAAAACGTGTCTCTATGTAGTATTGCATAAGCAAGTTTAGGAATTGTCATAATCTCATTCATGAGTTATTCTAATTTATATTATTAATTAACTTCAGTTGGTTTAGAGCTCTTTCATTTCATTTGTTGGCCACTTTTGGTGCTAAGCTCATAGTTTGATCCCAATTTCCTCATGTTTATGTGCTGAATCCCATCTGGGGGAGAGCACTGTCCTTCAAAGTCTGCTGAGGTTTCTCTGTTGGCTGAACTGGTGACTGATCAATGTGGATGGTACAACAATCTTTGTTGATTGACCTCACAAACTGCTTAAACCATCTAAACTGAACTATGTAAGCTTGCTATCAATAAAACCATAACACTTAGGTTTGAAGGTTTGGTTTTGGATGTCAAAGTTAAAAGCATCTAATCATCTCCAACTCCAATTCAGGATTTTTCAAAACTGGTCAAGTGCTCTAGCTTACATTTCTCATTTAGGTATTTATTCTTGCTAATTGTATGTTTGTATTGCATGAAGCGTGGACAAGTTCTTTACAACCATTATAGAGCTTTTGTTAACCTCTTGGCTCTTGTAATTGCCTAACTTCAAACATCATCCAAGTTGCATCCAATGAATCTAAATTTGTCCACGATGCCATCCTCATCCTATACTTCTAGTATTAGATAAGTCATCATCTTAATTTGAGTTGTTATTAGCCTATGCTAATTTAATATAGTTTATTTAGCTAGTTATTACATAATATTACTGCGATCTAACTAATCTCCTTCCCAGACTATTCAAGGTCTGCTACATGAATTATTTTCCACTGTTTCTGCTCTAACTGTTTTGTCATGGATGAATGTCCTCTGCTTGACGTAGTTTCTGACAATATTGTCTAAAGTTTCTTTTGGTCCCCATATCTGGTATTTCATTTTTCAGTAATTTAGTCCAGCATCCAGCATGGTCACTTTTAGTCTGGGGTTCTTTCTTTTCTTTCATTTTTTTTTTTTTTTGCGTGGCAAGTTTAGAGTCTGCACAGGTGCTCAAATTTGGCCAAAACAACAAGGTTTTCTGGAACTTCCAATGGTGAATGGATGGTTGGGGTTTGGGTTAATCCTATCCCTTGGAATTTGTTAAATGCTAGTAGGAGTTTGTGGCTCTTAGCTTAAATGTCTTCTGAATTTTGAACATGTTCATTCTAACATTTTAATATGGTAGGCATCCCAGTGCATGAGGCTCCCACACTGGGGGGTCCAGAGAAGGGTTAAATATATGCAGTTCTATCCTTTATTTCACAAAGAGACTCTTGCACTACTCAAACCTGTCATCCAGGTCACAATAGAGTAGCATTGTGTTGTATCATGGCTCGTCCTGCTTTTTTATTATACATACTAGTGAACATCTGTGGCTTTTATTTAACAAGCCTTATGAAATCTGAACTTTTTCACTCTTACTTCACAACTAAATATTTCAAGAGCGATGCTGTTGAACACTGAGGACTGCTAAAATGTAACATAAACAGGTGATAGCTGCAGACAACCAGCCTGTGCAATGGACCACTCCTCTTGGACTTCCTGTTGTGCAACCCTATCGACAATTAGGAAGGCATCTTGTAATGTTCTAAGAAATTAATCTGATCTAAAACAAAATCAACATTTTCTTCTTGTTTGTAACTAAATTGATATTTCGTACTATGCACAGATTAAGACTTCCCTTCAGGTGTTGGCATTACAAAGAGAAACTAACAAGGTACATTGATTGACCTCTTGCACATTTAGCCTTTTGCAATCTTTTTCATGAGGCTGTAACTTACTGTTTTCCATACAGGATGTGTTTCTTCCCTTTTACCCTGAGCACTTGTGTTGTGGAAGGAAAGCAAATAATAAAATTTTGTGATTTGTAACTGGTTAAACAGCAGCTTCATGCTCTGCTGATTCGATTTTTTCTTGATTGGTACAGGTCATGGTTCAGAGACAAAAAACAGCTTTTCCCCCTAATTTTGTTCACTCACTTGATGGTTGCCACATGATGATGACTGCTGTTGCCTGCAAGAAGGCATGTATGAACTTTGCAGGTTTGTGCTTGTCCAATGGCATTGCTCCTCTCTCAGAGAAAGCAGTGATTTACTTCTGTCTCTGGATTATCTGACTTTCCATTTCAATTTGCAACCACAGGAGTCCATGATTCATATTGGACACATGCATGTGATGTTGACCAAATGAACCATATACTCAGAGAAAAGTTTGTTGAACTCTATGAGACACCAATACTGGAGAATGTAAAGTGTCTTTATCTATACTATTTGAGTTCCCCTTGAGAATTTTCAAGTAGTTCTCCGTATTTATTAGAATGGCTATATATATGGTTTCACCTGTTTAGCCCTTCACTTTCTGCTATGAATGAGGTATATGTATAAGATGGCCACCTTACTGTTTAGATACATCATTTCATCTGTTCCAATGGCATGTCATTTCTTTGGCTGTTGGCAGGTGTATCAAGTTGTTATTCTCCATTATGTTATATCATTAGCTCAAATTGATGAGAAACTTTATTACCATTTAACCTGTACCTACATCTGGCATTCTCTCGAAAGTAATGACTTCTTTGTTTGATAAAAATTACCCAAAGAGCTCTAATCATTGTTGAAGCACCGAAATAGAAGGGGAAAATGAGGGCTACTTACTAATTTCATACACTCTCTTAAAGCCAATTTCTGGATGTTGATATGTGACCCTGGTAGTGCTATTTGGCATCTTCATGGCCTTGTTTAGAGAATCTCAGCTTTTTATTTACAATGCTTGTTGATAATTGAAATGTTTGGAGTCTTAAATTTCAGGCCTTTTAGACGTAAGTGCCTGCCATGTGTATTGTGGTAGAAGGGCGGACCTTAATGTGACACTCATGTTACATAAATTGGGCCTATACACAAACCCTATAACATGAGAGTCTCATGTACTAGGATGTCCTCCTTTTTTTTATGTTTATAGTGCTAACTTCAATGCTTCTGTTTTATTTGCAGTTGCTAAAGGGTTTTCAGAAGTCATTTCCTAAATTGAAATTTCCTTCTATACCGGAGCGAGGGGACTTTGATCTCAGAGATGTTCTGAAATCTACCTATTTCTTCAACTAGCTTTAGCCAGAGTCTATCTTTGGCAGTCACTATAGATTGTACCCAGTCATTTGTAACAAAGGCGGCAGAAGTTTTCATATTATTTATACCTGTCACAGGTTTGTGAAGATAGGTGCCATAGAGCCTTCACCAAATTGGCCAGCAAAGATTGAGAAGAGAAGCAACTCGAGGTGTGGGCCTGCCATTTGATTGGCATCCAAAGTATGCTTTTGTATACATGATGAAAGGAAATGCATTTAGCTATTGGCATGAGAGACTCTTCACTTTAGTTGTCTCCATTTTTTGGGACGACGCAAACAAAGAAAGATTGATACAACATGGAGATTGACTGGAAGGAACTGCTCCCATTTAGTGTGCAGCAAGTTGTGGTAAGTGATGTGGAGCTAAAGGGAATCAAATCAAAGCTTTGGAATTCAACACCATATAAATGATTTTTATGAAGAGGTGAGGAAGGATGAAGGCATCAGTGCCTTTGTCATTGACGTGTATGCATCAATAGATCTCAACATTTCTATATAGGCTCAGAAGAAGGGTAGCCTAGCAGATGACTGGCATCTGCTACACCTGTTAGCTACTCTTTCTACAAAGGGTTTGATATCTTTGTACTTGGACTGATTGTGGTTTCTTTCTGCTACTGTACAAAGGACATGTCAATGACAGAAAATAATACTTTTTTTTTTTAATGTACCAAAAATAATAGTTACAGAATTTGAAGTTTCCTCAGGATTTTCTAGGGCCAAGCAAATCAAATTGTTTAATTAAGAGAACCGTGTTGATTTCAGCCATTATTTTTTACTAGGAAGCAAAGACATGCTTCGTGGCTCGTTCATGGCAAGAGGCATACATACGAGAACAGTATTTTATTCCTTGTAATAAACAGGTACATTAATTTTACCATCAAGAAGATGCATATGAGAACAAAGTTAAAGATAGGTACCCTACTTCCTTGAATTGACCCCTGAAATTGAGAAATATAAAGATCATAAAATAATATTAGACAAATACAAAAGGCACTGAAAAAAAAAACAATTAATGCACCTTTACTTCCTTGAAATGACCTCCGAAATTGAGAAAGTAACATTAAACCAAATCCAAATGCAAGTTTCAATGCCCCCAGCTCCCACCTATCTGCTTCTGCTGCAAACGTTTACTTTTTTTGGCCAAGTCAGAAACAGGAACATAATCAATAAAATAATATTGACCGATTCAAAAAAACTGAACTACATGGATCCTACTAGATAGGATATCCAGACTCATATCAGGAAGGCACTCGAGTAAGCTGCTCGTTCAGGTTTTGCAGATCAAGTCAGGTGCCCGAACCAGGAAGGTATCAGAATCAGCAGTGGCAGCTGGATGTTGGTATGAGCCTCTTAAATGTCATCTCTGTGCCAACTCTAACAGTTTCAAAGTTCAATACAACCCCAACTTTAACTGTCTCAGGGTTGAGTACAACTCCAAACTCAAACATTAGTATTGCTTTCAATTAACTTTCTTTGCATGCATGCTCGCTCTTGCACTAAATTGGTTGATAGGATAAAATATTATACCATTTCAAATCATTTTAGTCTTGGCAATAAGGTTTCTGTTTCTGGTTTTTTCTTTTCTTTTTATTTTCTAATTATTATATAGCATGATGTAATCTCTTAGCTGAAGTTTCTTGGGGATAATTGAACTTAAAGAAATTTTGTTACTCTCACTACAGGCCAACAAAAATATGAGTACAATTACTGTTGCTGCAGAGTCATTGTTGGTATCAATTTTGGAGATCATAGAATCTGTAGCATGCGTAGAACTAGAGAAGGAAAACTTTGCAGAATTTGGATGCTACCTTTTTCGAGTATCTCCATTCCTTTTGGAATTGCAGACAATGAAGGATACTCCAGAAAATGCAATGGACATCTTACTAGCCCTTTCCAGCGGTATTGATGCGGCCAAATGTCTCGTGGGTAAATTCATAAGAAGTGCAAGCCCAAAGAATTATTCTGAACTCAAACGTGTTGCAGGGCAGCTAGAAAGGACAATAAAAAATATTGGACAATGCTTGAGCTCGATACCTTCATCAACATTTCAGAATGAAAAATATGCAGAAGTTGCCATCTGCTCAATTTCAAATGAGATGCAGAATGCTCACTTTGTGGTCTGCGAGGCTCAAGTATTGCATACCAATGAGCTGGAAGGCGACAAGACTTTCTTAGAGACAGAAACAAACGAAGAACCATCTGCAGTAGACACTGATCTCTACCCCATTGGTCTTGATGTGTCCTTTAGCAATTCTGATGTCTCAAATTTGCCATATGTAATTGATTTCCCCAAAAGCGGAAGCCTAATCAACCAAAGGGAGCATGATAACAGAAGCAGTTCCTTGAAACCATTGCCAGAGATGGCTGAGTACTTGGAGCCTCTGTATGACAGTTTTTATTGCCCACTAACTAAGCAGGTCATGGATGATCCAGTGACCATAGAAAGTGGAGTGACTTATGATCGGAAGGCAATTAAAGAATGGTTTTCAAAGTTTGAAAACTCACAGCAAATTTTTTGCCCGATCACAATGCAAAAGCTGTCAAGTAGAGAGTTAAGAACCAATGTGGCTCTGAAGACGACTATAGAGGAATGGAAAGAAAGAAATGAGGCAGCACAGATCAAAGTTTGTCGTGCAGCATTGTCTTTAGCTAGTTCAGTAAGCATGGTATATCACGCCATAATGGATTTGCAAGGTATTTGCAAAAGCACTGAGTATAAGAGGATGCAAGTTTGTAATGCTGGTATCCTGCCATTGCTTGTTAAATTTCTGGCCTACAATGAGAATAATGTTAGATGTGCAGCACTGCAATTACTACAGCAATTGGCAGAAGTCAATGATTGTACAAAGGTATAAACCCTTTTTTTCTCCCTTGAATATATATGAAACTGGAGCTTTAACTGTAGGCAGTGTAGAAAGGGAGAAATATCAAATACAGTTGTTTTGAATCCTTATTAATCAAAAAGTTGTCATTCTTTTACATCTTCCAACTGACAGTCGATTTGGTTTGCAATAAACCAAAGAAAGATCCATGGAGTTTTCTCCTATAAACTTTCTGATTAAGACCACTTTAGTTGGGTACAGATGTCAAATCAAAGATCTGATGTTTTCATTTGGTTCTAGGTCATTTGGAAAGCCCACATATACACATATCTTGATATATGTTGTCAGTAGCATGAATAAACTTTAATCATTTGAATTCCTCTTTATTCAACAACACAATTTATTGTATATATAAGGCACATCTGCCTGAAGGAACCCTTGACAATTCATATATTTGTAGCTAACTGCTATCTAGATTTCTTTGTATATCTATCCACATGTGACACTGCACTCTTGTGTAGTAAAGTAACTGGTTACACTATTTGGGCTTGATTTGTCAATCCACTTTTTCGCTTTCTATTTATGGCTAGGAAATGATTGCTGAATTGGTGGACGTTTCAAGAGTATTCAAGTTGTTATCAAGTGGTCACCAATGCATAATGCATGCAGCGTTGTTATTATTGCTTGAGCTCTCAAAATCCCCATTATTGTGTGAGAAAATTGGAATGACCACTGGAGGGATTCTAATGCTGATCAGAACCAAGTACAATAAGTCTATTGATGCCTTTGCCTCAGAGAAAGCAGATGAAATTTTGAAGAACCTGGAGATACTTCCAGAAAATATCAGGCAGATGGCAGAAAATGGACTCTTGGAGCCCCTTCTAAATCATCTTCTTGAAGGTAACTTTTAATGCTTCTGTTTAGTTCACAACTGATGGCAGTTGTGCACTCAAGAGCTTACAAACTTAACTAGTAAGCAAACATAGTATTTAATTGGTCAGCATAGTAGCTGTTAATACATACAACAGATGGACATTTTTGAGCAATTAGTATCTAATCACAGCTTGCTTGGTTGTAAATCAAATATATAAGCAGGTTCAGAGGAGATACGGATGGAAATGGCAAACTATCTTGGGGACATTTCTCTTGGACACGACGGCAAGACCCATGTGGCTGAGAGGGCTACTGCAGCACTTGTCAACATGGTACACAGAGGAAACACACTTTCCAGGAGGGCGGCATTTAAAGCTCTATCACAAATTTCATCTTACCACCCAAATGTAGAGATGCTTACTAAATCAGAAATTGTGCAGACTATGGTCGAAGAGATGTTCTCACGGAGAATTTACAACGAACCAATGAACTCCAAAAATGAAGCTGCTGCTATACTTGCAAATGTATTTGAGGCTGGTATTGACCTTGAGAACCTTCATGTCAATTCTTATGGCCACAAGCTACACTCAGACTATGTAGTTTACAACATCATTGATATGCTCAAGAACTCATCTCCTGATCAACTCAATATCAACATCATAAGAGTCCTCTTATGCTTGACAAAGTCTCCAAAATCAATGGCCACAATTGTCTCAGTTGTTAAAGAGACTGAGGCAAGCTACACTCTTGTTGAACTGATCAATAATCCACATGAGGAGCTTGTGGTTGCTGCAATAAAGTTACTTATTACACTCTCACCATACATTGGGTCCATGCTGGTAGATAGACTATGCAAGACAAGTGGTCAACCCGACAACTTAGTCCTGGGCGACTGTCTGACAACTAAAATATCAGAAAAGCAGGCAGTTTCTGCACAATTTCTGGCTAAACTTCCCCACCAAAATTTAAGATTCAATCTAGCTCTTGCAAGCAACAATAAATTCCCCACTATCCTAGAAAGAATCGACCAAATCCAGAGTACTCAGACAGGAACAAGCAGGTATGCACGTCCTTACTTGGAAGGTTTGGTGGGCATTCTAGTCAGATTCACAACTACACTTTATGAACCCCATATTCTGTTTCTAGCAAAAAAACACAACCTCACAGCAGTATTCACGAAGCTGCTCATGAGAGCATCAAGCGATGAAGTTCAGAGGCTATCAGCAATTGGCTTAGAGAATCTCTCATCAGAATCTGTAAATTTATCAAGGCCACCACAAATAAGAAGAACCAAATCCCAGGGACTTCTCTACTCAAAGAAATTCCCATTTTTGGGTTCATCAAAGAAGAGAAAAACGAGACTGTGTCCAGTCCACAGAGGCTCATGTTCCTCTCATGACACCTTCTGTTTGCTTGAGGCAAATGCTGTGGAGAGGCTGCTAGCCTGCTTGGACCATAGGAATGCTGAAGTTGTTGAAGCTGCATTGTCAGCTCTATGTACATTGTTGGATGACAGAGTTGATGTGGACAAGAGTGTGAGCATTTTGACTGAAGTGAATGCCATTAAATATGTTCTGAACGTGGTGAAGGACTACAACCAAGAGGGTTTGCTGCAAAAATCCTTTTGGATCATTGAGAGATTTCTGATGAAAGGTGGAGACAAGTCTACTTCAGATATATCACAAGATAAGCAGTTGCCTGTTATTTTAGTCAGTGCTTTCCACCATGGAGGTGGTAATACAAGGCAGATGGCTGAGAAAATCTTGAGGGATTTGAATAAGATGCCCAAGACAACTCTTTCCTACAGCACCTTCTAGACTCTCACTTAAAATTAAGGTTTCTGCTAACAGCTAGCGAATTCCTATTACTGGTTGTGGTCACATTTTACTAAGGATGTAACAAGAGCCGCAGAATTATCATTTTACTAAGTTTGGGTTACAAATTTCCATAATCAATCATGTTGAGCCAAATTATTTCAGTTTTTATGCAGAGTTAATTAATTCCATCCAAATTTATCAATTTGAATGGTATTCGCTGGTCTTGTGCCATAGCCGTTCCAAGTCTCCTTCCCCAGGTTTTTAAGCCGAGATTAATATCGAGCTTTTGAATAGGTCTGATGTGAACCAAAGCTGAAACTAGAGTCCGGAAAAACAAGTAGGTTAACTCGCTCAAGACAGATTTCTCCTGTCCTACTTTAATTTTCGTGTTTTAAAACTTGAAAGCTATGGTAATGACTCAAATTGTTTTCTTTTACAGCACTAGTTCAGATATTATTTTCACTTGATATGACAAAAGGCAATTCGGAAGCCTGCAGCACCACTGCTGACATTTGCCGCAGTCCTGAGAAAATGAATGGTTTTGGTATTATAATATGGAAGACACTTTTGATTTCAAGGATTCACACGTAGAAGATGTCACATACCAACAATAGATATTTCGCAGATAAGCATGGCAATGTATGTATGACAGGACGTTTCGGCTTTGGCCTGCAATGTCAAAAAGTTTTCGAAAAAAAAACAGACCATTTTTATAGAAAACTGTCAAGCACATCTTCAGCTGTCTGAATTGAATATTTTAGTCCAACCTCCAAGTTCCTTTAATCCACCATCTTTTGCCCTGTCCCTTCTTCTGGCATGACTGAATTATTTTATTAATCCAACCTTCCCGTTTTTATATTTTTCTATTAATAAAATGTGCCGTCTCCAAGTAATTTATTACTGTCTTTTTTTTTTTTTTCCTTCTACCTTTTGCAGTTTAGCCTTCATCCTTTCTTCGATACAAAATGCCTTCCCTTTCCACGCAAGGAACATGACAAAAAACATGGACCTAGATGCAGACCAGTTCTTAGCCATTCGCCTATTAACTGGCAACTGGAACACAAAGAATACGTCATCTAGTTGGAAGTCATCATGTAGGTGGATATTTTAAAAAAAGTCCCCTGAATGGAAAATAAATAAATAAACATATAAATATATATATATATATATATATATTTGTATATGTATAAACAAAACCTAAACAAAGGATTAGGTTCATGTTTCGTCATCAACATTGTGAAGTAAATGCTTATGTATTGTTCTGTCCACACTTCCTCAAGGTCCATCAATCTCCAAGCGTTCGGCCTACCTTTGGTGGTGAGAGCTCTGCATCATTCTCTGCTGCAAAAGAACATGGCTTCTTTTTCAATAGATGATTTTGTGGGGAATGGAGTTTTAAAGGAGCTCCTCCCAAAGTTGTTAGAAGAAGGTTGGGATGATGTCCGACATTGAAGATTATGAATTCAGAGGCTATGGATGCACTAAACATGACACAGCGCCAAAAGGTTAGTTGTCAGAGAATTAGCTTTCCATTTTCTTTTATCCAACTTTATTGGCCATATATTACCAATTGCTACACTTTGCTCCATATGTTACCATCGCCAATCTCTGAGTTTACATTTCTCATACTCTAGGATGCAATGGAAATCAGATCTTACCTGCATGATCGTGCTTTAATGCAATATGGAGATAAGCTAGAGGCCTCTGGTAAAGGTTTGTCTGAGCTTCTTAGTTTAACCATTAAGGATTTGTCTTCCCAGTTTGAAATGAAGAGGGGTCAAGTCGTCCATTTTATAAACAACACCAGTGCACGTAAAGATCCTCTTCCCACACAAAATGCTCTTCCAGCAAGGAAAATGACTAGCGAACCATATAGAAATGATGGAAATTTCAGGAGCTTTGGGTCTGCCAGCTCATTGAAGGCACAAAACATGTCAAAATCTTATACAGGAAGCTTTGTGAATTATGACAAACAGCTTGAACAATCACTTTCTGATTTAGAGATTCAAGAAGGATATATCTTCAAAAGGGAAATTTGCAGCAGGGCCTCCTGCATCTCAGGCATGTGGTTGTGTACAACCTCCTCCAGTAGTTGAAGAAGTTGCACCTTATTCAGTCATTGAAAACATATCAATTCAGAAGCTAACTCCTGAATACAAGATTGGGATACAACGTTTGGTCAAAACTGAGGCACCTCCAACAAAGGCTTCAGAATTGTGGCGAGATAAGCCAGCCGTACTCCTCTGCATTCAACGTCCTGGGTAGGCCAATTCTCTTCTGATCCTGGCATGGTTTCCCAGAGCTGATTACCAAGCCTTATCAGCTGTACTTGTTATACTTGCAATGGTAAAATGTTAATACTGTACTGTTAAATGCCCATCAATGCTAAAGAAGTGGCAACAATAGACAGGGAAAATTTGTTATCAGAATCCATTAGGCCAGTTACTGGAGGCGAGACTTTAAAAGAGGGCAAGTATATCATCTTTAACATCAGATAAACTACTGGTTACATGTTTAAAATGACATTGATATTTCTTGAATTTCAAACAGGTGCATCATGTGCAGAGCTGAAGCTTACCAGCTGTATGCCAAAAAGCCACTATTTGATGCATTGGGTGTCCAACTATATGCAATCCATGAACATATAGAGTCAGAGGTATCCAGTGAGCTTTAGATATCTTGGCACATGGTTAACTCTTTGTTTCTTGATCATATCTTGATGTGAGACTGTTGCCGCACAGGTAAACTACTTTTGGCCCCGATACTGAGGTGGTGTTGTTCTCTTTGATAGGGGCATGAAATTCTTTAAAGCTCTTGGTGGGGGACAATTGCTCAAGGACAAATTCATATCAGGATTTGTATTGAACCCCCGAGTTATTGCAAATTATAGGCATGCAAAGACATTGGTAGCAGACCACAATTTCAAAGGAGAAGGTGAAATTAAGGGTGGACTCTTTATTGTTGGCAGAGGAAAGGATGGCATTGCTTACCAGTTTATTGAGCGAAGCTTTGGCGATTGGGCTCCTTTAGCTGAAGTATATGCTCTGTAGTCAATTGCAGGTAATTCTTGTGAGTGATTATAAACTCATGCTGAGAGTGGCATCCAATATATGATATCCTACTCTAACCAACTTTTCTTGAACTTGATGCAGCGCCATCAGCAAAATCAAGGGGAATCCATCAGAACATCAAAGGAATATCAGTGATGCTTGCCAATGGGCATTCTCAGATTCATCTCTAATATATTTGTATTACACATGATTCCATAAGAGAAAACATACTCCCACTTGAATGATTGTCTTCTTTTTTCAGATAATAATGTTCTGGTCAGTCATTTGCTACATATCAACCTGCAGCTTACATGGCTTGTGTTGACAAGGACTTTAAATGAAACTGCAATCCTCAGTAAAACAATCGTTCATCATCAGCTCTTCAACTAAGTGTATACTATGATTGATCAAACGAAATATGAGGAATCATACAAACTTTTTACAAAGTGTTGACATATGACATACTGATATGTCAGCTTTTCCCTCAACACTATGTTGCAGTGTTAGATTCACTGCATGGCAATGTGATGATAAAAAACGTTGTTTGGTCAGCAGAATTTTCCAGCCACCAAAAAGTGTTCTAATACAACTGTAAGAACTGTGTTATCCATACATATGGTATGTGCATGTACTAACTAAAACAAACACAGTCATTCCTGTGGATGCAAATGTCAATAATCCCTGAACCAACAAGTGGAAATGTATGTTGTGTTTGCTAGGAGAAGGAATGGAACATGGCTGACAAGTCTCGCACACATGTGAATAAACCCAGTTTTTAAGAAGAGAACAAGGAGCTATTAGCTTCTATTATGGTCATACCATTTTGGTTTCTGGAATCCTTGATATTTGCAATTTTTTTTTCTAGGAAATTAAAATGATGTGCTCAAATGCTGCTTCATGAACAGCCACTATCTTTCCCAGTGTTCATTGAATCCTCAATCTGGCACACTCCCCTAGGTGATACTTGCTTTAACATCTCCCATCAAAAGCTTTGAAAAGTATGAAAATTGTCACCAGAAATCTCCACATGAACATGATCCATCTTTAAATAGATGGAACCGGACAGCATCTCTTACTAGTATCTCTCTTTGAGTAACCTTAGAGATATACTTAGTCGCATTGTGGCAATCCCCACATACCCTCAGATTTTTAACTACACGTATGGGAAGACTAAGAGGAATAAATATCAATGCAAAAGCAATTGCAAGCTTCTCACTATGGTGGTTAAGCATGTTTATCTTCTCAGACTCTCGAACATCATGGAGAATTGAACTTGCATCTGGCACATAGCCTTCCTCTATCATTTTTTGGTTCAGTTCTTCTAGTTTGGCATATATCTGCTCAGCAAATGGACTTGACTGGTCATCTGCTGAGAAAATGTGGACTTTATTTTTATATTTGATCCAACTACATCCTGGTTCCTTTTTGGCACCTATTTCTCTCATTCCTCTCCTTAACTGGGCCACATAATTCCATTTTCCTTTTGCAGCATATATGCTTGAGAGTAAGATATAGCCTGCAGGATTCTGGGGCTCTAGCTCTAGAAGTGATTTAGCAGCCCATTCCCCTATCTCCATGTTGCCATAAAGTCTGCAGGAGCTCAGCAAAGTGGCCCATCCAATTGCATCAGGATGCAAAGGCATGTTGTTGATAAAGCTTTTGGCTTCTTCTAACCTTCCAGATCTACTATAGAGATCAATCATGCATGTATAGTGATCAGGACTGGGAACTATTATGTGCTCCTTTGACATTGATTCAAAATACTTTTCTCCTCTCTTCACTAACCCAGCTCTACTGCAAGCTGAAAGAACCCCAATGAATGTAACTGCATCAGGTTTCAAACCATGAGCTAGCATTCTTTCAAACAATTCAATTGTCTCATTGGCTTTTCCAAATTGTGCATACCCTGAAACCAATGCAGTCCAAGAGACTTCATCCCTGAGTTTCATATCATTGAATAACTGGTGAGAATCTTCTATGCTTCCACATTTACTGTACAAAGTAATCAGTGCATTGGACACTGTTGTATAAGAAATGAAGCCAGAAACTAGGGCTTGACCATGGAACTGGACACCCTCTTCTAAGCTAGCCAGATTTGCACAAGAGCTAATCACACTTCCGAGAGTAAAATCATCTGGATCAATCTCATTTCTCTGCATATCAAGGAAAACCCTAATTGCTTCTTCACTGAACCCATTCTGACCATAACCCACTAACATTGCAGTCCATGATACAACATTCTTGTGTTTCATTCTCTTAAAAACTGTTTCTGCATATTTTATGCTTCTGCACTTACAGTACATATCAACAAGAGCACTACCAACAAAGACATTATGATTGTAGTCACTCCTTATTATAAAAGCATGAATTTGTTTTCCTTCTTTCAAGGCTGCAAGTCCCCCACAGGCAGTCAACACACTGCCAAATGTATATTGATCCATTGCCAGCCGTCCCACCCTCATCTCTCTAAACAAATCAATAGATTCTCTCTTCATTCCATTTTGTATGAGCCCTGTAATCATGGTTGTCCATGAAACAGAATCTCTTTCCCTCATACAAAGAAATAGCCTCCTAGAATCCTCTACCATGCCACAACGCAAAAGCCCGGCGATCATCTTATTACACATTACTACATTCCTCTCTGGAGTCTCATCGAAAACTTGCTTTGCCTCATAAATGAACCCCATTTTCGCATACATATCAACCAGAGAACCACTCACAAAAGTATTAGCCTCAAACCCAGATTTCACAATATGCCCATGAAGCTCCCTGCCCAAATCCAGGTACTCCTGACTAGACGATGCCAATGTGATCATCGTCGAAAATGTTATTCTGTTTGAATTAGCAATCCCCTGTCTCAACATCAAGCGATATGCGTGAACAGCGTCCACAACCGAACCATGACATGCATACCCTGAAATAAGAGCGTTCCAAGAAACTACATCTCGGTTTGGCATGAGATCGAAGATTTCTCGCATGTTCGAAAGATACCCAGATTTTGAATAAGCAGAGAGAAGGGCGTTCCAAGAAAATACATTTGGTTGGGTAATTCCGTCGAATATGCGGCGTGCGTAGGCAACATTGCCAAGACTACCGTATGTACTGACGAGATTGTTATGGAGAAACGGTTCCGGGTCAATCAAGGTCTTGACTATGAGACAATGGAGCTTCTTGGCTCGGGTCTGGTTTCGGGTTTCACAGCAGAATTTGAGCAAGGAGCAGTAGTAGTTGGAGGAAGCCGTCATTTCAGCATGTGTGTCCACTCCTATCTGTTTATAATTTTGGCGGAAAGGGGAAGTAGACACCAATAAAACAAAAACAAAAAAAAAAGGCCTTATTATATGTGATAATTAAGAAGTAATAACAGTATTTCATTTTGTAAACTCAGACAAAGTTTTTTTTAAAAAAACCTTATTATGGGGCTACATTTTGCCTCACAGAAGGAAGAAGAGGAAGAAAGAAAGAAAAAAAAAAAAAAAAATATATATATATATATATATATATATATATGTATATATATAGATTTATTTATTTATTTATCATCTTACAAACTAATATTAAAATTTAGGACGTCAACCTAAATTTTTTAGCAATGTCAGTGATGGTTCTATATAAATTATAACAATTTTATTATTATTATTATTATTATTATTATTTGTCTCTTCTGATCAAACAAAAAGTTAGTTGATAACAAAGGAGACCTAAGAGATGTGCGAGAGGAGTGTGCTCATCCAATTGGTGGGCACAATAACTCATATTGTTGCACATCTAGCAAGCCTATTAGCCTCTTCATTGATTATCCCGCTAATGCATAAGCATTGATAATTTCATGTAGAGGCAAGTGTTGACTGTATAAGGGATTTGATCTCCCATTGCTGATTGCTAGAACCGCTTCTGATTGCTTTTGTGTACTAGTTCGTCCCAAGTCTGTCTCCAGCACCATACTAATTGGGTGGAAGAACTCTGCCATGTATGCTGCCTCTTTGACAACCTATGCTTCCAACGCTAAGATTGATTGTGCCTTCCACACCAAAACTCGGCCACCCACTACTTTGCTATTGTTATCTTTACATACAATAGCAAAGGCCGGCCATCAAGGTTTTCCCAACAAAAGTGCGTCACAAATTGAGTTTGGATTGCCTTGTTTATCGTGATGTAATGGCACTATGCTAGTAAGTAGATCTTCTCTTTCTCGTACAATCCTGCAAACTATCACCTATGGGTTCACCTTGACCCCCTCCAAGCATGCCTCTTTGCGAGTTTTCCATATGTTCCAACATGTTAAAGTAGCCTCGCACATCAGTGACCGGTGGTCCTGTGTTGCCCATTCCTTTGCCATCATAGCCCACCCTATGTGGAATGGGGGGAAGCCTCTCTGTTGAGATACATAACCCAATGATCTTGCAAACCAAGTGAGTTTGGCATGCTTGCAGAAGAAGAGGAGGTGCTCCACTGTTTCGTCTATATTGCTATAGATGGGGGAAGATTTGTCTGATGTGTTGCCTTTCATTTGAATAGATTGGTCTGGGTTGGCAGTGAATCACACGCAGCTCGCCACAAGAAGTGCTTAATTTTTTGTTGGACCCCTAGATTCCATATTCTTTTCCAGATTTGCTAGCTAACGGCTGAGAAAGAAGCCCCTCCTCGAATTAATATCCTGACTTCATAATGTAGACCCCCAATTGCTCATAATACTATATCAAGTTGTCAAGTTTACCAGAGTTGCTAAGAGGAATGTTCTCGATTGCATTAACTTCCTAGTTCAAAAACAAGGCATGTAGTTTCTTACTATCCCATTCTCTCTTATCCATCTACATCGGGTCTGCTACTAGTAGGTCTTCCCATTACGTGGTTGAGGAGTTTGGGCCTTTAAGCCTAAAGGTTTGGAATCCAATGATCCTCCCGCATGCACACAAATTTGTCATCTTTGATGCCCCATCGCATGCCCTTGTTGAGCAAGTTCCTACTCTGTAGGAAGCTTTGCCATTCCAAGGAGGCCTATTTCCCAATGTTATTGTGGCCAATGTGCCAGTTGTGCAACAGATGCCTTTAACCATCTTAGCCCAAAGCCTTGAGATATTTCACCAGTCTCCAACATTGCTTGACAAACATGGCAGTATTCACTATTGCGAAGTCCCTAAACCTTATGCCACCCTCATTTTTCAATTTTGTTAGGGTGCTCCATTTCTCCCAGTATATCTTGTGCTCTACATCTTTCTAGCCCCACCAAAAATGCACAACCTTGCTATTTAATCTTGTAATTAGGCTAAGTGGGAGGTGGAAGATCGTAATGGCATAGGATGGAATTATGATATTAACTGCCTTTATAAGGATCTCCTACCCTGCTAGTGATAGTAGCTTTTGTTTCCAATTTTGCAATTTCTATTTAACCCTTTCCATGATATATTGAAACACCTAAATTCTAATGATTAACAGATGCTAAGTTTCAAGTTCTCTGGCATGTTAGCACTAAATTCTATGATTGATCTGCTCTTGTTAACTTCTTGTCCAGAAGCATGGCAGTAGGAAGCTACCAATGGCATGATTCGCCTTTAGTTACCGCCCTTAATAAAAGAGTGTCATCAGCAAAGAGAATGTGTGATAGAGTAGGATAATGGGGTTTAATCTTTGGTTCGACAGTAACCTTGTCCTCTACTACCTTGCTTAGCATACAAGATAAGACATCTGAGATAAGCAAGACCAAGTAAAGGGATAGTGGATCACCTTGCCTAATTCCCCTTGTCAATCTAAAGAAGGGAGTGGAGCTGTCATTAATGATGATTTGGTAAGAAACTATTGTCACACATTGCATGACTTAGTGAACCCATCCAGCCAGAAAGCCAAGGTATACTCCAGGAAGCACCACTCTATTCAATCATAAGCTTTGTGCATAACCAATTTGATTGTCATGTCTCTGCTGCCTGATTTCTTGTGATGTAATGCATGAAAGGCTTCATGGGCTATAATGGTGTTATCCTTGATTGATCACCCAAGCACAAAAATTGTCTACAGTAAGGTGACAATAGTGGATAGCCATGGGTTAAGCCTATTGAGAAGGACCTTTGAGATGATCTTATACATGACATTACATAGGCTTATTAGTTTAAAGCTTTTGATGTGTTCGAGGTTGGCAGTTTTTAGGATTAGAATTATGAAGGTTTGGTTCAATTCTTAAAGAATATGCCCTCTTTGGAAGAAACAATGAACCATGTCCACCACATCTCTTTTAATGATAGACCAGTATGTATGGAAGAAAAGACCTGAGAACTCGTCTACTGCCAAGGCCTCAGATGCCCCTATTTGGAATACAATATTGGTGATCTCCTCCTCTATCACGGCTACTTCCAATGATCTGCACATCTCCTCAGAGACCATTTGTGGAATATGCAATAGGATGTCTTCTCTCAGTGGTGATTGTTGGCTTGTATATAGTTGCCTAAAGAAACAAGTAACTTTTGATCTAATATCACCTTAGTTCTCTAGTCAAGTGCCCTAGGGATTCGTTAGCTTGAGGATTAGGTTCCTTTACCTCCTTTGGTTTGCATACACATGGAAAAACCTTGTATTTTTATCCCCATGGTTCAACCACTGAATTTTTGAGTGCAGGTGCCAATGGAGTTCCTCAATTTTCCAAGCCTCATTTATCTCTCCCATGATCTTTTCTTCTTTAGAATTGATCTTTTTCATGGGACAGGTTTTTTTTTTGTTAATCTTCTAACCTCCTCATTAGCTGTTTAATCTTGTCTTTCAAATTGCCGAAAGCCTTTCTCCCCCAATTCTTTAATTCTCGTTTACAGTTTTTAAGTTTCCTCAACAAAACAAAGCTTTTAGAGTCAGCTCCTTGATAGAGGCCAATCCCATATTGACTATGAATTCACTTCGCTCTAAAGTAATCCTCTTAGCTTCAAATTTAAACCTCAGACTATAGTATGGTAGCAACTTGTGAGTGGCTAAGACAATGGGTTATGGTCGAAACCAATTCGAGCTTCATGTTATGGAATGCAAAAATAGTTCCTTCCATTTTATGTTCAACACGACCTAATTGATACACTCTTGCACATTGGTGGTCCTTATCTAGCGGTTTCTTAAGTGAAACCAGGGCCTTTGAAGTCCAATTCCATTAGTGAGTACAAAGATAATAGTTAATGGGCATCGTACCCTTTTTATCACCTACTCCTGTGATCGCTTATGTAAATTCATAGCGCATCTATTGCCATAAATGTAGGCTAGGAATTACTCTTTATTTACCTCTTACTTTTCACAAATAAGGTGTATGTAGCTTTTATTTTTTTTAGGCATCTTAAAAACCAAATCCTTTTGCCACCAAGGAGTAGGACTGCCAGCTCTGTCCATTACATTAACATAGTTTGCTAAATTAAAACCAAATCTCCTCCTTGGTCCATCTTTCCTCTTCTTTGTCTTGTTTCTACGAGGAAAATGAATAATGGACAATGTTTTTGAATGAGCTCAAAAAGAGCTCAAATATTTTCAAAGCCCTTGACAATTTCAAACCAAGGTTTTTATTAGCGATCTTGTAACTGGAGGCCACCCATTACTGCCATATTAGTAGTTTCATCTTTCATCATTGATTTAAGTTGTTGCATTTCTAGAACTAAGTTGTTGGCTTTTAAATCTCTATAATCCATAAGGAAGCAAAGTTGGGTACTATTAGTGTTAGGCCAATTGCTCCATATGGCTCACGAGTACTAGGCTTTAATTCCTTAACTACCACTTTTATTTTTAGTCCTCTTTTTCTTTTTGGGTCCACTTTAATAGTTTATTGGGATAGGTTTTATTGGACTCAGAGAGAAAGCCCATTCTACCTAGGCATAGTAAGAGAGGCCCTTCATTCCTTTATCAGAAATTTCTAGAAAGTTCATGGCTTCCATATTGGTCTCATTATATGGGCTTAGTATATGCCTTAATGGATCTCACCACTTAGCCCTAATAGTTAGTAGGTCTACCTCTTGGAAGTCATCTTTCCTATTATTAGTTGTCACCTAGAGGGGCTACAAATGTGAGAAGACTTGAACAAGTTAGGTTTTCTCCTTGAGAAATGCATTAATGCTTATGACCATAAAGATGCTAACTTTGACAACATGCATCTTTTGTGTCTCCAAAACTACCAAACTTGTGTTTTTTGGGATTTTTGATCAAGAGGCCTACTATCCTAAGTCAACTGGGTAATTAATGAGGCAATTAATGGGTTCTCACATTGAGTTCTCCTTTATTGTTCTACTTGCCAGAGCTAAGATCTTGTTCACTGCCATCACTTCTTGGTTGGTATTGCATTGGTTGTTATGTACTCTCGGATTAGGAAAAGGGATTCTACTGCTTTTAAAGTTTAAACTTTTTCTCACTAAAGGGGCCACCTTTAGATCCAAATCTTAATCTCTGTCTCAGTTCACTCACCTCTATTTCCTCCTTAACAATTATGTTAGAGTAGCAATTATTTTCATTATGCCCTATGATGTTGCATTTATAGTATAAGTCTAGTAAACATTCATACTTAAAGCTTATCTAGTCCACACTACAATTAGGTTTTTGATTATAGTCAAGTTAATGATGATTTGTTTACCTAAAATCACACGAGGATCTTTACATAATTGTATCATGCCATATAGCTCTCGATAGTATAATCCACATTTTTCAATCTAGCAAAAAGGCCACCAGTTATCTTTGCATTTTCCCTCGTCATTTGGTCTAGAAGGAAACCATGGACTTGTCCCCAAATTAATGAGGAGGAAAGGTCGATTTCATTTAGTGAGAGGTGCATTGGCCATTTCTATAGGATGAGGTGTTTTCCTATCAACAACCATGGTAATCCATTTAAGATTCCCCTCCTCTCTGTTTCTTGGTTGAAACAAACAAGGAAGACATTATTGTAGAAGTCTTAGACCTTTAAATTTGTTAGGATATTTCACACCTTCTTGAATAAAGTTTTAACTATCCTTGGGTTAAATACTTTGCCTGTTACTACACTTCCCACCAAAATAAAACGTGTGATTTTTTAAATTACACGTGTTTGCTTTAAGGTTCAAGGTCTCTAATATGAACTCAAATTATATGTAAACAAAACTCAACACCAATATTGATATATGATTATTCTAACAAACATTAAAAGATTAAAATTCTAACCTGATGATTATAAATAATCAAGAAGTAAAACTATAAGATTCAAACATTACTCTTAACAATGACAATATTGAAGAAGATAAATTTATTGCATCAACACACTTAGGTATACAAATTTAAAATTAGTTCTCAAAAAAACTAAAAGAAATAACTCATATACTAATAAAAAACCACCGGTCTCTTCCAGTCATTTTTTTTTTCTCTTTTTATATGCTAACCATAAAAAATTCTAACTAATAAGATGAGTTTATTGAGAAAAATCATTTAATTTACTAAATAATAATAATAACTTATAAAGATAACTCATTAAAATGCTAAAATTTGTTCAACTTACTACATAATACTTTTAACTCATGAAAATAACTCATTTAAATGTCCAAGTATGAGCTCTCAACTTTAATTTTCTTCCCAAGGTTATGGTTTTCATATACAAATAACACATTTGTAATCTCTAGTGAAGTCTTCATCATTTGTAAATAAATGTCACATAACAAATTGTTAAGAGTTTCTTTTATTTTCTTTTTTTAACTTTGCCTTTGTCATTGGTTCTCCAAAGTTTTGCAAAGTATCAACTCTCTTATTGATTTGAGCTGGTACAATATGACTTCCATCATTCTTACTCTCCTCAAATTGATTTGTCCTCAAATCAACACCTACATCATCAAAGAGAAAATAAGAAAGATCAGAAACATTAAATGTTGTACTCACATTATACTCATATGATAAGTCAAGTTTATATGCATTATCGCTAACTCTTGCCACCACTTGAAAAGGATCATCTTCCCTTGGTTGCAACTTTAATTTTCTTTGCATAGGATATATATCCTTATACAAGTGTGCCCAAACTCAATCATCAAGTTCAAAAGTGATATGCCTACAACCTTTGTTGGCTTATGTTTCATATTACCTAACTACTTCAGTCTTTCTTTCTCATCTAAATTAACCTTATCCTGTATATGCAATGATACTAAATGCAAAGGAGATAAGAGATTAAAATTATAAACAAACTTAAAAGGAAAATAACTTATAGCAATATGAACAACACGATTATAGGCAAACTTCACAAAAGGCAAACATTCTTCCTAGGTTTTAGAGTTTTTACCAATAACAATACATAATAACGTACCAAGAGTTCAATTTACTACCTCAGTTTGCTTATTTATTTATGGATGGCAAGTTATTGGAAACAACAACTTTGTACTAAATTTACCTCACAATGTATTTCAAAAATGGCTCAAAACTTTTGTATCATGATTTGACACAATACTCTTTGGCACTCCATGAAGGTGAACAATCTCTCTAAAAAATAAGTTTTTGATGTTCGTGGCATCATCCTTTTTGGTGCAAGCAATGAAATGTATTATCTTTGAAAACCTGTCAACTACAACAAGAAGACAATCTTGACCCTTCTTGAACCTAGGTAATTCAAGAATAAAATTCATAAAAATGTTGGTCTAAAGTTCACAAAGAATTTCTAAGGGCATATACTTACTATGATGCAAAACCCTAAATTTAGTTTGTTTACAGGTAATACACTTAACACAGACTCTTTCAACATCTCTTTTCATATATGGTCAAAAGAAATTTTCATTTAAAACATTAAAAGTCTTTTGAATGTCAAAGTATCCTATTAAACTATCCCATGAGTTTCTCTCACAAGTAATGCTCTCATAGACCTTTGAGGAATACAAAGTTTATTTACTCTAACCAAATATCTCTCATATCTATAGAACTTATTAAAAGCAACTTTCTCACATGCAATATATACATTATCAAAGTCAACATCATTAGCATACAAATCAATAATGTGCTCAAACTCCAACAACTTAATGCTTAAAGTGTTAATCAATGTGTACCTATGTGATAATGCGTCAGCAATAATATTTTCTTACCTGATTTGTATTAAATTATATAAGGAAAAGTTTCAATAAACTCAACCTATTTTATATGTCTCCTATTTAACTTGTTTTGGCCCTTTAAATGTTTTTAAAACCCATTAGACTAAAGGTAATGTTCCCATGTTTCTAAAGTCCTAATAAGTTTGTACATTTTTTTATTATAAGTTGGATAATTCATTGTTGTCACGCTCAACTTCTCATTAAAGAATGCAATAGGTTGTTTCTCTTGCATGAGAACTCCCTCAATCTCAATGTCCAATGTATCACATTCAATTTCAAAGATTTTAGAAAAATCAAGCAAAGCAAGAAGTAATGCATTACAAAACTTAGATTTAAGCAAATCAAAGCATCTTGTTATTCCTTACCCCACTTGAAACTCACACTCTTTTTAATCACCTCAATCAATAGTGCAGTTATGGTACTAAAATCCTTAATGAACCTCCTATAAAAGCTAGTCAAACCATGAAAACTTCTCACATCACTCATACTCTTAGGTGTAGGTCATTCTTGAATTACCTTAATCTTCTCTTTATCAACCTTTGTGTCATGAACAGACACAACGTAACCCAAGAAAATGACATGATTCTTACAAAAATCACATTTCTTCAAATTGACATACAATTTCTCTTTCCTCAAAACATCAAACACACAAATTAAATGTTGAATATGTTCTTTTAAATTCCTTATGTATACTAATATGTCGTCAAAATAAGTCACAACAAATTTTCCTAAGAAAGGTCTCAAAACATGATTCATTAATCTCATAAAAGTGTTAAGTATATTAGTTAAACCAAAAGGCATAACTAACTATTCATACAAATTATGCTTATTTTTGAATGCAATTTTTCATTCATCCTCTTCCCTCATCCTAATTTAATAATAATCACTCTTAAGGTCAATTTTAGAAAAGTAACAAGTACTATATAATTCATCAAACATATCATCAAACTTAGGTATAAGGTGTCAATACTTAACTGTTATTTTGTTAATAGCTCTACAAGTGACACACACCCTTTAAGATCCATCTTTCTTTGGCATAAGCAACACTTGCACGATACATGGGCTCATGCTCTCCCTTACATGTCCCTTCTTCATCATCTCATCAACTTGCCTCTGAAATAAGATCAATTTGATGTTTAATCTCTTTTCTTAATGGTAAACCATTTGGGATCTCCTCAGATAATATATCATTATAATCCTGCAACACAGAAAAAATAGCACTAGGTAAAGATGAATCAAGATCAATGTTAAAGAAATAAGAATCCTTGTAAAGGATCAAGATCATTTGTTGTCCAACTTGGAAGGTAACCCTAACATCTACTCCTTTTACAAACACACTCACTTATTTTCTCTCATCTTCACTTTTTTGAACTTAACCACTTTTGTACTTAACACTCTCAAGTGTTTTCACCTTGTTTTTTTTTTCCTTCACTTTCTTTTCTCTCTACTCTTTCTCTCTTTTTTTTTTTTTTTGCTTCTTATCTTTTGCTCACTTTCATAAAGTTTCTTCTCCTAGTGGTAACCTGCTAGTCCCACCATACTGATATGAACTTTGATTATATGTAAGTGGAACCCAATAGGATCGTTCTAACAAAGGTTGGATTAGAGTTCTGACCCAATGATTATAAACAACTAAAACCAAAACTATAGGATTCAGATGTCACTCCTAATAACGAAAACATTATAGAAGATATTTATTGAAGCAACACATTTAAGTATGAAAGTTTAAAATTAGTTATCAAAGAACCAAACAAAATAGCTCACAAACTTATCAAGAAACATTGGTCTCTTCTATCCTTTTTTCTCTTTTTATATGCTAACTTCCAAAAACTCTAACTAATAAGATGAGCTTATTAGGAAAATTTGTTCAATTTACTAAATAACAATAAAAACTCATGAAAATAATCCATTAAGATGTTGAAATTCGTTCAGCCCACTAAATAAATAAAACTCATTAAGATGCTGAAATTTGTCTTACCTACTATATAACAATATAACCTATCAAAATAACTCATTTAAATGCTTAAGCATAGGTTCCCAAACTCCAATTTCCTTCCCAAGACCATGGTTTTCATATTCCTCCACAAATAACGCATTTGCAAGCATTGTTGAAGCCTTCATCGTCCTTAACTCATGCCTAGCAACTTCTTGTAAGTAAATGTCACACAACAAGTTGTTGAAAGTTTCCTTTATTCTCTTTGGCATTGCCCTTATCATTAATCCTCTAAGGTTTTACAAAGCATCAACTTTCTTATTGATTTAAGCTAGTATAATATGGCTTCCATCAATCTCATCTTCACAATTAATATTACTAATTTGATTAATCATATCATTAATGGAGTTATTAGTCTTCATTTTGGAACTAAGAAACTAAAGAGGAATGATTAAGGTAAAAATGTTAAAAAAAATTTACTTTAGGGTTAGGGCAAACTGTATAAAGGGAAAGGTTGACATGTGGGATTGTTATGATTAATGGGGGTGTTTTTGTTAGAATGTTGCATTAAGCATAATCAATTTATTATTACTAATGTTAGGCTAAGTGAGGTGGTTGGGTTAGGGTGGAAGAAGCTCAAAAGCTGGTTGGGTTAAGACATGACCATAAAAACGCATAAGGTTGAGATGGGTGGTTGGCCAACAATGTAAATGCAATTGATTGGTATTAATGAAAGATTGAACACCTTAGAGATAAGGAACAAGGACCTAAATTTAATGGTAACACTGAGTCATTGTTACTAGTAAGCTATTTTTAACAAAACTATTCTTTTGAAGGAAATAAAAGCATCTCATTTATACAGAGATAACTCCATAAATATGAGTGACACTAATTAAATAATAACGATTTTAAGTAATTTGGGCAAACTATTAATTAGACTTTTTTATCTTAATTAATTTATTACTTGATATAAATCAATAATATCTCTTATCATGTCAAATTTTAGAGTAGAGTTTTTAGGGGTATTAGTCCAGCTTCTGAGAGTCAAAAATTGTTTGGTTAAAAATTATATGAAGCTTTCTAAGAATTTTTAAGAGTATATAGTTATACCTTGAGATCATTTTGTTGTTTAAAGGTTTAAATCTAAAATTGTTAGTTTTGTCTTTAAATGCTAAAATTACACTAATGTGACATTTGATATGACAAGATTCATTTACTCATTTAACTTCATATACTCACGTGACACTTTTACTAATCTATATCAGGTCTTACGCTAACGTAAAAATCACTAATGAGTTAGTGATTGTTATCTTTAATTTTTTTTCTCTTTACTCTCAGTTTTCCTTTTATCTTTCCTTTCTCTCTCTAGCTAAATTTTTTTTTCTTTCTAAAACGTAATGTAATATCTTCATTTGATTGTAGCCAAAAAAACACCTACTTATTTTCAATTGTATAAATCAAATTGAGGGAAATGAGAGTAGTAAATGACAATCAGATTTATAACTTAAAACAACAAATGTCTCAACTTAAAGGTTGTAATAATAGTTCATGTCTTTCGAAACCCCTTTTATTGTATCAGTAATCAATTGAATGACTAAAAAGCTTAACATAAACTTCATATGCTCATTTAATTTCAAGAGATGCAATGATATTAATAATTGAATTTAAAGTAATTAAAATGAAAATTAGGAAATCTCCATAACTCCAAAATTGTTTTCTTTTTTGGAAAAAAAAAAGTATGGGAAATCAAATAAAATAAATTAGTTCTTTTTTTCCATTAACAAGCAATAATAACTTCATTGACATAAACCTAAGATTCTTTTTAAGTTTAAAATTTCTCGCCTTGACTTAAAGTCAACCTATAAGTTAGACTTCATTATGTTCCAAAACTAATAACACCTAAATAGGTATATTTATTGAGGCATCACCCCCCCATGACTTGTAGGAGTATTATTCACCCACAACTTTGCTACTTATGTCATTTACTATCCTATAGTCTATCCTAATACTCTAGAAAAGCTCCCTTTAGACTTATTTAATGCCTTTAGGCCAATAAGAATTCGCCAAAGAGACTACAAATACCCTTAGCTCTTAGGGTTTCAAGTAATCCCTTTCTCCACTTCACTTACGCTTCAAGTTGTTCTTTTAGAAGCAATTTACTAATTTATACATTAAAGTACTAACGTTGAGCTCCAACCTAGCACCTTTATAACTTTGTTTTATCATTAAAGAGTTTACAAGTCTAACCACCTAGAAATCAACTTGATCATTTAGCATCATTTATGGAAAACAACAAACTATGTGTTCTTTCTCCACCTTAGTACTTTTTTCCTTTTTCTTTTTTCCCTTGCTTATAACTTTTCTAAGCTCTTTAAATCGCCATCATGATAAAGGGCTCTCCTTATCAAAATCTTAATGCACCCTCATCCCTATTTATGACCTTTAATTGAGCAATAAATGACCAAACTATGACTTTTATGAGTTAGTTTCATACCATGTATGATCAACATCACACTTTTGTGTCAATGATTGCAACCTTATCTTAGAACTAGCAAACACCACAAGTTGAGAAAAGGAAATTGTTGATTTTCCCACTACCAATAAGCTAAAAGAACAATGCACTCAAGCCCCTAACAGTGAGAGAGGTGTTAAAAACAACCTAATGGACAAAATTAGACATGTAGCACAAGCCTCTCTCAAATAAATATGGGGACAAAAACTTTCCTTTTCTCTTCCTTAAGAGTCATACTGATAGTCCTTAATGGTCTCTGGTGCTACTTAGCTAGTGAGTCC
Source organism: Kandelia obovata (assembly GCA_021464305.1). Classification (NCBI taxonomy): domain Eukaryota; kingdom Viridiplantae; phylum Streptophyta; class Magnoliopsida; order Malpighiales; family Rhizophoraceae; genus Kandelia; species Kandelia obovata. Next base: position 3,269,140 of record CM038488.1, read on the forward strand.
TCCATCAGTAGCACAAGTTTAAGAGTTATGACTAATTAAAGCCCAAAGAGAAACTTAAAAGGAAGTTAAAAGATAACCTCTTTATTGCTTGAAGATGCCTTTGAAAACCCCTTATCCAAATATATCCAAGCATCACTGATGCAAAATAAGTTAAAGATGTCTAGTTTAAACTCCTATGATAGCACCACTAATCCCATAAATCATTAGAACTAGTTATATATGTTAATGTCCCTTCATAGGGCATTTGAGGCTATGTTGTGCAAGGCTTTTGCAACCGCTTTGAAAGGGCTAGCGCATAAGTGGTATACATGTATTTCCTCTTGCTCCATTTCTCGTTTAGAGTAGCTTGGCAAGCAATTCATGACCTAATTTATTACAAGCAAAACCCTTAAAAACACATGTAACATTCTCAATTGAGTTCCAATAAAAGAGGAATGAATCACTACAAGACTACATAACTATCTTTAATGTGGTGATCCTCAATATGAGAAGGCTTAAAGATAAGTTCTCATTATCTACATTTGCTGCTAGTTTGTAACAAACCCAATTCACTTACTCCCTATTAATAAAGCCACTTGCAAACATCAAGGAAGTCATGCAACAAGTTAAGTGTTTCATCCTAGTAGATGATGCATTTAACTATAAGAAAAATCTAGTGAATTAATGGTTGCACGATTGCAACAAAAGTTTCACTAGAGAGTAATCCCACTAACAGTCCAAAGATAAGAGTCATAACAAAACTTCACCTCATAATATATGTAAATGGAGAAACTGTAACCCAAAATTGAGATATGATCGTTATGTCCATGCTAGCCACCTTAAGAGCTAACATTCTCATGAAAATCAAAAAAAGAAAATGACTAGTTAGCTATCCAATATCACTTTAGTCAAAATAGGACCCCTCTAAGTCTTGTTAATTTCACAATGATCATGGTCACACTATCAACGAGTGTTGGCAACTCAAAAATGAGATTAAGGAATTAATCAAGCATAAAATGTTATAAAAATATGTCAAAAAATAGCTCAACTAATAGTTAAGGAGAAGTTAGACATGACAATAAGAGTTAAGAAAGGATCTTGTCATCAAACAACAAACTACCTCCTATAAGAGACAACAAGGGAGTAATCAATGTGGTAGTAGGAGACCCTTCTATAAGAACTAACGCGATAGCCCACAAGTTGTACAAATGTATGGTCATAAATCTTTAAGGAAAATGATCTTAAAAGGTCAAAAACTCTTTAATCACCTTTACAGGCGATGACTTCAAAGGAATATAATACCCTTACAATTTTCCCTTGGTTATTGAAGTCATATTTGATAAGTTTAATGTACACTAGTCCTAATAGATGCAAGTAGCTTGGTGGACATATTATACCTATTAATGTCATTAAAGTAGGGTACACACAACAAATGCTCAAACTAAAAATGTTCTTTCTCTAAGAGTTCTCTTGTAAGTCCATTATCCTTGTGGACTAAATCAAAATTATCCTCATTTTAGGAGACCCTTACCACCCAACAAAAGCCATACTAGAGTTTAAAGTGGTTCACACTCATAGTTCTTACAATACAATCTTTAGGCACTCAACTTTAAGAGCCTTCAATGCCATCTTATCCATCAAAAGTATGAAAATGAAGTTTTCAACACCAATTAGAATTGGGAAAGTTAGAGGAGACCAAAACAAGCTTAAAAGCTTCAAGTCACATGGGTGAAAGGAAAATGAAAGAAACCTGCAATTGATGTGGTTAGTCTAAACTATAGGCTAGAGGATGAAGAATGCGACATTTTGGCCAAAGGCTTAGTTTAGATCCCTTTTCAATTTAATGATCATACCAAAACAATATAGATCAGGGAACGAATTGAGGGGAAAACAAAATATGTCATCATTAATTTTGTTAGAAAGAATGTATTAGTCTTTACTCAGGAACTAGTAAGCATGGTAACATCAAGCCCAACAATCATGACATATAAACTTAACATTGATCCACCCTACAAATTGGTAAAGAAAAAAAAGTGAAACTTCACCTCTTAAAGGTAGTGAGTGATATAAAAAGAGGTAGACAAATTGTTCTAAGCAAGCTTTATTAAGGAGGTTAGCTATTCAAAATAATTGGCCAATGGTCAAATAGCATAATAGTAAATGGCACATGTGCATTAACTTTAGCAACTTATAAATGGCACCCTGGAATATAAGTTATTAACCTTTGTGAATGCATTCTCAGATTTGAACAATGCAAGTACCACTTAACAGCACTTGGTAAACAAGATATTTAAATCACAGATTGGGTGCAATGTGGAAGTGTATATGGAAGAAATGTTGGTTAAGAGTAGGATTATCTCGATTATGTACAAGGTTTTCAAGAAACATTTGACACCTTAAACAAATACAACAATAAGTTGAATCCAACCACATGTGCTTTATGCATCCAATTAGACAAATTCTCATATTGGCTTGCTCTAACCAAGGAAATAAAGCCAACTTAGAAAAGATCCAATTTATTCTAAAGTTTCCCTCACTTTAAAGTGTTAAAGATGTATAAAAGCTCATAGGTATTCTAGCCTAATTTAACAAGTTCATATCTAAATTTGGTGATAAGCAATGTCATTCTTTCAAATCTTAAGAAAAGGTTTGCATTTTTTTAAGAAGAAGACTATGATAAAGCCTTTAGTGACTTGAAGATATTTTTTAAACCTTTAAGAAGAAGACTATGATAACGAGTCATTAAGGAAAGAAAGAAATGGCACTAACATAGTTATTTAAGGATCAAAAGGCGTGATCTTAAAGTATACTTTGAACTTCAAATTCCTAACATCCAATAATAAGGTAGAATATAAGGTGTTCATCACTAATTTGGAAATGGTGAAAGCTTTAAAATTGAAGCACTTAAAAGCTTATCGTGACTTACAACTAATAGTAGGGCAAACATAAGGTAAGTTTAAAGCTAAGGAAGAATCCATGATCAAGTAGGTATGAAATGTCAAAGGTTTAAAAATAGATTATGAGAAAATGGGTGCATAATTTAAACTTTTCAAGATCCCTAAAACAAACAATTTGCAAGCCGATAAACTTTCAAAGTACTAGTTGAGTTGGAAAGTAAGCGTAGAGAGGTATATCACTATAGAAATCCTAATGTAACTGAGCAATAAAGTGATAACCCTAGAGATAATTGTAACCTAGTCTAGCTTATCTTGGATTGATCTTATTTTCAAATACCATTAGATTGCCAAGTTACCTTAAGACGAGCAAGAAACCAAATAGGTAAGATATAAGGCAATGTGGTACACCCTCATTAATGGCAAGTCATATAAACGATCCTTTAGCCTTTCATTGTTGAAGTGTCTTACAAGAGATGAAGGAAATTATATGTTTTGAAAGATAAAAGAAGGCATATTTGGAAACTATACTAGAGGGTGAGTCATGTCCTCTAAAACCCTAGAGTAGGACTTTTACTGACCCACAATGAAAGAAGATTCACTTAAGTTGGTATGAAAATATGATAGCTACCAATGAATCATAAACCCATCCCAAATTCCAAAGTCTCAATTGACCCTTATCCCAGCTCCATGATCATTTTCCTAGTGGGAATTGGACTTAGTAAGGCCACTTCTTAAAGGAAATTCATAGTTATGGTAATGGACTACTTCATTAAGTGTATTAAGATCCAACCTTTATTAACCATAACAAAAGCAAATGTGAGGAAGTTTGGAAGGAATATCATTTGCAGATTTGGCATCTCATAAACTATCATAATAGACAATGAAAAACAAATTGACAATGACTAATTTAAGAATTTTTGTAATGAGTTAAGAATCAACCTTAAGTTTGCTACTCTCAAATGTTGACAAACCAATAGACATATTGAGGTCATCAATAAATTCATCTTTGAAGGCCTTAAAAAGCAATTAGGAATATTTATTAGGCCTTAAAATGGTCAATAGGCAAATGAATTACTAAAGTCTTATGGGCATATCGCACCACACCAAAAGCAGTAACAAAAGAGATCCCCTTTAACCGACTTTTAAAAAAAAAAAGTAATGGTAGTTAAAAAAGTAGGCAAGCCAAGCTTTCACCTTGAAAATTTTCAAAAAAATTCCAACAACCAAGAATTAGACCTCTTAAAGGAATTAAAGGAGCAAGTAATTATGAGCACTATAGTTTATTAGCAAAGGATGACACATAATAAGAAGTGTGTAAAAGAGCGACTATTGAAGGTGGGAGATATAGTCTTATGAAAATGGGAAGCAAGAGAAAGTTAATAAGGAACCAACAAATTGGCGCCAAATTAAGAAGGTCTATAGAAAGTGAGAAGTAATTCAAAAAGAAAGTTACAAGTTTAAGTAGCTAGATAGAACCCTTGCTCTTATAAAACTCTATTATTATTATTTTTTTTTTGAGTTATGCATTTTGCTACCTTTTGGCACTTAGTGTAGTGTGTAGCTTGCTAAGGAACAAGCTAAATAAATTTTTATTTTTATTTTCCAAAGAATCCCTTTGCAACAAGTGTTAAAAGCTACCTCTTTACTAATAAGTCATAAAGATAAAATGGGTTGACCCTTACTAATAAACTATAAAGATTAAAAAAAAAAAAGTTGTCATCTCACTAATAGGACGCAAGTGTTAAAGGTTGTCACCTTACCAATAATTTTTTAAAATAAAAAGGATTGACACCTTACAAATAAATTGCATGTGTTAAAGACTAGTAAACTACTAATAAACTATAAAGATATATATATATATATATATATAAAGGCAAGGATTCTACTAATAAACCACAAGTTTTAAATACTAACAACTTACTAATAAGTCATACAAATAAAATGGGCTAACATTCCACTAATAAGTCATAAAAGTTATAAGTTGTCACTCGACTAATAAAACGTGAATATAAAAGAGTTGGCACCTCGCCAATAAATAGAAAAAAATTGACATCTCACAAATAAGCTACAAACTCAAGTATATTGTCATCCTAATAAGTCATTACCTTCAAAGTGACTTAAAGCATAAAAAGGACACAGTAAGCTCAAGCAAATACTGCAAAGTACTATTTTTGGTTAAGAACATTAGAAAAGGTGTAATGTAGACTAGTCTAGAGAAAGAGCCATTATTATGTATTTACTTACAAGAATATGTTTTGTTGAAAAAAGGATACAAATGCATAAACTACAAATAATTCACGAAGCAAGCCAAGAAAAGGAATAAGGAAAGTTATTGTCTTATTAATAAAAGTATTACAATGGTGCAACTCCTCTTAGTCACCTAGTCATACAAAAATATTTGTACAAAAACAAAAAGGTAGAAGTAAAAATACAAAAAAAAATAAAATAAAAATAGAAAGTACTTCAAGAAATTTTCTTGACATCACAACCACTCCCTTAGCTCACCTCTTAAAAACATGAGTGAGTAGCAGAATGACAATGATACTCAAAAAAAGATCCACATCCTAATTCCCTTAATAAAAGGTTGAAAACCCTTTAATTACCAAAGCTTTAAGTAGAGAGTCAAGTCCTCAAGGAGAAATTCAGCATATGAATCCTATACCATCACCACAATGCCCCATACTAAAGCTCTACTAACCTTGCAACAACCTAGACAAGCCTACCAAACTAGCCAACTTACTAGGCTTCCACAAGAGCATTGTAGGTAAGCTAATCAAGGACTTTTTTTCTTGACATCAAAATTGACCAAAGGATTTAAGCAAGACGAATCAACATATTTCTTTATACCAAACCACTTAGCACATTAAAGTATAACAAGTTATAAGATGTGCAAATGGTTTTGACATCAAGAAATAAATTGCCCCATTTATAATAACAAAAATGAGAGAAATTCTCACCACCACTCTTTATGTTTTCAAGAATTTAAAAAAGAATAGGAAAAACATAAGACCGTATCCCAATATATAAAGGGAGGCAATTAATCAAGTTATGACATAGATTATATAAGTATTAATTCACATTGATAAAAGTTTAACCCTCTTGGCAATTGATATATAGCTAGATCTTCCCTAATGTTCAAACTTTACATTTACAGAAAGATTACACAATGGTAAGGGGCAAAAAAAAAGGCACATAATGGCAATAAATGTCATTAAAATAGTCAAAATTCACAAACTTGAAATCTCTTTTAAGAATTCAAAAAACCACAAGTAATATAATAGACATCAAAATAAGATACATAAGACAAATCTCCAAAAAAAAACAAAAAACAAATGAAGAAGTAATAACAAAACAACTAACTCAACTCATCAAACACCATAGTCTGACATATGAAATAACAAATCATAACACTAAAGAACAAGGAAAGCAAAGCAAATTTATAAGTTATAGCTTAAGTAAATGAAGGCTAACTGTCCTAACTAAAAAGATTCAAATTAGTAAACGAAGTCATAACCATTCCACAAACAAGCAATGGAATGTTTTTCATTAAGTGTGAGTATCTTGCATAAGACAAAATTAATCCAACATTTTTAATAATGGGGAAGCACTTTTATGACGTCTTATACACTTGGCAATACCACATGTTACCACTAATGGTAGCTCATTTGTTAGCCTCCTCAAACAAAATAAAGACCTTTTATACCTACTTTAACCTTCACACCACTTCCCTATCATGCTTCACCACTCCTGCTAAGTCAGCCTTTAAACTAGCAATCTCAACCCTAATCTTAACCTCCCAAACAAATCGTTTGATCAACTAGCGTTGTCGCACAGCTCTCTCCTTGCCTAATTACCTTGATTTAAACTCCTATACCAAGCATTTTGGCATCTCACTCTATTAATATCCCTTAAGGCTCATTCAGCTTAGATTCCAATTCCATGATTATGCCCTCAAATTAGCTATGAGCCTTAACCAAGTCCATAACTTAAGCATGAAGTTAAGTGTAAGGCACTCAAGCCATGTCTCTCTCTTTTTATAGTTGCCTAATTGTTCATTAATTATTTTTAATTAGCCCATCACATTCATTAAACTTGCAATTGCGAAAGGCAAACTATTGATTGACCTACCAACTAAAAAACCAAAAACTTTGTGCTCGTTCTCTTCATCCTACTTAGAAATTCAAATAAGTTAAGAGAAACTAGGCATTCTTTTACTTTGATCAATTAATTTTAACCTCAATCTCTATATTAGGATCAACACACTATGAGACAAACTGATCAATGCATTGAAGAAGTCACTTCTTAATCACTAAAAGCTAAGGATTAACAAGCTATACATCTTCTAAAGGTGGCTACTTGTACCCAACTTGTGACCACCTTACAAGTTGCTTGTGATCGATCCTATAAAAGCATTGAAGTTTAATTTGTAACCCCTAATAGGATAGTTGCTTGCTCTTAGTTTGTGCTTATGTAGCATGAGGTTATGAAGTAGTTCCTATAATAAGACAATTTAATATGATTACTTCAATGCCCAACAAGTCATAAAGTTCCATAACTTCCAAGCCAACTTACTCTCCTATGTTAGATTCATCACCTTTCTCAAGAGTAGTTCCCTGAAAGGATATTCTGTAACAAAGAAGAACACCAATAGTTAACAATACTTTATCATAATAAATAGTGATAAGTGTATACCTTAATAAAAAGATAAGACATCTTCATCAACCTATATTTGTTCCCATGCTATAAAAAGTTGATATCAACCAACTATATAACAAGAATACTATAGTAATCCATACCATCATAGCCTCCTAGACCTAGAAGGGAGAAGACTTACGGGTAATGTGCTCCTTTTCTCTATATGTAAACCTATAATTAACTTAATTCTCTAAGGACACAAGAGAATACAAGGTTTCATGAGTATCATCAGTATCTTGAAGAGAGCATGCTAAGTCAAGTAACATGCCCATTTTTATATATTCCTAAAGACTTAACATAGATGCATAACCACCATCGACATCATACTCACACGCTTGGAAAAATATAACATCCCTCTTTTTAGGTTGGAAAAAGAAAACGTTATCCCTTCATTAACTTTTAATAGACTTTCCAAGATTTTAAGGTCCATAATACTTGTACCTTAAAAGTGATAATAACCCCAATTACCCTTATATATAGCTAGTACAATATTATAAATATACACCAACATCTTCTCATTATAACTACATGGTACTTGGTGTTTAAGAACTAGGAGTCAATTAACATGGAGCAATTCCTATCATGCTCAAAAATTCACAAAAGTCATGAGGGAAAGGGATCATTAAGCCAACATTCAACTGCTCCATAGAAAATGTAGCATACCCAGAAGGTAAATAACTAACTTGTTCAGTAAAATATGGCATCATTAACTTAACTCCCTCAAGCCAATAATTACACCATATAGAGTATCTCTTTAGCCACTCTTGATGAACTCTAGAAGCCAAATTACCACTGTCATAATTATAAACATCGTGTGGCCTACAAATATGTCAGTCAAGTCTTATGGTGGGTAGACAAGTGCCCCCTCAAGGCTTGGTTATGATAAAGAGTAGATAGGTAAGGATCATTTCATTAAAGAACCATATTACTTAATTAAATACAAATAGCAAGATGACAAAAAAGAAAAAGGCCAAAACAATCTCAAAAGGAAGAAAACAAGAAAGATAAAACTGAGGCTAATAAAGAATTCTTCAGGCTTCTGCCTTACATAAAACACCATACCTAATGGAATCATAACATATAATGGTTGTCATCAAATGGTTACACCATAATTTTAAAAGACGCAATGAGTAGAAAATATGTTAAAACCAAACAATTAACAAAGGAAAATGATACTTTGAGATATGAAGCAATGATATAAAGAAGATTGTAATGGTATATAGAGAAACAAACAATAACTAAAAGGTGCAAACAAAAATTTTTTTAAAAAGGAAAAATTAACAAAAAGCTAAAAAAAGTGATCTTCTATTAATTCAACTCAAGGAAAAACAACATAGTTATTACAAATATTTTACAAAAATAAAACTCAAGTTTTAGTCTCATTATATTTCTCCCCTTCCCTTTCACCTTACAAGTTCCCTCTATTAAACTTAGTAGATTAAGGGGGACCTAAAACTTCAACCTTATCACCTTGCAAACTACCTTCATTGTGCCTAAGTAGTTATTGGTCACCAAAGTCTCAAGTGTAAGTTTTTTTGGGGGGGTAGAAGGGAGCACATTCTCTTTGAAAGGAGCAAGGTTCCATTTAGATCACAAATTGAGCACTTTACCCACCAAATATCAACATCTTTAAAAAGATGAAGGGTAAAGATTATACTAGCATATAAGCATTCCTTTATACTATAGTCTCCTTTTAATCCTCTACTTCCAAAACATCCATGGGGTCCCTATCGTCACCTTAGGCACCTTCTTTGTCATATGGAACCTTATATGCTTGATCAATAGGAGCATTATTGGCCTTAGATTCATCCATAACTTAAAGTTAAATGAGTATATGCTAAAGCAAGCAAAGAAAGTGAAAAATAAGTTATGTGGGTGTAATAATAAAAAACTCAAAAAGAAAAAAGGGATAAGGATGAACGCCCAACCTAATTGAGGTTATATTGTACCAACTCAAATCAACAAGGGAGTTGATGCTTTGCAAAACCTTTGAGGGCCAATAATAAGGACAAGGTCAAAGAAAATAAAGGAAGCTTCCAACAACTTGTTGTGCGACATTTACTTACAAGAAGTTGCTAGGCACAAGTTGAGGATGATAGAGGTTTCACCAAGGCTTGTAAATATGTCATCTATGGATAAATATGAAAACCATGGCCTTAGGAAGGAAGTTGGAGTTGTGAATTTATGCTTGGGCATTTAAATAAGTTATTTTCATGCGTTATATTATTATGTACCGAGTTGGACGAATTTCAACACCTTAATAGGTTATATGCATAGGTTTTTATTATTATTTAGTGGGTTGGATAAATTTCTTAATAGATCCATCTAATTAGCTAGAGTTTTGAGGGGTTAGCATATAAAAAAGGAAAAAAAGGATGGCTAAAGGGGGAAGCTTATTTTTGGATAAGTGTATAGGCTATCTTTTTTGGTTCTTTAAGAACAAATTCTGAACTTTCATACTTAAATGTGTTGGTTCAATAGACTTATCTTCTTCAATGTTATTATTGTTAGGAGTGGCGTCTGAATCTTATAATTATGGTTTTTGGTCATTTATAATCATTAGGACAGAATTTCAATCTTTTAACTTTTGTTAGAATAATCTCATACCAATATTGGTGTTGGGTTTCGTTTACATATAATTGAGGTTCATATCACAACCTCATCATTTAAATAGAAGAATCAATGTAGTTATTGAGGAGATGTCAGATTAAGAGGCTCCACTTAAAGTTTAGTGGCACCATATGTATTCATAGCATGCATTTCAATCAAATAAACAATGAATGAGTTCAATCTCATAAATTAAAGTCACACTTAAAACAACTCTCTTCATAACCATGACTTCCAAAATAGGCCATAACCATCTTAAGGGGGCAAGGAGTAACAAGTGATAAAGACCCTATCGACATAGGCTTAAGCCCCCTCTTAAGTCCAAAATCTCTCACCAATCCCAAAAGTCAACTCGGAAGTCGAAACCCCATTACACTCTATGACTAGAAAATGCTCCTCCACTAATAGCACCTAAGTTGTTTTCTTATCCTCTTTAAAAGCTCTATACTGATTTAGACATCAGAGTGCTAATATTGGATGCTAACCTAACACCCTTATAACCTTTTCTTGTCTTGTAAGAGCTACCAAGCCCAACCACTAGGAAACCAACTTGACCAGTAAGCATTAGATAGAGGACTTGAACAACAAAAGAAAGTGAAAAGGGACTTATAGTTAAAGAGTACACTTGGAAATTGGATTTGGAACCAAATTGGCAAAATGAATATGTTAGGAACCAAAATTAATTAGGAGGCATATAATGGTTAATAACTAAAGATTAATTTGATTAAAGAGTTATTGTAATTTTTCTTATATTTTAATTTAATTTTCTCTTTGTAAACTATTAGTTGAAATCACTAAAAATTTTACAAGAGCTCTATAATTTTATCAATAAAAAAATTTAAATTTGAGAAGATAATTATGAAAAATATGAATGAAATCTAAATCCATTTTCTCTATCCTATGCGGATGTTCTTTCTACTGTATTTTTTCTTTTTCTTCTAATCCCCCAAATCCGTCTTCCCTTCCTTGTTTCAATGCTTTCATAGTCCAAAAGACTTCACAAAATGCAAATCCGACAATTTTTGCCTACATTTGGCCACTTCTAATGGCTCTCTTTTGGCAACGACCTGTTGTCCATCTAATAACAAGATGTTCGAGCCTTTTGGCTAAGATCAACTAACAAAGTTATGTATTATGTTATGTCATAGAGAGAGCAAGAAATGTAGAGAAAAAAGGAAAGCCAAAAGAGAGCGCAGAGGAGGAGAAAGAATAAATCAAGTGATAAAAGTTATGACCTACCAATGATTACCATGTCAGTGTGAGGGCGAATTTAGATGAGTGAAAATGTCACATATGCATAAAAAGTTGTCTCCATAATTAAATGTCTCAAATTTAAATTTTAGTTGACGCTAATTAGACTTAGAAAAGAAAAAAGAAAAGATTGGGTAACCAAATTTGGTCACATTAAATACCACATAAACATCATCTCAATAATTATTGGCCCATCTTTTTCAATATTTATGATTTTAGAGATATTAGCAGTTTATGTATGATTTTTTTTTTTTTGAAAAAATCGTTTAATTTCAAAAATAACCTTTGAGATGTTAGCTCCAATATTCATTATTTTCTTTCAAGTTTTATATATTTCTTTGAGGAGCATACTCCGTAAACTTGTCTCATAAAACCCAACTGGACTCAGTTCAGTTCAATGAGAGCAACGAATCAATTGTTGAGTTTCACAAGATTTTTGTTCTAAATCAATAATTATTTATTCGAGAGATACAAAGTGGACTCAAAAATCTTGGGCACCAATAAACTCAATCTTCCAAATGTTGAACAGTGAGCCACGTCTTGAGAGAGAAAATTAAATTGAAATAATGACAAAAAGGGTTGAACATGAGTAAGCTTGCGCCATAGGATACGAGCGGTGGTGACGGAAATCGAGTCCACAGTAGGTCCATGCAAGCTATCGCCTTCTCATCCACCAGTCTCGGCTTGTAGCTGGTAGCCAAAATCAACAGCTTTAGCCTTTTTCTTTTTTTTTTTTTTTTTTTTTACTTACCCTAACTTTGACAATTATTGTTATTCCCTGTTTCGAACAGGACCTGATGGCTACCGTTCCGTTTATTATTATTTTCTTGGCTTCCTAGTTAACTACTGCGTGATGCAGAAAGGTGCCATATGTAGCATAAGAGATTATTAATGCAGTATAACAGATAAAATATTGTACAAGCAGCTTACATATAGTATGAAAAGTAAAGAATGCGGTATAAATGATCATCAATGTAATATAAAAAGAAATCTATATATAAAAGTTTTATATTATATGTAACATAAAAGACTATTAATTATTTAGTCAAAAATATGATATAAAAAATAATTCATGTTATACACAGAAATTTTATATTTTCTAAAAGATATATCTTTGCCCTTACTCAAAATCTAAAATTCTCATATTGATTTATCGATCCATAAGAGTTTCATTACAACCAATTATGATAGTTGTCACAATTTTTTTTTCTTTAGTAGTGTAAATTATTATTTCTTAAATATATTTCAAACAAAGATAATTAATAGGACTTTAGTTTATTGGTTATAAGAAGTCCTTATTATATATTGAGTGATAGCCAAAAAACTAAAGAGTCCTCGATGACATATGAAAACAATTATCTATTTATCATTTTTGCAAAAAGGGCTAAAAATGTAAGCTCCATTTATAACATTTAAAAACTAACCTAACACTCATTGAAATCTAAAATGTGGAATTAAAAGGCTTTATATATAATACAAAGATTGTAAATCTAGTATAAAATAAATAATGTAATGTAAAGAATCTTTAATATAATATAATTTTAAATAGTAACCTTGTACTTCGTAGAATATTTCTTAAAAAAAATAAATAAATAAACATGACGATTTTTCCCTCTACTTTATTTTATGTCATGCTCTTGTTTTGTGTCATCTTTGTCACAATTAAGCCCATGAATCTTTCTTAGATTTATACTTCTTCAAAATTCATAAATTATGTTAACCCTTGTTAAATATATCTAAGTCCACCAATAATAGAGTGTGATTATTGTTTCTCAACAAAACACTTGACCTTTATTTTTGATGATTTGAACTCCAACAAATGAAGTTTAATTTATTCGAACTTACGACAATCTCACATATTAAACTAGCAGAAAAAGAGAGATTAAAACTTGGAAAAGTGAGGGTTGGCATAGAAAAAGAGCTAACTGCCTTGTGAGTGAATTAAAAGGAATGTATAAAACTATCAATTATGGGGTAAAAGTCAAATATGCAATATAATTACATAGCACGGGTGATAGAAGCTGGTCTTTATAATAATATACAATACTACTCTTTATATATATATATATATATATATATTATATAAGTTTTTATATCATATTACGTTGTCACGAGATAAAAGTTAGTGATTTCTTAGCAAAGTTATGGTTATACCTCGTGATAGAATTACTATGTAAAAGTTAGTTCACTTATTTATCAATAGATTATTTGACAAGACTTTTATAGTAAAATTGTGGTCGTCAATAATATACAAAACTTGTCTTCTTCTTCTTTTTTTTCTCTCTTTTTCCTACTACAAGAGATTACACGTATACCATATTATTAACAATTTACATGAGTTTAAAAATTTTGCACCAAGCCAACTTTACTCGACCCCGTATGCTAGTAAAAGATTATAAACTAATTTCAGTATTGCTTCTCTCTCTCCCTTACCTGTATTTCTTTTCTTACTAAAATGTCACTGTTTCTTATAATGTTAATTGAGTCTACTACACTCCACGATTTTGGAGTTCACACAGCCACTGCTCTCGTTATTATTAAGCAGATCATTGAAGAGTGTATGCGATTATTTCCAGTTGTCATTTTGTATTTTATGATCAACGTTCGAATACTTAAACTTTAAATTATTATTATTTCAGTTAGACAGTTATGAACTGCTAGATATGAGTTATTTACTATCTTTTTTTATCAAGCATCACCTGTCAATTAAGTCTAAAGTCTAAGAACGGGACCAAATAAGAAAAGCGGTATTCTTGCAATAGAATTACTACTCCTATTTGGGTTATCAGTCGAAGAATTGGGATTCAAACAAAACAAACATAAATTGGTGAGTCCAATTAATTAAAACTTTTAAATTTGCAGGCAGAACATGCCTTTGCATGCACCGTGCAACCGTAGAGACTGGGGCCTCTGGCAGAAATTCAGAGTGGCTGGTACTGCTTGCTTTCACCTTCACCCTCGAGAGGGAGGTAAGCATGGCAAATGTGAATGATTTCATAATTAACGTTTCTAGAGTTCCCTCTGTGGGGGATGGAAACCAAGCATCACATCTTCCGGGCTACATACTCATTGACAAATGCAGGAACAAATACTACCATAACTTCCTTTGTTATGTAAATTACAAAGCCCCTCTCTTTTCAGTAGATGCATGAGCTTCCCTATTAGCCCATCTCTGATGACCCTTGGTAAATCAATCTATACATTCCTCAAATCGTAACAGCTATCGTTTGGTAGTAATCTATAGTAATGAAGAAAGAAGATATTGATATTCTTGTTATGCAATGGGGTTGGTGCAACACCAAAGTGATGAGAATCATCAATGGTAGAATGCAATTCCCCTCTCCAATTGGCATTTCAAATTCTCAGAAATGCTTTGCTTTCTACATGTGAGTGGCATGACTAAGGGTGGCAGCTTTTAAACTAGGCTGGAAGCATCTTTTATCAGCATTCCTAATTTGATAAGAATCTCGAGTGCTTTTACCTTCGCAATTAGTAGTGCACATACACAGAGGTATGTACTGGCGCCATGAATAACAAGGAGAACAATCATTGTTCAACTTTCATGTGACCTGGCCGCAGCCCTGCAACCAAGACAACATGTTTGTGTTAAAGGATGGGGGTGGACAGCTGGGCCTGAGTGCATGCGATGTGAGTGCTATATGGACAAGTTATACCATTAATTTCCTGACTATCTTGGGAAGCACTGGTTCCATAGTTCACCTGGAAGACGTTATGGAGCTCATCTTCCCACGCACTGTGTAGCTGTTGCCAAATGCATGACATAAATGACATACTCACTAAAATAAGTTAGAAATTCATGTAACTGGTATTTCACTGCTGAGAATTATCCAAACTACATTTGAGTGAATGCTGGATGAAGTTACCAATAATCAGCCATGCCCTCTAGAACTTTCTCATAACATAAAATGAAATCTACACTAAATGTTGAAGTTCATTAGACAGGCTCCCGGATAGTTCTGAACCTAAAGTATCCGCATCTTGAGGCTTCAATGATCCTAGTCCACAGCATACCAATTGAGTTCTTGTCTATTGTTGGGTGCACATCCACCCACAAGCAAGCAGACAAGCAAAGGTGCGCGCACACACAAATAATATTCTTCTTCCCATTTGCTCTTATATCAGAACACTAAAATAGAAATGGTACCTGAGAAGGGCCCTTGAACCCTACACTCACTGGTGTCAAATGGGAACCAAGAGATCTCCGGATTACATCAGAATGCCCATCCATCCCTGGGAAAGTAGCTGATACAAGTCCTGATTGAGATGGATGCATTGGAGGATAAACCATAGGAAGCTCAGGGGAAAAGGCCATGGTGGACGAAGAAACAACCCTAGACTGAAGGATTTGAGCACACAGTTACAAGTCATTGACACATTTTGTGGATTAGGTAATATATTTGTAGGCAAAAACACAATAAATTTGTATTTCACTTATTGAGCTAGCTCTTTTTAAAGAAAACAACCAATATTAAAGAACGGATGTGAAAAAGACATAACATTCTCTTACATCTTTTGCAAGCAGCTCTTCAATTTTAAAATCAAGCCTTGGATTCACTGTTGCGAGTTTCATTGATAGAAACTGGAGAAAAGAATAATAAACACAATGAGATCTCAACAAAGCCAAGAGAACCGTCAAAGAGCTTACGAACCGAACCCACCTGTCAAGCAACAGCTTATGGAGAAACCCCATAAGTTACAATTATGCTCTGTTGCAAGCAATTTATGACACAAACATCAGAATACTACTCCACTCATGACTGTGCAACATCACTAACAATAAACTGAGCTGTCGATCAAACAGATGTACTGGACTAAGCACGAACAAGTAAGTGCAGAAAGGATGATGAAAAATTTTTATTGCACACCTCAACCTGACGCTGAAGTGATTGTACATAATTGATGATTTCATCAAGCATCACTGCCTTGCCTGTGACCTGCAAGGTCACAATGGACATCATACCCTATGAACTGCCACTAGAATCCAACTATGCAGAGAACTCAAGGCCAAAAAACAAACCTTGCTGCAACCGGGAACAAGATCTTGTAGAAACTTCATCCTCTCACTGATTTTTTCCCTTCTTACCTGTACTCAAAATAGATTAAAGCTTAGATGTCTAACAAAACTTGCCGCAGGCCACCCACATACTTTTAGTTGATCTTACTCTTTCTGCAAGACTATGGCTATTTGTTGCTTGGCCCCTTCGAGCTCTAACATGAATATATTCTTCCTTTGGTGGATCTGATGCTTGTGACCCCTGTTTGCCTTGTTTTCCAGCAGTCCTGTTGGCAGTTGAAGGGGGATTTTGCTCTGCCTTCTGTGTGCTTTCGAAGTTGTCTTTTGCAACATCAACAGAATGTTGGGTTACCTTAGCATGATCAAGTTCAGTATCCTAGCACAAAATACATATTAAGAAAAACTTACTCAAAGTATTTCAAATAAAAAAAAAAAAAATTGGCAAACATGATTTCCAACCTGCCCGCCCCTTTTCCTTTTCTTGGAGCCAAGGCTCTTGGCAGATGTTTCTCCACCATTTCCCTCCAATATAGAGGGCTCCTCTTGAACACCATCACTAAATTCAGCCTTATCAGACTCATTACCTGACCCACCAACACCTTGTTTCACTTCGCCATGAGACCTTAAAAGGCCCTCACCTTTCCCCTCACTCTTTAATGGGCTCCCTTTATTAGCTACATGGTCAAGAGAAATGGAAACATCATTGGGACCTTCAACAACATTCAAACCATTTCTCTGAACTTGTCCAACAGACACCGACTTTGGTCCAGCACCAGCCAAAGCCTCTGCTGGTCCTTGCACTATTCGCCCACCTCCGGAATAAAAACCCATAGTGTCGAGAATTCCAAAAGGGCTCAGCATATCACTAAAATTCCCACCACTGAAGCACGAAAACCTGGCCGCACGGTCGATGAATGCAGAATCAGCAGGCAACTGGGATAAGCTTTGAGGGAGAGTTGCGGGGGGATTTGGTAAGAAGAGACCAGCAGCTTTCAGCATTGAATTTTGTGGACTCCAACCCATATCCAGCACCCCGTCAATGGCACTTTTCAGAGAGGCAGGGCATGCTTTCCCCATTCCTACTGTGTTAGAAGAACTGGCATTATTAATGTCACTCAATCCCAAGTTTTGCGAATTGTTTGGATGATCCCATGCAGCTGAACCAAATGTTTCAGCCATAGAAGCAGAAGAGAAAGAATGAGTACCAACCAGATCTCCTCTACATACTGCCATTTGGCTATCAGTGGGAACCAGAGCAAGAGATGAATTTGTCATATTGGCACCACCAAATTGCCAGTCTGAGGACATACTACTACTACCAGGAGAGCGGTAACTTACAGGATTACCATTCCTCTTTTCTAGCTCAAGTTTATCATTTTCGCTCATATCCATCTTCGCTGAAGCCGCCAGACCCAATAACTCAGTTAAGACTAGTCAAATATCAAAGACCATAAGAAGCCGGAGAAAAGCCAGTACAGGATTAAATTTTTCTTTATTAAAAAGTGGCTTTATTACACAAGCTTCAAGGGAATACCAGAAATTCTCAACTTACAATACAAGAAACTTGAGAAATTTACAGCAGCACCAAATTATTTCTTCACAAGAGCTCAGACCGCCAGATGAACGAGAATATCTGAAGCCAACCATATATGGCTACCTACGAGGACATGAACTCTTTAAAACTACAGTAAATTTTTTTAAAAAAAAAAAAACAAAACCACCTCAATAAATTGGCTGGAAATCGAAAAGGCCCTTGCTATCAATTAATTAAAAAAACAAAAACAAAAACAAAGGAGCACCAAAGACTAAAGAAGTTGGATTGCTACCATTTCCAAAGTTACCCACCACTGAAAGTCTAGTGCGTAAGTGTACCACGAACCACCAAAACAAACGAAACACAGAAAAAGAAAGATGAAAGAAAAGCTGGAAAAAGGGAGGGGGTCTTATGCAGCACTGGTCAAATAAGAAAACAAAAGTACGTTGATTTCAGTACAATTAATATGGCCATTCAAAACCCTAGTCAGAGTTGCAGCAGAAAAAGGAAAGCCTTAAAAGTGCAGAGAGAAAGATACCCCATTTCAGATTCCGTGCTACTTTTGGAACTCTGCTCTGCTCTGCTCTCCAAGGCATACATACAATCCCCCTTCTCCCATTCTTACATCCGAAAAAATAAAAAAAATTTACTGATTTTTTGGCCTCTGCTCTGTTCAACAAAAACCCTCCCCTGCTTTTTTAGCCCACTCTCACACACACACTCTTGTACTGAGTACAGCTGCCCCACACAAACATAAACACACACCAATATATTCACAGGTTACACAAGTGAAGTCATACATTGCAAGAGAAAGAGCAGGACACAGAGAGAGAGAGAGAGAGAGAGAGCAGAGGTCCGAATTGGAGGTGGGTATCTATCTATTTGAGCATTTGATTTGATTTTTAATAAGAGAGAAGAGTGAAGAGAGAGATGTCAAGAAAAAGAATAATAATGGCAAAAGTGCTGTCATTTATACCCACGCTTGCATAAAAAAGAGAGCTATTGATGATTAACGACCGCCACTGCCGCTGCTGTGAAGCCTTTTTAGTATCGGAAACAACCCCACCTTTCTTTCACTTCCCCCTCAGCATTCGTTAATTTTTATATTCGTTTACTTTTATTTATATTTATTCTTTTAACCAACAAATATAAATAGATTTTATATTGATATTTTTATTATGTATAATTTTAATATTAAAAAATATAAAATCTATTAATATGCGGGGGCAATATTAGACTTGAACTCAAGATTAATAGAATATATATATACACACACTAAAATATTATTAAATTATCATCTTGTATATATATTTATATTTGTTGTTTTTTTACCATTGCTTTGCTGCTGTTACTTGTTATTTATAATGTAACGTCTGTATTTTAGTGTTTGCTTTGTGCCAAATATTAGCTAGCAACTGACACTTGCCAACTCTGATTAGGGGCTTTCTTTAACTTATTGGGATTACTTTAGTGTGGCCCCTTTCATTAAAATTCTTGGAAAGAGAGCTTAAAGATCTTTAATATGGGGTTTGTTCGGTCAAGCACCCAAAATCCAGCTAAGCTCATTTCCACGCAATACACATTACTCTTTCGAGGCTTTATTATCAAGGAACAGAAACCATGTTATTCATTTTGAATAGTCTTGAGTATGCATGTTCAAAGAAAATTTTATTTTAACTTATTCAAAAAGTGAATCAAAATAACAAGTATTATATCTCGATATTCTAATTGAAATGGTAGTTTACTCGAAGTTAAAGGGGTATTCATATTTTGAAAATAAAACGAATTAAAAAAAAAAACATCTTGATGTCTATTAAATTTGATATTAACAACTTCGTTATTCTTGTTGTCACTTTCTTATGCACCATTTGCCCATTTCTAATTGCATACCTTTCAACCAAGGAAGAACTCACCCTTCACTTCTTTCTCCTTGAGTCTCTTTTCTTCTCCTTCCATTATTTCCCAACACACACACACACACACACTATAAATAAACATGGTCTGAAAGACGTTGTCGGCTGTATTTTGCAATCGCTGTGGTGACCAAGTTTTAGGCAATACATTATTTTAGATGATTAGCTTACAAACAGCAAAAGCCTTGCTGACACTTGCAAGCTAGAAGTCATTTGATACGACTCAAGTTGTGAAATATTCTTTCTGAGACTTAAAAAGGCTTTTAACGGGAGGCGATTCCTGGTTACTTGAATTGAACTTTTTTCCAAGGTGTACTACTGGGTATTAGCTGCATTGGTAATTAAATCAAATGGTTATTATCATCTCTTACATTCTCCCAGTTGACACTCCCAACTCGTAAGGCCTTTCTCTCATTTTAATTTAACAAAGGGTCACCCACCAACATCGTCTGAAAAATAATAATAATAATTATGATTAGTATGACAGTCCACTTGTGTCCAAAAACCTTAAAAAAAAAACAAAAACGAGAGAGAGAGAGAGAAAAAAAAAAAAACAGAGAGAGAGAAGTCCACTTGTGTCGCCAATTTCATTTTTACTATTTGATGATGGTCTGCCTCCTTCTCCGTCTCCGATGTCATTATTAGTTGGCCTTGGGACTTGAGTTGCTGAAGAAATCAAGCTTAAATTAATGTTATGGTTTCTCTTACTTCCCTTTAACAAAACAAAACTTGACTTGTTAATCTTAGATTTAGAAATAACCTCACAAGAGGCGAAAATGATTTGGTTTGACTAGAAAAACCAAAATTGGAAGAATTTGCACATGAGAGTCCCTCTAAAAAAAAAAAAAAAAAGCATATGCTCGTACATTGCATTAGAAACCATAAACAAAACTTCTGTACAAGTAATGTTCGAAAGAGAAGACAACAAATAGATATTTTAAAAGTACCTACCGGACCCCCAAAGGAATAAGGGACTGGATTCCTCGGCTCCAATCAGTTGACGCGGAAGCCTAGAAGTGGGCAAATGGGGTATTTCCACGTGTAAAGGTCTCTCTTTGTAATTAACTTGTGTCAAATGAATAAATCACCCTATAAAAATTACAGAAAGTCCGTAGATTGTGCTTACCGAATAAATAAAAGAAAATCATGAGATGATAAGTTTGACTGTTGTTAAGATATTTGGTATAACTAAATATACATGAATGAGAGAGAGAGAGAGAGAGAGTTTATTCTTTTATTAGTGTATTTGGCACAATCTTCTTTAATGAGACTAAGAAATATTATTTTTATTTTTTTATTTTTTATATTAACAATAATAAAGAAGAAGAAAGAATAAATACAAGCGAGAGTTGGCTCACGGTTGGCAATTGGCTCTCCTTTTGGGAAAGCTAAAACCAGCCAACCCAATTTCGCCCAACTCAACATGGGATGGGAGAGTTGGGGATTCGAGATATCTTAACCAGAGCTTTAGAATTGTTTAATCTGAATCAAAGACTGCACCATTGATGATTACTCTCTCCCCGGGCTCTGAAGATGTTAATAAAGTGGACTTTGGTTTGAGCTTCAATCAATTGAAGGAAGGCACGTTTAGGACTTTATTGTATATCAATCAATTGATGTTTCTGTTCATAATCATCGTACAGATTGCAAAATCTTATATTTTATTGAACTAAAAACTCCTAACAATTTTAGTCGGTGAGTGTAACAACGTGCAAATAAGAATAGTTTAAATAGGCCTTTTCATTAAAAAAAAAAAACACAAAATAAAAAATATAAACAAAGTAATCAAAATATAACCTAAAATTTTATTTGTTATTGTAGTTTATTACTATATTATGGTTGACTAAAATGTGAACTAAGTATTTTTAATTTAAAAAATTTAATAACAAAAAAAATTTATAATACAAGATATACTAGAAAAATTATAATAGTATTATTTGTTTTGTTAAATAATAAGTTAAAAACAAATCATAGTCCCACGGCTCTATATATATATATATATATATATATATATCAATAAAGAATAATTAAAAAATTGAGTTCATAAAATTTTGATAAATCACATTTTTTATTTAATAAAAAATGATTATTTTATTTTTGTTGAAATTTAAAATTAAACTGAGGGACAAAGTTATGTTTACGTGAGAGCAAAAAAGCTTTATTAAGGGAGATAACTTCAAAATTCTTAATTTGATTCCTAAATTTTTCTAAATTCTAGTGGAGGCACCTCACTGCAGTATCTGTGGCTCTGCCACTGTTGGCATTTAATTGCGTTGGCTGGTCAGCCCAAAATTTCACTTGGCGGCGTTACTTAGTCCACAGAAACATTTTTATAAATTTAAAATAAGGCTCTTTTCAAAATTTTGAAAACATTTACAATTTATTTGTTGTGTTAAGGTAATATAGGTGCTATTAGAGTTTATGTAGTTTTATGGCGAGACTCTTGTATTTCTGATTTTACCAGATTTGGTGTGTGACACACTGTTTAATTTTCACGTACTTAAAAAAAATAAAAATTTTGAAAAGAAAATAATAAGCGTGACATTGATCTATCAAAATAGGCCTAAGAAAAACTCGTGATATATTAATTACGGAGAATGATATTCAGAGAAGATTTTGAATGAGCTTAAATACCGTCTTGGCTTTTCTTATCTGATCAGTAGACATGTATGCATGAGGGAATTCATCAACTACGTCAACGGAAACAAACACTACCACGACATTGGAGACAGATGCAAAAGACGTTCGAGTGTGGGGAGGAAAGAATATCAATATGGTTCCAACTTGGGTTGCTATGCTCACCTTGTTGAAGTTGCGTGTAAATTTGTCATCCAGAGCATCATTGCACAATGCACATACATTGATGACATTGTTGCCTGTTTGATAGCTTCCACACTTTTTTGTAGACCCTTTTAGTTCACTTTTTTCTTTCTCAAAGCCTACTTAAATTTTCACGAGATCTACCTTTTTTCCTCATCAAAAGATGCCTCTCACGAGAGCATGAGGGCCTTTCCCTTGTGCTTCCCCCCGGGGGCCCAGAAAAAAATTTTCATTCGCCCTCCCTCCCGTGCGTTACCAAGAAACTTAGGTTAGGTATGGGACCCCTTTAGATTGTAGAATTGTGATAAAAGGAAGCCTGCCATTCCCAACTCTTTGTCCCCTCCCAGCTGATGATGGTCCATAAAATAGAATCTTGCGCATAGATCTTATAGCACTGTGGTGAAGGACTTCCCTACTTAAGAAATAAATGTACAAAACCAGATATTAAATTGGTGGGTAATTATAGTTATAGGTATTTTCTTTTCCTTCCTTCTTGTTTCCCTTAGATATGATACTAATTAGGAGTTTCCCTAGATATATATGCTTCTTAATTTAAGAACAAGAACATTCTTTTTTATTTTTTATTTTTTATTTTTGGAGAACCAAGAGAAAGAACATTCCACCACGATAGTTTAGAAAGTTGCATATATAACTTTGTTTTAGAAACTTCCAGGACTCTTTGAATGCATTGAGATCAAAAATTCTGACATAAATATAAAATGAATCTCACATGTGTACGTAGGACTTGTCCGTTGAAAAAGTTTATTATTGTAGACCAAATTCACTTAAGAACTGTGACTGTTGACATAGATCACAGGGATCATTCACAAGCATGGCTTTTTTTTTTTTTTTTTTTTTTTTTCTGTTCGGTTCTACTTAAAAAAGGAAAAAGAAAATAAAAAAAAAGATAGGATTTGGGCATATCGAAGAAAATAGGATTGTATCTATAACGTGAGTGATTCCGGACTTCCAGTGCAGCACTACGTGGAGCTTCACGTGTCAACTCAAATCAATTTAACGGCTTGCATGAAATTTACAGCTCTCATCCTCTAAAAGTGTGGGGGCCTCATTTATTGGCACCAAAAATAGGGCCCATCAAGTGCTAGGTTCTGGAACAGCAGCTTTATATTTGGTACTGTGTACTGCTGTCCTTTTTTTCTTGCTTAGTTACAATTTCCGACACCTGAACCATCAAACATTAAAAGTAAAACCTAATTAATCAAGCGGCACTTTAATGATCTAAATATCTTTTCCTTAATGATCTAAATATCTTTTCCCAATATGAAATATCTCGCCTATGCATGATGATGTTTCGTATAGAATTACGGGGTCTAAATCTATATGTAATATAGAAAATGATCACTAATTTGAAGTCATGCTATTATTTAATTTTGTTCTGACCTATATAAATAATTTGTGAACTACATTTATACAAATTAGAAAAAAAAAATAATGCAATAAATATTAACATTTCTATTAGCCAGAATAGCTCATTTTTATATGCTACGTACCATGGCAAAATTCTACCAATAAAATTATAATGAGTAGAAGTTATTTAGAAAATAAAATTTATTGCTCTAATAATGCAAAAGAAAAAAGAACAATTTAATGCATCAGAGAATTATTAATCTGATAGTAGAATTGGTGGGTTATTAGTACCAGTAATTATGAGTCAAATCTCGGATTGAAAAAAAAAAAAAAAAAACAATGTAATGAATGTAGTAACTACCTCACCATTTCGTTAATTATTAGCAAGCTTGCAATAATTTATTTCCTGATGTGGGCAATGCAAAAACTTTTGTCCAATAGGCAATGTGCTCGCCAAACCCAATATACGAGAAATGACAAGGGCACAGACAAAAACCTCCAGCAAAATATACAAACCAAGAAATTGGTTGAACATACACACATTTAATTACCAACGAACTTGACAATTTTAAAACGCCAAAAGAGTTTCAGTATCTCTATTTCTCTCTCTCTTTCTCCCTGGATATTTTCTCCATAATCCCATAATGAGAAAACTCCTTTAGAGTCTTTCTAGCATAAGGGCAATGTTTTTTTCAGTGAAGGTGAAGGATAAGAGTTGCCAAAGGGCACGTTTTCCTTCATAGTATTCTACTTGGATGGTGAGCTTCTTGGGAAAATATCATGAGGAAGGCATTCTATGTTTGGTTTTGTGAATGAGAACATTGAGAGTTTCTAATCTTGTGGACATTCCTTAAATGATTTGGGACAGGGACATCCTTCGGCGGTTTTGAGTAGAGGGAAATTTGGTGGCATATGCTACGAGGACGACTTTAAATTTCACCTTCCCAATTTGACTCGCATTCTTGTGCTATAAACATAGAAAGTCTGCAAAGACTAAACATGTCTACACAAGCTTTTTTTGTTGAAGAGGGTTTGCATCGCATTTAACATGAGGAGGAAGGTATTGAAGCGACTAACTTAGATATCCGCTCACAAGCACCTTGGAATCTTGGGAAAAGATTCTAATTGGTATATGTACTAATAGAATGACAATTACGTGAATTATACAACTTTCAAGGGTAGTCTCACTTATACATGCATGTGTTTCATTGGCATTATTTAAAAAAATAAAATTTCAGGATATGTGAGTGTCCAATGATTTACATTCAAAGGATATTTTATAAATAATAGGATTAAATTTAAAAATCATTTTAGCGCATAATATATTTTTAGTTCAATTATTTAGTGTCAATGTGTATTAGAAATAAAATCATGTCTTGCCAGGAACAAAAAAGACCCAAAAAGTCTTTTATTTTGAAGAAATTAAAAAACATTCCAGCTCTTGAGATCCATTCAACTTTTTTTGTTGTTTTTGGAAGGTAGTCCAAAATTGATGTAATTTCGCGGGGATCAGCGTCCTTTGTTGGGTGTCCAAACCATCCGCTTGAATCACGATGGACCTGGCGTTGGGCCTATTGAAGTCCCAAATATACAAACCACACAACTGTCTTATTTGATTGGTCATTCTTCTCCCTACGAGCTACAAGCGAGCAACTGCATCGGGGTACAAAAGCTGCTTATTATATACCACATAAAATTTAAAAGGTATTTCATTAATAGGACGACTAGGTGGCAACGTAGAGAAAGGGGCACCGTGGCAACTGGAGATTTAACGAGTCACGTGACCTTAAGCGACTATTATTCTAATTATGATCACTAACAACACATACTATTCATTTCTGCCTGGTAAAAAAAATGATGGGTTTGATTTCTACTTTTCTATAGCTAGGGATAATGTTTCTGTCCCTGCCATAGAAATGACCAGGTGGTATGACAACAACCAGTAGGTGTAAAATTTGGACCTTATTGTCGATACAAGCTTCCTTATCTTGGCGCAACCATTACATTGTGCCTAAGCTAGAACCGGAAGCCAAGTTTTCATATGCATCTCACAATGATATTGATGAGTACATGGAGGCTAAATCTGTAAGTTAGACTTGATCTCGTGGTCATTGTATATTTTGTCACATGTTTGTGCTGGGGTTGTATTTAGTCAATGTGTTCATATGATCATGGAAAATTTTGCATCCTCACGGATATTTGTGATATGCTAGTCATGGGCATCAAAAGGATTCAGACTGCAAGATGTTTAACGTAAACTAAATGGTAGCATAAATGCTAACAGCGTTGGTAAAAGAGTGAGTTGAATGGAATTTAGGTCATTTTATTCGGGAATCCATTCTCTTTAAATTTTAAATTTATTAGATTTTGGATTTATTAAGTTTTAGGATCATTAAATTTTAAATTTGAATTGCTTTTTCTTGAGTTTTCATCTAATTTCAAGCTTTAAATTAATCAAAATTTTTAGGTTTGGGTCACTTTAAGCTCAATATGTTGGGTTTTGAGTGGGTTTTCGATTTAACATAACAAGTTATTCTTTATATAATACATAAATTAGTTATGTATATTTTTTACCATAATAATTATTACATAATATATCACGATAAAAAGTTTAGTACACATGATATTACTAAAAACTAATTTCATCTAAATATTAATAATTTAAATTTGAATTTATTTAAAAATTTTCATATGGAACTATATACATAATAAATTATTATTTTCAATGTCTTGTATAACTAATTTAAAAGATATATAATATAATTAATGTGTGTTTTACTTTATTTATATTTGATATTTTAAAATATTATGCTATAATAATTATATTTAATACATGTCTTTATTATATGAACAAATAGAAAAGGACTTAAAATTTATATTTTGGATTACAATAATTTAAAAAGACATGTTACAAATATATATATATATATATATATATATATTTTAACATTTCAATTGGATAAATTATAATAAAATTGTTAGAAAACTTGTTATTTATTAATTAATAGTAATTATTTGTGAGTCAAGATAAAGAAATGATTGTGATAATTTAATCACACACAAAATGATTAAATGAGTATCCTAATTTTCTTACTTGTATTAGCTTCAAATTTAATAGACCATATACATATTTTAAGTAATAGACTTTATTTTGGTCATAACATAAATAACTTATTCTTCTTGAAAATTAAGAGATATTGATCTTATTGTAAATTTATACAAATTTCATCACCTAAAAAAAATTTAAATTAAAGAATTTATATTGGATATATTTTAAAAAATAATTTAAATTTTTATGCAAAAATTTAAAAGTTATTTATTATAACTAAAAAAGTAAATTAATAAAATAAAATATTTTTGATTAAAATAAAAATATTAATTTTTTTTTAATTCTTTATTGAAATTAATAAAAAAATTTGGTTGAATTTGGTTTAAATTTATTTAGGTTATTTTGAGTTATTCTGGTTTGAGTAATTTGAGTTTTTAGTTATTTGAATTTCAAGGATATTCAAATTTCAAATTAATTGGGTTTTATATTTTTCGGGGTAATCAAATTTTGATTTGATCTAGTTTCAGTTTTTTCGAGTGTTTCAAATTATAGATTATTGATTTTTTCAATTGAAGAAAGTTGGGTCAAATCGAATTTCAAGTGAGTTAAGCCAAATTATTGGAATTAACTTTTGCTAGCTTTAAACGTGAATGCTAGATGCAAAACAAGAGTAAAATTCAAATGCTACCGAGACAATTTAACAGTATGTGAGATATCCACGTTGAACAGATTTATGCATCATCTTTGGATTCAAAGTTCTTGTTGGTGTCTTCATTCAAAATTCTCAATACAGGATTTTGTTCAATAACTTCCACCAGCTTACTTCAATGGTAGCAAGTATCTTGACCATTTGTGCATTTCTTATATTCGAGTGAAGTCTTTGATGTTTATAATACTTGATTCTTGTTAGCCTTCATATACCATACACGACACTTGCTTTTGTTTTGTTTTTTTTTTTGGGTTAAATCATGGTGAACTTGCTACTAATTATTCTTCTTGATTTGTCCAATTAGCACAATTGCTTTCTTTTTTTGGGGATATGCATCTACAGATTATTTTCCAAAGTTTGTGTTTTTTGTTTTTGCACATCCATGCCTGTTTCTCTGCTAATGTGATAGCCCATGCTTGAAGAAAATCATCAACAAGAGCGACAACAGTTGAAAAGCTAAATAATTATGCCTTCGTTACTTCTTTTTGTCTAAAATGGTTAATTGTTCCTGTTTTGGATTGCTAACAAAGCTGTTTAATTTGAATTTGGTTTGAATTTTCGGAATTCTTTCTTGGGAGCTTATTCTGAAGAATCATGATCAACCGTTATGAAATAAATGTGAGTTCAGGGTTGGAAGCTTAGCAGAAGAAGTTTAATCTTCCAATTCTTCCCACCACCATAATTGGATCTTTCCCTCAGACCATTGATCCAAGAAGAGTGCGTCAGAAATAATAGGCTAAGAAGTGGGAACTTTTACTGTCCAAATTATGGTGATCACTTCAACATCCGTGGCTCTCCTCTATCTTGTCTTGTGTCGATATAGTTTCTCAGAGGATGATAATGCCAAGGCCATCAAAGAAGAAGTTAGCAAAGTTGTTAAGTTCTAGGAAGAGCGAGACGTTGATGTTTTTTGGTGCATGGTGAACCAAAAGTGACATGTTGGCCTAAAAGAAAATTTTCTTTTGATTTAAGTGATTATATTTTTCCGAACTGTATTTCTATTGATCGACAAGATCGTTTTTCAACGATCTGGCCTCCTTTTCTTGTCCTCGTTCAATTTTGTTATAAGATTAGATTTACATAACATGTATATTATACAATTTTAATGCCATGATTCATAGAAAGTAGATGCACCCCCGAGAAAACAAAGAAAGGGGTATGGGAAAAGCACGCGCTTGCCAATTATATGGTATTTTATGAATAACCACACATTTAAAGTGGATAAGGCACTTTGGATTTTTAGCATGTCATTACTCTAGGGCAAATTGAAGCCCACCACTTTTTTATACTTAGTACTAATATTTAGTAGAAGTTCTTTAGAGATTACAATCTGAGAATCTTTGGTCGACCGTCATGTCATGTTGTGTACCCAAATTCAACATGCTAACCAAGGCTGTGCCTGTCAAACTTTGGTTGACCACTTTTCTAACAATTTTATCGATTTTAGGAGGAAATGCGAGGGTTACGATTTTTTTATTAACCTTAGGTCAACTTCTATGACATGAATTCTACCCAAGATCCACCAACTCACTAATGGGCACTTGTTGTCAAACTTATTTTATCGATTAACTCACGAGAGCACTATAAATGCACTTATGAAACCACATGATGAATTCTCTTTGGTGAAATACTCGAAAACATAAAAAGTGTAGCATCAAAATTTTCTAAAGCTACTTATGAATATTAAAAGGTGAAATATAAATCAATGGTTCCGGCGTACTGTATTTGTGACTGGATTAACTTGTTTCATTTTGGTAGCAAGTGTGTTTAAGAAACAATGCGTAAGGGTAGAAGCCAGAATGTCCATGCAGAGAACAATCTTGAAACCATTGTGTCATTACATTTTAGTGCAATTTAGTTCACAAAAAAGAAGGTAGATTTGATTGAACCTACACTAAGGATTGGACTTATATTAAGAGGACCGTGAAAATTTGACCTCAAAAACCATATATATGAATATTTGGTTAGTTTTGGCACACATCTTTTTTGATTTCCTTGTGAAACTCGCAAGAGGAGAGCATGAGAGGCTCAAGTCACATGAGATACGCACCTTTGAAACCACAAGGTAAAACTTTTTTCATGCCATTAAACCCACATAAAAATTAGAATAAGGAAGTCACACTTTTCATTTATCTAGCATTCAATTTTTCCAAAGCTCCCTAAGTCACATTAAAAAGTGAAATACAAATATAGGATTATGGCATGCTATACTTGCGGCTGGAATAACTTGTTTCGATGGGTAGAAAGTATGTGCAAGAAACAGTGTATGTGGATAGAAACCTAGAATGACCACGTGGAAAACAAACATGAAACCATCGCTTCATTACATTATGGCGCAATTTAGTTCGCAAAAAAAAAAAAAAAAAAAATGGTAGTTGGATTGAACTTACACTAAGAGGACCATATGAGAATTTGACCCCAAAAGCGGTATATTGGAATATTTAGTTCGTTTTAACACACATCCTTTTTTTGATTTTCTCGTGTAATTGTGGATAGAACGAGAGATGCACCGTCAAACCACATGTAATTGACCCCCAAAACAACATATTGGAATATTTAGTCAGTTTTGATACACATCTGTTTTGTTTTTTTTTTTTTTTTAATTTTCTCATGTAATTGTGGAGAGGACGACAGGTGCACTTTAAAACCAAATGATAAATTCTTGGTAAAAATTAGAATCAGGAGATCACACGTTTCATTTTTTAAGCATACAATATTTGTGATTGGAGTAACATGTTTAAATGGGCAGCAAGCGTGTCCTATAAGCTTAGGTGGTTGCAAAACTAGGATGACCGTACAAAAAACAACCCGAAGACATCAAGTTATTACATTATGGTGCAATTTCGTTTGCAAAAAGATGGCATGTTGTCGCTTGCGTCAATTTCTTTGAATACATATTTGACTTGCAAGACACTAATTGTCCACTTTGGTACACATGTTTATAATGGCATGCATAAATGTGAAACTGCAATACATCATTTGGTCGGTTTAATATTGTTTCTTCACGAAGGATTGAACTTGTACTATGAGGACTCCGAGAAATAGACCTCCGAAGCACCAGATTATAATATCTGGCTAATTTTAACATTACATCCATTTTGGTTTTGGTCAGTTAATAAACCCCGATCAATTATTTATTTTCAGGCAACACCCTAGAATGTGCAAGATGCATCCACTAGATCACTTGAACATTACGCTGTGGTCAATTAGATCTCCCAAAATTAAATTTTTGTAGCTTTCGTTTTATTGGATGGAATACTAAATTTTTATCTTGGCATACAATTTTGGAACGATGTTGTATATTTTTTTAAAAGGCTACATACAAATACTAGAAAGCTACGCAACACGTTTGGTTGTTTCGTAAGTTGTCTTTCTTATTGTCTCTTCTTTAATCAGAAGTTTGAGAGCTCAACCCGAAATCTTATGCTGGAAAAAAAGTTTTGGTTGATTGATGAACTCAACTAAATTATTTATCTCGGACCATGTCCATGTCGCACGAGATGCACCCGAATGACCATTCGAGCATTATGTTATGGTCGATTCAGTCCCCGCGATTTTAGAGGCTTGGTGTACAAAAATAAGACTTTTAGTCTTTCGTGGACGATGCAGAATTGAACCTAGACAAAACAACAAAGCTGACACAAGCCATTGGCAAGGAAGGAAAATAAGCAAACCAATGGAAAATATGCGAAAATTGATACCTTTTTGTTGCTTCTGCCGTTTGATGATAAGAATTTGTGGGAACTAATTGTGAGAAGTCTAACACCCCAACTGACTTCAAATATTCTCTATGATAATAATATATACCATTAAACCCTTTCCGCTGTGTTTCTTTGTTGATAGATATGTAGGTATCCACATTTTAGTGTAAAAAGTGAGAGTTTGCACGGATAAAATTTAATAAAAACCACTATAACTCAAGAGACCATCACATCAAAGCATTATATTCACACTAAATAAAACTTTAGTATAAATTACAGCACCAATTTTATTCATAAATGATCTCCCAAAATCAAGATCATTAACCACTAGCATCTAGCAACTAAAGAGATCAAATTAGCACAAGGCAACATAGTTCCCTTTTGCAACGAGGGTTTAGGTTATGCAATGCTCTTAAAAAAGATATATTTGAAAAATTAAAAAATCACTTGCCAAAATTATGTTTAGCTCCTTGAATGTCCGTACTCCCATATGATGCTATAGAAAGAAAGAACCTTATTAACATTGAGTCGAGATTTGGCATATCAATTTTAATATTCATGAAACCTAAAGTGAAGTGTACATGAGATAATTACACATTGATCTTAGAGGTACTATATAACGCAGGCAAGAAGTCTATAAATTATTTAACACTTTGTCTAGCATTTAAACATGTCAATCATGGGTTTGTACACACGACTATAGTTAAAAATATAATTATATCATATTTTGAGATTATTTAATAATTTTTTTTTCTTATATTAGTTACACATAAAATTCTAATGTGATTATTAACACAAAACCACACCATTAAGATTTTTCTATTTGACTCGTCAAAGTTGTGATCATTGTGATAAGAGAATAACTTTATTGCTCTCCTAAATTTTTTAACAAAGTGCCAACTTGAGTTGAATGCAACATAGAATATGAGCAATAAAGCCGTGGAGATAATAGAAAGCAATTTCATAAAAAAAGTCCATTTCAAATAATTTTCTGACATAAAAATAAGCAATTGTTAGGTTTCACATAATAAATTAATTTTGCCTCTTTTGAAATAATGATTGAAACCCTGGGTTTTTTCTTAGTTTCATTTGGTAACCTAGTTATTATATTTATTGCTTTTATAATGCCCTTCGTGAACTATAAAGAATCAATTAACTTAATTGAATTATGGTGAACCATACAGAATTAATCAACATAATTGAATTAATGGGTTAATTAATGATTGACAACTGCAATTTATAGACAAAGTCAACAACAAATAAAAGAATACTAGAAATTGATTATGGAATTAGAAAGTTGAAAGAGTAAAAGACCTTTTAAGCAAAATAAGCAAAAACTATAACAAAATACCAAGTCAAAGTCTGAAAGAGAATTACCAAAACAAAGGGCCTATAGGTAGGTGATCACTCATTATTCAGGAAGTTTGTTCTCTTATGCTCTTTAAAAAGTAAAGATTTTAATATTGTCCACGTTGATGAGGACCGTTTTAGATCTCATACTGAGGGAGGGTGAATTAGTATGAGATATATCTTTTTTACAAATTGATCTATATTTAACTTTTGTGATTTGTTAGAACCGACAATCCAATTTTTTATCTTTTATTTATGTGAGAGCAACCGTACAGATATTAATCATACCCAAATATCAAAGAACACATAATAATTTTTATGTGGTTCACCCACAATGTGTAACCTACATCTATGGTGATATATGATCACTCATAAATCACACAATCCACTCTTGTTATCAAGAGATACAGTCTGGTTATGGAAAGATCACTTTTTAACCACTTGTGGAAAGACTACTCCTTAATCACTTATAATAATCTCCTGATCACTCTAAGGGTATCTCACTCTATTTTTCAATAAATTTATCAAAAATTTATGGTAAAACCTTTTAAGGAGAATGATCACTCAATGTGTATAGACTATTAGAGCATAATATGGATTTTCTCCTTCCTTTGTTGTCGGTGTTGTTTCACCCATTGTTGGTGCTGCCTATATGTGATGCTAATGCTGTCTGTATGTGTTGTCGTTGCTATCAGTGTGCGCTGCTAATGTTGTCCGCATGCACTATTACTACTGTTTGTGAGCATTGCTAATGTTGTCTGCTGCTATCCCCACACACTATTAATACTGTCCGTACATGCTGCCACGTCTATCTGCTATTGTTTGTGTATGCTATTAATGCTATCTGCACGAGGTGTCCCTGTTACCTGTTGTCTACACGTGTTGTACCTGCTGATTTGTACCCGTTGTGCTTCTGTTCGTACCCGTTGTATCCACTGTTTGCACCTGCTATGCCCATTATGCTTTGTGCCTATTGTCTGCATGCACTGTGTCTACTGTCCACACAAGCTATGCCTTATGTCTGCACAAGCTATGCCTTATGTTTATACATGCTGCGGTTGTTGTCCACATGCGTTGTTCCTACTATTCAAGTGTATTACTGTTGTCTGCTTACGCCGCTATTGCTATTCGCCTACACTATTTTTGTTTGATCGCATTGCTGCTGCTATCCCTGCGCACTGTTGTCATCTATTGGTACACCACTTGTTGCTACATTGGTGATGTTTGCTAGTGTAGCTATTGTCTTGGTGACATTTTCTGGTGTGGGTATATCGTCTTAGACATGCTGCCGATATAAAGAAACCTCTTGATCATGCTGCTAGTGCTGGTATACTCTCTTGGACCTGTAGGAACGTTTGCTGTTATTGGTATATCTTCCTAGACGTGTTATTGGTCTACCGAAAAGCTTTTTGGATGTGCTGGGATATGCTGCTAGTCTGCTGGAAAGCCTCATGGATGTGTTGGTATGATGACCAATTATTGCTGTCACCTTTGTGAGGGCTTACTGGTGTGGTGATTGACACTTACTTTTTTTTTTTGCACAAATCACACAAACTCACAATCAATTTATTTAACAAAAGTGTTATTTTTGCTTTTTTCTCTCTTAATGATCTAAATTTAATTTTTACTTTGCAACAGAGGCCTTATTTATATATATCGCAAATCAGAAGAAGCCAAGAAATATGAATAGGAGGTAACAACTACAATTAATTTGGTCAGCTTTGTGTGCTTCACCAAAAACAAAATGGATATCAAATTAGTTCATACAATTAATGTCATGATTTTCATTTGCATTGAATTAGCCACCATTTGTTGGGTATCAAAGGTTGCTTGATGGACCAAAGAGTGTACCAAATTAATTCTTAGGGGAACTAAGGAAAAATGCCTATTGGATGGCCTTAACTTTCACATAGGAGATAAGTTTTATTTTTGCTTAATAAAATATGTGTGTTTGTGTATTTTCAAAATAAAAAAAATATTCTAAATGGAGTTAAAAGATAGCTACAAGAAGTTAATAACTGATTATGTCTAAAAGGTGTGACTATCCAAATGTGGTTACATAATGACCTCTATTTGAGGATTTAGTTACCTTGAATGGTCACATACATTGGTTAGGACATAATTGTTCAAAGTAGGTAATAAACTTATATCCCTTTAATTATTTAAATAGATAAAATTATTTGTTTTATTATACAGGGAAATGTAGATTAGTTTCTATACAATGGGGTAAAACAAATTATTTTCTAAAGGCTTTATTTCATATTTCACAAATTCAATGAAAGACTGGGCTTTATCCTAAAATGAAATTTGAATTAACTATAATGCAATTAATTAAAGGGTAAATTTTGCCTAAAGGATAATAAAATTGTTAAATGACTTAAAGTGTTGAGTCCATCTTTGATGACTAATGTTGGATTTGTTGTCAACACCATCTTATACGGTTATATTTGTTGATTTAAGGTTATAAATGTCATTAAGATATAGAAAGATCATTAGGAAAAATTGGTAATGATAGGTCAACCCTAATGTTAAAAAGTTAATGTTGACCATGACCCTAAATTTTAGGGGTCAAGATTGATTGTTAACCATTGAACGTTGATCATTGACCCTAAATTTTAGGACTCAAATATGGTCGTTAATTATAGGGCAACTTTTGGGAATCAATTATGACTGTTGATGGTTGTGTAACCCTAATCTTAAGGTTTTATAAATACTCTATGCATCTTGCAAGAAGAAGGTGAGCTGCAGAAAATTGAGTAAACGACAAAGGCAAGGGAACTGGTTAAGGAGAGAAAGAAAGAGGGCAAGGCAGTCAGCCAAGGAGAGTGCAACAGCCACTAAGGAGAGGCAGCAAGGTAGCCGACCAAGGAGAGTGCAGTAGTCACCAAGGAGAGGTAGCAAGGTGCAGCCGAACAAGGAGGAAAGAAAGAAAGAGAGCAGGGTAGTTGTCCACTAATACCAATAAACCCTTACCAAGACAACCACTGCACCAGCAAGCCTTCACAAAGGTGATATTAGCAACTGACCACCACACTAGCAAGTCTAGGAGGCTTTTCAACAAACTAGCAGCACGCCTTAACACATATAAGAGGCTTTCTAGTAGACCAACAACATGTCCCTACATGTCCAGAAGGCTATACCAGTAACAGTAGACGTCCTTGCAGGTCCAGGAGGGTGTACTAGCACCAGCAACATCCAGGAGGTTTCCTTGCACCAGTATCACGTCCAAGACAATATAATCACACCAGGAAATACCACCAAGGTAGTAATCACACCAACAAACATTGCCAACACAGTAGCAGATAGTGCATTAGTAGACGACAACAATGCATAGGGATAACAGCAGCGGTGTGAATAAATAATAGTAGTGTGAGTGAATAGCAGTAGTGACATGAGTAGACAACAGTAGCATGTTCAAATAGTAGGAATAATGTGTGTGGATAGCTGTCATAGCGTGTGCAGGTAAAAGGCATAACTTGTGTGGATAACGAGCATAACAATTACAAACAACGACATAACAAATGTAGACACTGGCATAGCGGGTGTGGATAGTAGGCACAATGTGTGCGAATAGCAAGCAACAGCGATAATGTGTGCAAATAGTATTAATAGTGTACACAGATAGTAGTAGATAAACGTGGTAGTGCGTACGAACATCATTAATAATGTATGTGGATAATAGCAGTCAACATTAGCAGCACACATGGACAACAACAGTGCATTCAAACAATATTAACAATGCATGTGGATAACAATGGTAACACATACAAATAACATTAGCATCACGTGCAGGTAGCACCGACAACGAATGAAACAACACCAGTAGCAAACGGAGGAGAAGATCTATATTCTGCTCTAGTAGTTTGTACACATTGAGTGATTGTTCTCTAAGAAAGGTTTTGCCATAAATTCTTGATAAATTTATTAAAAATAAGGTGGGATACCCTTGAAGTGATTAGGAGATCATTGTAAGTGGTTAAGGAGTAGTCCTTCCAAAAGTTGTCAAGGAGTGATCATTATACAATCAAACTATATCCCTTGGTAATAAGAGTGGATTATGTAATTTAAGAGTGATCCTAACACATTGTGGATGTAGCACACATATTGTGGGTGAATCATGTAAAATTATCATGTGTTCTTTGGTGCTTACATGTGATTGATATTTGTACGATCGTTGTCACATAAATAAGAGATTGATATTTGTACGATCGTTGTCACATAAATAAGAGATAAAAAATTGGATCATGGGCTCTAATAAGTCACAGAGGTTAAATCTGAATCAATTTGTAAAAATAGCATATCTCACACTAATTCATCCCCTCTTAGTGTGAGACCTATAATAGTTCTCATCAAGTGAAATTATGAAATTTTGCATTTAAGTGAAATTGTGCATTGCTGTGTGAGCTTTTATTTCTATTACTACTCGAGATCATGGATAGCATGAATAGTGTAAACAACAAAGGCATCCCTAAATTTGATGGACAAAATTATCAGTTATGGAAGAATAAAATATTTCCATATCTGATGTCCCTGGGTCTTGATGTGTTTGGATTTGCTATTAATGGCTTCATCCTTATTTGTTGAAGGTGATCTTATGACATCGATTGATAAGAAGAACTTGGAGTGTGATGAAAAGGCGAGAAATGTCTTATATGCCTCCTTATTCGATAAAAAATTCACCTAGGTGATGGGGTGAAACATAGCCAAGCAAATCTAGGACAAATTGAAGAATAGCTATGAAGGAGACAAGGTTATAAAGGAAGCCAAGCTACAAATATGGAAGAGTAGATCCAAAGACACAAAGATGTAGAATGATGAGACTATGGATGCGTTCTTCACAAGAGTAAACGAAATTATGTGCTTCATCAAAGGTCATGGAGAGGAGATCCACGATGCTACTTTGGTAAGGAAAATAATTATAACCCTTTCAGAAGCTTACAATGCCAAAGTCTCTTCCATAAAAGATAAAAATTTAGATAGGTTGCCCTTAGATGACATGCATAACATATTGGTGGCTTATGAAATGAGAATAACCCCAATTAAAAAAGAAAAGAAGTATAAGGTGGAGAAGCAACTAACTTTCAAGGTAATAAGGAAATTAAAGATTGAAGACTAAGAAGAAGAGTCCAACAATAGCTTTGAAGAAGAAGATGCTGATACTGAGCTAAAGGAAGTCATGACATATATCACCAAGAGCTTGATGAAAGGAAAAGGGAAGTCCAAGGGAAAATTAGCCTTGAAGTGCTTTAGTAGTGGAGCAATTGGACACTTTGCAATGGATTGCCGAAAGAGAAGAGAAGCAAATAGTGAGGATGATGATGAGTTGGTCCCAAGGAGGAGAAGAAAGCAATTCAGTTACTCTAAAGTTGAAAATTTAGGTACCAAAGGGAAAAAGAAGTTCTTTAGATCCAAAAGGAGGAATTTCTTGAGTAAGCTGGATGAAGAAGATTTTAAAAAGGGAAGTGATGATGATTCCAATGATGAGACTACAAAGGATGTGATGGTCGCTCAAGTAGATGATGATCAAGAATCTTTAAGTGATGAGGAATCAACAGAAGAGGAAAAGGATGAATCGGTGCAGCAACTTGAGATTGACTTTAGGGCTTATTTGTATAAAAAAAAACAAGCTAGAAAAAGAGGCAAATCATCTCAAAAAGCTATACAAAAATTCTACTGTTGATAAATTTGATCTCTAGGTGAAGATAAAGGAGTTTGAAGAAAAAAAGGAGTACTTGAAGAGAATTAAGTAGTTGAGTATACTTAAGACACAACAAGGAAAGATACACAAAGACCTTGGTGCTAAGGTGATTACACAAGAGCAAGTGATGTTGACTTTGCAAGCCAAGCTTCTCAAGATAGAGTCCAAGCTAAAGAAGCATGAAGAAAGATTTATGCAGGCTATGGAAGTGAAAAGAGAGTTGTCATTAGCAAATGCCATTAAAGAGGATTTTACCAAAAAGTTAGTTGAGTGGCTAAGCAATCAAAGACCTCATTATATGGGAAAGAAAGGACTTGGCTACATTGAAAAGCTGAGTGAGAAGGTAGAAGAAAAGAAAAAAATTGTGTATTTGCTTGAAAGTATGCACAATGATATGATGGAGAAGAGAGACCAACCCAAGTTAAAATAAGTTAGGAAAGACATGGCGAAGAATCTTATCCAAAGGAGATAGATTGTCAAAGATGGAGAAAAGGCTTTCATACCAATTATTAAGAAAGGAGACATGAACTTGGTAAGAGAAGTAAATACAGGTTCAAAGGTTTTTGATAGAGTTGTGGTAAGTATGGGCACAAGGCCAATGTGTGCTAGAGTAATAAGCCTAGAATGAAGAGAAATGTGAGGCCAGAGTCTAGGAGGATACTTCATCAAGAAAGGAGGCATTTCAGGTAGATAGATGTCATATTTCACCGGGAACCATGTTTGGTTTGTTAGGAGAGATCTGTGGAAGATGTAAAAGGGTTGGACATATTATTGAGGATTACTAGACATTGCTACCCGATCAAGGAATGCAAAGGATAACACCAACACAAACTCCTCTATTTGGCCCTAAAAACTTCCAAGAAAGAAAAGGCATGGATTTTAAATAGTGGTTACTCTTCACACATGATAGGAGACTCCAAGATGTTGAAGAGAGTAGCCAAATATGATGGAGGGTCAGTCAAATTTGGAAATGATGGTGCCTTAAAGATTTAATGTATTGGTGTTGCTGGAATTGATACAAAAAAGCTAAAATCAAAGAAAGTGCTAATGATGGTAAAACAAAATCTTATCAATGTTAGCTGACTTTGAGATTATGGACATGAAGTTATTTTCAACAAGAATGGTTGCACAGTAAAAAGACTAAAGATGGTGTCGTTCTCACTAAAGGTGAAAAAACACATGAAAACCTATATGAAGTTTCTAACAGCATAAACATATACTACAGAAGCACCAAAGATGAGAACTTATTATGACATAGAAGATTGAGACATATTGGATAAAAAGGGTTGCACAATTTATCCAAAAATAAAGTTGTGAGAGATGAACCTAAGTTGAGAAGAGAGAGAGAGATGTAATTTTTAGTACGTGTCAAAAGGGGAAGATGGTGAATGCTCCCCACAAAAATACGGAGATCCAAATGAAAAAGCCATTGAAGCTCATCTACTCAGAAATCTATGGGCTAATGAGACAAAAATCAATCAAGGGTGATAGGTACTTCATTTCCTTCATTGATGGTTTTATAAGAATGACTTGTATTATATTCTTGAAACATAAATCAGAGGCTTTCAATAATTTTAAAAGCTACAGGAGGCTAGTTAAAAACTAGTTGAGGGGAAAATTAAAAAGTTCAAGACAGATAATGGGATAAAATATACATATGGTGAGTTTGAAGATTATTTGGAAAAGAATGAATATGCTAACCCTTACACACCCCAACAAAATGGAGTGAGTGAAAGAAAGAATAGAAACTTAGTGGAGATGGCAAGAATTATGTTGGCTAAGCATAATATATCACATGACTTTTGGAGAGAGACTATCACCACTACAACTTAGGTTCAAAATAGATGTTTGATGAGACCACATACTGAGAAGACACCCGATAAGTTGTGGTATGGAAAGAAGCAAACTGTAAAACACTTTAAAGTGTTTGGGAGCTTGTGCCTTAATAAAGTCAAAGGTAAACATCTTAGAAAATTTGATGATGAAGGCATATTCTTGGCCTATGTACCAAATGGAAGAAGCTTCAAATGCTACAACAAAAGGTTGCTGAAAATAGTGGACAACTTTGATGTTAAGGTGATTGAAGATGGTGCTAAAATTCAATCACAACATGTGGAAGCTAAAGATATCATGTATGACAATCAAAGAGAGTTTGACAGTGATGAATCTGAGGCCATTCAGCATGTGGAAGATGTTGATTCTCAAGTTACAAGTGATGAAAAAGAAGAATCAAGGCATTTTTAAACTTATAAAAGAGTCATAGTTGAAGTTGATGCCAAAAACATTATTGTCAAAAAAGAGTACTCTGTACAAACTAGAAGAAGACTACGGGGTGGTGAACAAACCTCACTGATTTCTGAGGTTGAACCCAAGTTTGTGGAAGAAGCATTAAAGCATAAGGAATGAATGAGGAGCTTCATCAAATTGAAAAGAACAACACTTAGTGTTGAGTACCTAGACCTAAAGGGGAAAATATCATTGGAACCAAGTTGGTGTTTAGAAATAAGCTCAATGAAAAGGTGAGGTGGTAAGAAACAAGACAAGACTTGTTTGTAAAGGCTACTAACAAGTAGAAGGTGTTGACTTTAAAGAGACCTTTGCTCTTATGGCTAAACTTAAAGTTATTAGAATATTTATGACCATTGTTGCTTCAAGGAACTATAAAGTTTATCAAATGTATGTGAAGCTTGCATTTTTTAATGGAGAGCTTGAAGAGGAGGTGTTTATCAAACAACCTGATAGTTTTATACTTGATCATGATGGTTCAAGTGTGTACAAATTGAACAAGGTTTTATATGGCTTAAAGCAAACTCCAAGAGCATGATATTCTAGGTTGGATACATGCTTTAAGAGCATAAAGTTCAGAAACGACAAATGTGGATAGCAACTTGTATATAAAAGAAGACAAATATGGCCAGATAATTGTTGTGCTCTATGTTGGTAACATTATTTTTGCTACAGAAAAGGAAATCTTGTGCATTGCCTTTGCCAAGTAGATGAAGAAGAAGTTTAAGATGTTAATGCTTGGTGAAATGAAATTCTTTTTAGGATTATAGGTATTGCAAAGTAAGGTTGAAATTTTTCTCTCTCAAGAAAGGTATGCTTGTGAACTATTAAAAAGGTTTAGGATGAAGAATTCTAAAGAAGTAAGCACTCCTATGACCGTTGGAACAAAGTTAAGTAAGGATAAAGAAGGCAACATAGTTGATTAAAAGGAATATAGAAAATTGATTGGAAGCTTACTGTATTTGACAACATTAAGACCTGATATTGTTTTGGATATAACCTTTTGTGCTAAAATTCAAAGTGATCCTAAACCTTAAAATTCTCTTAAAATCTGCATTTGTATACCCATATAGATTAAATTGTCCGCTCCTATCATAAAATAGTCCATAATATGTTATGTCCTTCACATACCTTAAAATTCTCTTAACTGCCACAAGAGTTAACGTTTAGTGGTGCATTTTATTTGAGCAGTATATGTGTTTCATGGCATAGCAAGAAGTAAAATTCAATAATTTTAAATACTGTAGAGGTTGAATATGTGGTTGCCACTTAATTTTGTACTCAACTACTATGGATGAAACAATAGCTTGAAGATATGAAAGTGGATGTACAACTACCATTGCTGATTGGTTGTGACAACTAAAGTGCCATCAATTTATCAAAAAATCTAGTCCAACACTTCAAAACTAAACATATTGAAATCAAGTATCACTTCATTAAAGAGAAAGTGAAGAAAAATGAAGTAAAACTGGAGTTTGTGTTGACTGTGGAGCAAGTGGCAGATATATTCACTAAAACTCTGTGAAGAGAGATGTTTCAAAAGTTGAGGTTAATCCTATGTGTTCAATCCATCCCTACAGGTTAAGATATTTTCTACCCCTTTTCCCTTTTCTACTTTTAATATTTTTTGTATTTGTTGTCAAAGGGGGAGATATTTTACATAAATCTAAAGAAGGTGTATACTTATAAAAAAGGGGAGTAGCTTGATGGATAAAGGGAGAGAACTTGTCAAAGGGGAGAAGCAGAAAAGGGGGAGTAACAAGTGATGCATGTGTCAGGGGGAGCTGTGAATGATAATGTGCAAGAGGAGTAGTAAATGTCAATAATTGTTATATGCGCATTGTTAGATTTAACGTGTTGACAACAAATCCAAAGGGGAAGATTGTTGAGCCAATTTTTTATGGCTAGTGTTGGATTTGTTGTCAACACTATCTCACATGATTATATGTGTTGATTTAAGATTATTAATGTCATTGAGATGCAGAGAGGTCATTGAGAAAAATAGGTGATGATAGGTCAATCATGATAGGTCAATCATGATGTTGAGGAATCAATGTTGACCATGACTCTAAATTTTAGAGGTCAAGATTGACCCTAAATTATAGGAAGTCAATGTTGACCATTGACCTTAAATTTTAGGATTCAAATCTGGTCGTTAATTGTAAGGTAACCTTTGGGAATCAATGATGAACATTGATGATTGTGTAACCTTAATCTCAAGGCTCTATAAATACTTTATGCATCTTGCAAAAAGAAGATAAGTTGTAGAAAATTAAGTAAATGACAAAAGCAAGGTAGCTAGTCAAGGAGAGAAAGAAAGAGGGCAAGACAGTCAACCAAGGAGAGTACAACAGCCACCAGGGAGAAGTAGCAAAGTGCAGCTGAATAAGGAGGAAAGAAAGAAAAAGAGCAAGGTAGTTGTTCACTCACACCTGCAAACCCTCATCAAGATAGCCACCGCACCAGTAAACCTTCACAAAGGTGACAATAGCAACCGACCACCACACTAACACATCAAGGAGGCTTTCCAGTAGACCAGCAACACGTCCTAGCATACCTAGGAGGCTTTTTAGTAGACCAGCAACACGTCCTAGCATACCTAGGAGGCTTTCTAGTAGACCAACAACACGTCCATGAGGGTATTCTAGCAGCAGCAAACATCCCTTCAAGTTCAGGAGGGTATACCAACACCAACAACATGTTTAGGAGGCTTCCTTGCACCGACAACATGTCTAGAATGATATACCTACACTAACAAACATCACCAAGGTAGCAACCACACTAACAAACATCACCAATGCAACAGTAAGTGGTGTGCCAATAGATGACAGTAGTGCATAGAGATAGCAACAATGGCGCTAGCAAATAGTAGCAGTGCGGGCGAATAGTAGCAGTGACATGAACAAATAGTAGTAACACACTCGAATTGTAGGAACAACACATATGGATAGTAGTCGCAGTGTGTTCAAACATAGGGCACAACTTGTATGGATAGTGGGCATAATAGCTACTGACAGTAGCACAACGTGTGTAAATAGCAAGAACAACAGGTGCAGATAACAGGCACCACAAGTGTAGACAGTAGCATAGCACGTGCAGACAATAGACATAACGCGTGTGAACAGTATGCAACAGTGACAATGTATGTAGATAGATGCAGTAGCGCATATGGATAATAGTGCATATGGACAGTATTAATAGCGTGTGCAGATAGTAGTAGATAGCATTAGCAACATGCACAGACAGTAGTAGCAGTGCATGCAAATAGTATTAGCAGCGCGCGTGGATAGCAATGACAATGTGTATAGACAACATACCCTTAAAATGAATGGAAGATCATTGTAAGTGGTTAAGGAGTAGTCCTTCCACAAGTGGTTAAGGAGTGATCCTTCTAGAACCAAACTATACTTCTTGATAAAAAGAGTGGATTGTGTGAATTACGAGTGATCCTATAACACT
Organism: Kandelia obovata; assembly: GCA_021464305.1. Lineage (NCBI taxonomy): Eukaryota > Viridiplantae > Streptophyta > Magnoliopsida > Malpighiales > Rhizophoraceae > Kandelia > Kandelia obovata. The sequence goes on from CM038488.1 coordinate 3,313,491, forward strand.
GTGAACGTAGCTCACATATTATGGGTGAACCACGTAAAATTATTGTGTGTTCTTTGGTACTTGTCTGCGATTGATATCCGTAAGACCGTTCTTACATAAAGAAGAGATAAAAAATTGGATCATCGGCTCTAATAAGTCACGAAGATTAAATCCAAATCAATTTGTTAAAAGGGCATATCTCACATTAATTTACCCTCTCTTAGTGTGAGACCTACAGTGGTCCTCATCGTAAAGTAATTTTAGAATTTTTAGATTATCTTATTTTCAGTACTAACAATATTAAAACAAAATTATGGTTGGAATGTTGAAGGTACTAACTTCTAACTTTGTGAAATTTAAAAGATTCAATGAAGGGAAATTCCTATGATTGTGGAAACGTGTTCAATTCTTATTGGTGGCATTACTAATGACTTATAATTTGAATACAACAAAATAGTGGAGTTAGTGAATTTGCCTATTGTTGATTAAAAAAAAGACAAAAATGAGAAACAAATAATGGGATTTTCAAGGGAACGTATTTTAAATGCAAGGAAAATACTAATGACTTCTTAATATCTACCACAACATCCCTACAACAAAGGTGCTTCGGGAAAAATTAAAGATAAAGTACATACAAAAGGATGTAACTACAATTTTGATAATGATAGGAAGGTTGAGATAGATGCCTTCCTTTGAATTAGAATATTACGAGATCAAAATAGCATAACATTTACTTATTCACATTATATTAAGATAGTTCTCAATAAGTTCAATCATTTATATTGTATTCTTTAATGTTGGAAGTTCAAAGTCACAATGAGAATGCCAAAGTAATAAGGTACCAAAGTAATAAGGTATCTAATGTATGCAATGGAATGTACACATCCATACATGATTTATGAAATTGACAAAATAAGTAGATGTATGAATAATTTGAGCAACATGAATTGACATGAAGTAAATAGAACTTTGAAGTACCTAAAGACAGCAAAAGATTATGGTATAAGCTATATGTGTAACTTTTATATTTTAGGAGGATACTTAAATGCTAATTGGATCATTGATAAAAAGGATCATGCTTCTATTAGTAAGTCAATCTTGAAGCTTTATAGGGTCGTTATTTCTCAGAGTTTCAAGAAGTGGAGTTGCATAATGGATTCTACCATGGTTGTAGAATTTGTAGCACTAGTTTTACCTAAAAAGGAAGCATAATGGTTAAGGGACTTACTTCATTAAATTCCTTTGTGGCCAAAGACAACCAATTCTCACAAGCCTATTCTTCTCCCTTTTTGGGAAATCTAATGGATAGTATAAGTTAGCAAAATAAGAATCAATAGAAATAGAACACGTCAGATTTATGTAGAAAATTCCTAATGTGAGGTAAAACCATAAGAATGAAGTTTGATAAAAATTCTATTAATAACAATAATGAGATTATAATTAAGTTCTTATTTAGACAGCTTAAAGGTAATCACAATAATATTTTTCTGAAGAATTAACTAATTCTTGGATAATAATAATTTATCACAATGGAACTTTTAAAAGAAAAGAATATCTCATAAAGTTTGATTAGTCAGGAAAAATTTATTTAGAGATGAATAAGTATATTAATGTACTAGTCAAACTAAATCTCATGTTATTAGGAACAACATATTGAAATTGCAAGAGAATCGAATATCATAACGACATCTAAATGTCCAATTAACAATTTAACACCAAGTCTTTTTTTTCTCTCTCATATTTGCTTTCTCATTTGTGTCATAGTCTTAATATTGGCGAAAAATAACATTAAAGTGAATGTGTATCAAGCATATATCAATTGATCACCAATGATGGAAACTTAACTCAACACATAATAAAATATTAAGTTTTAAATTTAATGGGTCAAAGCACATCATTAGTATGTTTAAAGCATTATAATTAATTATTTTTATCCTAATATTCATAGTAATTGTTACCAATAGTTTGTAAAGAGAGGATGATTTTAAACTTATAACAAACTTGGTAAAGTGCTGAATTATGAGGGAACTTGGAGTCCACCTATATGGATATACAATATGGGTTGTTCTGATAAGATAAAGGGCTTCACTTTAAAATATCTATGAAAATATATAACAACATTGTCATAAATGTGTCAATTAAAATTTTGAAAAGTTTGTTTTTGTAATGTCATTTATATGAAGTATTTATATAACTTATTAAGTGGAACCAATGGTTCTAAACTAGTACACTATATTTTTCATATTTGTTGTAATGAACTTTTCACTATGTAATGATTCAATCATAAGAAACCATTATTTATGCAATTGATTTTCAAAATTTTTGAAGACCAATTGTATTTTTAATTTGTTGAAAATGAGAAGGGATTATTGGTGTGTTTTTAAAAGAAATTAGATTCTAAATGCAATTAAAAGTTATAAGAAGTTAATAACAGATTATGTCCCAAAAATATGACTATCCAAAAGCAGTTATATTAACTACTTTTATTTTAGGATATAACTGCATATGTTGAATATAATTGCATTAACTCAAAGCTTATTGTTGAAGAGTAATCATAAGATGTAATGCTAGTAACTCCATCTATAATGCTTGCACCTTCTAGCACATATAGACCTCTAAATTTATAGCATTCATAAAAATCAGAACACCTTTGATAACTATTAGAAACTTCACTTTGAGTTTTAAATATGTACTATTTCCATTTAGGGTATTTAAAGAGATAAAAATTTCTTTTTAGGTGAAAAGTGTGTCATACATCATACATAATTTTCAACGTTCCACAAAAAATCTTGATTTGGATGGTAACTTTTTTTAGCAACAAAACAATATGTAGTGTTTTTTTTTTTAATACATCTCCACTTGTAACAAATTTATGACTTGAGAATCATTACTTAATAGAAGTCATATGATATGAACAATTAGATTTTAAGATATACTTAGATTTAAGATTTTTTCTATAACCACATGTAACAAAGAGAATGTTATCACTAGACTCCTTTTATGCAAAACTAGATTCTTTTGAGTTGTTTTTTTTTTCTTATTTGTTTATGAATTTATTACACTCAAATTTAATTTGACCCTTTTTATGACAATAATTACATGTCATATTTTTAAATTTAGATTTTACATTGTACTTGTAATTGTCATTGCTAGAACATGCTTATTTAAAATTCTCTCTTATCAATAAAAAATTTGTTATAACATTGAATTTCATGTCACATAGCTTACCATTAATATGCTTTTTAGACAAGAATTTCTTAACACATAAGGCTTCACTAAAATTTTGGCAATAAGGAGGCGAGAAGAAAAAAAAACTTTAAGTCTTTATCTTTATGTTTGACCTTTATATCTATAAATATGAGATCAAGGATGACTTGTAAAACAAATTCAATTAATGTCTCAAGTGCAGTCTATTAATGAGAACTTGGTCTTATAAAGAGACTTTAATTTCATTCACAATCTTAAGACCTCTTTTTTTGTGTATGACTTTGCATAAATCTTTGTTGGACGAGCATAATTGAATTGTGGCATGCACTTTTGAATCCTTTTCATTATTCTAATCTTTGGCCAAGGTTTCTAACACTTTTTATTTTTTAGGCAAAGCATTTTACAAATCAACTTGAGTCAAGATAATAGACATCTTAACTTACAATAGAAGAAGATTGACATCTCACAGTTGTTGTGCTTTGATTTTATTAAATTTGAATTGAAATGGAGGGTTTTATGACCTAAAGAGGTTATAAATTCTAAATTTTTTGTTGGTTTTTGTAATGGTCCTCCATTATGTATGTTTTCTTTTTGGAGGATTAATTAGAGTTGTATGACTTTTGTTCTGATTTTTTAGTGTTTGATTTTGGTTTTCTGGTTTAGATATAATGAAAAAGCTTTATTATTGGTATTATGAGATTGATTATACAAGGTTTGGCACAAGTTAGGGTGTTTTGATCAGTTTGGTTTTTTGAAAAAATTAGCATGTGTTCTTTAGTTTATGGGTGCTTTTATTTGGTTTTGTTAGTTCTTGAAGAGATTTTGTGTTTGTGGGTGAAAGATGGCATATGATCTTGTGAGGGGTTAGGGTTTTTGATGAGTTACATTTATGGGTTCTAAAGTAGGTCACAAATCAAATTTGAGAAGGCTTTGGAAGGTAAGGAGCTAGCTTAGTCTAACCTTCTCAATTGGTCAACTTAACTTGTTGACTACAAATTTGAATTTTTTTTTGCTCATTTATTTTAATTTTTTTTAACTTTATGTACAAGAAGAGAGGAAAGGCAGCTCAAATAAAAGGTTATTAACCATATTTTTAACTAATCGACTACTTATTGCAACAAAACATAAAATACTTTAAATAAACTTATACAATAAGAAGAAGTAACCCCATGAGAAGGAGCTATTAGCCATTTTGATGGCTACAAGCACACGAAACATTATCTAAAGGTAATTCTTTTGACATAGAAACTAATCGTGAAAACCCTAAATATTTGTTATAATAGCAACTTCATAGTTACATTTAGATCAAAGGAGTTACCAAGCTACTAGTTGGATCACATTATTCACTATAAGAAGGGATGTGAAAATAGAGTTGTAAATGCTTTGTCTAAAAAAGAGGAGCTAATTTTTTAAATGAATGTTAATTAGATTGATAGTGCAAGTTCTCACTATTATGGTTTGTTAGTGGTAGATAAAATTCCTAACTAGCTATAATTAAGATAATGGTGCTTAAGAACTTATAACTAAGCTTATATTGACACCTTAGTCTAAGCCTCACTGTACTTTACAAATTGGAGTACCTAAATATAAGGCAAGGATATACCTATGATCCATTGGTAGCCTAAGGTATTTAATATTATAGTTCTATAATATAGCTCAAGGAGAACATTTTATCATTAAGACCACTTGTTAGATATTAAATAAGAATTTTTATTGGCCTAAGCAAAAATAGGTAGTCAAAACCATGTACAAGTATGTGACATTTGTTAGAGGTATAAGAGCGAGACTATCCAATAACTAGGTCTTCTTTAATGCCTATAATTATCAAGGGCTTGGACTAACATTAGAATGAACTTCATTAGAAAGCCTCCAAAATCAGAAGCAAATGATGTAATCATGGTGGTTATATACAAGTTAAGGAAATGTAGCAATCTCTCATCCTTCTATAAATTCTTTAGTTGTTAAATATTTTATAGATGGAGAATAAAGATTGCATGATATGCCTCAAACTCTAATGTCTAATAGAGATAAGGTTTTCAACAATTTTTTTTTTTGAAAGGAATTCTTCATGATGCTAGGCACTTATTTTTACTTGAGTTATACCTATCCTCCTTAATCTCTTGGTCAAAATGAAAGATGGAATTGTTATACTAAAACCTTTATGAGATGCATGATTTTTCATAGGCTTGATAATTAGGTCAAGTGACTTTGATTAGTTGAATGGTGGTAAAAAAATAAACATAATTATACTAATGGTATAATACCATTTAAGGCTTTATTTAGGTGTTCGACTCTTTAATTCATTAAGTTACCAATGGTTCACTCATAGGTAGCTTCATTTGAATCCCTTCTTTGAGAGGGCTTTATGACTAATCTACTTAAAAACATTTGACTATGGCCCAAAATAAAATGAAATAGTATGCTAATAATGGTAGGAGTGATATGAGTTTTGAATTGGGAGATTTGGTAGAATACTTTTTCTCAAGTTGTAGCCTTATAGGTAGAATAATTTTTCTCTATGAAGAAATTGAAAGCTTACATCTAAATATTATGGCCCTTTTCAATTACTAGCTAAAATGGAATTTGTTATTTACAAACTACAACTTCTAATAAGCTCTGCCATCCATCCTATTTTCAATTTTTCACTGCTAAAAAAGGTTACGAGTTCTAATTTTTAGGTGATGACTTAGTTACCACTCACCAAAAAGGATGGTCAACTTCTCGTAGAGCCTATAGTTGTGTTGAATTATAGGATTGTCAAAAGGAATAATCAAGTTATTGTTCAAGTGTTCATCTAATGGTCCAATCTCTCGATTGAAGATGATACTTAGGAGGAAGGCTTTAGTTTTGTTAGCTCACATTTCCCTAAATTCTAACCATTAAGGACAAGGCTGTTAATGTTGGGGGGGACTTGTTATAGGCTTCATATTTTGTTCCTTTTGTTTTCCTTTTCATTATTCCTTCATTTCTCTTCAATAGGTTGTTAATCTTCATTAGTCACTTTTAAACATTAAAAGAAAGATTGAATGGCCAAATGTGGTGTTGTCATTGGGTTGTAGTGTGGTATGTTAGTAAAATGACAAAAAAAAAAGAAATGCAACCCTCATGTTTGGACTTTTGTTTATTTATGCCCACTTTCTTTCTTTTTTTGTTTTGTTTTGTTTTTTATTTTTTAAATCCATTCGTCACTTTATGTCATCCATATAAATCCACCTACTCCAACATTTTCCATTGAGTCATGTCATTTGTTGCCTAGTCTTATATCATGTCATCTAAGTTATGCCATGTAAATTGCCACATCATTAATTTTTTTTTTTAAAAAAATTACAAATTGAATATATAATTTCTTTATAAAAATTTCAAAATGAAAACAAATAACTAAAAAAAGAAATCTTAAATGCTCTCTCTAATAGCCTAACTTCATTTGTGACCTTCATCATATCCATTATATTTTCATTTGTTTGTTGATGGCTATGGAGTTTTCTTTATTTTACGAGCCTATTTTTAGGTTATCTTCAACATACCCTTTATTTTTGTTTTCATTATAGTCATTAGTTATACATGTTAATATTTGGATTATTGAAGATTAAAGATTTAAGGCTCAATAGATGGATAATGGCATGGGTTGAATAAAAAATGAATGAGAAGAAAAATAATAGTTGTAAGATAGACACCACATTTGAACTTTGCTAACTTATGTGAAGTTTTATTTATTTATTCATCCACCATTTTCATGTTGTCCATATAAATCCATTAACTCCTAACATTTTTTGTGAAATCATGACATTTGTTGCCCAATGTTATGCTATGTCATTCAAGTTATGCCACATTGGTTGCCATGTCATCATAAGTTGATGAAATGGAAAATTTTTGAGAAAAAAAAGGAAAATTGAATAGATATTTTTTGAAAAAATAATTTTAAGTTTTTGTTTACACTTTTTTTAATGTTTTGTTTATTAAAATTTTCAAAATAAAAACAAATAATCACAAAAATCTCAAACATATGTTCTATCTAGTATCATGTTTATGTTGCCCACAAAAGCTCTCTCTCTCTCTCTCTTTCTCTCTAGTAGGCTAACTTCTTTTATGACCTTTATAATATCCATGATATTTTTATTTGTATATTTATGACTATGAATTTTCTTTTAATTGACTTACTTTTTTCTTTTTGGTTTTGTTTTTTTGGTTGTCTTCACCATATTCATTACTTTGCTTCCATTTTACCCATTGGTTATATGTGTTAACATATGAACTATTGGACATTAAATATCCGAGGCTTAATAGACAAATAATGGAGTGAGTTAAATTAAAAACATATGACAAGAATAAGGTAGAGCAAGGTAGACACGTTTACATTACTAGAGATTAATTAATAGAAAAAGAGTTAGAGAATTTTTGGTTATCTTTTTCAGTTTGAAATTTTTTGTAAAGAAATTATAAGCAAAAACCAAACAAATTAATTTAAAAAATTATATAGTTAATTTTCAATTTTTTTAAAGCTACATTGATTTGATGTGACAAATGACATGGCGTGACTAGGATGTCATGTTATGCCATTGGTACTCACTTTTAAAGGTTTTGTATGGATAATGACTTAAGGTTGTGTTTTTTGGGTTTTTCCTAATTATAGTGCCTTATTTTTAAAGATTTTTGGCTTGGTTTTGCATATATTACCTAGGTTAATGACAAATTCATGTTCAATGGGCTTGAAAATCATGATTTCATCCCTTAATTCTCAACTTTTATGTTGACCTATGATATTTTAAAATGATTTTAAAGTTAGGTTTCTTTTCTTGATTTTTGGTTATGTTCTTGAAACCTTTATCTTAATGTTGTGAACAATTACTCTAAAATCTAATTTGATTTTAAATTTTTTGGCTTCTTCCTTTTTTTTTCTCATAATAAAAGTTTAGTTATTTTTTTTTCTTTTGATTTGCTATCTTTATTTATTTACTTTTAGTTCCTAAACTTAGTGGGTTTCATTGTTGATTTTGTATGTTATAGGCTTCTTTATTTCTTATTTGCTTTTATTACCCCTTCCCCTTAAGCCTTCTTTTTTTTTTTTTTTCTCTTTTATATTTTATGCACTCGTGATATGAACATAGGACAAAAAATAAAAATGGAGAACTAATAAGAATCCACTTGAAATTAAACTTTAAACTAAATATTCAATAGCAATTTACAATATTCATAATAGGTCTAATGATAAAAAAAAAAACACTAAACCCTATTATAGAGATAGCTAAGAGACTAAATAGTAAATAACTAAATAAAGTAAGAAACAAGAAAAATATCGATAAATAGGAGAATCCTTATAAATTCCTAAATTTTCTAAAAGATTGCTTCTTGAAATATTTACCTTTATCATTAACTCCATTATTTCCCTTTACTTCAAAAGAACTCAACTCCATTAAAGTAGATGACAACTAAGCATTAAGTAAGGCAAGATCTAAGGAACAAAACTCATCCTCAAGAAGCCAAGTAGCATAAAAAATAAATGTGCTTTTCCACACAAGATATCAACGAAAACCTCTAAGAGAAGAAGTAATGTGTCCATCATTTAAGATAGCCTTAATTTCCTCATCATGTTGAGTAAAAGATAGTGCCTTATATGCAACAATTCTTGCAAAAAGACTCAAAGACAAAGGTGGCTCAAAAGTGTCTTAGTTAGGTGAGTGATGCATGCAAATAACAACTAGCAAGTGCACTAGTTGTTCAAATAATATAAATAGTAAATAGAGTATAGTCCCATAAGAATTGAAAACAAACAAGCACAAAGTGTTTTTTAACCCACTTTATTTAAAAGTCCAATTTCAAAGTTTAGAAAACTAGATAAAAATAAATAAAATCTATATAACAATTAAATGCTAAATAATGAAAATGATACTAGGGTTTTAAAGGCACTAGGGAATTAGTTGACCATAACAATGCATATAGAGTTCTTAGCTAATATGTTATCAAGAAGAGAATATATTTATGAAATAATAGAATTTTCAATGTTATTCAACACTTTTTCACAAATTATATGGAATTTACCTTTACTTATTAATTTGTTATATCTTTATATAAATTTAAATGCATAAAAGAACATTAAGTTATTTGAAAACTCTAGTTTAAATAGATCATTTTAAAATCAATCCATCACTATTGCATAAACATTTTTGTACATCTCTATATTTCATTCAATTCATGATATATATTATTTAATCTAATATATGAAATCTCCTCTTGATATTAACTATATATGTTAAATCAATTTAAAAGGTGATAAGGTTTTTACAATTATTAAGTAAGATAACACATATTCATTATAAAAAAAAATTATTAAATAATATAAAAATAAAGAAAACTACATAATTATGATTAGGGTATAGTGTAGCCCTAGCTAAAAAAAAATTAGTATCCTAAAATCAATAAAAGCCTAAAAAAAAAATTAAAAACAAGAAAAGTTGTGAGAAAATAGAATAATGAATCAATTTTGAAATTCCTCCCTTAAAGAGGTCATCACTCCTTTTCTCTGGATCTATTCACATTGCTCTTTTTTTTGTTGTTTTATTCGCCTTTATAGGACAGTAGATCCTTTTGTTAATTAAAGTTTCTTATCTTTAGTCAACTTGCGAATATTTTCTAACCCACAAATTGTAGCTCAAATGTCTCTTTTCCAAAATTGAATAATGGCTTGTAGCATAAACTACAGAGTTATAGCTTTGTCTCTTAGGTTTCTTCGGCCATAGGAATTCCTCAATTTGGATGTGAGAAGTAAAAGTTATTACCAAAAAGCCAAATAGTGCTCAATAAAAAATGAAACAAAACCTTAATTAGGTGTATTTTCCTTATTAGAACCAGATTCATCTTCAAATAAACTTCCAAATCTAAAAAGTATTCTTATTAAGAATTCTTTTATTTTTCCTTTCACTCTTCCATTAATAATTCTTTATATTTATGATTCAAATTGATTTTAACTATTCACTTTACTTCTTTCTTAAAAATATATATATATATGTAAAAATTGAATAAAACTAAACTTAAGTAGGAACAATAGCATTAATTTGAGACTAAAATCATAAAAAAATTTATATTCAATTAGATCTCATAAAATACCCCCAATCTAAAGTTCTATTAGTCCTTTAGAAAAAGAGAATCAACATATGAAAAGTAATACATAAAAATTTCCAATGATTTCACTTAATTGCTCAATGCTTGCTTCAAAGATCACACATTATACATAATTATGGAAACATTTCACAATACTGTACAAGTTTAATAGCTAATTCAAACATTCCCACAACCTTCGGCCAGTAAGGAAGAATGTATGAATAACAAATTACAAATTCATGGATGCTTCTCATATTGGTTTATGCTAATAAGTATGTAATAAAGGTGATCTTTGAAATAGGAAAAATTATATATTTACTACTTAAATATAGGGCCTATTTAGATTTTTGCTAGTATTTATAGTCTTTCTAATAGGAGTTTGAAAAGTTATCCTATATGTCCAAAGTGCATCATTTAGTTACAATGACCAATTTTTTCTACAAGCATTCACAATCTTTTCTACAATCATTTCATTAAAATATGAATAAATTATTATTTATGCATACTAAATTAATTAAATTAGTATATTTAATAGTATGCATATATAATAATTTATGACAAGACGCATGACAAGTCATGATAGAAATTGCCATGTTATCGTGGTTGCCATGCCTCTACCAGATTTGCCTGTGTCCAAATGGCGGGTCATGCAAGGAAAAGAATAGCTCAGTCAGCACCTTCTTCTTCTAAACTTCTGTGTATATGCAGATAGTTCATTTAAGATTAATAATTGCTAGTAATAGCTGAGTTCTGCACACTCACAACCTGATCATCCCCTTTAGGTATAATATTAAATTTCTTCAGTTTCATCCTAACTCATTTATCTCTTAAGGTATAGTACTAAATTTCTGCAGTTTCATCCTAGCTCATGTATCTCTGACAACGCCCAGCACATACTTCCATTGAAAGCATTTCAATTTAAATCTTCCCAGGAAGCATAATAATTATGTAGGTGAGGCCAGGACTTCAAAACGTGACAATGATAAACCAAGAAATTGCATAATTTTGAATGTTTTTTCATAAGGCATTTCAGCAAATAATTTATTATTGATCATAACTCATAGAATGAAATATACAAACTCATGAACATTAAAGGAATAGTATTACCCGTGATCATGGAATAGCTCCAAGTCATCAATTTCAATTTTTAAATAATATATAAAAATAAATAAAATGTTATTAAAAATATATAAACATACACTAATAATTATTTTAAATAAAATAATATAATTATATGCAATTGTTTTAAAAAGGCAAGAAATAAAATCTTGGCTCATCAATCTAATCGAATGACTTCCTCTTCTAGTTAAACTCATAAAACACCTACACCATTCTACACTTCTGGTAACCAGTCCACAAGTATCCAATTTCTAAAACGTTGCAATAGTTTCAAGATATTAAACCTTTGACAATTAATTAAACATACCCCATCTCAACATTCAAAAATAAATGAAAATAGAATTTTCCTTTGAAAATGTGAAACACCTATGATATTAGATACTAATCATGAGATGATCAGACAAGAGAACAAAAAGGTTCAGACACATTTCCTCTAATGATTACCACACCTAACAAAATATGTAATCTAGTATCTGAGAATTTCTTTTTATTCAATATCAATTATATCTTAAAAGTGCCTCATACATTAAATCACAAAATAATTAAAATGGAAATATATACCACATTAAAGTTCAAAGAAGAAAGTGTCATTTGGCTAATTAGAACAGTTGGCAGAATTCGTATTGCACATTCCAGAAGTAAAATGGACCATCACGGTTATTTCAATGTAATTTCTCCGTTGTGAACTTAGAAGAAATACAAGATACCGCACTTTCGTATTGGAGCACTTCAACAATTATGGCCATTAGAAGCAAAAAAAATGATTGAGGGAACAGGAAATAAAGGAAAAAAAAAAAAGATAAGTCAAGCTACAATGCAGATGCTAGTGGTTACGGAATCGTAACTGGTCATGATACTGGTCATGTATATTGGTCCTCAAAGAAAATTTTGATCATCCATCAATCAGGAATTAAGATCCAAATCAAAGATGCTCGGTAGCATACCAGGAAACGCTGTCAAAAAATCACTCAATCAATCGAAAGATGCTAGATCAAAATCAGGGAGACAATAAAAATAAACTTCTTGGAAGCCTCAAAACAATTTCCATTGCATAAGTTATGAGTAAATAATAATTGTGTTTATCAGTAATATGAGACCTATAAGTTCCCATGGATATTGCTCTTTAAGCTTTTTAAACCAATTGAACCAACAGCCCAGAAAATAATGCCCAGAAAAATTTGCAATGAAAACCTGCATAAATTGAGCCTAGGAGTAAGATATGCAGCAGAGGCAAAGCAATCAGAGAACTTTGAAGACCAGATTGATATTGCATTCTACAGATGAATTCAGCTTCAGGAAACTCGTCATCTTGCTTTTGCCATAAGTGCGTCAGTTAAATGCATAAAGGCACAGAAGAGGAAAGATTATGGGTGTAAAATTCAATTGGAATTTGCCATATCTCACTAAAAGCAGAGAGAAAATAGAAATACATAGAAATAAGTGGACTTTTGAACAGTCTATAACAGGTATAATGGAAAATAATGATTTTTATTATGCTACAGATGAAGAAGTATTTGCACCAATCAACTGACTGCCAGAATTGAAGAACCGGCATGTTCAGTGTTCTAGATTACAAAAATGCGACCAACAATTTTTCTCATAACATGGTAGCATATTGTAAGCCAGACTTGTAGAGAAAACAAATTTTGATGTCATAGATACATAATGACACATTAAACTAACTTATAGAAACTAAATTTGATGGGGAAAGCATATTTACGCACTGAACTTGGCAAGAATTATTGGTACTACGTGAGAGATGATTTTCCACAGTGAGATTGAAAAGGAGACAGAGTATCTATGACTACAAGCGGCTACAAAGATTGATGTAAGAAAGGCAGAGACATCGACACCACCCCACAATCCCATTTTAAACTGAGAGGGAGGAAAGAGACGGAACGAAAGACACTTGACTGCGATCTCACCATTTTCACTCCAAGCAAATGGAGATCAATCTCAAAACAAAATAGTTATCTACTTTTAAGCACTACAAGGCAATCATGCAGACTTTCAGAAATAACAAATAAAATCCGTACAATAATGCAACATGTCATCTTCAAAGATCTTGCTCAGTCAATCATGTTAAAAAAAACACACAGTTGAGCTAAAGAAGATGTAGTATATTGTTATTGCACCAAGCTCGTACGACCCGTTAAAAGGTTATATATATATAACAGGCCATGAAAATTGGTGCTGCACTGGCAAGTTACTAGTTTGAGGAAGAATCAAATGTACGCAGAATTATCCGCGCTGTTGTTATATAGTGAGGATGTTTACACGCTTATAACCTCCATTAACGTTACACCAAGACTCTGAATTGGTGGCCTAAGCCAGTTAAAACTATGTCACTGTTTATGAGCAAAGATGTTTCAGACGCACTATCCTAAAAACAACTGTAGGCAAAATAAAAAAAAAAAACTTAAAGACATAGAACGAACACAAAACACACAAATTTCTGCGTGTGGCGGGTATCAAAAGGCAACCAATAAGGACTCCAGACATTGTAGACAAGCTAAGAGATATCGATCAAAATTGAACTACCAACTACCCAATACCCACAATGGCAAGACATAGAAATAAAAAATTAAAAAAAAAATCAGAAAAGAAAAATCATTTTCATATTTTTGGCCCAACAAAAAACAAAAAATAGGGACTCTGTGCAAGAATAAGGGAAAAAAATGGGGAAAGAAATAGCTCTCACAGCAATAGACTTGCACAGAGACGACAATCGTTGCCATTAAATGTCGCACCATTCATGTACCCTTTTCTCGTTAGTGTTCCTTGAAATCTCTGTATTCCAAAAGCCAAGGGGCTACTGTGGTGCTTTTGTAACAAAGAAGAAGATTAGGAGACACCCACCGCTAAACCAACAAAGAAAAATAGAAGAGGAAATATTAACCAAAAAACACAAAAAAAATTGCTAAAAATTGGAAGAGACCCATCAAAGATGCAGACATCGGGAGGCTCAGCAGCCGCTCTGATCTTGGCGTGCGATAGAGACATATTTATTAGGGTTACTGGTGGTTTGGTAGGTAGGTCAGGTACAGGTGTGCACTAATTTACACAAAGACCTACGGCGAGACGACACCGTTTTTATTAGAGACTATATTTTATAGATCCCTCTTAGTAAACAAAATGCCTAAAGATTAATATTTCAGTATATTTACTCCGAAACAAAAGGAGAAAGAAATATTAGTTTCTTTTTTCTATTTAGTATTCCTCGTTCTTATCCACAGTAGTGTAGCATTTCCTACGGTATGAGTTTAACTTTTCATTAGACTAAGTTATTTAATGTCATGCGTTGTCCCTCATAGTTTAATGGATATAATCTTTATGAATTGCAGTGAAAGAGAGATCGAGGATGACCTAGAAAATATATTTTGATTGATTGAAGGAACAAATTAAGAGAGGTTCGCTGAGACGTTTGACATCAACTAAAAATTATGTACAAGGAAAGAAGAACGTCAATAATAAAATTATATAACACCTTATATAAAACATATAGGATATTTTCACAAATTTATCTAACGGGTTATGGAAGATATATGTCACTTTGAAAAAGATACACGATATTTTGTAAAATTAGATGATACTCTAAAGAAGATATATGACAATTTAGAAAAATTACATAACACTTTCTTAGTTATAAGGACATAGTCACAAAATTATTGACACTTCTAGAGCATTTTTTAATGATACCCTTTATGCTTTGGTTTTATTTGTTGAAAATAGATGTAGTGGTTTTTAAGTCTTGCTAGATTTTGATTTTTGTCAAAAATTGATTTGTTTGAGACACCATATTTGTTAAAATCCTTTTGAAGTTTTGTAGAGATGTCAAATATACTAATATGTTGTTGGATTTTGAATTTCACATTATTAATTATTTAAGGTTAAATAAGCTCATTTATGATAGGCTGACCTAACATATTAAGTTGGAAAGAGTTAAAACTCCCTTCTCATTATAGATACACATTATAGAAAATATGTTAATAACTATAAAGTTTATAAATAAAACAATTTAAAGTGAGAGATAGAGAAAAAAAAATCCCTAACATTCTAAAATGAAAGAATAAAAATTCTTCATTAATTTTATTAGTGAAAGGTTGTTAGGTAATAAACAAGGTGTATTCAATATAGCAATATTACTTTTATTGCGAGAAATGATTGATTTGTCAATAATTAATTTGCTGCTAATATTTAAAGGTTTATAAGGGTAATTAGGATTTTAAGTTTTTAATTCTAATATTGGTATGAGAATCTTTTTAGATTAATTTTGACATGATAATAATATAAAAAAAATTGTTTATATATATATATATCATGTATATTTGGACTAATATATTTAGAAATTTCTAACTTTCACATACATGCGTTAGAAGTCTTGCAAAGAAAAATTTTCTAGTTGATTAATTCTTATGATAAATTAATATATCCCTTCTTTTATCCATTTGAAAAATCAAATGGATCCCACTTGAACATAAAAAAATAAAGAAATTAAGAACATAAAGAGTAAATATCAAAAAGGAACCAATAGGCAAACATTTTTGTTTAGAATGTTGTATGAGATTTCTTCTTTTCTTTGAGTTCGTAAATTTTCTAAGACTATTCCAAGTATTAATTACTAGTTGAGTGGAGATGTATTATATTTTTATTTTTATTGTAATTATATGTCATTTAATAAACATCCATCTCACTCATCAAAAACAAAAATTTAGAAATCACTAACATTATTGTAGTCTTCCTAAATTATTTTATCAAACTATTCTTCTCAAAAGGATAATTGAGGATTATTTAAGGAATAACTTTGTTAGAAGAGTTGGATGACCAACAAACCATGTTTATGGCAAATGCACTTGCTATTATTGGTGCAAGTATAACATTAATAATTAATGTATTCATAAGAATTCACATAAATAGTCACCATTATCATGTTGGTGGCTAATTGGTTTTTGTAGGCATGTATATGTTCTCTTTGGTAATAAGATTATTAATAAATAGTTGTTACAAAAATGCCTTTCTTAATAAGTCAGAAGGTGCAAATGCATTGGCTCTTTAAAACCCTTTTTTAAGCAAATTGAACTTATGGTTTTCAAAGGATTTTTTAATTAGTTTAGCAAAATGTCATAAGGAGGTTTTAGCTAAATTAGGTGATAAGCTTACATTGTCTCAAGGGAAACGCCACTTTAGATAGAATCATTTGTTAATGCTGTTAGCCTTACCCTCTTAGACTCTAAAACATTGTTTGACAAAGTTTTTCTACTTTCTTTCTTTTTATCTTTTTAAGATAGAGATTGCTATTTTTTATCTTAGATTTTGTTTTACATTTTTTTTGTATTGTTCTTATTTATGGTTTATGACTCGATCATCTCACTCTATACTTAATTTTAATCTAAAAAGTTGAGAGAACCTTGCATATGTTGAGGAAAGAGACTCAACAAAACCAAGAGCAATTTGTGGTCACCTTGCAAAGTACCAACATAGTCCTATATTCAACATTTACATGTTTATCTAGTGATTATGAGATTAAGGACATGACTACAAATAATAGACTTTGAAAGAGCTTATTGCCCTTAACTTTAATTTATAACCTTTGTGTATATAATATTTTGAATTAGATGTAAATTTTAAGCTTAAATTAAGGTTGATACATTTGTTATCCACTTTTGTGGTCATGTAAGAGAGGATCCCAATAAGCATTTGAAGGAACTCCATTTCATATATTCAAGTAAAAAGCCAATAGGGGTCATATAGGAGCAAATAAAATGAAAAGCTTTTCATTCTTTTTAACCAATGATGCTAAGTATTTGCTTTACCATCTACCATCAAGGTTAATTACAACATAAAATGAGACGAATAGGTATTTTTTAGAAAGATATTTTCTTGCTTCAAAAGCTATAAATATAAGGAAGAAAATTTGTGACATTTATTAATATAATGGAGAGACCTTTTATGAGTACTGGGAGAGATTCAATAAGTTGTGTGCATGCTGCCCATACCACTATATAAGTGATCAGTTATTAATTCAATATTTTTATGAGAGTTTACTTCCTAGGGACAGGCACATGATAAATGCAGCAAGTGAAGGAGCTCTGGTGGATAAGATGCCAAATGCTGTAAGGAATTTGATCTCCAATATGATAGCAACCTCATTATAGTTTAGAACAAGACAGGATGCCCAAACTAAAAAAATGCATAAGCTAAATACATTTATTTTTCAATAACAAAATTTTGACCTTACTTCTATTATTTGATAGATGGTTGTGGAAAACGTGCAATAGGTTAAAGCATATGACATATGTTCTATGATGGGACACACAACTAATGTGTGCTTAATTCTTTAAGAGGAGAAAGTGAATGTTGTATGAGAATTTTTAGGGCCACCAAGAAAGTATGATTCTTATTCTAACATATACATGAGGTATGACAAAAATATGTAACTAGTTTAAAATGCATATCAAAATAAGCAAATAGAGTTCTAACAAACTCAATTACCATATCAACCTAAATAAAAAACTCCATCTAATTCAAGTACATCATTAGAAGATATGTTCAAAACTTTCTTAACTCATTTAGTAATTTCAATTACAGATAAGGGGAAGCATACATAATTTAAAGAATCATATGATTGAGCTAGCATAATAGGAAAATTGGATATTTATGAGTTAGGTAAATTACCTTCTTAACCCTTGATAAATCCAATAGGGAATAGGAATGTCATATCATTAAGGAGTAGAAAACAATTGGAAGAACCACATAAGAAACAATTGTTGTGACCATTGAAGAGGACATTGAGAAGAAGGCAAAGATTTATCCATTTAGAGTATACCCTAACTCTTTTATTCAGGTTAGAGTTAACCCTTTTCCTTTTTTCACTAGGTGCACACAATCTAAGAATGAGGATTTAAAGAGGGAAATCCTTGATACATTCCACAAGATAAAGGTAAACATACCTGTATTAAAGGCAATCAAGCAAGTATCAAGGAATATAAAGTTTCCTAAGGAATTGTGTACTAATAAGCAGAGATTTAGGGATGATGAGAAAATTAGAGTGGTGGAGAATGTATCCACAATTCTCCAAAAGAAAATTTTCCTTTAAGTGTAAAGATATAAGTATGTTCACCATCCTATGCAAAATAGGTAACACCAAATTTGAGAGACTTATGCTAGATTGAAGAGTTTATATTAATGTTATGCTATGATTTATTTATGCTTCTTTAAATTTATGACCTTTGAAAAATATTGGTGTTATTATACAATAGTTTGATTGTACTAATGCTTACCCTAAGGAGGTAGTTAAGGATGTGTTAACATAGGTGAATAAGCTAGTATTTTCAATTGACTTCTATATACTAGATATGGATAATGATGTTTCTTATAACCACCCTATACCTATTTTATTATGAAGGTCATTCTTGAAGACAATAAAGATGAGGATTGATGTGCATAAGCATACCTTGGCGATGAAGTTTGATAGAGAATATATTTGATTAAATATTTTTGAGACTATGAGGTTGTGATGTCCATTTAGTTCATTCCATAAATTTTATTCATTCTTTAGCATAGGAAGTTTTTAAGTTGATAAACAAGGAAGTGCTGGAATTGAAAATTGTTAAACATCTTGAGTAACAAATAAAAGGTGAAGTTAAGCTAATAAGGAGTTAAAGAAAATTGTGGCTAAATTACACTTATGATCAATGATTCTAGATATAAATGTACTTTCTTTTGTTTAATTACTAGTTACTCATAAGAAAGTTTTACCTTCTCTTTTGCAAGCTCTTGTGTTGGAACTAAAACCATTACCAACTCATTTGAAGTACGAGTATTTGAGAAAGGATGACACCTTACCAAGTATTATTTCTAGGAATTTGATGTATATGTAAGATGAGAAGTTGATTCATGTGTTTAGGAAGTATAAAACAGTGATTGGTTGGACAATTATAGAATTTAATTCATGTGATTGAAGGGATGTATCTAGCCATGTACATACACTAAATATTGTTGGAAGAAGGTGCCAAAGCAACTATGGAAGCTTAATGTTGATTCAATGATGAAGGGAGTGAAGAAGGAGATTTTGAATTTCCTTGACGTTGACATTATATATCCAATCTCAAATAGTATATGGGTGATTTTGATGCAAGTGGTCCTAAAGAAATCTAGTGTCACAATAGTTCCAAATGGTAATAATGAGTTAGTATATACATATGCGCAACGAGGTAAAGAGTGTGTATTGATTACGAGAAATTAAACTTTATTACTCATAAAGATCATTCCTTCTTTCTTTTATTGATCATATGTTAGAAAGATTAGCTGGTTATACTCATTATTGCTTTCTTTATGGTTCTTTAAGTTGTAATCAAATCGTAATTGTACTAGAAGATCAAGAGAAAATAATTCTCACATGTCCATTTAGGATGTTTACTTATTGTTGAATGTCATTTAGACTTTGTAATGCCTTAGCGACATTTCAAAGGTGTATGGCTAGTAAATTATTTTATTATATAAAGAATATTATAAAGGTATTTATGAATGACTTTACTATTTATAATGATTCAGTTGATAGATGCTTGGATAACTTGATATTAATTTTGACGACGTATTTATAAACTAACCTAGTTTTAAATTAGGAAAAATATTATTTCATTGTAGCATAAGGTATAATTTTAAGGTATGTAATTTCAGTTAAGGGAATTAAGGTTGATAAGTTTAAGATATTATTTTTGATTTACCTTACCCCATAAATGTGCAGAAGATCTATTCTTAGCCATACAAGTTTTTGTTATAGATTTAGAAGAAATTGTTAAAGATAACTTTTCCCTTATGTAAGTTGTTGAAAAAGGATGACAACATCATATCCTATTTTTATCAATGTCAATATTCAAAAGAACTATGGCTTTAAATGGATGACAACAACATGTCTTATTTTTATCTCTTTGCAAACTTTGTAAGGAGGAAGGATTATATCCAAGGTGTGTTTATGTTTGGAGAGCATTTCAATAATCAAGAAACACTAGAGGAGGTTGTTGGAAAACATTTCAACCAAATTTAATGAGAAATAGGACCTACAAGTACAAATATATATGCTAAAAAATAGTGAAAACTAAAAGAAAATAATAAATGGACAAATAGAGTTATGTGATTTGGCTTATAATCGACATTTGTGGATAAAGAAAAACTTAGAATATTTATTACCAAACAAATAAAAGATATTACAAAGCACATGAAAGGCTTATAATACTTAACATCCCAATACACTTGAATTAACCCTTACTTTTTATTTTTGCACAAATCACAAAAACTCACAATCAATTTAATTAACAGAAGTGTTATTTTTGCTTTTCTCTCTCTTAACAATCTTAATTTAATTTTTACCTTGCAACAAAGGCCTTATTTATATATATTGCAAATTAAAAGAAGCTAAGAAATACGAATAAGAGATAACAGTTACAATTAATTTGGTTAGCTTAGTGTGCTTCACCAAAAACAAAATGGATATCAAATTAGTTCATACAATCAATGTCATGATTTTCATTTGCATGAATTAGTAACCATTTGTTGGCTATCAAAGGTTACTTAAGGGACCAAAAAGTGTACCAAATTAATTCTTAGGGGAACCAAGGAAAAATACCTATTGGATGGCCTTAACCTTCACATAAGAGAAAAGTTTTATTTTTGCTTAATAAAATATGTGTGTTTGTGTATTTTCAAAATAAAATAAAAAAATTCTAAATGGAGTTAAAATATAGCTATAAAAAGTTAATAATTGATTATGCCCAAAAGGTGTGACTATCCAAATATGGTTACATAACTACCTTTATTTGAAGAACTACATTAAATGGTCATATAATTGAATCTATCAAATATGATTGTATCTGTTGAGAAATTTGAAAGATTCAATGAAGGGAACTTCCTATGATTATGGAAACATGTTTAATTCTTATTGTGACATTACTAATGACTTATAATCTGAATACAACAAAATAGTGGAGTCAGTGAATTTACCTATTGTTGATTCAAAAAAAGACAAAAATGGGAGACATATAATAAGATTTGCAAGGAACATATTTTAAATGTCATAAGTGATTTACTTCATAATATGTACCACAACATCCCCACAAAAAAGGTACTTTGGGAAAAATTAGAGATAAAGTACATGTAAGAGGATGTAACTACAATTTTGATAATGACTGAAAGGTTGAGATAGATGTCTTCCTTTGAATTAGAATATTGTGAGATCAAAATAGCATAACATTTACTCATTCACATTACATTAAGATAGTTCTCAATAAGTTCAATCATTTAGATTGGATTCCAACCTTTATTCATAAGTTTTCTTGAATGTTGGAAGTTCAAAATCACAATGAGAATGTCAAAGTAATAAGGTATCTAATGTATGCAATGAAATGTACACAACCAGACATGATTTATGAAATTGAAAAAATAAGTAAATGTATGAATAATTTGAGCAACATGAATTGACATGAAGTAAATAGAACTTTGAAGTACCTAAAGAAAACAAAAGATTATGGTATAAGCTATATATGTAACTCTTATATTTTAAGAGGATACTCAAATGCTAGTTGGATCATTGATAAAAAGGATCATGCTTCTATTAGTAAGTCAATCTCGAAGCTTTATAGGGGTGTTATTTCTTGGAGTTCTTAGAAGTGGAGTTTATGTAGAAAATTCCTAGTGTGAGGTAAAACCATAAGAATGAAGTTTGATAAAACTTTTACTAACAACAATACTAGGATTATAGATAAGTTCCTCTCTAGACAACTTAAAGGTAATCAGAATAATATTTTCCTGAAGAATTAACTAATTCTTGGATAATAATAATTTCTCCCGATGGAACTTTTAAAAGAAAGGAATATCTCATAAAGCTAGATTATGCATGAACAATTTCTTCAAAGAGGAATAAGTATATTAATATACTAGTTAAACTAAAACTCATGCTATTAGGAACAACATATTGAAATTGCAAAAGAATTGAATATCATAACTATGTCTAAATGTCCAATTAACAATCTAACACCAAGTCAAAGAAGATGTAAAGCCAATAACTCCACCTATAATGCTTACACCTTTTAGCACCTATGGTCCTCTAAATTTATTGGCATCCATAAAAATTAGAATACCTTTGATAACTATCAAAAACTACACTTTGAGTTGTAAATATGTACTATTTCCATTTAAGGTACCCAACAAGATAAAAATTACTTTTTAGGTGCAAATTGTGTTATACATCATACATAGTTCTCAACGTTCCACAAATGTCTTGATTTGCATGGTAACTTTTCTAGCAACAAAACAATATGTAGTGTATTTTTTTTAATACATCTACACTTTTAACAAATTTATGAATTAAGAGCTATTACTTAATAAGAGTTATATGATATGAACAATTAGATTTTAAGATGCATTTAGATTCAAGTTTTTTTTCTATAACGACGTGTAACAAAAAGAATCTTATCACTAGATTCCTTTTATTTAAAACTCGATTCTCTTGAGTTGTTTATGTTTTGTTTTTGTTTATGACTTTATTACACTTAAATTTAATTTGACCCTTTTTATGACAATAATTACATGTCATATTTTTAAATTTAGATTTTAAATTGTACTTGTAATTATCATTGTTGGAACATGCTTATTTAAAATTCTTTGTTATGGATAAAGAATCTGTTATAACATTGAATTTCATGTCATGTAGCTTACCGTTAATATGTTTTTTAGACAAAAGAATTTCTTAATGCAAATAAAGCTTGACTAAAATTTTGGTAATAAAAAGGTGAGAAGAAAAAAAAGCTTTAAGTCTTTATCTTCATGTTTCACCTTTATGTCTACAGATATGAGATCAAGGATTATAAAATTGGAGTGCCTTTTGCCATGTAAAGCAAATTCAATCAATGTCTCAAATGCAGTTTATTAGTGAGAACTTGGTTTTATAATGAGACTTTAATTTCATTCATAATCTTGATACCATGATACCCTTATGTTGAAAAAATTAAAACGCTAACATGACATATATGTATGTATGTATGTATTTATCTACATATATCTCTACACACACATGTCTATAGTCTACCTACACTTTAAATATATTATATGATTTTTATATATAATTTTGTTTAATAAGTTTAATAAAAATTATTAATATAAGTCCAGACAAATATTATTAATAAAAATATATATTATTTTTTAATTTATATTATTGAGTTATTCACAAAAATAAATACATAAATTAGACCTTTACTTACAAGTATAACTTAATTTTTTTATTAGAATTAATTTTTATTATTAAAATTACAAAAACTATTATATATGTGTCCTTAATATATTTTAAGTATTTTCGGGATGTACCAAAGACATGTCCAATTATTCTATTTTAATTTTCTTATAACATATGTTTAATATATATATGACACAATATAAGAATCTTTCCCACTGTATCTGTGTTATAGACTAAGATCGATGACATGGAGTCATATCTTTTGGGCATAATGATCCAAAAGACTCCTTATGGTTAACCATATGTAGTTGTTAGCTAGCATTCTCCTTTACTTATTTTCTCTCCTCACAAGCTCTCTCTCTCTCTCTCTTAAAATAGTTTTGGAATTTTGAGATTTATCTCTACTATTCTTTGCGTAGATACCTTTACAAATTGGATATTTTAAAATCAGTAATTAGCAACAACTCATGGTGATTACATTATGAGAAGGGAAAAGATAACTTGTTGTATTGGTAGAAATCTTGTCTTATAGCTTAGAATTTCATTTTACAAATTAAAATCCTGAATTTCTTCTCAGTGATTAACAATTTTAAACGTTTGTTCTATTATGTGTTTATTCTATAAACATCTAATTGATTCCCAACAATAGGCATAATACGTGACTTTTTAAATGGTCGCTCTATAGAATATTTGTTCGTATGACAATTATTAATAGAAACTAGGTGATTTTAAAAATCAAATGGATCCCAGTTGAACCGAAAGAGGCAAAGAAATTAAGATCATAAAGAGTATAGACCAAAAGGGAGTCAACAAACTAATTTATTCGTCGAACATTTATTCTCATAAAGATCATTAGTGATGCATCAAGGAACAATTTTGTTAGAAGAGCTAACAGCCCACAAACTCTGGTTGTGGCAAATGCACTTTCCATCATTGGTGCAAGTACAACCTTCGCACCCAATGCATTTCCCATTTTTCACACAGTCATCCACTACCCTGCATCCCAGATGAACAATTGGCCCTCTTGCTTCAGCTCCCATATGTGAATCTGCAATATATCCATTCCATAGTCATATTAACATTCTCAATTATAACATTATATTACAAAATTTGATATATAAAAAGTTGAAATAAAATTGAATAGAAAATTAATGGACGTAGAAGCATTCGATATAGAAAATAATGGGTCTCTTTCTCACAGCATGCTAAAACCAAGAACCCAAGTAAGAAAGCCATCTTAAACGTAGACTTCTCCATCTTCCTTTTGGTTTTGAGGGTATGAACAAGGGGTTCCTATAATAATGCCTCTTTTTATCCAATCAAAGATGCAAATAGATGGATTTCCTAATACCCTTTATATACAAATTAAACTTAAGGTTTCAAGAGGACTTTTTCCTCAGTTTAGAAAATATAAGGAAAAGCTGACTTAATTATGTCATACTTTGACTACCTAGGCTTTTTATGGCATAAACATTAAAATAATATTACAAAATGGCTTATATTTAAACCATATAGAAAATATAAGGAAAAGCTGACTTAATTATGTCATACTTTGACTACCTAGGCTTTTTATGGCATAAACATTAAAATAATATTACAAAATGACAGTATTTTGTTAGGTGTCTAACCTTATCAATAACAAGAGAAATAAAAAAATAGTTTAGAAATGGTATCATTAACCATATACAACCATTGAATAGGCTGAAGTTAGGTGCACGTGATTTTTATATTTGAAATCATTACTCTGGCGGCTTAGAAAGGTTTAATGATATATTTCTTCTTAAATGTATAAAAGTTTCTATATTCAAATCATTACTTTGTGTTCCAACTATATTTCCTTTCCCAATTTTTCTACATTTGAAGTCTTTACTTCGTGGTCCAAATATATTTCCTTTCCCATTTTTCTACATCTGAAATCTTTACTTTATGGTCTAAGTATAATAAAACAGGTAATTGGGCAGTTTGGTAATCTTTACATGGTTGTAGAACAAACAGGTAATAAAATAGATGCCTAAAATTTTTTATTCCCAAGAATAAATTGGGTAGTTTCTTAAACATAACTAGAACCTAAACTATGATACAAGATTACTCTCAATAGAAAAAGTATGCTTTTCTCTTCTCTTAATCTAATCTCAACGGGTCATTGCATAGTATGAATGATTAAATATCCAACTTTTGGAAGTATATACCCAAGGGATAGCAAAGATAACTCTTAAAATCCCTAAACTATTTAATGAAACAGAGAGAGTGAAAGAGAGAGGAGAGAGAATGGAAAAAGCAGAATGGTAGCTAACACTTGCATATGGTTCACGATGAGGAGTCTTTTGGATCATTGTGCCCCAAGGATTCCACTCAAAAGAAAGTTGGTCACTAGGATCTAAATTGCATGTACACAAACATAGTGATGTAAACACAACATAATACAGATACTATGATAACACGACATATATGTATGTATGTATATATATATGTATGTATGTACACACACATGTCTATATTCTACCGACACTTTAAATATATTATATAATTTTTATATATAATTTTTTTAATAAATTTAATAAAAATTATTAATATAAGTCCAGAAAAATATTATTACTAAAAAAATATATTATTTTTTAATTTATATTATTGAGTTATTCGCAAAAATAAATATATAAATTAGGCCTTTACTTATAAGTATAACTTAATTTTTTTATTAGAATTAATTTTTATTATTAAAATTACAAAAAATATTATAGATGTGTCCTTAATATATTTTGAGTATTTTCGGGATGTACCAAAGACATGTCCAATTGTTTTATTTTAATTTTTTTTCTATAACACATGTTTGATACATATCTGACACAAGATAGGAATCTTTCCCACTGTATCTTTGTTTTATAGACTACGATGGATGGCATGGAGTCATAGACATGGAGTCATATCCTTTGGGCATAATGATCCAAAAGACTCCTCATGGTTGACCATATGTAGTTTTAAGCTAGCATTCTTCTTTTCTTCTTCTCTCTCCTCACAAGCTCTCGTTGTCCTAAAATAGTTTCGGAATTTTAAGATTTATTTCTACTATTCTTTGCGTTGATACCTTTACAAATTGGATATTTTACATTTAGTAATTAGTAACAACTCATGGTGATTATATTATGAGATGGGAAAAGATAACTCGTTGTATTGGTAGAAATCTTGTCTTATAGGTTAGAATTTCATTTTACAAATTAAAATCCTTAATTTCTTCCCAGTGATAAACAATTTTAAACATTTGTTCTATTATGTGTTTATTCTATAAACATCTAATTGATTCCCAACAATAGGGATAATACGTGACTTTTTAAATGGTCGCTCTATATAATATTTGTTCGTATGACAATTATTAATACAAACTAGGTGATTTTAAAAATCAAATGGATCCCAGTTGAATCGAAAGAGGCAAAGAAATTAAGATCATAAAGAGTATAGACCAAAAGGGAGTCAACAAACTAATTTATTCGTCGAACATTTATTCTCATAAAGATCATTAGTGATGCATTAAGGAACAATTTTGTTAGAAGAGCTAACAGCCCACAAACTCTGGTTGTGGCAAATGCACTTTCCATCATTGGTGCAAGTACAACCTTTGCACCCAATGCATTGCCCATTTTTTACACAGTCATCCACTACTCTGCATCCCAGATGAACAATTGGCCCTCTTGCTTCAGCTCCCATATGTGAATTTGCAATATATCCATTCTATAGTCATATTAACATTCTCAATTATAACATTATATTAAAAAATTTGATATATAAAAAGTTGAAATAAAATTGAATAGCAAATTAATGGACGTAGAAGCATTCAATATAGAAAATAATGGGTCTATTTCTCACAGCATGCTAAAACCAAGAACCCAAGTAAGAAAGCCATCTTAAAGGTAGACTTCTCCATCTTTCTTTTGGTTTTGAGGGTATGAACAAGGGGTTCCTATAATAATGCCTCTCTTTATCCAATCAAAGATGCAAATAGATGGATTTCCTAATACCCTTTATATGGAAATTAAACTTAAAGTTTCAAGCGGACTTTTTCCTTAGTTTAGAAAATATAATGAAAAGTTGACTTAATTATGTCATACTCTGACTACCTAGGCTTTTTATGGCATAAACATTAAAATAACATTACAAAATGGCTCATATTTGAATCGTGACAGTATTTTGTGAGGTGTTGAACCTTATCAATAATAGGAGAAATGCAAAAACAGTCTATGAATGGTATCTTCAACCACATACAACCATTGAATAGGTTTAAGTTAGGTGCACATCATTTTTATATTTGAAATCATTATTGTGGTGGCTTAGAAAGTTTTAATGAAATATATTTTCTTAAATGTACAAAATTTTCTACATTCAAATCTTTACTTTGTGGTCCAAATATATTTCCTTTCCTAATTTTTCTATATTTGAAATCTTTACTTTATGGTCTAAATATAATAAAACAGGTAATTAGGTAGTTTGGTAATCTTTACATGGTTGTAGAAAAAACAGGAGCTAAAATAGATGTCCAAAATTTTTTATTCCTCAAAATAAATTGGGTAGTTTTGGTAAACATAACTAGAATCTAAACTAGAATACAAGATTACTCTCAATAGAAAAGGTATGCTTTTCTCTTCTGTCAATGTAATCTCATCAGGTTATTGCAAAGTATGAATGATTAAATATCCAACTTTTGAAAGTATATACACAAGGGATAGCAAAGATAACTCTCAAAATCCCTAAACTATTTAATGAAAGAGAGAGAGTGAAAGAGAGAGGAGAGAGAATGGAAAAAGGAGAATGGTAGCTAACACTTGCATTTGGTTGATGATGAGGAGTCTTTTGGATCATTATGCCCAAAGGATTTGACCTTATTGGTCCTAGTTTGAGATGCACTGAAATGACAAGGAAGAGCCCCATGTTGCATCAAAGACATGTCCACATAGACATATGTCAAACAATTGTCTTAAGAAAAGAAATTTAAAAAAAATTAGACATGACTTTGACACATCATAAACATGTTGAGCACATGTTTGGAATGTTTTGTTTGTAATTTTTACGACAAAAATTAAACCTAACAAAAAATTAAAGTTAGAATTATATGGCAAGGTCTATTTTGTATATTTATTTTTGTGAATAACATAATAATACATATTAAAAAATAATATACTTTTTAAACAATGAGATTTGCTTAGACTTATATTAACAATTATTATTATAATCATTAAACAATAATATACATAAAAAGCACATAATATATTTAATACATATGGAGAACATAAACTTGTATGAGTGCGCAAATATATACACATAAATTTATATAGCCATGTCCATACTAGGTCCATGTCTTAATGTTTTGAACATTAAGGTGTTGTTATGTCTATATCTTGCCATGTCCATAGCGGTGTATCCATGTTCACGTATCAATAGCTTTCTTTTAAGTGTAGAAATGCTTTATTTCAAAGTAAATATGGCTCATCATAAAATGTAATGGATTTCATTTGATTGATTTCAACTTGTACCAAACAAAATAGAGATAAATGAAAAAGATAATTGATTATGGGGGTTTGGAAATTCTATTGTCTAGTAATTTCAAAAACAAGATTTAATGTATAGTATGTGTATACTCGATTTTATTTTTTTATGAACAAAAAATAAAACAAGAAACGAAATGACAAGAAATATTGCAACCCAAAGGGTACATAACCATGTCCACATTCAATGGTGACTCAAAATTTGTTAAGTCATCATATGTGATATATTTTCACATCCAAAAGGCCACTTGAATACTTATATTATTGGGAGGAAAAAAAACAAAAAAGGAAAAATACCAATTATGATTTCATAAATGATCACCAAAAGGCAAAATAAATAGCTGCTTGAAAAGAGAAATTTACCTCACAAATCTAGCCTATCAAGTTATTACTATATCCACTATTCTAATATTCAAATTTAAACAGTAGATTCACTTTTCCTTCATTGTTATTTTTTTTTCATTTTCGACTCCAAAAATATTTGTCAATATTTCTTATTAAATCTTCTTGTTCCTAGATATTCTATAAGTAAAACAAATGCATATACAAGAGCAAGTGAAGAAATTTATATTATGATAATCAATCCAATAGCTTGAATACAACACATGTTAGAATCAAAGAGACTAAAGTAGGTTTGAGAGAGAGAGCAAGCAAGAATGCTCTGGGTAGCAGAAGGATGAGACCCACAAACAATTTTGTGAATTGATGTTCTCTCACCCTACCAATAGTACAATTTCCCATTTCAATTTCATGTCCTTTTGATGCAAATTTTCTTTTTTTTTTGATTATATATTTTCAGTGCTAATTTTCAAATAGAACAAAACCTTTATTTTAAAGTCACGTGACTTATTAAATATTTTGTTGCCACATGCCATATTGCCTTAAAGACCCTTTCTTCATAGTGCCACCTAGTTTACCTCTTAATGAAACACTTTATTTTTTTTGGTGGTGTATAATAAATAGCTTTTGGACCATGAAGCAGTTACCAGCTTGTAGCCCATAAGGAGAAGAATGACCAATCAAATAAGATAGTTGTGTGGTTTGTTTAATTTGGGCTTCAATAAACCCAATGCCAAATGATGGTTTAGACACTTAACATTACTTCATTTTTTACTACCTTCAAAGGAAAAGAAAATAACTAATTGGATTTCAAGAGTTGGAATGTTTTTTAATTTCCATAAATTAAAAGAAAATTTTGGGTCTTATTTGTTTATAGCAAAACACAATTTTATTAAGGAATCCTTATATGATACAAATAAGTCTCACACTTAAATAAACATCTCTAACTCTAAAGCTAAATAAATTAAATACACATTAACATATAATTGTTAAACCAAAAATAATGTATGCCTACAATAACTTATAAATTTAATCTTACTACTTATTAAATATCTTTTAGATGTAGAATTTCAAACACTCACATATTATAACATTTTTTTTTTAAAAATAATAATAATGCAAAAGAAATTCATACACACAATATTCACTTAGGTAAGACATATGCCAACATATTTTAAAAAGAAAAAGATGAGTGTTGGAATCTTAATGTATAAGTGATATTACCCTTGAAAGTTGTATAATTCATGTAATTTGCATTTTATTAGTACATATTCCACTAACAATTATTTGCATATGGATGTGAGTCTAATTTGGAAGGTGAAATTTAAAATCATCCTTGTAGAATATGCCTCCAAATTTTCCATTTGTCAAAGCCACCAAAGGAAATACCCATCCCAAACCATTTAAGGAATGCTCGCAAGATTAGAAACTCTTAATGTTCACATCCACAAAACCAAACATAGAATGCCTTCCACCAACCAAGCAAAATACTATTAACAAAAATGTGTCTTTTAGCAATATTGGTGTATCCATGTTTGTGTATTAAAAACTTTCTTTTGAGTGTAGAAATACTTTATTTAAATGTGAATATGAATAATCATAGAAAGTAATGGATTTGACTTATTTGAACTGGTGACAAATTCATAATTTAAAATTTATAAGGGAATTATTTTACTTGTTTTTATAAATTGTGCAAATTTTGTCAAATCATGCAAAATTTAGAATATATTAATAGATTGATCCAATTTTTTGTATGGTATCTAATCTTCTACTCCTAAAGACGAAAAAAAAATCCATGACTTTTTGATATATAATTCTTACCAAAACTTTCGTTTTCTATGAAGAAAATAAATGAAATAATATAATGTAGACAAAATTGGTGCAATTTAATTAAATTTAAAAATTAGTTAAGGTAAATTGAAAGAATATGACTACGGTGAAATTATTGAAAAGTTTAACACTATAAATAATACTATTATAGGTATTATATGTACATACAAGTCAAACTTAAGAGCCAACTATGGATTTTTTTTTTCACGAAAATACAATATTTTGAAGGTAAAAAGAGTGAAAAGCATTATTTGAGTCAAATTTTTGGCATGTAAGCATTATTTTAACATTTATGTAAGTGGGCATTAAATAATGTATACAATTTTTTTTTGTTTGTCTAAGTGGACATCTCTCTAGACAAACATTCATGAGACACATATTTGGTAGGATAATAATATAAAAATATATAATTTTTAACAATTTGAAATATTGTAATCACTCGACATAACTTGATAGCCATTAAATTATTTACTTGAGTGAAGAATGAACTTGACACTTATATCATATTCATACAAAATATTCCTTACCTAACTTGAATGGAGAGAAAACAACTACAAATTTGTTATGTGAAATGTACAATTAAACAAATTTGTTGTGTCACTAATCTAATTCTTTTTCTCTTGTTTTATTTATTATTATCCTATTAGATAAATTCTAGTCTAAAATTGTGATTTTCAAACCTTTTGTTCCTTTCTTTGAGTGAAATAAAAAAAAAACACATTTGGCATATGCTTTATGTTCTTAATTTGAATTATAAAAGTATGTTTTAAGGAAACATATGAAAAAAAAGGTAACAAAATCAAGTTTTTTTAAAACATTACATGTATAGGATTTTCTTCTTTTTTTTTTTTTTTACTATTTCAAACATTTTTACAACAATCTTAAACTCCAAAAGAACAATTTTTTTTTACTTTTTTGGTGTAAGAGGTAGATTAGGGAAAAAGAGGAACACCATAACTCTAAATAAGTATTTTCTTGACCAACTTTAGTGATTGTGTGGTTGTGTGCTAGAACACTCTTATTATGGATGATTTGTCTTCCTTTGAGTGATTATTGCTAAATTAATAGAAGATATTCACTCCACCAATGTTTTTTCGGTGAGTGAAACAATGTAGTTGATTGGTTGTGTAACTATTAATACTTGGTTTTAATTTTCTTCTTTCACCTTATCCTAGTTTTAAGCTTAATTTGGATCCTTTTTTATGTGATTATGAACTTAAAAAGTGCAATAAAAATGGGACAAAAGATGAAAAGGGTCATATAGTCCTGTTATAGGTACTTTTGTTCTTTAACATAGGTTGGAGGTTGTCCTTTTCCTAGGTTACTCCTTATACATTTTGGATGTTTAGTGAGTCTCTTGGTTTCCTTAAATGCTCTTATTGTTTCTTTTTTTTTTTTTTTGCTACACCAAAATGCCTTTGAATCTCTCTTTCATTTCTTAATTAATGTCTATTTGATGTTTATTTATGAGTTTTATTTTAGCCCACCTTGTCTTTTTTTTTTTCTCTATTTAATACTAGCTTCCATTTGTAGTGAAGTAAGCATAATTTTAACCATTGATGCTCAATTGCTTTTTGTTGAATAGTTTAAATTGACTTATCTTTTTAATAAATATATGAGATTGTTTTAATATTTTATAGGCCATTGAATTACAAGATTAACACTTTGGGCAAGACATGTTTTGCATCTTATACCTTGGTTGTATATTTATTTGTAGTCAATTATTACTTTTTTGTTGTTGCTTTATTTTTCTACACCTAAATGAACAATCCACAATCTAATTGCATGCAAATTTAACCTTGCATAAGAGTTAGAAAATGTGGGGTCCTCAAGGTAGATAAATTAGGGATACAACAATTGCCTCTCTTAATGAGGTTACTTTGGGATAAAGGAACGAACAAAGATCTTTTTGAATCCTTATTTTGTTTACCTCTTAAATAATTGTGCAAAGACATATGTGTTCCATAAATGTCTATTTTAAGTGTCCACTTAAGATTTGAGGATAAGCTCACAAAGTATGACTGGTTGACTATTAGTGGTTAATTGCCATTTGATCATTACCTTAAATGAAAAGGAAGTTCAATTTGATCTAGTATAAATTTCCTCTTCAAGATCTTCATTAAGTAAGGCAATTTTTGCATCTATATGTGTAATTCCAAATCATATTAAGTCTTATCAATTTAAAAGATAGGGCAATCTTCCAAATTAATCATTTATGGTATTCCAATCACACCTTAAATAGTTAGTGGCAACTCCAAGTAAATTAGCAAGAAGACTTGGGAGCATTTGAAGCCTAAGGTCCATGTAAGCATATCATTTCCACATTAACTGTGTTTCCAAGGGTGTGTGACAATAATAGTGCATTATAGGATTCCTTAAATGTGAATATACTCTGATTGTTTTATTTAAGTTATTATTAATTATGAGCATTTATAGTTATGTAAGTAGCGTAATTCACTTGTATGTTTCATTTATTATTTTGTTCAATGGATTGAACTTTTTAGAATGACTTGAACAACTTAATTTCCATTTAGTTGTTATGGATTTGAATCTATACTATTAGTGAATTATTCAACCGCTATTATAGATTCAAGCAATGAGCAAGAGAAGTTACATTATAAACATAGGAATAAAATAACAAGTTGAATCTTATGTTTATAATAGTGATTTGTGAGTTGTTACCAAATCTGTTAAGAAAACTATTTCACAACTAATAAGTGCAATAAAATATTTGTAGTTTATGGATCTTATGAAAAAACTTATGATTATAAAGTTTATTGGGTTACTAACTATGTAAAATCACATTAATGAGATGTCTAATATTATAGCAAAACTTAAGATCTTAGGATTAATGGTAAAAGACTTTTCTTTTTTGGTGTAATTCAATTTTAATTTATTACCTCCTGAAACCATTTTAGATCAATTACAACACTATAAAGTATAAGCAAAAAGCTAATAAATTGGCTAGCATGTTCATTAAGGAGGGAACAAAATTGAGAAATAAAGTGAGTCATTTTATTATTCTTACCAAACCTTTTGTTTTCTACAATAAAAACAAATGAAATAATTTAATGTAGACAAAATTGGTGTAATTTAATTAAATTTAAATGCTGGTTAACGTAAATTGAAATAATAGGACTATAATGAAATTACTGAAAAGTTTAATGCTAGAAATAATATTGTTATAAGCATTATATGTACATACAAAGTCAAACTTAGGAACCAATTATGAATTTTTTTTTTGCACTAAAATACAATATTTTGAATGTAAAAAGAGTGAAAGGTATTATTTGAGTCCAATTTTTGCATGTAAGTATTATTTTAACATTTGTGTATAATGTATACAAACTTGTTTTTTGTCTATCTAGGCATTGCTCTAGACAAAAATTCAGAAGACACACATTTGGTAGGATAATAATATAACAATATATAATTTTTAACAATTTAAAATATTATAATCACTTGACATAACTTGATAGCCATTAAATCATTTACTTGAGTGAAGAATGAACTTGACACTTATATCATGCTCATACAAAATATTCCTTTCCTAACTTGAATGGAGAGAAAAAAAAACTACAAAATTGTTATGCAAAATGTTCAATTAAACAATTTTGTTGTGTCACTAATC
Organism: Kandelia obovata; assembly: GCA_021464305.1. Lineage (NCBI taxonomy): Eukaryota > Viridiplantae > Streptophyta > Magnoliopsida > Malpighiales > Rhizophoraceae > Kandelia > Kandelia obovata. The sequence goes on from CM038488.1 coordinate 3,348,448, forward strand.
TAATTCTTTTTCTCTTGTTTTATTTATTCTTATTTTATCGTCATCCTATTAGATAAATTCTAGTCTAACAATGTGATTTTCAAACCTTGTTCCTTTATTTGAGTAAAATAAAAAAAATGCATTTGACATATTCTTTATGTTCTTAATTTGAATTATAAAAGTATGTTTCAAGGAAACATATGAAAAAAAGCAACAAAATCAAATTTTTTTTAATTACTCTACATGTATAGGATATTTATTTTTTATTGTTTCAAATATTTTTTACAACAATATTAAACACCAAAAGAAACATTGTTTTGTGTTTACAAACTCACCTAGGGTATTCTAAAATAATACTATTGCCAAGAACTTTGTGTTCCTTTTTCCTTTTCTTTTTTTTTTCTCTTTTCCTTTTTTTCCTTTCCTTTTTCCTTTTCTTTCCTTTCCTTTTTCCTTTTCTTTCCTTTCCTTTTTCCTTTTCTTTCCTTTCCTTCTTAGATCTAGAATTCCCCTTTAGTTTCTTTGTCCAAAACAATTCAAAACTCATCCCTTCTCTACTTAAATCATTTCAATGGCCATTTTTCATGTTTTTTAGGCTTATAAACACCCTCATCATAGCTTTTAGCCATGATTTTTGGTATAAATGGCCAAGATTTGACCTCCAATGCAATATTTTTCCTAATATTTGGATTGGGTATTATAAAGAGAGCAAGCTATTCACGATAAAGAGCTACTAGCCTCCCATTAATGCATGAAGGGTATTGTTAAGTATATTGTCACCTGTTAAGTCCACTAATGCTGGTCATATGTGACAACAATGGTTAAAAATGGCACATGCAATAACTAGAATTGGTAGTGGCGTTAAGCTTTAAGGCGATTGTTGTTGCCACTTACTGACTTGTTTGGTGAGTGGAGGGCTTTGTTAAACAAATTGGTGTCTAACACTGTGGAGAGTACTGACTTCGAGCTTAAATGTTCCCAATTTCATCGACTTATGCATTTCTTGGCCTCTTTTTGGCCAATAACCTTCAGTAACAGGTAGATTGATACAAGAGAGCTCTGTTGGTGGTGTTAGTGACAATTTTTGGTGATTGGCGCTAGTGTCAACAAGGTTTTGATGAGCTTCTTGAGCACAAAATACTTGATTTTGGATACTTTATCCACCTTTCTAACTATTTATGTGTTTAGGTTGATATTTTCTTTTTTTCTTTCAATTTCTTAGTACATTTTTATGCATAAAAAGGGAAAAAAGACAAAAAAAATTAAAGTGAAATTAGTTAACTTTATACCTTTTTGGTGCAAGAGGTAGATTAAGGAAAGGGAGAAACACCATAACTTTAGAGAAGTGTTTTCTTGACCAACCTTAGTGATTTGATGGTTGTGTGCTAGAACACTCTTATAGATGGATGTTCAACCTTTTATTGAGTGATTACTAGCCTTTTTGGTGGGTGAAATAATGTAATTGATTGGATGTGTAAATATTAATACCTGACTTTAATTTTATTCTCTTGCCTAATCATAGTTTTAAGCTTAATTTGGATCTTTTTTATGTGATTTTGAACTTAAAAGTGCAATACAAATGGGACAAAAGATGAAAAGGGTCTTATAATGATTTATATCTTTAGAATTACTAGACACAAAAAGCTAATTCATTAAAAGAATGATTAAATTTTTTGCAACTAATTTTAAAAAATTACTCACAAAAAATTTCAAGCCCTTATCAACTATTGCTCATAATAATTCCAAAAAGTTTTAATTATGAGAAACTATTACAAAATTTAATTGCAAAATTAATCTATGACTACAATTAGATGACTATCTTGGCTATGCTTATTTTAGCCATAAAAAAGTATTTGCTACAAAGAATCAATTTTTTATAACAATTATTTTCATCACTTGTCACATATTTTTTGTAGTAAAAAAGTGTGACTTTTAACCTTGAAATAAAGAGAACCATTAGAAAGTTTTTGAAGCAAAAAGAGAAGACCACCCTGGCATAAGAAGAGGAGGCATAAAATAACTTAAGAGTTCTTAATTCACATACTACATCATCCTTAGAAGGAACAACAATTGTAAGGATGTCAACAATTGTAATGAAATACTTTAAGATCAAATATGCTATCATCCAAATGATTCTAATTAGTATTCAATTTAATGGTTTGCTTAATGAAGATCCAAAATTTAATATTGATAACTTTCTTAGAATTTATGATACTTTTAAATATAATGGTGTAAAAACTAATGTTATTAGGATTAAATTATTTCCTTTTTCATGGTGTGGCAAAATATATGATTTGACTCTTTTCTTGCATAATCTATCAATACTTGGGATGTTATGATACAAAAATTTTTAGCTAAAATTTTTCCCCCCTTCTAAAATAGCTAAGATGAGGAACGACATAACTACTTAATAAGTTATTGTATGAGTCATGAAAAAGATTTAAGAAATTGCTTGGGAAGTGTTCTCAACATGGTTTTCTAATTTGTTTTCAAATTCAAACTTTCTACATTGATTTATACCTTCCTAGCTATTTTAAAATTAATGTAGTTGTAGGAGGTACCATTATTAGAAATATGCTAGAAGAAGACTATGATCTTTTAGAAGAGATGACTTCAAATAGTTATTAAACAAGTATTGAAAGAATTGCTAAAAAGGGAGTTCATTTGCATGATGTTGATTCTTTTACTCCTTTGTCTATACAAATTGCCTCTTTGATCAAAAAAATTAGATAGTCTAAGAATATCAACAATTAGTATTTCATCTTATGTAATCTATGAATTATGTTATCAAATAGGTTATGCTAAGGTAGAATGTCAAATTGTAAAATCCTTTTTCTTTTTCTTCTTTTTCTTCTTCTTCTTACAAGCATCTTAATTTTGTTTCTCATAATGGTAGGTTCAACTTCAATCCTTTTTTTGATACTTATAATCCAAGATATTTCATAGAGTAATAATCAAAATAGATCACCTCTAGACTTTCAACAACAAAGGATATAACATAGTTGAATTTGAAATATAATATCATCTAATTTTACCCTTAATTTTATGCCATTTTATCCTCTTTAAGTTTAGTTGTATGCAAATTTGACGTATTTATATACAATTTTATAAGAAGGGAGCAAAATGAATAATTTAAATCAATTTGGACTATAAAAAGAAAGTAATAATGATAGAGGAGGAAGTAGAAAATTAAGGAATCAAAATAATGGGTTCCTCTCAAATTTGAAGTTCTTCTTGAAAAGGAATTCTAACTTGATTATAAAAGTAAGACTAATGAGAATTATGTGTTGTAATTGTTTAAAAACTCTTCGATAAATCAGACATAACTTTATCTCCAAACCTTTAAATTGAGTGACTCTTGCAACAAAGAAAGTTTAAAAAAAATAAAGTACAACTCTTTAGTTTGCATTAAAGCTTGATTAATTTTTATATAAGAGATAATTTTTCAAAGATTGACTAAAGATTGGAAACTTTAATTATAAGAATAGCTTCTAAAATATAAAAAGGACTTGAAATAATTAGAAAAAGAGAGAGAGGAAAGGATAAAAAGATAAAGAAGAAAAAAGCCAAGTAAAGAGAAGAAAGATAAAAAGAGGAAAAGAGTAACGCTTTAGAGAAAAATGGGCAATTTACTTAGCTTTGAGTTTTCATCTTTAAAGATTGACCTTTTTCTTGATTTTCATTACTTATTCTTTGATGTATTATAGTTGAATTTCTTTTTCAAACTTCATGGATTTGTTGAATTTTATTATAGTTTAATCTTTAGTTTATGTGATTGATTATTTCTTTTGATTCAAGACCTATTTGTGATTTATAGGTTAAGTTAATATTATTGAACTTAATACTTCAAAAGTTGTCACTTTTTCATAATCATGTAATCTATATATGAACTTAGAAAGAATTGTATAAATTAAACCAATAATAGTATAAAACATGTGTTTGACTATGAGATCAAAAGATAAGTAGAACCATATGTGGTAATTAAGGAAGAGAGGAGAGTTAGGAGCTCCCCTTTTTTAAATTAAAGTTTTTCACAAAGCTTAATGGTTGCTTTCTTGTTTAAGATAAAATTAGTTGTGATTAATTAAATATACAAGAAAAGGATTAACTATAATTGAAAAAACTAGTTAATTAATTAAGGAAAATTCACCATTACATATAATGAATCAAATGTTGATTTAGTTTTATTCATAGTTCTTAAGGATTTTTTTTTTTTGCTTCTTTTAATATCAAATCTAGTTACTTTTGATGGTTATTTCTTGCTTTATAGATGTTGATCCTTTTGGAGATAATGAGTAGTAATTAGTTTAGCTTTGGTCAAAGTGTTTTAACATATAACAAATTCATTGTTTGGATTTTGAAGAGACTAAACTCACTCTTTAGTTATGGAAAATTGGTGAATTGCATATGCACAAATAACTATGGATGTCTACTTTCATATGTATGAATGATAGTGGGGCCCAATAGGGAGAGGAATAGTCATCTCAATCCTTGTCCCTGGTTCTTAACTCCATCCTTATCCCTAGCAAGGATGAGACTTGGAGTCTTATCCCTATCCCTGTCAAGGATCGAGGATCCTTATCCTTACCTACCCTTGACATTAAACATAATAAAAATTCATCTTTTCTTTTTTTTTTTTTTAAGAAAACGAAAACCAAGAGTCTTTTCTAGCAATTATCAATTCTTTTTTGTTGCTTCTAGTGGTGTAAAGATGTAGAACCAAGGTTTAAGAGTTATGTTGGTTCAATAAGAATCATGTTAAAGAATAACCTTTTATGACTAGTTCATGAAAGTTTTTGTACAATCTAGCTTACTTGAAAGTTGAAAGCATTCTTCTTGAAAATTTCTAGTCTAAGTGTAACAAACATTTCTTCTTTGGGCCAAGCAAATACAAAGAAAAAAAAGGAATATCCTCATATTATATTGTCATTGTTCATAATATTTAACATTAGTTCTTGCAATCACTTGCTAACCATAGGTATTGAGTCTTATGGATGTTCAACAAGCATTATGTGACCATCAAATATCCCTATCACTACAACCCAAAGATCACAACAATCCAATGATTCCTACTAGTAATATGTCACTTAGTTACATCACTTTAAAACCACTTGATTTGCATTAATGTGGAAATAGTGTAAAACTATAATATTTAAGAAAATTTAAAACATTTTAAGTCATGGATCTAATTAAGGAAAATACCTAATTCATTGGAGCCAATACTTTCATTCCAAACACAATTTGGAATTCTTTCATAACTTCGACTATACAACCTTAAAAAAAATAATTATTAAGTAAAATTAAAAAAATGGATATGAAAAATAAAACAAACAATAAATTAAATTACTAACCCTTATTTTTAGCAGCTCACAACCAATTTTTGGTGCACATAATTACTTTAATAGTGTATAGATGTAACTTGTTACCATGGCAACTTATGATTCTTCCACCGATACTAAATGCAAACTCAAAAGCCACCATAGATAAATGAATAGCAAATATATTTCAAGCAATAGCTTGCATCATAAGAAACTTCAATCCATGTAACTTCCACCAATTTAAAACATCAAAATCATATGAAAATGTCACTTCTTCCTCTTCTAGGTAGTTTTCCAACTCTGATTTGACTATTATGCTCTTTTGTCTTTATTTTCTCATGAAATACAAATCCATAGTGGAAGAAGTACCACTACTACTGCTATTAGAACCCACTCAATTTACATGGAGACCATCTTTTGGTTGTCAATCTTGCAATTGGTACTCACTTACCAAGTCATAACAAGACTATCTAATTTTAGCCACATGAACAATAATTTTTTCACCAAGGATCTATTTAAAATAAAAATTAACCTATCTAATTTTATATCTAGTATCCAAAAAGATAGCATTCCCCACGATAACATGAATTGCACTCTAATATTGATTCAATTTCTCCATTATTTTGTTCCATTGACTTTATCGCTTTTATTGGAGAAGTAAGCCACTCCAACAATACCTGTTTGATCTCACCAATTTGGGGGAAATACAAGCTTATAGTGGAATACTTTGCTCTAGAAAATAACTTTGTAATTATATTAGATAATTATAACTTCTCACAAACTTTTCAATTAGAGAAAAACACATCTTTATATAGAATTTTTATTTCAAGCATTAAGAAAGTGGAATTCCACCTAGTTGGATTTAACAATTAAGTTCAAAATATGAGCACAATAATGCATATGTAAAAAATTACCATTGCATAATAGGTGATCTTCATCCAATTTAGCCCTTATGATCCCAATTATGTGATAAAGAACCCACTAGGCGACCTGCCCTAGGAACCCTTAAATCAATTTGTTATGCCCGCTCCAAAAAGTTAGGAAACAAGTTGGATTGATGATATCAAAACCTTAAGGAAATTAAGTTCTAAAACCCCAATTTTAAGACACCACAAAGGTTGATCACTCTTTTGATAAGTCAAAATAATGTATTCTTCTAAGAACACAAGAAAGCTGTTGTTCCCACAGCCTTGTATAAGTTGTAATTGTTGTCAACCAAATTTAAGTGTGCAAGCAGAAGTGGCTCATTCAAGCACTCAAGGGATGAGTTTTTTTTTTATAGAAAGAAAAGATCAAGAAAAATAAATTAAGAAGGAGGATAATGCTGAATTTTGAATGGAACAGTAATATAAAGCCACATTGAGGGTTAAGAAAGGAAATTCGTTGTAGCTTTAGTAAACCCTACTAGGGTTTGCATAGAAGGGAGCATATAAACCAAGACTTATCTCTTTGTTAATGGAGCAACTGGAAGATAGAGTAGACCAGACCTGAAAACGTGAGACCCGAAAAATAGTGAAACAAAGTAAAACAGAATTAGTGAGAGCAAACTAGAATTGGTGGAACCGCCATAAGATAGTGAATCACGTTAGAACATACCAGACCTGACCTGGAATGAGTCATACCTGATCAGACCTAGAGCAGGTGAGACCAGATGACACCAAAACACACTGAAAGACTAGAATTTGTGAGACCAGAAAAGGGTGAAACGTGTGCCATCAGAACACACAATGAGACCTAAAATTGGTGAGACTAGAAAAGGGTGAAACATGTGACATTGGAACACACCATGAGACCTAGAATCGGTGAGACCCAAAAAGGGTAAAATGGTGAGACAGTGAGACGGTGAGACCAGGAGACGGGTAAGACGGTGAGACCAAGAGTTGTGTGAGACAACCTAGAGAAGAAATTCGGTGAAGCATTTGAGAGAACTGAATGAAATTTTCAGATTTGTTCAAGAGAGGTTAGAGAGTTTTTTGGTGATCTTCTAAGCGGTAGTGAAGTAGCCTATTCAAATCAAACAGAGGCAACACAAGCTAGAAGAAGGGTAGACATAGTAAGTGACACTCTTTGTATTGTGATTGCTTTATGTTTGCAATAGTGAAAGGAGTAGAAGATTAAGGCATCCATTGTAATCATAAGGAATACCACACCGGTGTTCTCAAGTATAGTGGATTGTCTTAGTAGAGGAAGAAACTTTACCACCGTAGAGTACGTCACATTAAGGGAACCACGTAAATCTCTCGTGTCCTTGCTTTGAATTTACATTCTGTATTTTGAGTTGAGTTGTGAACACAGCTAAAGAATCATCAAACCCATAACCTAAAAGAAGACCTAGTCAAGAACAACTGATTCGTCTAATAGGCAAGGTGTCTGAAAGGTAACTTTGGGGACTATTGTGATCAGTAGGTAACAATAGATCTACTTTAGTTGAATCTGGGAAAGAGTTCATTTTTGACTTAAATTATCAGAGTTTTTTTTTTGTGGTATGTGATACTGATTCACCCCCCTCTCAATATCACAGACTAGTAAATCTTAGGGTAAAGTTGGGAACTTTAAAAGCAAAGCAAAGCTTGTTGAAAAAAATATCTCAATATTATTCATGATTATTTTACATAGTTGTAGTCTTTATATAGACCTATAAACATCATAATTCTATAAGGAAAAGAAGTTTTTTATCATACCTATACAGGAAATACTTTAATTAAAGGGAATCCATTTAATTAAAGAATACAAAATCTTTAAAAGACAATAAATAATGACAATTAGAAATAAAAGTCAAAGTAAAAACCTTAGTTAATGTATCAAGACTTGGCCAAACCTACAAGCCCAAATAAACCCAAGAAGTTAGGCTTTTTCTTAGATTGGCCATGCGGCTTAGACTTCTATTACAGCTTTAGGCTTTGTTCTTCAAGTTTTAAGCCTTTCCCATCATCTAAAGATAAGTGATTATCCTTGGTGTAACATTGGAAACTTCTAGAACAACCTTAGAATCTTTTAGAGCAACCTTTTTGCCATGCATTTCCATGATTAAGCCTTGTAAAGCTTGTTTCATTCTTTTTTTCCTTGCCCTAGTTATTGGACCACTAACTCCTTACAAAGGATCTTAGGAATACTTGCTTTGTTGTACTTGATCAGTACCTTGTACTCCTTTCATAAAAGCTTTGTTCATTCAACAACTCCTTGATCTTCGTCATGATGGCATCATTATTTGTGCAGTTATCTAAGGTAATTATGTACAACTTGTGATTCAATTTTCATCTAAAAAAACAATTAATCATCACTTTAAATAAAGTTGTACTAGTGTGTGGAAAAGGCACGTAAAGAAATCTAGAAAAATTAAATTTTAAATATTTGAATAAATTAAGAATTTAAGAAGTGTCTATAAACATCACCAAGCATAATAATAAATGAAATTAGAAAATAAGTTCAAGAATATACCTCAAAATACAACTTTGTAACACCTAGTTACCATTAATGAAGTGAGTTGTGATAACCATAAACCCTTTTTATGGTTACTAGAAGTCCACATATATGAAGTAATAGAAACCCCTTCTTGTGGATATCACTCTTCACAGTATTTTTAAAAGGCATAATAAACAAAGGTTGCAAAGTAAGTGCAAACCTTCTACACTTAATATGTTCCACTATAGAAAGAGGATATCCAAGTATAATTGGTGAGCTCCTTTTTCCCACTCTTTTGATCAAAAGTGCATGTAGAAATTGTTCTTTTGTTGCTTGATTAAAAGCCAAAAACAAGGAACTTTTGTGATGGATCAATTTTTGTTGACTTAGACATCCTATCATACGATCCAGTAGATGCCTTATCACGTTGTGTGAACCAACAATAAAAAATTTATTATAATAATTACATTTCACCTTATCCAATCCATTAACTTGTAACTTTGTAAAATGCAACTAGGAAATACCTTAGCTTTTAGATTTCTTTTAGGGTATAAATGACTAGATTTCTAGGGATTTAATTACATTTAAAGGCTCTTATGCTTCTTAAACTATTTCTTCACTTAAAAAGTTATTCATTAGATTTCATATGGTTAACCTATACAAATAAAAATGCACATTAATAATTTGTTACAATATACCAATATCATAAACATGAAGAATCACTCATGTATAAAATTGCATTCGGACAATATGAACTAGACATTTAATGAGTTATTTTATTTTATTTTATTTATTTTTCTTCTTTTTGTGATGATGCTCATTATACAACATCTTTAGCTTTGTTCCATGCAATCAAATTTGCATACAATTTAAGAAACCATAATCATAACTCAAAAAAGGTGGCATATGATTCATATAAAGAACAATTAGTCATTTAGCCATTAACCAATCCAATAAGTTCATACCTTTATAATTGTTGGATAGACTTTCAAAGGATTAAAAATACCTTAGAGATGCACAAAAGAGCTGGGTTTAGGCATTTGAGATGGTACATAACATGTAAGGTTCAAAATCAGCAAATCTTTACCCTATATGATTTTGAGAAATTCTTTCTCACAATAGAATTTCATCTTTTAGTATTTTATGATAGCATCATCCATTATTGTACGTGTCATTATGAAAATTCCCAACGTCCCAACTAATTAAATAGTAATGTTAAAGTACGTAAAGCTTAAATATAATCTAACAACTTTCACAACAACCAAAAAAGAAAGGAATTTAATTTTTGATAAAAGAATTGAAAAAAGTAAATATTATTCAATTAATAAAACCATATCTTGGACAAGAACCCTATATATATATATAAAAGAATGAAAAACAAGAGAAACTAAATAATTAGTATCTAATACTTAAATGGATCCATGATTGAGTTAAACAAGACAATGCCAAAGAGGAGGAGAGCACTAGCTAGGGAGATCGCTTGTTGAAGAGTGGATATTAGAAAGATGATGATCAGCTGGAGAGAAGATGGTGTACATGAAGGTTGATTGTAAAACTTTAAGTGGTTAATTGGTAGGAGAGTGCATTTGAGGTTTAGGATTATTGAAGAATTAGGTTTAAACCAAAATTACAATAATGTCCTTATAGGGTTATATATATATATATAATTTATAAATAAAATGGAAAATATACAATGGGGTGAGGATGGGTTGGGTGCAAGTATGAGGACTACTAATATCATCCCCATACCCATCCCCTATAAAAAAATTTAGGGATTAAGGATGGCTAGTCAACTTCTCTTGACCACATCCCTATCATGATGGGTATGTGCAGGCCATTACAAGGATAGGGATTATTTCCATCTCTATTCGTATGAAACAAATGAGGTGTCAATCCAAGTTCTCTACAAAGAGTTATTTCTGTTTTCGTGTGCAATGGTCATGTTTATTTGAAAGACAAGCTTAGATCTAGCAACCTAAGCGTACAGTGGTATTTTGGTCATATCTCTCCCTTTAGATATTGGATTGAGGTGATTCTTAAAGCTATGGAAAGCTAAAAGATAAAGGTAAAATTCATATGTGAACAAGATACCCATTAAGTTCATATTCAAGGTGAAACTTAAGTTACAAGTCACATGTTCATTCTAGCATATGTGCAAACTTGCTTTGGGTAGCTTTGTATTGGGCTTCTAGAACTTTAATAATGTTCTTAAGGTTGTGTAACCCGTTTGGAACTGGTCCTGAATTATGGGAAGGCCAACCCAAACATTTAAGCCCATCCATCTTATTCACTTACTAAATTGGAAGAAAGAGAAAGGGCTATCTATTGGTGTTGTTTTTTGTTTTTTTCTTTTCAACTGCAAGAATCCCTATCACTTCTAAAATAAGATGAAGATTATTTAGGATGATTTTATTTTCATTGGGGCTTCCCCAATTAGATATATATACATATATACATACATCTTATTTGCATAAGTGGGGTGGGGGGCATACTTTTGAAGTTTTGGAAAGTTTACAAGCTGCTATGTTGTGAAGCTTTAGAGAGTTATGGGTTACTATTCTTTGAAGTTTTATAGGAGAAAATTAGTCCTTTGGTAAAGCAGATGGTGACAATCAAATTAGAGGAAGGAGAAGAATAGATTCCACTTATTGGAGGAAATGAAATAATGAGTTATGTTTAGTCTAGTTAAACATGAACAGTTATACCAACTCTTAGGTACTTAGCTTCCTTTTTGAGTCATGAATGCTTGATTATTATTTCAACTAATTTAGGCTTATGCCTTGTTTATTGAGTTGACAGGTTTAGTTTGTTTATATTGTTTCTCTGATTTCATGAGTAAAGTGGATTAGAATTTGGGATTAACTTGATAGGTACATGAACTTCAAATTGAAACAACCTGAATAGATAAGAGTTTAAGTTCAATTCATTGGTATGATTAAGCATAGATGAACTTACTTCAATATCTTGCCTTTTGAAATATTAGATAAATCTTTAGCTTTACATCTAAGCATCAATTTATCACGTATGACTTGGATTGGTAGTTGAACATCCACATTCTTATCCAAATTCAATGAGAGTATTCCATAATTTGAATTTTGATTTGTTAAGGATAGTAAGCTAAGCAACTAAGTTTGATTAATTAGTGAGTTTCTTATTCAAATCCTATATTTTAATAATTTTAATCCAGCATATTGATTTGAGTATATTAAGAATATGATTCAATTTAAAGAAAAGAAAAATAATTAGATAATTATTTAAATAATTTTTACTAAGTTTGACTTACTTTATGTTTTAAGATAAATTGAAAATAAGTTTAGTTTTAGTTCAAATTCAATTACTAGAATTATAAGTTAGAAAATTTGATCATTTCGCAACTCCTTTAAAACCAACCTTCGAATATGCTTGGCATTGTCTTACAATGGACTCATGCACTTGTGAGTCACAAATTTTTAAAAATCAAGGTTTTATTGTTGTTGTTGGAGAATTATCATTTGATTTGCTTTTTTGTGCTTTGCCAAATTATTCTATCACTCTACTTATTTAACATTCCTAAATTAGTTTTTGTTTTAAAATTTTAAAGTTCTTTTTCTTTTTTTCCTTTCTACTTTCTTGCTCAGTTTTGTGCTTTTTTTTTTTTTAATTTACTTGATTGTTAGACTTATTTTAGTTTAACCCTAATATTATTCATTAAGTTGCTAAAATTTCTTTTTATTTTGATGTTTTGGTGCATGCAAGGTAGGCAATCTCTAAGAGGAAAGCTTATACCTAGTTTGGAGAACCACCCTTGGATTAGTGGTCAAGCAAGAAAGCTTGCAGAAGGGAGACAAAAGATTGAAATTGGGGACAAAGATGAGGTAATGGATGACCAAGAAGAAATTGAACACCCAATCATGGCAACCTAAAGACAATGGACCATAAAAGAGTATGTTGGGCCTGTTGTAAGGACTTCATACTTTTGTATTCTGTTAGAGGAAGCAATCATAAATCATAAGCAGAAAAACATCCACTATAATATGTTGTTGTCCATTTATGCAGCAGCAAATGAAGACCTTTAACATTCATTAGGGATTTCTATACTACTATGCAAACATTTTTATTACAAGAGTTAACAAAAGATCAATTTAAAATGAAATGTTTTCCCTATACAATGAGGGACAAGGCTAAGGATTGGTTGATGATATTGACACCTAGTTCTTTAACCACATGTGATGCGGTCTATAATAAATTTAGTAGGAAGTTCTATTCCTATTAAAAAACTATAGAATTAAGGACTAAAATGGTTACCTTCACTTAGATGGATCGAGAACCATTCCATGAGGCATATGAGAGATTTAAGATGCTTCTTATTTAGTGTCTGCACCATCACTTCCCATTAGAGCTCCAAAATCAATTCTTTTATCATGGTTTGACACAACAATGTCAAACTATAGTTGATAATGCAGTATATGGAGCCATAGGAGAAAAGACTGGTAATGAGGCATATGAGTTGCATGAAACATTACGAGTTAACTCCCAACAAAAAAGTGTTAGAGGTAGGAGAGTTATATCACATGAATTGAGCTCAATGAATAAGAAGGCTATGCAATTGGCAATGTTGACTTAGCAAATCAAAATTCTCACTACAAGAAATTTGGCCAGTCAAGGGGTATATGGAGTTCATGGTGTTTTAAGATATAAAGCTAATCTATGTTCTTATGATTCATATGCAGGTTATGAGCAAAAGCAAGCTAATTTGATAGAGCCTTTTCAGCCCAAGCTGAGGAATGATCCATTCTCACTTATAAACCTAGATGGAGAAATTAACTGAATCTCTCATTGAGGAAAACCCCTAACACTGCATATATATTCCAAACTATAACTCTCTATAATATTAGACCTTAGTTGAATTTTCTAACCACTCAAGAAAACCAACCTTAAAAGAGAGTTCAAATGCTTTCATCAAAATTAGCAATAAAAATTAAGAGAAAAATGAGTAAAGGTTGGATTCCTTAGAAGCATCCATGAGATGAGAAAAGATACAAGTTAGGCAACTTTTAAAAGGATTACAAGGACACCAAAAAGGGTAGTTACCTAGCTAATCAAAGTAAGCAAAAGCTATGATGGTCCTTAGGAGTGGTAAGGTATTGAATAAAAAATTAGCTACTGAAGACATTGATGATATGCTGCTTGATGTAGGAATTCAAGCTTGGAGCTTAAAGATGAGGTGCAAATTGAGCTAATTGAAGAAGACTACCCAAGAATATGCAAAATGAAGTTAGATAGTCATCAAAGTAGCACTAAATGAGTGAAAGTAGCAAATCATTTGCTACCTTGAATTTCTAGAAAGTAGGCTCAACCATAAAAGCCATCAATTCCTTTCCTAAATCACTTAAAAGAAAGCAAACAGGATAAATAATTCTCTAAAATTTTTGATATTTTTTTTAAAGTGAATTTTAATTTACCTCGATGTTGCCTAGACTATTCCTTCATATGCAAAACTTTTCAAGGAGTTAAATACCCATAAGATATGGGAAGAATAAGAAATTAATTTTTTCAAAAGCTTTAAGTGTTGTCTTGTAGCATATGTAACCTCCCAAGATGAAGGATCCTAGAAGTTTCATTATTGTTGTCATCTTAGGCGAAAATAAGATTATTGAGGCTATGTTTGACTTAGGAGCAAGCATAACCCTCATGCCATAATCTATTTTCTCGTAAATAGGATTTGGGGAGTTTAAACCTACCATGATGACCTTATAACTTATTAATCATTTTATGAAGTATAAAAGGGGCATAATTGAAGACTTATTCGTATAGGTAGATAAGCTTATCATCTAAGTTGAATTTGTGGTCTTAAACATGTAAGACACCTTATCTTCAAATAGAGAGCTAATTATTCTTTTTGGGTTCCTATTTAGGGCAACCACTAAGACAATAATTGATGTCTATAATGGAAAGTTGACAATAATAGTCTTAGGAGAGACTATTGAATTTAGAGTGACTAATTCTCTTGCTCTTCCATTTTTTTTTCTAGTAATGAATGCATATATATTGATTGTTTGGACTCGTTGGTCTATGAAACTTATTTGCAAGACAAAATGGAAGACAAACTAAAAGCTATATTAACTTTGAAAATAGTGGAGGATGAAATTAAGTAAGAAATTTAAGAGTATCATAATGTTTGGATATGGTAGCCTAAATGTTCCCTAGGCCAAACTTAAACAACCCTTAGAACTACCCAAGTAAATTTTAGTTAAAGGAAAGCCCTTGTCCTAAGTTAGAATTAAAGAAGTTACTCATATACCTTAAATATGCCTTTCTAAGAAAGGGAGATACTTGTCCAATTATTATTGCTTCTTGTTTAACACATTCACAAGAAGGAAGCTTAGTTTAGGTACTTAATGAGTTTAGGAAAGCAACTAATGAACCACTTATAATATTGGAGGCATTATCCCTACAATGTTAATGTATAGGAGCATTTTAGAGAAAAATGGCAAACAAAGTAGAGAAGCCCAAAGAAGACTTAATCCAAATATGTAGGAAGTAGTAAAGAAGGAGATACTGAAACTTTTGGATGCAAGGGTGATTTATTATATTTCAGATAGTAGAAAGTTTATCCCTATGTACAATGTGCTTAACAAATCAAACACCACTATTGTTAGAAATCAGCAGAATGAATTGATTTTTCCCAAGATGACCATAGGATGGAAGAAGTGCATAGACTACAAAAAGCCTAATGCAACTAATAAAAAAGATCATTTTCTCCTTCCTTTTATTGATCAAATGTTAGAAAGATTAGCTAGACATGATTTTTACATTTTTCTTGATGGCCTTTCAGGTTACTATCAAATTCTAATTACTTCAGAGGATCAAGAGAAGAAAACTTTCACCTATACAATTAGAACATTTTCTTTTAGGAGGATGCCCTTTGGTCTATGCAATTCCCCAACCACCTTTCAAAGATGTATATTGTCTGTATTTTTAGACATGGTGGAATGCTTCATAGAGTTATTTATAGATGAATTCTCAATTTTTAGTGTTTTTCTTATGCACACGTAGATAATTTGACTTTAATGTTAAAAAGATTCATTAAATGTAACCTAACATTGAACTAGAAAAAAAGCCATGTTATGGTTAGGTAAGGGATAGTGCTTCTTCATGTCATATCCAGTAAGATTATTAAGATAGCTAAAGCAAAGATTGATCTAATTGCTAATCTGCTACCTTCCATTTTGATCAAGGGTGGCAAGAGTTTCTTAATGACATGTTGGATTCTAAAAATGATTCATTAAGGAATATTTCAAAATCAATCACTCTATGTAATTTATTGTCAAAAGATGTTCCATTTTCTTTTGATGATGCTTTCAATCTACTTAAGGAGAAATAACCTTTGCACTTGTCATTATGTCACCGAATTGGACATTGGCCTTTAAGATCATATGTGATACATCTGATTGTGGAATAGGGGTTGTCTCAGGGCAAAGGGTAGAGAAATTGTTTCGAGTTATCTACTATGCTAGTAGGACACTTATTAATGCCCAATTGAATTATTCAACCATTAAAAGGAAATTTTTGGCTATTGTTTTTACATTGGATAAGTTTAGGTCCTATTTAGTAGGATCTAAGGTGATTGTGCACTCAGATCAAGCTACATTGAAATATTTGTTAACTAAACCAAATGCTAGGCCCAAGATGCTAGGCCCAAGTTAATTAAATGGATTTTGCTTTTGCAAGATTTTGACCTAAAAATTAAGGATAGATAAGGTCATGAAAATGTTATACCTAACCATCCTTCTATGTTGATTTGCTTCTTTAACATACAAGACCATAAAGGTACCAAACTATTTGTTAAAAAGTTCCTAATAAACAGTCACTTTTTATAGCCAAGGAACTATAGTTTGCTAAAATTATCTTACTTTTTATCCGCATGCAAGAATTATCATTAGGATCATCCATACTATTCAAGAATTATACAAACCAAATTATTTACAAATGTGTGCCTAAAGATGAGTAACAAAGTATTTTGGCCTTTTGCATGATTTACATTATGAAGGTCATTTTGGTAGTAAGAAGATAGCTCTTAAGGTGCTACAATCAAGTTTTTTCTAGTTTACTCTTTTTGAGGATGCTCATTATTATAGTTTGCATTGTAATAAGTGTCAACAGAGTAGAGGTACTTTTCTTCCCTCTATTGAGTATATATATATATATATAGTTGTTGATTATGTGTCAAAATGAATTGAGAATGTGCCCACTTAAAGTAGTGATGCTAATTTTGTTGTTAAATTCTTAAAAGACATGATTTTTAAAAGGTTTAGGACTCCTTGTGCCATTATTAGTGATGGAGGGAGACATTTTCATAATAAATTATTTGTTAGCTTGTTGAAAATTTGTAATATTAAACATAAAGTAAGCACCCTTAGCACCAATAAACTTTAGGCCAAGTTAAGGTAAGCAACCATCAAATTAAGGTAATCTTGGAAAAAACAATATGCCCTTCTAGGAGAGTTTGGGTATTGAAGCTAAATGATGCATTAGGAGCATCTCACACAGCATATAAGACACCCATAGAAATGAGCCCCTATAGGTTTGTGTTTGGGAAGGACTTCCATTTTCCTTTTGAGTTGGGGCATAAAGCTTACTGGGCTATAAAGGATTAAACATGGATATGGACAAAGCTAGCAAGATGAGGTTATAGCAATTGAATGAGCTTAAAGAGATAAGGAATGAAGCTTATGAGAATGCAAAAATTTACAAAGCACACACAAAGTTCTATCATGACAAAGATTTTATTTGTAAGTCTCTTTAACTCGAAATGAAAGTATTACTATTTAATGTGAAATTTAAATCATTTCCAAGAAATCTTAGATCAAGATGGAGTGGACCATTTCAAGAGGTCCAAGTTTTTCCCCATGGTGTTGTGGAGTTGGTGAACCCAAAAGACATATAAGGTCTACAAACATCTTATGAAGTCTTACTTGGAAGGAGCCACAACCAAGCATTAGGAGTGCATTAGGGTGCATGTTCCTTGACAATGCAATCTTGTATACTTGGTCTTGTCCAAACATTTAATAAAGCACTTTGTTAGAGCAACTCACCTCTAATGAGTAGATTTTATATTTTTTCCCTTAGTCAATATGATGTTTAGATGTTTTTTTTTTCAATTTGTTTTTAAAACTATTTTGATTTATAGCTCCAAACATTAAGGTCAATGCTTAGTTTAGGTGTGGGGGTGCAATTCAAATTTTTAAGGAGAATTTGTTATGCTAAATTTTAGATTTATGCTCAATTTTTATATACATTATGCTTTTTGATTGTACATTTAAAGTTTTGGAGAATCAAATAAATTATTCACTTCTTGTTGCTCTTGCTTTTGGTTATTCATCTTTGCGTGATTTTTTTAGTAGAATGAAAATTTCTCTGATTCTCTTGATTTTCCTTTGCTTTGATAAATGATGATTGCATTGCAACATATGTTCTCTTTATCTTATGGTTGAGTTGTGAAATATTGAACAATGGTCATAATCTTTGACATGTGTTGCATGCTTAGAGAATGCTTATGTGATTATAGTGATATCTATAACTTGTTTGAATTATCCCTTGAAGTGAAATCCTAAGCAATTACATTACAACAGAGATGATTTAGGCCATCTTTATTTTGTTTGAGACTTTTAAGTCAACCTCATTTATATTTTATCCTTAGTCATTCCCTTCAGTTCTTGAATTATTTTAGTCTTATATTTCTGTGTATAACTAAATATTTCCATCACCCTTGTACCCCAAAAAACCATAAGTACTTTTTAAAAGAACTAGGGAAAAAGAATCTTTTATTTCAAAGAAAAAAAAAAAGTGATATGTGAAAAAAAAAAGAGAAGAATAGTTTATTTTTAGTGTTGAGAGAAATTTTGAATCGGTCATCCCGATCTATGAAGAAAAGACGTGGAAAGCTAAAAGTTGTAGAAAGTTTTGGTAGGTCAACCATCCTTGCTACTACGATTGACCGCATGGGCAGAAAAGCATGAACTGTAGAAAGATGTGTTCTGGACAGAAAATTTTGTTCAGTTGGCTAAAACAATCAATATGATCAACCAATCAAAGTGCTATGATCAACCGATGTGAATAAAGCATAAGAAACCAAATATTGGCAGAGTTTTTTTATCAGTCAATCAGACTGAATTTTATGATTGACCAATGCTTCCAAATTAAAACTTTTTATATTTAGTCCTAATTGCAATTGGTTATTTTCAAAAAAAAAATAAATAAATGAGAGAGAGAGGGAAAAATAGAGAAAGAACAAAGAGTAAATTTCTAATTCTTATATTCTCTAGTTTTGATTCATATTTTATTTTTTGCTTCTATTAACCATTACTGTAGCCTCTTACAAGGTTGATAAATTTTTTTTTGATATTTAGTATTATAACTGTCAACATTAATAGTGAGGGATATAAACAGCAAGCTTATAAAGGTTCACTCATATATACTTCATATATCACCTTTATTATAAACTTATTTCCATAAATCAATCCGAGAAGGCTTTCATAGATTTATAATTGATCATTCATATATTCTTCTTGAATCAAGTATGGTTCTAGGAATGCTTGAATCAAATATTAAGCTTGTACAATATTTTGAAGTTTTCTCCAATAATTGTATGACATATATGATCTTTAAAGCAAGCATCAGAAAGTTGAACAAAAACATTAGAAATTTTTATGCATTGTTTTTCATATGCTGTCTCTCTTTTGCTTGAGGACCAACAAAAGTTAGATGTGGGAATATTTATGAATCAAATGTTGACATAGTTTTATGCTTAGTTCATAAGGATTTTCTTGCTTCTTTTAGTTCCAAATCTGGTTACTTTTGATGGTTATTTCTTGCTTTATAGATGTTTATCCTCTTGGAAATAATGAGTAATTTGGTTTAGCTGTGGTGAAAGTGTTTTAATATATAACAAATTAGTTGTCTGGATTTTGAGGAGGCTAAACTCACTATCTCTGATTGAGAAAAATTGGTGAATCACATATGCACATATAGCTATGGATGCCTAGTTTCATATGCAAAAAACAGTGCATTAATTCGAGTTCTCTTCAAAGAGTTACGTCTATTTTAGTGAGCAATATTAAAGCCTATCTCAGCCCGAGCATGCAATGGTATTTTGGTCATATTGCTCTTTCTAGATTTCAGATTGAGATGATTCTTGAAACTATGGAAAGCTAAGAGAGCAAAAATTCATATGTTGAACAATCTACTAATTTGATTGTCTTCGAGGTGCAAAGTAAGTTGCAAGTACAAGGTTCATTCTAGTAGAAGCGCAAACTTGCTTTCGGCAGATTTCTATTGGCCTTCCATAACTTTAATAAGTTTCTTAAAGTTGTCTAACGCACTTGAAACTGGTCCTGAATTGTGAGAAGCCCAACCCAAAAACCAAGCCCATCTACCCTATTCACTTACTCAATTTTAAGAAAGCAAAGGGGCTATGTATTGGTGCTATTTTTTATTTTTATTTTTTTTCTACTACAAGAATCCCTATTACTGCCTAAATCAGATGAAGACTGAGTGGGATGATTTCATTTTCTCTGGGACTTCCTCACTCAGAGATATATATATATATATATATATATATATCTTGTTTGCATAGGTGCGGGACCATACTTTTGAAGTTTTGGAGAGGTTGCAAGCTGCTATAGTTGTGAGCTGCCGTTCCTTGAATCTTTGGAGGAGAAAATAAGTCCTTTGGCAAAGCAGATGATGACGATCGAATTGGAGGAGGAAGAAGAAGAGATTCCACTTATTGGAGGAAATCAACTAGATTGTAGAAGTGGCACTAATGCTTTCAAAAGGGGGTTTGCAAATTCAGATTATTTCAGTAGTTAAACTAAATCTTGGGTACTTAGTAAGCTTCCTTTATGTTTTGATGAATACTTAATTGTTATTTCAACTAATTCAGGTTTATGTCTTGTTTATTGAGTTCGCAAGTTCAGTTTGTTTATGTTGTTTCTCCAATTTCATGAGTAAATTGGATAGAATTTTGGATAAATTTGATAAATACATCAACTTTAAATTAAAAGAGTCCAAATGAACAAGAGTTTAAGTTTAATTCATTGGTTTAATTAAGCTCAGTTGAACTTACTTCAATCTCGTACTCTTTAAAACATTAGATAAATCTTTAGCTTCACATCAAGGCATCGATTTATTACACGTGACTTGGATTGATAACTAAACATGAACAATATTACCCAGTTTTAGTGAGATTATTTTACAATCTAAATTTTGATTTTTCTTTTAGATAATGTTCAAGTGTTTTGTTAATGCATTTAGGGATGGTAAGCTGAGTATCTAAGTTTGATTAATTAGTGAGTTTTGTATTCAAATCTTATATTCTAATAATTTTAATTTAGCATATCAATTTGAGTAAATTAAGAATAGGATTCAATTTAAAAGAAAAAAAAAGTTAATTAATTAAATAAATTTTAATAGGTTTCATTCACTCTACGTTCTAATATAAGTTGGAATTTATGTTTAGTTTCTAGTTCAAATTCGGTTTGCTAGAATTCTAAGTTAGAAAATTTGATTCTTTAGCAACTCCTTTGGGAACCACCTTCGGGTGTGCTTGACATTGTCTTACAATTGATTTGTGCAATTGCAAGCTACAAAATTTCATACATGAACATGCAATAACTATTATATATCCTAAATCTTTTTTTTATGTTAAATTGAATTAATTATAAATTGTATAACTTGGATTAAATGAAATTACATCTTAGTGTCATGACATCTGTAGTTTCTTTCCTCTTAGAGTTCATTTAATTTAAGTAGTTTAATTTGCTTAATTAATAGGTTAGTTTAACTATTTTGTGTCTAGTACCATATTTTCTCAAAAGGTTTTCAAATTATTTGTTGCAAAAATGTTCACTCATCACTAATGATTGCACCAGGTTTTCAAACCTTGTAAAATATATTTCTTTAAGAACTTGACAATCATTAGTACAACTAATTACAACTTCCAATGATTTTGACACATAACCCCAGCCACAAAAATACATTCATTATGAAAAGATTTAAAAAACGAATCCATGAAATCAATGTCTGATATTATTCAAAGGTATCCGTAAGGCTACATAAGCATAAGCAACTTTAAAACAAAAAGGCCAATAAATGTCTAACTAAAGAACTTTGAAGCTATTTTGGTCACTAGACTTTCAGTTATGAAATTGGTAATGGATGACTATCATTTTCTCCTTAGGCACACACTTTATGACTATCAAAAAAAAGAATTTTTTTTCCCTCCATTAACACAATTGATCAAGGAAAAGAATGTTATTAGGTAGATGATTTGCAAAAGAGGTTAGTTGCAAATGAGAAGATCTGCTTTGGCAATTTGCTGATCATATTAAACGATATAAGAATGAAGACGCAACAAGGACATTACAAGATTGAGTGGCGGAGGATGTCACGGGCTACTCAAGTACACTATCAAACTAGGACCATACTAAGGAAGCAATATAATCTAAGTAAAATAAAGATACATAAATGGGAATTTATCTTTTATAAAGTTCTTGACTAACTTCTCTAATTTGAAGTTCTTATACCTCAATAAGTGGTTAGCCATTAAATTATCAATCTCCATTTTATCTTTTAACTCTAGGTCAAACTTTTGTATCAATGGAATCCATCTGATTAGTCAAGGCTTAGAACTTACACAGCAAGCAAATACTCAAGGGTAACTACCTTAGTCAAAATTAAAAAAGACCCTAATTTATCAAAAGCAAATATCATAACCAAAAGTTTCTTTTCATTTTTTGCATAATTCTTGTAAGTCTCTATCAAAGTATGACTGACTTAGTAAATGGTTTGAAACTTTTTGTCTTTTCTCCATCCTAGAACTTCCTATATTATAGTATCACTTGCATCACACAAAAGCTCAAATGAATTTCTATATCTAGTGCCACAATGATAGGTGGTGCATCCACCAACTTCTTTTATAGTGTGTTAAAAGCCTATAAGCATTCTTTAGAAAATTAAATTGTATATCTTTAAGCAAAAGAGTGGATCAGAGTTTTGGAAGTTTAGAAAAATCTTTGATGAATCACGTATGAAATCATGTATGGCCTAAAAAGCTCTGTATTAGTTTCACTAAACTTTGTGGAGGTAATGTTTCAATTACTTCTACCTTTACTCAATCTACATCAATCCTCTATGGAAAACTTTGTTGCCAAGGACCATTCCATCCTGCAATATAAAATGACATCTTTCTCAATTCAAATCAAGATTAGTTTCCTCAAATATTTGCAATACTAAATCAAAATTATACAAACAATCATCAAAAGAAGAACCAAAAGTTGAAAAATCATTCATGAAAATTTCAATGAATTTTTAAACCATATGAAAAAAAAAATTGCTAACGTAAATCTTTGGAAAGTAGTAAAATCTTTGGAAAGTAGTAAGTGCATTACATAAATCAAAAAGCATTTTTCTAGAAGAAAAAGTGCCAAGATGGCAAATAAGGTAGTTTTCTCTTGTTCTTTTAACATAACAAGAATTTGATAACAACTTAAATATTCTTCTAAAAAGCCATAAAATTCATGACCAATAAGTCTTTCTATCATTTGATCAATGAAAGGTAATGAAAAATGGCCTTTTCTATTGGCACCATTCAAATCTCTATAATCCATACAAACTCGCCACCAATTACTATTTTAGTAGGAATAAATTTATTTGGATCATTTTTTCACAACAATCGTGCCTCCCTCCTTTCTTTGGACCTACCTACAAGCTATCAAGAATAAGGCAGACTATACATGCATCAAGTAATTTAATCACCTTGGCCTTTATCATACCTTGCATGTTTGGGTTTAGCATTCTTTAGGGTTGGATTATAGGGTTTATAGTCCTTCTCTATGAGAATTTTATGCATACAAATTAGAGGACTATTTCCTTTGATATCAGCTATAGCCCATTCTAAGGTTTTCTTATGCTCTTTCAATACCTTAAGAAGTTTCTCCTTCATCAAATTTGTCAAACAATAAGGGATAACTATAGATAAACGGAGGAGCTTTCTAAAAATGTATATTATAAATGAAAATGTAAGGGTTGAAATTCAAGTGTAGGGAACTCCTTAATTAAAGGTTTTACCTAAAAAGTGTAAGCTTCACCTGAGTCTTCTTGGAAGAATATAGTAATTTCATGGTCAATAATATCGATTGTGAAACAAGTATCATCATTTGTCACAGGGTTATTACCTTCTTCCCAAAAGGTACCCATTGGGGTGTGTAGTTCCACTGCTTATATGGCCCAAGATCCCCCTTCTTTCATAAAGATGTGGGAGTTGGGCAGTGTGCACCCGTCACATTTTCTTACACTGAGCTCATTGACGTCCTCATCGATGTTTGGGCATGCACCGAGCCGGTGAAACCAGGAGTTCTCGGCATTTCACGCTAAGGTGAGGGTCCTACTGTGGGACAGGGGTAGGCTCTGATACTATTTGTCACGGGGTCATTACCTTCTCCCCAAAAGGTAGCCATCGGAGTATTTGATAGCTTCATAAGCATTAAAAATGACTTGTTCATCTTGCGTCTAAGGATTAATTTTTCCTGTTGCATATCAATCAATGTTTTGTTTGTAATAAGAAAGGGTCTACCTAAAATAAGAGGTATCCTATGGTCTTCTTCCATTTCTAAGACAATAAAGTCTATAAGAAAAATAAACTTATTGACTTATATCAATACATCTTCCACTACACCTATTGGATACTTCATATATCTATTTGCCAATTGAAAAAAATTAAACTGGTAGCCTTTGGCTTCCCAAGCCCTAATACTTGCCCTTAAATCACATAAAACCTTGTTCAAATAAGAACTACTAATAATCTAAGGAAGAGATGAACTTCCTAGTTTCATTAATTTTAGTGGTAGTTTATCCTACAATATTGCAGAACACTCCTTATATTCAACTTCATTGTTTTAAATTCCTTTAAGTCCCTTTTATTGACCAATATTTCTTTCAAGAATTTGGCATACCTAAGCATATGAGCTAAAGCATCTACAAAATAATATTAATATTCAATTTCTTAAAAACATCAAGGAATTTAGAGAATTGCTTATCTATTTGATCCTACTTCAATCTCTGAGGAAAAGGAATGCGAGGGGCTTAAGGTTTGACATTTGAGTTATAAAAAATTCATTTCAGTTGTTCTATATCACTATCCTTATCTTTTCCTTCCTTCGTAGCTCAGACTTGATCTCTTTCCTTTACTTCTTCTTTAAGCTTCTTTCCATTCCCTAAGGTTATGACTTTCATATGTTCTTTAGAATGTTTCTTTGTGTTGTTAGGTAAAGACTCATGTGTCATTTAAGAGGTTATATTAGTTAATTACCATATATGTGACTCCTAGTTTCTTGGTTTTGGAACCTAGCTTTAAAAATGGATATGAATTTTATCATCAACTCCACAAGTTGGACTTCTTTTCTTGAAGTGGAAATCCTAGAGGTGGAAACTCATTGGGTTATTGTGATTCCATGAATAGCTTGGATAATATTGCCAACCAAGATTGTATGTGTTAGAGCAAGGATTACCTCCTTATTGCCTATTAAAATTACTAACAAATTTAGAATGTTTAGATGATTATGAGAAAAGATTACAAACCTAACACTCAGTCCTAGTATGTCCTCCATACAACTCATAATTTGCACTTTGTATATGAATGACCAATGCACTCATGTTGTCTAGTATCTCAATTTGAGCAGATAAGATAGTTAAGGTGTCCATTTTATGGATTGTTGCAACTCTTTTAGCTACTAATCTATTTGATTTCAATTGATAACTATTAGATGTCATCTTCTTTAATAAATCATGTCTTTTTTCATCAAATTACCACTTACTATTACATCATTCATAGAAAAAATAGTGGGTGATAAACCATTATAGAAAGTTTACACTTGTAGCCAAGTAAATCCTTAAATCTCTCTCATGTTATCACTGGAAACACCTTTATACTTAAAAGTATTGCGAATCTCTAAAACAAAATTAGCAATATATTGATTTAGATGGTCACTAGTTAAACCAACAAATTAAACTAAAGTTTGAAACGTTTGAATGACAACTGGTTTGATTTCAAAATTATTTATTTGTTTGGTATGCCTTTTAATGACACACAATGGCTTTGTGATTGAAGTCCCAAAAAATTAAGACATGTAAATGGATACTAGCAAGCATATTAGTCATCAAGCAATATAAAGAGTGAATAAAGTATTGTCCCATACTGATGAGAACCATTTAGGTCTTACACTAAGGATGAATCAATGTGAGATATATCCCTTTTACAAATTGATCCGAATTTAACCTCTGTAACTTGTTAGAGCCGATGATCCAATTTTTTATCTCCTTTTTATGTGAGAGCAGTCGTACAAATATCGATCACACACAAGCACCAAAGAACACAAGATACAATAACTTTTACGTGGTTCACCGACAATGTGTGAGCTATGTCCACGATGTGATAGGATCACTCTAAATCACACAATTTATTCTTGTTATCAATGATCTCTCAATCAATGAGTTGATCTCCCAATCACTCCAAGGGTATCCCACCCTATTTTTCAATCAATTTATCAAGAGTTTATGGTAAAACCTTTCCTAGAGAACAATTACTCAATGTGTACATGATTGCTAAAGCAGAATATGGATATTCTCCTTTCTTTGCTGCCAATGTTGTTTCACCCATTGTTGGTGCTGCCTACATGTGATGATAATGTTATTTGTACATGTTGTCGTTGCTATCCACGCACACTGCTAAAGTTGTCCGCTGCTAATGTTATTTGCAAGCTACTATTCGTGCACATTGCTAATTTTGTACGCTGCTATCCACACATCTTATTAATGTTGTCCGTGTGCGCTGTCATTCGTACATGCTTCCGTGTCTATCTGCTGCTGTTTGTGTGCGCTATTAATGTTGCCTACATGCATTGTCACTATTGCCTGCTGTCTGCATGCGTTATGCATGCTGTTTGCATGCATTGTACTGCTGTCTGCACCCGCTGTGTCCATTGTCTACACCTATTGTGCTTGTTACACGCTATGTCTGTTGTTTGTACGCATTATGCCTACTATTTGCATGCATTATGCCTACTATCTGCATGCGCTGTGCTGCTATCTGCACCTGCTGTGCCCGTTGTTTGCACCCACTGTGCCTACTATCCGCACAAACTATGCCTTCTGTCTACACACACTATGACTGCTATCCAAATGTGTTTTCTTGCTATTCAAGTGTGTTCCTATTGTTTGGTCATGCCACTATTGCTATTTTCCCATACTACTACTATTTGATCACGCCGCTACTGTTATCCCTGTGTATTGCCACCTTCTACTAGTGCAACACCAGATGTTGCATTAGTGATATTTGCTAGTGCGATTGCTACCTTGGTAGAGTTTATTGGCATGGGTATATTGTCCTAAACATGCTGCTGGTATACCATCTTGGACCTGCAATGACGTTTATTGCTACTAGTATACCCTCATGGAAATGCAGGGACATGTTGTTGGTTTACTGAAAATCCTCTTGGATGTGTTAGGATGTGTTCCAAGTCTACTGGAAAGCCTCTTGGATATGCCAAGACGTGCTGTTGGTCTACTAGAAAGCCTCCTAAACATGTTGGTGTGGTGATCGGCTACTGCTGTCACCTTTGTGAGGGTTTGTTGGTGTGGTGGCTGTCTTAGTAAGGGTTTGATGGTGTAGGAGGACAACTATCTTACTCCCTTTCTTTCTTTCCTCCTTGTATGGCTGCACCTTGTTGCTTCTTTTTGGTGACTACTACACTCTCATTGGTCGGTTACCTTGCTCTCTTTCTTTCTTTCCTCCTTGACTAGCTACCTTGCCTTTTTCATTTACTCAATTTTTTGCAGCTCATATTCTTCTTGCAAGATGCATAAAGTATTTATAAAGCCTTGAGATTAGGGCTACAAGATCATCAACAATTATCATTGATTCCCAAATGGTGCCCTACAATCAATAGTCAGATTTGAGTCTTAAAATTTAGGGTCAATGGTCAATAGTCAATGGTCAATCTTGACCCCTTAAATTTAGAGTCACGCTCAACATTGACTCCTCAACATTAGGGTTAACCTATCATCACCAGTTTTTTCCAATGATCTCTTTGCATCTCAATAACATTCATAACCTTAAATCAACACATATAATCGTATAAGATGGTGTTGACAAAAAATTTAACATTAGCCATCAAAGATGGGCTCAACAATCTCCCCCTTTGGATTTGTTGGCAACACATTAAATCTAACAATGTACATATAACAATGTTGACATTTACTACTCCCCCTATAAATTGTCATTGACAGCTCCCTTTGAAACATACATCTCTTGCTATTCCCCCTTTTCTATTTCTCCTCTTTGATAAGTTCTCCCCCTTTATCCATCAAGCTACTCTCCCTTTTTATACACCTTCTTTAGATTTATGCAAAATATCTCCCCCCTTTGACAACAAATCTAAAGAATAATAGAATAAGGAAAAGGGGAGGGGTAAAAAAATACCTCAACCTTTAGGGGAGGGTTGAACACATAGGATCATCCTTAACTTTTGGAACATCTCGCTTGATAGAAGTTTAGTGAATATATCTGCCACTTGCTCTGTAGTTAACATATACTCCACCTTCTCTTTAATGAAGGGGTACTTGATTTCAATATGTTTAGTTTTGGAGTGTTGAATAGGATTTTTTGATAAATTGATGGCACTCTAGTTGTCATAACCAATCAGCAATGGTAGTTGTACATCCACCTTCATATCTTCAAGCTCTTATTTCATCCATAGCAGTTTAGTACAAGCCTGAGTGGCAGCCACATATTCAGCCTCTGCAGTACTTAGTTACTAAATTTTTCTTTTTCTTATGCCATAAATACATCTACTGCCCAGATAAAATGCACCACCAGACGTTAACTTTCTTATCACTAAACTTGATAGAAGTTTAGTGAATATATCTGCCACTTGCTCTGTAGTTAACATATACTCCACCTTCTCTTTAATGAAGGGGTACTTGATTTCAATATGTTTAGTTTTGGAGTGTTGAATAGGATTTTTTGATAAATTGATGGCACTCTAGTTGTCATAACCAATCAGCAATGGTAGTTGTACATCCACCTTCATATCTTCAAGCTCTTATTTCATCCATAGCAGTTTAGTACAAGCCTGAGTGGCAGCCACATATTCAGCCTCTGCAGTACTTAGTTACTAAATTTTTCTTTTTCTTATGCCATAAATACATCTACTGCCCAGATAAAATGCACCACCAGACGTTAACTTTCTATCATCACAATTTCCAGCCTAATATGCATATGTACACCCATATAGATGAAGCTATCCCCTCCTATCATAAGGTAACCCATAAATTGTTATGACTTTCACATACCTTAAAATTCTCTTAGTCGTCACAAGATGAGACTCCTTCGGGTCACTTTGAAATCTAGAACAAAGGGTTATAACAAAAATAATATCAGGCCTTGATACTATCAAATATAGTAAGTTTCCAATCAACTTCTTGCATTTTTTCTAATCAACTATGTTGCATTTTTTATCCTTACTTAACTTTGTTCCAATTGTGATGGAAGTATTTACTTATTTAGAATTCTCTATCACAAACCTTTCTAACAGCTCATAAGCATACTTTTCTTGAGAGAAAAAAATTTTAGTCATACTTTGCAATACCTATAATCCTAAGAAGAATTTCATTTCACCAAGTATGGACATGTCAAACTTCTTCTTCATCTACTCAACAAATGCAGTGCACAAGGTTTCCTTTTCTGCAGCAAAGATTATGTCATCAATGTAGACCACGATAATTAACTAGCCCTAGTTGTCTTCTTTTATATACAAGTTGCTATCCACATTCCCTTTTCTGAACTTTATATTCTCAAGGCATGTATCCGACTTGAAATATCATGCTCTTAGAGCTTACTTTAAGCCATATAAGGGCTTGTTCAATCTGCACACACTTGAATCATCATGATCAAGTATAAAACCATCAGACTATTCAATAAACACCTCCTATTCAAGCTCTCTATTCAAAAATGCAAACCTCACGTCCATCTAATAGATTTTTTAGTTCCTCTCAGCAACAATGGTCATAATTATTCTGATTACTTCAAGTCTAGCCACCAGAGCAAAGGTCTTTTCAAAGTTAACACCTTCTACTCATGAGTAGCCTTTGTAGACAAGTTTTATCTTGTTTCTTACCACCTCACCCTTTTCATTGAGCTTATTTTTGAACACCCACTTGGTTCCAATGATGTTTTTCCCTTTAGGTCTAGGTACTAAACATCAAGTGTTCTTTTCAATTTGATTAAGCTCCTTATTTATAGCATACACTCATTCCTTGTAATTTAATGTTTTCTCCATGAACTTAGGTTCAACCTTAGAAATCACTGAGGTTTTTTCACCACCCTTTAGTCTTCTTTAAGTCTGTATAGAGTCCTATTTTCTGCCAATAATGTTTTTGGCCTTAACTTCAGCTTTAACTCTTTTATAAGTTTGAAAATGCCTTGATTCTTCTTCTTCATCACTTGTAAATTAAGAATCAACAACTTCCTCATGTTGAATGGCCTCAGATTCATCATTGTCAGACTATTTTCAATTGTCATGGATGGTATCTTTAGCTTCCACATGTTATGATTGCATTGCAACACCATCTTTAATCACTTTAATGTCAAAGTTGTCTACCATTTTCAACAACCTTTTATCAAAGTATCTAAAGCCTCTTCCATTTGGTACATAGCCCAAGAATATGCCTTCATCCGCCTTCTCGTCAAATTTTTTGAGATGTTTACCTTTGACTTTAATGAGACATGGATTCCTAAACACTTTAAAGTGTTTTACAGTTAGCTTTATTCCACACCACACCTCATAAGGTGTCTTCTTTGTATGTTGTCTCATCAAGCATCTATTTTGAACTTGAGTTAGAATGGTGATAGCCTTTCTCTAGAAGCCATGTGATGTACTATTCTTAGTTAACATAGTTGTTGTCATCTCCACTGAGCTTCTATTCTTCCTTTTGGTCACTCCATTTTGTTGGGGGTATGTGGGGGCTAGCATGTTCATCCTTCACTTCATGCTTTTCCAAACGATCTTCAAATTCATTGCATGTATATTTTATCCCATTATCTTTCCTGAGCCTTTTAATTTTTGTCCCCCACTGGTTTTCAACCAGCCTCCTGTAGCTCTTGAAATTATTGAAAGCCTCTAATTTATGTTTTAAAAACATAATACAAGTCATTTTTGTAAAATCATCAATGAAGGAAATAAAGTACCTATAAACATTAATTGATCTTTGTCTCATCAACTCACAGATGTCTAATGGCTGCTTCGTTTAGATCTCCACGTTTTTGTAGGGAGCATTCATCATCTTCCCTTTTTGACATGTGTTACAAATTATATCTCTATCTTTTCTCAACTTAGGTACATCTCTCACAGCTTCATTTTTAGATAGCTTGTTTAGCCCTTTTTTTCTGAGATGTACCAATCTTTTATGCCATAATAAGTTCTCATCTTTGGTGCTCATGTAACATATGTTTATACTTTTAGAAACTTGGTACAAGTTTCCATGTGTTCTTTCACTTTTAGTGAGAATGACACCATTTTTTAGTCTCTTTATTGTGTAGCCACTCTTGTTGAAAGTAACTTCATATCCATCATCACAAAGTTGGCTAACATTGATAAGATTGTGTTTTAGCCCTTCAACATAAACCATTTTCTTTGATTTCAACTTTTTTGCACCAATTTCAGCAACACTAATAGCTTGAATCTTTAAGGCACCATCATTTCCAAATTTAACCGATTCTCTATTATATTTTCTTACTCCCTTTAACATCTTAGAGTCTCCTATCATGTGTGAAGAGATGCCATTATCTAGGATCCATGATTTTTCTTTCTTGAAAGCTTTTAAGGCTACTTCCATAACCATAGACGTTTCTCTTCCTCTTCTTCTTCTTTGGCCGAATAGAGGAGCTTGTGTTGGTGTTCTCCTTTGCATTCCTTGACTAGGCAACAATGTCCAACAGTACTCAGTAGCATGTCCAACCCTTTCACATCTTCCATAGATCTCTCCCAACAAATCAAATTTTTTTCCAAGTGAAATATGACTTTTGTCTACCAGAGACTGCCTCCTTTCTTGATAGAGTCTCCCTCTAAACTCTTACCTCACATTTCTCTTCATTTTGGGCCTATTACTCTAGCACACATTGGCTTTGTGTCCATACGTACCATAACTCTAGCAAAAACCTTGGAACCTGAATTCACTTCTCTTACCAAGTCCATGTCTCCTTTCTTTAGCAATTGGTATGACAGCCTTCTCTCCATTTTTTACAGTCTCTCTCCTTTGAATAGGAGTCTCCACCACGTCTTTCCTAACCCATTTTTACTTAGGTTGGTCTCTCTTCTCCATCATGTCATTACGCTTGCTTTTGGGCATAAACACAATTTTTTTTTCTTTTCTTTTACCTTCTCATTCAACATTTCACTGTAGCCAAGTCCTTTCTTCCTCATGGAATAAGGTCTTTGATTGCTTAAACACCCATCCAACTTTCTAGTAGAATCCCCTTGATGGCATTTGCTGATGATAGCTTTCCTTTCAGTTCCATGTCTTACATAAAGCTTTGTTCATGCTTTTTTAGCTTGGACTCTACCTTGTGAAACTTGACTTACAAAGTCAACATCTCTTGCTCTTATGTAATCACCTTAGCACCAAGGTCTTTGTGTATCTTGCCTTGCTCTATCTTAAGTATGCTTAGCTCCTCAATTCTCTTCAAGTACTTCTTTTTTTTTTCTTCAAACTCCTTTATCTTCACTTAAAGATCAAATATATCAACAGTAGAATTTTAATACAACTTCTTGAGATGATTTACATTTTTTTCAGCTTGTTGTTTTTATATAAACAAGCCCTCAACTCAATCTTAAGTTGTTGCACCAACTCATCCTCTTCCACTTTTGTTGATTCCTCATCACTTAAATATTTTTTATCATTATCTACTTGAGCAATCAGGACATCCTTTATAGCCTCAGCATCAGAATCATCATCACTTTCCTCTTCAAAATCTGCTTCATCCAGCTTTCTCAGGAAATTCCTTTTTTTGGATCTGAAGAATTTCTTTTTCCTTTTGGTACCTAAATTTTTAACTTTAGAGTAGATGGATTGCTTTGTTCTCTTCCTTGGGACCAGTTCATCATCATCCTCACTGTTTGCTTCTTTTCTCTTTGGGCAATCCACAACCAAGTGCCCAATTACTCTACACCTAAAGCACTTTGAGGGTAATTTTCCCTTGAACTTCCCTTTTCCTTTCCTCAAGTTCCTAGTGATGTATGTCATGACTTCATTTAGCTTACTATCACCATCTTCTTCTTTAGAGTTGCTTTCAGACTCCTCTTCTTTGTCTTTAATCTTTAATTTTCTCATTAACTTGAAAGCCAACTCTTTCTCCACCTCAAACTTCTTTTTTTTTTCTTTATTGAGGCTATTCTTATTTCATAAACCACTAATATGTTGTATAGGTCATCTAAGGGTAGCCTATCCAGATCTTTATTTTCTATAGAAAAGACTTTGGTGTTGTAAGCTTCCAAAAAGATTCTAAGTATTTTCCTTACCATAGTAGCATCGTGGATCTCCTCTCCATAGTCTCTGATGAAGCATACAATTTCGTTGATTCTTATGAAGAATACATCCACAGTCTTATCATTATGCATCTTTATGCCTTCAAATCTGCTCCTCCAAATTTGTAACTTGGCTTCCTTTATAACCTTGTCTCCTTCATAGATATTCTTTAATTTGTCCTAAATTTACTTGGCTGTGTTGCACCTCACCACCTTGATGAATTCTTTATTGAACAGGGTGGCATATAAGGCATTTCTTGCTTTTCCATCACACTCCAAGTTCTTCTCATTAACCGACATCATAGGATCACCTTCAGCAACAAGGATGAAGCCACTGACAACAGACTTACTTAAACATATCAAGACCAAGGGACATTAGATATGGAAGCATTCTATTTTTCCATAATAGATAATTCTGTCTATCAAACATAAGGATGCCCTTGATATTTACATTGTTCATGTCATCAATGATCTCAAGTAACAATAGAAATAAAAACTCACACAACAATGCACAACTTCACTTCAAAGCAAAAAAAATTGGATCAATAGAGGAACTAGGCTCAGATATAACTTGATGAGGACCATTTTAGGTCTCACACTGAAAGATGGGTGAATCAATGTAAGATATGCCCTTTTTAACCTCTATGACTTTTTAGAATCGATGATCCAATTTTTTATCCCCTTTTTATGTGAAAGCAGTCGTATAAATATCAATCACACATAAGCACTAAAGAACACACAATAATTTTTACGTGGTTCACTCAAAATGCGTGATCTATGTCCACAGTGTGATAGGATTACTCCTTAACCACACGTTTTACTTGTTGTCAGTGCTGCTTGCACATGATGCTAATGTTGTCTATATGCATTATCGTTGCTATCCACGCACATTGCTAATACTGTCTGCATGCATTATTGTTGTTATCCATGTGCATTGCTAATTCTATCTGTTGTTATCCACACGCACTATTAATACTGTTCGTACACACTATCATCCATACACAACGTCACGTCTATCTTTAGTTATTTGAGTTACAATGAAAAAAAAATGAGTTACATAAATTCTAAAGAAAACTATATAAAGTGGTTAGGATACATTGATCCCTAGCTAAAAAAATTAGTTCATTCTAAAAACTATAAAAATCAAAGTAAATTTCAAAATAAGAAGAATTTCATAAAAATAAAATAACGAAAAAATTATAGGGTTGCTTCCTTAAAGATATCATCACTCCTCTTCTCTTACTCTTTTTCCATTCTTCTTCATTTTTATTATTTTTCTTAATCGTTTCTTCTTCCTACTATATTATATCTCCCTTGTTCTACTTTTTTTTCTTGCCCTTTTATATAATATGGTAGCCCTTCATATAAATTAGGGTTTTCTATCTCTAGTTAATCTCTAAAATTCTTCCAACCTAAAACTTGTGACTGAATTTTCTCCTATATAGGATTCTAATTAAACTTTGACACAAAGAGTTGTAGACCTATCTATTAGATTCCTTTTGTCACAACAATCAATAAATTTGGACATCAATTAAAAATGTTATACCTAAAATAACAAAGTGTGCTCAATTAATTACAAAACAAAATCTTGATTGACTTTGATTTCCTAATAAGATAAAATTCTTTCTTTAAATAAAACTTTAAATTGGATTAAAACTCTTCTTGATGATTCTCTTATTTTATTTTTCTACTTCCATTAATATTTCTTCATTTTCATAGTCCAAATTGATTCAAAATATTTACTTTTTTTATCTCCTACAAAAGGAAAGAAAAACACTATAAAGTTCACAAAAAATTAAACTTAACTAGAAATAACAACATGAAGTCGAGAGTCAAATTAGATTAAAATATATATCAAATTAGACCTCATCAATAATCTACCTTTAGATTAAATTTTTAATATTTTTTGTTAATTATTTGCCTTGATTTCTTAGTGGAGTTTGTTAATTCAATTTATTTTTAGTTTGTTTGGTTTTAATCATTTGTTTTGTAGGCTTGCTAGTGCAAAACCCATACTAATAGTGGAGAATTTGCAAGTTTTGACCTTAGAATAGAGAAAACCATTAGAAATCTTTAAGATAGAAGAGAAGAAAACCATATCAAGAGGAAAGGAAGCCATAAAATAACCCAAGAGCCCTTAATTCATTTTCTACACCATCCTTAAAAGGAATAATATCAAGCATCACTATAACAATAATTCAAGCTAATACATTTTTCCATTATCCAAATGATTCAAACAAGTGTTTAATTTGATGGTTTGCCTAATGATGATCTCAATTTTATTATTGACAACTTTTTTAAAATTTGTAATACTTTTAAGCATAATAGTATGAGTAATGATGCTATTTGACTTAGATTCTTTCTTATTGCATGATAAAACAAAAAGTTGACTCAACTCTCTTCCTACAGGATCTATTAATACTAGGTACATTATGGCATACAAATTTTAAGCTAATCCCTTTTATAATGGCAAAGATAAGGAATGATATAACTACTTTTGCTTAATTAATAGTAAGTCATTCTATGAGTCATGAGAAAGATTTAAGGATTTCCTTAGGAAGTATCCTCACCATGATTGCCAATTCATCTTCAAGATCAAATTCTCTATATGTTTATACCCTTTTAGACAATCTAAAATTGATGTAATTGCAAAAGGTACCATTATGAAAAGACATTAAAGAAGCCTATGATCTTTTGAAGGAGATGACTTCCAACAATTACAAAAGTAATGAAAAAACTCTTATAAAGGGAGTTGATTTGCATAATATTCATTTTTTTACTACTTTATCTGTAGAAATTTCCTTGAGTAAAATAGTCTAGTGGCATCAATAATGAATGTGCCATGTAAATTATGCAATTGAATTGGTCTTACTAGCATTAAATGTCAAGTAGGAAATCCATTTTCTTTTGTATTTTTTTTACTTCTTTTTCTTATGAGCATGCTAATTTGTTTTCATGGTGGGAAGTTAACATGATCCTTACTCTAATACTTATAATCCAATATAAAAAGGTCATGAAGTAATGATCAAACTAGTTCACCTCTATGCTTTTAATAACAAAATCAACAAGGAAGCCAAGTTTGGAGTATTTGATGACTAAGTTTATTAATAGTACCAAAACTACGTCCAAAGTCAAAATGAGAAAGTGAAAACTATCATGTTAAAAAGTGAGGAGTTTAGGGGAGTAAAAAATCAAGAGAAAGAAGAAATTGTAAGTTGGAAAAGAAGACACCCAAGGTCGTGATTATTCAAAGGGGGGAAGCAACCAAGATAAATCATAAAGGAAGGAAAAATTGATAATGGTGATAAGCAACAAAGTAGTAGGCTTTTTCATAGCTTAAATGGTAAACCTTCCAAGCTTAGAATTCTTTAGAGTTAAAGATTCTTACAAGCTTCACCATCATTTTCTCTTAAATTAGAAAATTTTCTTAGAAAGTGTTCTCATCATGGTTTACCAATTTGTCTTCTAGATCAAAATTTCTACATTAGTTTATATCCTCTTAATCAATCTAGGATTGATGTAATGTAAAAGGTATGATTATGAGAAAGACACCAAAAGAAGCCTATGATCTTTTAGAAGAGATGAGATATAATAATTACCAAAGGAGTAATAAATGAACTCCATTTTTGTCTACACAAATTACCTATTTGAATAGAAAGTTGGATAGTCTAATAGCATCAGCAATGATTATTTCATCTAGTGTGTCATGTGAATTATGAAGTCAAATAAGTCATGTTAGCGTAGAATGTCAAGTAGCAAATCTTTCATATCTTTCTTCTTCTTAAGTTCATCTTAATTTTTCATGGAGTAATAATCATACTAGATCGCCTATCGGCTTTTAACCACAAAATCAACAAAAATGGAAGTCGAGTTTAGAGGATTTGCTGACTAAGTTTGTTAATAGTGTCAAAACCAAGTATAAAATCAAGAGAAGCAACTAAAAGCTATCACCCTGAGAAGTGGGAAGGAACTTAGAGGAGTTAAAAATCAAAAGGAGAAAGAAAAAGTTTATGAGCTGGGAAAGAATACACACTGAGGCCATGATTATTGAAAATGGGAAAGCGAGAAAGAGAAAATTGTAATGGAAGGAAAATTTGATAATGTTGATAAGTAACAAAGTAAAAAGCTTCTTTACAACTCAAATGTTAAACCTTACAAGCTTAGAATTCTTTTTACTTAAAGATTCTTGCAAGCTTTCTTGGATATGCAACTTTCAAAAACTTTTAAAGGTGTTTAAAAGGTTACATATGAACATTCCTCTTATCAATGCAATTTTGTAGATGCCATGTTATATAAAATTCTTGAAGGGGATTTTAGAAATCAAAAGTAAAATGGAGGAGATTTAAATGGTGAAGTTGAATAAAAAATGACCGACAATCCTTTAAAACAAGCTACATCCTAAATTGAAGGATCTAAGGAATTTTTCTATACTTAACACTACTGGTGAAGTTAAATTTTGATAAAGACTTGTGTGATTAAGGTGAAAGTATTAATATTATGTCTTTTCATGTTTTTAGGAAGTTTAGATAGGGAAAACCTTTATCTACCACTATTTCTCTTCAATTGGTTGATATAAATATAATATATGGAAGATAAATAGTGGAAGATGTCTTGGTATAGGTAGACAAATTCATCTTCTCACTAGATTTCATTATACTTGATATGGAAGGAGACTTTGAGCTCCCTTTGATTCAAGGAAGACAATTCGTTACTACTGGGAGATCTCTTATCGACGTGCAATAAAGAAAGGCTAGTCTTACAATATATGATGAGGAAATAATTTTTAGTGTATTTGAGATTGAAATATCCTAATAATGAAAGAAAGATTTTGAAGGATTGATGTTATGGATGATATAGTAGATGGACATTTTAATGTTTTTGAATTAAATGATTCTATTGAAATTTGTATTACTAATTCTTTGTATGGTAAGGATGAATCTTTAGGTAAGGAGAGCATGAAGGCCATGACATAACTAGCAGAAAGCTATAAAGGACCACCCTTTAAAAAGGGGAAGTTTCTAGTTATTTGCATGATGAATTTATTTTATTGAACTTAATGTTTCAAAAATTTTGTCAACTTTTGCTTGATCTTGTCTTATGACAATTAAGGAAGAGGAAAGTTAGGAATTACTCTTTCTTACACTAGAGGTTTTTGCAAAACTCAATGCTTGTCTATTGTTTTAAAATTACATTAAGTTATGATTATTTCAATATGCAAGGAAAAGATTAAGTTAACTTTAAAAAGCTAGTTAAGTAATTAAGGAAAATCTACTATCACATGCAATAACTATTGACTAATCCTAAATCTCTTTGGTATTCGATTGGATTAATTGATCAATTGTTAAATTTTGATGAATCTAAACCTTAGTGCCCTGACATTGATAGTTTCTTTCCTCTTAAAGGTCCATTTGATCTAATTGTTTAATTCTCTTAGTTAATTAGTTAAATTAGTTTTGATTAAAATTGTCATGGTAGTGTAAAAAAGTCTACATAGGAATAATACACTATATTATATAATTAATTAGGTAAACTTGCTTAAAAATATTGCATAATTCACACATCAAGAAGTCACGTTTGAAGGAATGATGACTAAATTTATCAATAGTGCTGAAAGTAGGTTCCAAAGTCAAGAGGAATCTATTAAGAATTTAGAAGCTCAAGTTAAACAACTTGCAACTCTATTTTCGAAAAGAGCTCCAGGAGATTTATCTAATTGTATTCAAAAGAGTTCAAAAGAGCATTTGAGTGTTATTTACCTTAAGAAGTATGAAGGTACTTATAAGAGTAAAAAATCAAGAATATAATAAAGAAAGCCATGACCTATGATATAATGCACCCAAAGGTCATAAGCATTCAAAGGAAGAAAACAAACAAAACTATGCTATAGAGAAGGAAAAAATGATGGTGATAAGGATCGACCTAAAAGGTTTTCTCATAACCTGAATATTAAATTTTACAATCCTAAAATTCCTTTTTATTAAAAAATTCTTATACACCAATCTGCTAAATTTCAGAGGTGTTTGAAATGTTGCAAATTAAAATTTCTCTTATGGATACAATTTCATAGATGCCAAGTTATGTAAAATTTTTTAAGGATATATTAGCAAACAAAAGGAAAATGGAGGAATTTGAGAAGGTGAAGTTAAATGAAGAATAATAGGAAATTCTTCAAAATAAGATACTTGTAAATTGACAGATTTAAGGATTTTGTTAATACAATGCATAAGTGGTGATTTTAGTTTTGATAGTCTTGCTCAAAATGAGCTCACCTAGTACTACCGAAAAGAATTTAAAGGAGTAAGTAAAAGTTATTACCTTACAAAGTAGTAAGAAGCTTGGCAGAGTAGCCAATCAAGAACATAATGAAGAAGGCCATAACCTATGAGAAAAGACATCCCAAGGTTGTGAACATTTAAAGAGAGAAAAAGAGTAAAACCAAGCCATAGAGAAAGGAAAAATGATGGTGATAAATAAATAACCTAGAAGACTTTTTGATGATTTGAATGTTAAATTTTACAACTTAAAAATTCCTTTTCTTCTAAAACTTTTACAAGCTAACTTAGATAAGCAATTCACTAAGATTTTAGAGTTGTTTAAAATGTTGCATATTAGGATTCCTCTTATTGATGCAAATGTTGCAAATGTCAAGTTGTACAAAATTCTTAAAAGGAGATCTTAGCAAATAAAAGGAAAATCGAGGAATTTGACATGATGAAGTTGAATAAAGAATATTTGACAATTCTTTAAAATAAGCTACCCCTAAATTAATGGATTTAAGGAGTTTTTCTATGCCTTATACTATTGAAGATATTAATTTTAATAAATCCTTGTTCAAATAAGTTCAAGGTTATTTACCTAGTAGTACTGAAAAGAATTCAAATGTGCAACTAAAAGTTATCTTCTAAAGAAGCAGGAAGGAGCTTAGAGAAGCAAAAAATCAAGAATGTAAAGAAGAAAGTCATGACCTAAGAAAGAAGGAACCCCAAAGTTGTGAGCATTCAAAAGAAAGAAAACATCAAGACAGTCATAGAGAAAGGTAAAAATGATGGTGATAAGGAATAATCTTGTTTCACAAACATGACAGAAATCGTCAGTCATGCTGTCGGCAGAAAGTTGGTGCAGATGTTTTTAGCAGTTATCTTCTTTAACAGTTCTAAATACCTACTAGCGGTTGCAATACATGAGAGAGAGAATGTAACTCTCAAGTCATTACTGATTAGCAAATATTATCTTCTAGCAATGATCTTTTTCAATAGTTGAGCACTTTGTGGAGATTTTTTTTTTCCTGGGTGTAAGGAATTTTGGGGATAAGCAAAGCTGTTCTTACACTGGTTGTAATTGAGGAAACCATTCGGTAGATGGCAATTATAACCGCAGGTCAGGCCTTTACCCACACCATCAAGACTTATCATGGGGAGCATCACAAGCTGGTTACGCATAGAATTTGTCCGTCGCCCCAGCTACTGTGTTTTCTTCATCTGGGCAATTGGCACCCACAGTGGATCGCCAGCTGGATTTGCCATTGTTGTCTGGTGATTCTTTGCACAGAGAATACCACACGAAGAGTATTTCTTGAGGCAGTTTTTGGGTCATAATATGAGTATGCTCGACAAACTCCCTCTGGTGTTCCATTATTGAAGTGAGTATGGTCTATGGAAACCACTGTATTTAGCCACACTCATCAGTAACATCGTTATTTGCCTGGAAAGCTTCACACAAGGCTTGTTGCTGTTGTGTTGAAGAGATATGGAAGAGGCAATGAAAGTTTGATCTACTTGAGATATGGAACTCTGAGGCAATGAAAGTTTGATCTACTTGCTGCAAAATTTCATATAGACATCACTGAATGGGTGGTTAAGCTGAGCCTGGTTATTTTTGCAGGATCTTAATTTGATCAGAATGATGATTTTAGCACATTGACAAAAGTAAGATCCTCACTCGGTGAATTTGTGCTAAGATTTTTCAAGTATTAACTTATTCCTTCACGTGTAAATTTATAGATCTACATATGCTTTAGTTACCAGTAACCGTATAAGCATCTGCAACAAATGTTGGGTTATTTTGAACGGTTCTAGCAAATGTTCTTATAGAACGAGTTTGCCTTAATTAGTTGATTCCACATTTCCAACAGTGCAAAGCTGCAAAATCAATCTATTAGCTTGGGGTGGTGGTGGTCTTCTTTATCCATCAACGGCTGATTGTCTTTTGCTAGTATCGTAACTGCTAAAATTATGGTGGTTCTTGGTATTATGATTGGTTCATAGTTCATGACACATATTTATTGTATTTGCTGCAAAAATGTCGATGCTTTGTGCAAAGCAGTGGTGGAAATTCACAAAAATAACATACATTACAAAATTGGTTATCTTTTTCTATAGATGTGACATGGTAAACACCTCATTCCATGGACAAAGCTCAATCCAAACACACCTAAAACATAAGACCATTCACTCAATATCATCCACTAAGTATTGTGTCAAGAATCATGTCTAAGAGCACATGAACCTGGGATGTCTGCATTTAATGACTGTCTGCAGATTCTATCCAATTGATGCATGAGGACCTTTCAACTTGCGAGCAGTTGAAGGCTTCATTGACTCACTTTCGGAGAATATTCAAGCAACAGGAATTTTAGGTTCACCTAAATTCACAAAGGCCTCTGCCCTGCCCATGCGAGACATTGCTGCATTCCATGATACAAGGTGGTCCATGAATGCTTTTACGTACTCCTCTCTGTCACCCTGCATAAAGGTGCCCTTTAATCACTAAGAGTCATTTTTAGGGGGAGGGAGGGATGGGTGATGCAGAAGCGATGGTATCATACCTTATAATCCAAATAATAAGCATGCTGCGACGTAGAAAGAAAAGAAGAAATATAAGACATAAGTCCGAAAAGACAGAAACAACAGCTATTGATCACTGTGCATTGTCATGTTGTTTGTTCATGGAGGGGCAGGGGGGGAGAGAGAGGTGTATATAAACTTACCTCCCACATATCTAGATTGATTATTGGCTGTAGAAAGCGGCAGGGAGAGAGAATAACAAGGAAAGAAATGAGAGAGAAAGAAAGAGATTAATATTATTTCTTGATAAGTGAGAGACATTAATATTATTGACAATGTGAATATTGGAGCATAAATGGTAGAGCGGTTGACATACAATGTCGTCCCACACAAGTGGTGTAACAGCATTTGATGTTTTAACCACTTCAAGTCGTCTTTCTTCTTTCTTCACTGCAAACAGTAAAACAAAGTTACCAGATGTAGAAGAGTAAATTAAAGCCAACAGATCACAAGAAGAAATAGCTCAAAGACCTCCAAGCTTCACCAGTAAGTACATCTATGTGACATTTACCTCCTTTCTTAATGGCAAGTTCTGGCTAGCTTTTGATGGATAAGAATAGAGATAATTGGGAACAAGTAATACAATTGATGAAATCCAATAAATAAAGAAAACATGTATTGATAGGCTATGGACTAGTGCATGAATCCATCTAATGCATACAAAAATCCAAATAGTATTATATATCATAAGAGATAAGTAAGAAGAGAAACCAACTTCAAGTGTCTCATGCCATTTCAATAGCAGTTGCTTCTAGCTCTAAAATTTGGCAGTCAGTGATTCATAAATAATTTAAGTAAATTATAAGAATATCATAATATGCAGCAAGTCAACTCACAGCTCAGAACACACATCAAAATGGAATTTGCCTTTTGTTATTAACATAACTGCACTCAATTTAAAGAGAGAGTTTGTGCCCTGTAGCCAATACGAAACTCACTTGCTTTGAAGTCCAATAAAACTAGGGATGGTAAAGCGTAAATCTGCTTTGAAGTCCAATAAATCTCCTATGAAGCCTATATATGCAAGAAATGGCAACACATATAAAGCATAATGTTTGTGAGTCAACTAACTAAAGTGAAGACATACAGACAAGCCAAACCCAGCCAGATCCAAATGTTGTAAGGGCTGTTTCTACAAACTTCTCCTTGAAATTGTTGAAGGAACCAAAATCCTTTTCAATCTGCTGAAGTACACCAAGTTCAGGCATCTTCCCTCCGCCAGGTTGCATGGATTCCCAAAAGAAGTCATGATTCCAGAACTGCAATTTTCTCTTACATGTTGGCTTTTAAAAGGAATCTTGACTAAATTTTGTTTCCCATGCAAGACTATTAAGCATAAAATTGACATAAGAAAAATAGTATTGAGAAGGACCAACAGAAGAGAAGTTTAGCTTCTTTTTCCAATGAGGATGGAGAAGTAAAGCACAACAACATTACGTGACAATAGCATAAGTTAAGCAGACCACAGAACACATGCAAACAATGCATGTATATGGGTAGAGCAAGAAAAAACAAGGTGGGTAACAATTACAGTTGCAGAAAATGGAAACTAAAGTTCACAGCAGATATATATCAGGATATCAACTTTAGAACAAATGATCCCCTTTCTTCAGTGAAAAAGATAATTTTATGGTGACTGGATGGATGAGAAAGTAAAATGATTTTTTCAACTAGAATGTAGTTTTCAAAACTATTACACTGGTGAAACTAAACATTCAACGCCAATGTAATAAATAATCGTTCAACTAACAGTACAAGTAGGTATTGCAAAACTTTTCACTCAGATACAGTGATCTAATTTCTCCCCAAAAACTTTATGTCAATTTCCATCCTAAAACTGCTGCTGCAGTCTTACAACAGTCACAATTGTCATGGCCATATTTCATTAATCTTCTCCTCAAGCAACCCACTATTTAGGAACACAAATGAGAACATAGTTTATGAGGCTTAAAACTCTAAATATTGACAAACCTGTACAATTAGCTTTCTGTATTTTGAGTTGACAGGTGATAAAAACATAACCAAACATGCATTAAAGTCTAAGCGATACAGAATCCAGCTGATTGTCCAAGTGA
This sequence comes from Kandelia obovata, assembly GCA_021464305.1. Taxonomy (NCBI): domain Eukaryota; kingdom Viridiplantae; phylum Streptophyta; class Magnoliopsida; order Malpighiales; family Rhizophoraceae; genus Kandelia; species Kandelia obovata. The sequence goes on from CM038488.1 coordinate 3,392,682, forward strand.
TACTAAACCAGAAATCTAAATGTTGGACTGAGTAGCCACCAGAAATAGATATGTGTGTGCAGCAGAATCTGGAGCATTCAAAGTCTTAACACTATCAGGAGTTATGGTTACAGCTAGCAGGTCATAATGTAAAATGAGAATCAGCACTATATGCAATGAAGTCCATTAGCAAATGAATAAATTTGTTATAAGAACATTCAATAATAGTAATTTTGCAAGAGAAACTAATATCAGAGACATCTCAGTCTCCCCCTAGTATCCAATTATGCAAGAAAAAGCCTAGCAAAACTATGTCTTTGGTTAAACATCCAACAAGGATCATATTCCTCAAAGCAGAGGCTGTTACAAGTAAGTTCCTAGGTTAGTTTAGGCATCAACTTTAAGATTTTATACCAAAGAAGCTGTCAAATGAGGCATACCTGAGCAGCATTATTGAATTCCGGTAATGGACTCCCATTGTTATATGTCACTTTGACAAGTTCATCTATGGTACACCCATATAGTATATCATTCTTCCCAAGCGCTCTATTTAAATATTCCAAATACTGGCGGTGATGTCCTCCCCAATGCAACTCTAGAGTCCTCTGGCTCATATATGGCTCTAAGGCATCCTAAGGGGGAAAAAAACAGAGAAAAAGAAAAGCAAATAAGCCTATCCAACATCCTGGACACTGCATATTACTTGGATCTTACTTTAATAGTCATTAGATAGTTTACAAGAACAACTCAAAAGCTACTTCTGAGGAAAGGGAGAGTTATCTACTTAAACCACCCTCATTTTTCTCCATTTTCTCACAGGCAGGCAAGTGCACGGACACAATATCTTCAATTCATCTTATACTAGACAGCAAGAGCTCAGCTTCTCTATCCGAATTTGACAGAAAGGAAAAATGCTTTCTTAGAGTTAGAGAGCACTTTGAATTAAAGAATTCTGAAAACGAGAAATTTGACAAAGAAAAACACTTACAAGTTTATAGGGAGGTGTCTTCAGTCTGTAAGCAACAACCTTTGAAGCTCTCTGGCAACTATCAAACAGCTTCTTCTGCCGCTCATACATTGTAGACTGGGAAAATCGAAAGGAGAAAAAAAAAAAAAAAAGGGTGTTTGCGCACATTGTAGAATGTGGAAGAGCAAGACATGCAGTTCCATTTAAATTAGAAAAGGAGAGAAAAAAAAAAAGCAACATTGATTAGAACCCAGTACAATCAAATTGCGGAAATAAACAGAAAAAGAAGGAACCTCATTAGTATTAAAAGAACCTTCAATTCAGATAACTGACAACTTGGAGGGAAAAGATTAATACAACTGCACCACCCCATCTCTCTCTGTCCCGGTCCCCCTCTGTGTGCTTTGTTTTTCTTGTCGCTGAACAACCCCCTTCTCTGATGAACTCGCAGTCTCGTAGAAGAATCACTTCTTGATCAACCTACTGGTTTGGCTAAGGAAGATGTGATGGCAATTGGGCTTTCGGTGCCTTTTGGTCCGTGGGACTTGAGAGGTCCCTCGAATGTCTAGGTTTTTTTTTTTTCTTTTGTTAATTAAAGAAACAAATTTATAATTAAAATATTAATTTTTATAGATCAAAATTAATATTATCCGTCCATAATTTTATTTAACTTTCTTATAAAAAAATTCATCATACAAATACTATTGAATACAATTAAATTTTATTTATTTAATTTTAACATTAATAAATTTAAAATCAAGTATCATAATTCAAATATAAATTTCTTTTTATCGTGGGACAAATATTAATGAAAAAATTCAAATCCAAACTGTTACAATGCATATGCAGACTTTGTATATTATATCTTGATTTTTTTTTAATAAACTTGGGGTGAAATCAAATTATTATTATTTTAATTAATTGGCTGCGTTTAATATTCAAACACACTTTTAATTATGAAAAGGATTTTAATAGCAGTGAGACAGAGTTCATTAGTATCAAGTTGGGTTTTACATCTACACTAGTTGTTAAGGTGGTTAAAGATAATTGAGGTCCAAGCACAGCGTATTAAGAAACAAACAGGATAAGACGAGTAGGTTACTGTTTTTGTTTTTATCTTAATTTCCCAGTTAACTTTGACTTCTTTTTGTTATCATAATTTTTTAGGACAGTGTGAGCCATCGGATTCTGATGACTATCAGGTGTTGACAACCTTTGTACAAGAGGTAAATATTCTTAAAATATTTCAAATGATTGAAGTTTCCGTTAAGAAATGATCTGCGTATATTTTAGGTTAACGTTTTACTATCTCTCTTCTATACATAATATATCAATAAAAGTTCATAGCCACAAAAAATTAGTCTAAGAACATCCGGATTATATGTCCCATATAATAGCAAATAATACTTTGAATTCCTTTTAAAAAAATAATTTTTTCTTATCTAAAATTACTACTCAAGACAAGAAATGTAGGACTAATAAAAATTTACGACAAAATGCTATTAAACATTTTTATATCTTGTTGCATATTTTATATTATATGTTATATATTTTATCATTTCAATTACACATTTACTAATTTTTGACAAAAAATTTAAAATTTGTGAAAAAAAAAAATTCAAAGCATTATTTCTATAACTAATTGGACGATAACTTTTCATTGGCCGGCATGGGCATATAAAGCTGGAAATGTTTAGAAGTACTAGAATTCGAACACAACACAGTCACACGCATAGTGACACACAGTAAGATTAATATTCAAATTTCTCCCTTCCCTTTGCAATTCTTCAAAGAAGATGAACCTACCAATGAATTTGTTCCAAGCTATTTTCTGCTTGCCCTTATTGATTCTGCATCTTGAATTGGCATCTTCATTGACCTTGACTTCCACCTCCAATTCTTCAGCTTAGATATGCTCCAAAGACCAAAGCTTCCCTGTGACCGGCCAAGTGATTGAGCTTAACCTCAGTTGCAGCTGGCTTCAAGGACTCGTCTCTTCCAACAGCAGCCTGTTCCACTTCGCTAGCTTCGGCAGGCTCAACCTTCTTTTCAATCATTTCAACCACTCCACAATGCCTTCTCAGTTTCGGAAATTAATGGGTTTGACTTATCTTAACCTCTCCACCGCATTTTTCTTTAAGTCCAGTTGCATCTGACAACCTTCACTTATCTAATTTGGTTTCTCTTCGTCTCTCTGGAAGTAATATGTCGAAACTTAAAGCGCGTGATCTCAGGACACTTGTTCAGAACCGAACCAATCTAGAAATACTTTTTCTGGATTACATTGACGTGTCTATGATTGCAGCTAGTTCCTAGACAAACATGTCTTCTTCCTTATTACTGTCACTCATCTTGTTTTCTGTGAATTGAAAGGAGTCTTTCCAGTGAAAATTTCCCACAAGCAAACGTTCGGGTGCTCAACTTATTGAATAAAGATCTTCAAGGATATTTGCCGCTCTCAAACTAGAGCATGTTAATATTATGTCCGCGATTAATATGAAATATTTATTTTTTTATACTAATAATTAAAAGAATAATTACTTCATTATTATAATTATTTATTTAAATTTAGATTAATTATTATTACTTATTTTGATGGCAGGAAGTAAAATAAAAATTAAAATTGACTTGACCCTTAATTTAATTTATATAAAAATAATAATTTGTAAACTATTAATGCACATTTATGAAAAAAAATATCATATTATAAATTAAAAAGCTTAATCAATATTACAAAAAATTTATTTTTGTGACTCCACATTTATATTGGTTAATCAATAGATTAGATTTATGTTTTTCACTAAATTTATTTTAGTTCATAAATAATTATTTTCTAATATTTGATATCAAAATCCATTTTTGATAGTATTAATTAGAATTATATCATGATTTTTGTGTTGTTATAATTGGTTTATTTTTCATACAAATATAATTAAATACTTTTACAAAATAAAAATATGTTTTGAACAATTTTGCATTGTTTAACATCAGTTAGAAGATTAGCGACTAATTATATGTTCTGTATATACTTTGACAACCAGAAAAAAAAAAAGAAAAAGAAAAAGAAAGGCAAATATGTTGTATGACTATCAAGACAAAACTAACATAATTTGTGGGAATAAAAGGGTTCCATCTAGTGACCATTATATTTCTACCAAATTTGGAAAACTAACTTGAAACAGACTAGACACTCATTAGTCATTGTGCAATATCTTTCAACTTTTTTTTTTTATTCTTAAAATTAAATATAATTAAAGCTTATATATGCAACCAAACATGTAGATCTTGTACATAATAATCACAAGATAGTAGTATTATTTATGATACTTTGGGAATACATGTTATATTGCTAATTTAAGTTCATAAAACTACTTATAAACTTTTTCTATTTATTTACTTATTTTATTAATATGGTTAAACAATAATTAGAAATAATTTGTGAATTAGTCTAATGAATGTCAATATAAAAAATATTAGGGTAATTTAAGGGTAATCATAGCATTTTAAATTATTATAATATTAATAATTTTCAAAGAAATTATATAAAGTTATAATTAATAAAATATAAATGACACATAATAATTGTAATTAATTTTTTAAAATAAATTATTTGGTCCTATAAAAAGATATTTATTTTAATAAATTAATTGAAATAAGATATTAAATTAAATATTAAAATTAGATTTTCTTATATCTATAGATACAAAAATTTTATATTTTAATATTTGATTTATTAGTTTTATTATAAAATATATACATACATACATACATATATATATATTCAATGCATGTAAAAATCTCTGTCCATATGAAGGTTTGAATTTATATTTCATCATGATTTGTTATTCTCATAGTATTAATATATATGTTTCTTGGTTGATGTAATTATTCTTCTTACTTATTATAATGATCTTACTTGTATTTTAATGTTATTTAATGATAATTTTGTGGAATGGAAAGAAAAGGTTTTTTTGACTTTAAGGTGCATGGATATTGATTTGGCCTTATGTGTAAATCATCCATTTATTCTTATGGAATCAATTACATTAACTAAAACAGTTGTTCATGATAAGTGAAAGCAATTCAATTGCATAAACTTAATGATTATTAAGTATCACATTAATAAAAACATTGGAGGCTTTATTCCTAATAAAGATAAAGCCTAAAGATTTCATAAAAGTTATTGAGAAACAATTTGTGAAATTAAATAAGTCATTAGTTAGCAACCTAATGAAAAAACTTTCAAAAAAGAACTTTGACAATTTTAAAAAGTGTGTGTAAGCATATTATGGAAATGAGAGGCATTGTTAGTCAACTTAAATTTATAGAGATTGACATATCTAAGACATTTTTGGTACACTTTATCTTAAATTTTGTTCCTATTTTGCTTATGTATTTTAAGATATCATATAATTTCATAAAGAAAGATGGTCAATTAATGAGTTTTTTACTATGTGTATTTAAGAGGAAGAAAGAATGAAACACAAGAATTTAGAAAGTACTTATCTTCGTGACTAAAGAAAAGGTAAAAGGCAAACAAGGGAAGAGTGCTTCATATTGAAAGAAAAATACAAATCCACCAATGAAGAAAATTACTCATAAAAGTGCATGTTTCTTTTGCAAAAAACATAAACACATAAAAAAAAAAAGACTTGCCTTAAGTATAAAAAATGGTTAACAAAGAAATTTACACTTATATATATATAATGTAATATCAATTTCTTTTAGTTGATGCTCTATTTAATATATGATGGATTGATTTTGGTACAATAATCCATGTTGCCAATATTATGCAAGGTTTTTTGGAGCTAAGTAAGCTAGGGGAAAATGAGAAAGATATCTATTTAAGAAATCATATGTTTTCTCATGTTAAGGTTATAGGATCTTATTGCTTAGTTTTAAAATCTAAATTTGTTATAGAACTTCAAAACAGTTTTTATGTTCCACAATTTCTCTAGGAATTTAGGTTTCATTTCTAAATTAACATATGTTGATTGTTAGTTTGTTTTTGAAAACTACAGTTCTAGTTTAATTGATAATTTATACAAATTTGATTTAAACCCCACTTAAGAATGCAATACAATATTGCATATAGTATTGGTATAAAGAAATGTATAGTTAATAAGCAATCTTCTTAATTATGACATAAAAGATTAGACCACATCTCTTGAAAGAAAAATTTTTTTTTGGTACTTATGTGGATTGCATAAAGGTAATCAAACTAACAAGAACACTAAAGGTGTTAAGAGAAGTTCTAAAATTCTTGAAATTGTATACAAAGACATTTGTGGACCATTTTTCACTCATTGTTTTAATGGTTTATGATATTTTATCTCATTCATTGACATCCATGAAAGATTTATGTATTTTTGCAAATTGTTTGATGAAGCTAAATCATTTAATATTTTTAAAACATATAAGGTTGAAGTAGATAAATAAAATAATAAAAAGATTAAAATTGTAAATTTGATAGAAGTGAAGAGTATTATGGGAGGCACATAGAGACAAGACAATTGCAAAATCCATTTGATAAGTTCCTTAAAAAGAAGGGTATTATTATACAATATACCATTCTAAGTATATTTTAATAAAATGGTGTAGTTAAAAGAAGGAACCACACACTTATGAACATAATGAGAAGCATGATCAGTAATTCTAATCTTTCATTAAGTTTATAGAGTAAAAATGTTTTTTAAAAAAAAAATATGTGTCTTAAATAAATTTGAAGGTTGTTCCTTAATCACCATTTGAATTATGAAATAGATGGAAATCAAGTCTACAACATATGTATGTATGGGTTGTCCGACTAAAGTAAAGGTTTACAATCCTTAGTTAAAGAAATTAGATCTAAGGACATCTAGTAGATTTTTCATAAGCTATGCAGTGAACTCCAAGGGATTTAGATTTTATAGTCCTTCAAATACACCTAAAATTGTTAAAGCTAAGAAAGTAAAAAAAAAATTTTGAGTTTAGTGGGAATGAGTTTCCTCGAAATGTGTAGTTTGAGGAAAGTAAAGACTCTAATGAAGTTCATATAAACTTTAGAGGATTAGTTGTTATTTAAGAAGATTCACATGATAATATTGAAGGACAACGAATTAAATATTACGTGCTTAATACAATATAAGCAAATGTGAAGCCTGTGGTACTTGAATCACACAATAAAAATCCATAAAATGAAGGTTTGGGCGATCTTTAAGCCTAAAGAAACTTGTAATTCCTTATGACTATCTCATATATCTATAAGAAGTCGATGTTAATTAAAAAGATAATCCTTGCAGTTTTTCACAAATTATGAAAAGTAAAAAGTTTAAATTATGATATAATGTCAAAAAGGAAGAAGTTAAATCTATGGTTAATAATCAAAAGGGACCTTACTGATTATCTCATAAAAGTTTTGGACTTTATTGGATTACCAAAAAGAGTTATAGCTATTGGTTGCAAATGGGTTGATAAAACCAAAAGGGACACTTTTAGTAATGTTGAGAGATATAAGGTTAGATATGTGGCTTAAGGTTTCACTCTGAAGGAAGACATTAACTACCATAAAGCCTTTTCTCCAATTTTAAAAAAGGGTTCATTCAAATTTACCATGACTTTAATAGCTTATTTTAATTTAAAGTTGCATTAGATAAATGTGAAATCTACTTTCTTAAATGAGAATCTTGATGAAAAGGTATACGTTAGTCAATTTGAAAGTTTTCCTATTAATAAAGAAAGTCACATAGTATGCAAACGTAAAAAAAATCCATATATAGGCTTAAGTAAGCCTTCCGACAAAGATATATAAAATTGTATAATATCATAATCTTATATGTCTTTATAGAGAATATTATGGATTAGTACATATACCTTAAAGTTAGTAAAAGTAAATTTATTATTTTAATCTTAAATATACATGATGTTTTACTTACACACAATGATTTGAGATTGTTACATAAGACAAAGGAATTTCTCTCTCAAGACCTTGAAATGAAAGATATGGGTGAAGCTTCTTATGTCATTAGCATAAAATTCATAGAGATAGATCTTAACAAATGTTAAGACTATCTCAGAAGGCCTATATTGAAATTCTATTAGAGAAATTTAGGATGGAAAATTGTTCTTCCATTATTGCATCTATAATTAAAGGAGACAAATTTAGTCTCAAATAGTGTCCTCATAATGAATTGAAGTAAGATGAAATGAAATACATACTATATGTATCAATAATTGGTAGTCTTATGTATGCACATGTTTACATTAGATGTAACATTGCATTTGCAATAAGAATATTAGGGAGGTACCAAAGTAACCCAAAATATGAACATTGGAAAGCTACCAAAAAGTTTATGAGGTATTTATAAGAAACTAAGAATTACAAACTTATATACAAACATACCAATTGTTTGAAGGTAGCCAAGTATTTAAGTGTTGGATACATTTTTATGGTTGTTGAAGGTGTTATATCTTAAAGAAGTATTAAACAAATTATTATTACTTCTTCTATTATGGAAGTATAATTCATTTTATGATTCATAAGACTATAACACAGGCTTTATGGTTAAGGAATTTTATCACAAAATTGCAAATTATAAATTATATTTTTAGACCACTAAAGATATATTACAATAATTTGGTTATAGTGTTCTTTTCAAAGAATAATAAAAGTAAAAATCGAAACAAACGTATCAATATAAAATATTTAATTATCAAAGATCATATTAAAGAGGAAGCAATAAATAATAAAGCATGTTAGTAGTTAGTTTATGGTTGTTGATCCTATGACTAAAGGATTATCGGCTAGGTCATATAGGTATCATGTTCAGTTTATAGTCTCTAATGCTTTGGCATTTTAAAGACCTTTTGATGATTTACAAATAAAATTTTATTTTGTACACAAAGATTATTTGCATAAAATTTATTTGAAACTCAAATTGATTGAGACCTATAGCTTTTTGATTCGATAAAGTGATTGATTATAAATTCATTAGTATTGTAATATATGGAAGGAAATATTTTTAAAAGTGTTGCATAATTTCATAGAAAATTTTAGTTAAACAAAATACAATTTTAGACTACCTTGTATAGGTAGTATAAGTAATGAACATTATTAAGGGTATCACCTATTTGTAATCATGTGAGTTGACACCTTTTTCAAGAGTGATTCTAGTTGACTTTCATACTTTTTGTGATTTTTGTTTTGTTTTTAAAGTTTTCGAAAAGAAAATGATTGTTAGTTTTGTGTTAATGGTGTTTGTTAGTCCTTTTTTTTTTTTTTGTTTTGTTTTTAAAGTTTTCGAAAAGAAGATGATTGTTAGTTTTGGGTTAATGGTGTTTGTTTGTCCTTTTTTTTTTTTGTTAGGTGTCGACTTCAGTTTGGGTAAAATTTGGCTTTTGGTAGAACAAGACATCAACAGTAAGGTTTCTTAAAGGAAAGTGACATTCTAACAACACAAATTTACTTATGGCTAGCCATTTTGATTAAGAAGAGGTGGAAGTCATGGAAAATAATTAAACTTTGAAAGAGCTTGCTACCCTTAATTTGAATCAGCAATCCTTATGCATAATGTCACTTACCTTAGATGCTATTACCACTTTTGCATACTTTTCATGGTCTTGCAAATGAAAATCCTCACAAGCATTTAACGAAGTTTCATATGGTATGCAATAAAGTGAGTTTAGATCATTCTCACAAAGAGTGTTTAGCGATATCTTGTACTACAATGAACAAAAAGGGAGTGTTTTGAATATAACAAAATTAATCTAAGAACATTGAAACAACTAAGAAAATAATGCAAAATAAAATGTCAAGTTCAATTAAAGATAAATCTAGGTTAACATCCACCATAAGAAATCCACAACTAATTATTGCTACAAATATATTAATTCATACGTTAAATACTTATTATAGAACCAATTTCCTATTTTTCTTTTTTTGTAGTTCATCATAACACACGCAGTCTAATTAACCCTAACTACTGAACAAGTAACATATAAGTGTTATTATATTCTATAGTAGCCTTAGAAATTAGAAAGATTGATAAGGCTAAACAACATAAGCACATGTTGTTATATTTAATCTATTTGCCATAGCAAGTCATCAAGTTTGGTTGCTTTACAGATTAAATAAATCAAACAATTATAGATTTGATGTCTAACCTAACAATAGATTATAATGATCAACTGATTAATAAGCCTATTAGCAATCAATTCAAGGTAATTATAAAAATTATATGAACAAAAGACTATAACCATTGACTACTGGGCATAAAAGTCAAGGTAAAAACCCTAGCTAATGTATCAAGACTCGGCCAAACCTACAAGCCCAAATAAACCGAAGAAGTTGGGCCTTTTCTTAGCTTGGCCATGTGACTTTGACTTATATCATAGCCCTAAGCTTTGGTCTTCAAGTTCTAAGTCTTGTATATAATCTTGCACATAAAAATAAATGATTATCCTTGGCATAACATTAGAAACTTCTATAATAGTCTTAAAATTTTTTAGAGTAGCCTCTTTGTCATTTATCTCCATGATTAAGCCTTGTAAAGTTTCTTTCATCCTCTTTGTCCTTGCTTTAGTTATTGGACCATCAATTGCTTATAAAGGATGTTGAAAATACTTGTTTTGTTGTACTTGTGCTTTAGTTTCTTTCAACAACTTGTGCTTCTTTCATGGAAGCTTTGTTCATTCAACCAACACCTTTGATGAAGATTGTTTTAGGTTTCACATTGAAAGGGGGTGAATTAGTGTGAGATATGCCCTTTTTACAAATTGATCCAAATTTAACTTCTATGACTTATTAGGTCTTCTTTATATGAGAGTTGTCATATGAATATCAATCACATACAAGCACCAAAGAGCACATGATAAGTTTTACATGGTTCACTCATAATGTATGAGTTACATCCACGGTGTGTTAGGATCACTCCTAAAATCACATCCACGGTGTGTTAGGATCACTCCTAAAATCACATCCACGGTGTGTTAGGATCATTGTAAGTGGTTAAGGAGTTGTCCTTCCATAAGTGGTTAAGGAGTGATCCTTCCATAATCAGACTATATCCCTTGATAATGGAGTGATCACTCATAGTCTGATTATGGAAGGATCACTCCTTAACCACTTATGGAAGGACAACTCCTTAACCACTTACAATGATCTCTCGATCAAGGAGTTGATCTCCTGATCACTTCAAGGGTATCCCACCTTGTTTTTCAATAAATTTATCAAGAGTTTATGGTAAAATATTTTCTGGAGAATGATTACTTAATATGTACAGACTGCTAAAACATAATATGAAACTTCTCCTTCCTTCATTGCCAATGTTGTTTCACCTATTGTCAATGCTACCTACATGTGATGCTAATGTTGTCTGTACGTGTTGTTGTTGCTATCTGTGCATGCTACTAATTTTGTCTACATGTACTATTACTGTTGTTTGTGCACACTACTAATGTTGTCTGTTGCTAGCTGCACGTGCTATTAATGTTGTTTGTACACACTACTGCATCTGTCTGTTACTGTCTGCGTGCATTATTAATGTTGTCTGCATGTGCTGTCACTGTTGCTAGATAGCCATACGTGTTGTGCCTTTTGTCTTCACATGTTGTGCCTATTGTCTGCACTCGTTGTGCCTATTATGCATTGTACATGCTGTCCATATGCGTTGTGCCTGCTATGCATTGTACATGCTATCCATATGCGTTGTGCCTGCTGTCCACACACACTATGCTACTGTCCGTACTAGTTGTGCCTATTGTCCGCACAAATTGTGTCTTCTTTCTGCACACGCTGTAACTATTATCTACATGTATTGTTCTTGTTATTTGAGTGTGTTATTGCTATCTACTCATGCTGCTATTGTTATTCATATGCATTATTCTTGTTATTTGAGTGTGTTATTGCTACTACTATCATTGCGTATTGTTGCCATCTGCTAGTGTATCACCTGCTGTTGCACATTGGTTGCTGGTGTAGGACCCTTGTGTTGCTACTTCACCTCTTTCTGGTTTGTCTTTCTTGATTGCTTTGTTGGTTCGTTAGTGCAGCTATTTCCTTAGTGATGTTTGTTGGTGCAACTACTACCTTGGTGATGTTTGTTGGTATGAGTATATCATCCTGGGTGTGTTACTAGTGTAAGGAAGCATCATGGACATGCCGGTATACCCTTTTGAACTTGTAGGGACATTTGCTCTTGCTAGTAAATCCTCCTAGATGTGCTGGGATGTTCTACTGATCTACTGGAAAGCCTTCTGAATATGCTGATGCGGTAGTCGACTGTTATTGTCACCTTTATGAGGACTTACTAGTGTAGTGGCTGTCTTGTTGTGGGTGGATAGCTACTTTGCTCTTTTTCTTTATTTCCTCCTTAGTTGGTTGTACCTTGCTACTTCTCCTTGGTGACTGCTACACTCTCCTTAGCCAACTACCTTACTATCTCTCTTTGGTTGGCTGCCTTGCTACCTCTCTTTGGTGGCTACTTCACTTTCCTTGGCCGATTGTCTTGTCCTCTTTCTTTCTTTCCTTAACCGACTGTCTTGCCTTTACCGTTTACTTAATTTTATACAGCACACCTTCTTCTTGCAAGATGCATAAAATATTTCTATGGTATTAAGATTAGGGCTACATGATCATTAACTATGATTACTGATTCCTAAAGGTTGCCTTACAATCAATGACTAGATTTGAGTCCTAAAATTTATGGTTAATGGTTAACATTAACTTCCTAAAATTAAGGTCAATGGTCAATTTTGACCCCTAAAATTTAGGGTTACGACCAATATTGACTCCTCAACATCAGGGTTAACCTGTTATCATCGATTTTTCCTAATAACCTCTCTACATCTTAAGAGATTCATAATCTTAAATCAACACATATAACCGTGTGATATGGTGTTAACAATAAATCCAACATTAGCCATCGAAGATGGACTCAACAATCTCCCCCTTTGCATTTGTTGGCAACACATTAAATCCAACAATACACATATAACAATTGATGACATTTACTGCTCCCCTTGCACATTGTCATTCACAGCTCCCCCTTAAACATGCATCTCTTGCTATTTCCCTTTGACAAGTTCTCCCCTTTTATCCATCAAGCTACTCCCCCTTTTTATGAGTATACACATTCTTTAGATTTATGCAAAATATCTCTCCCTTTGACAATAAATTCAAAGAAAAATAGAAGAAGGAAAGAAAGAGGGGGGTAGAAAATACCTTAACCTTTAGGGGTGGGCTAAACACATAGGATTAGCTTCAGCTTTTGGAACATCTCTCTTGACAAAGGTTTACTGAATATATCTGTCACTTGTTTTGTAGTTGGCACATACTCTAGCTGCAGTTTATTTTTCTCCACCTTTTCTTTAATAAAGTGGTAGTTGATTTCAATATGTTTAGTTATAAAGTGTTGGACAAGATTCTTTGATAAATTGATGGCATTCTGGTTGTCACAACCAATCAACAATGGTAATTGTACATTCACCTTTATATCTTCAAACTATTGTTTCATCTATAATAGTTGAGTATAAGCCTGAATGATAGCCACATATTCAGCCTTTACAATACTTAGAGTTATTTAATTTTGCTTCTTATTAAGTCATGAAACACATCTATTACCCAAATAAAATGCACCACCAAATGTTGACCTTTTATCATCACAATTTCCAGCCTAATCTACATCTATATACCCATACAAATTAAGTTGTCCACTCTTATCATAAAGTAGTAGATAATTTGTTGTGCCCTTTACATATCTTAAAATTCTCTTAGTCACCACAAGATGAGACTCCTTGGGTCACTTTGAAATCTATCACAAAAGGTTATAGCAAAAACAATATCAAACCTTAATGTTGTTAAATACAGTAAGCTTCCAATCAATTTCTTGTATTCCTTACGATTAACTATGTTTCCTTCTTTATCAATTTCCTTACTTCTTTAAAATTCTCTATCCCAAACATTTTTAACAACTCACAAGTATACTTTTTTTAGAAAGAAAAATTTTAGCCTTACTTTGCAATACCTATAATCCTAAAAAGAATTTCATTTCACTAAGCATGGACATCTCAAACTTCTTCTTCATCTACTTGGCAAAGGTCAAAGGGTTTCCTTTTCTGTAGCAAAGATTATGTCATCAACGTAGACCACAACAATTAATTAGCCCTAGTTGTCTTCTCTTATATATAGGTTGTTATACACATTTCCTTTTCTGAACTTCATGTTTTTAAGGCATGTATCCAACTTGGAATACCATGCTTTTGGAGCTTGCTTTAAGCTATATAAAGCCTTGTTCAATTTGCAAACATTTGAACCATTATGATTAAGTATAAAACCATCAAGTCGTTCGATAAACACCTCCTCTTCAATCTCTCCATTCAAAAATGTAGACTTCACACCCATCTGATAGACTTTGTAGTTCTTCTGAGCAACAATGGTCATAAATATTCTAATTGCTTCAAGTTAGGCTACCAAAGCAAAGGTCTCTTTAAAGTCAACACCTTCTACTTGTGAGTAGCCTTTGTAAACAAATCTTGCCTTATTTCTTACCACCTCACCCTTTTCATTAAGTTTATTTTTGAACACCCACTTGGTTCCAATGATATTTTTCCCTTTAGGTTTAAAGTACTATTCAAAAAGTTCAATTTGATGAAGCTTTTTATTCATAGCACACACTCATTTCTTATGCATTAATTCTTCCTCCAAAAACTTGGGTTCAACCTAAAAAATTAGTGAGGTTTGTTCATTACCCCTTAGTATTCTTCTAGTCTGTATAGAGTTCTCTTTTTTGCCAATAATTTTTTTAGCCTTAGCTTTTGCTCTAACTCTTTTATAAGTTTGAAAATGTCATGATTCTTCTTCTTCATCACTTGTAACTTAAGAATCAACATCATTCTCATGTTGAATGGCCTCAGATTAATCATTGTCGGACTATCTTCGGTTGTCATACATCTTTAGCTTCCATATGTTGTGATTGCATTGCAGCACCATCTTTAATTACTTTAACATTAAAGTTGTCCATAATTTTCAGCAACCTTTTGTTGTAACATCTGAAGCCTCTTCCATTTGGTACATAGCCTAAGAATATGTCTTCATTAGCCTTGTCATCAAAATTGCTGAGATGTTTACCTTTGACTTTAATGAGGCATGGGCTCCTAAACACTTTAAAGTGTTTTACAATTGATTTTTTTTCCATACCACAACTTATAGGGTGTCTTCTTATTATGTGGTCTCATGAAGCATCTGTTTTAAACTTGAGTTCTAATGGTAATAGCCTCTCTCTAGAAGTCACATGATGTACTATGCTCAGCCAATATAGTTCTTGCCATCTCCACTAAGTTTCTATTCTTCCATTTTGTTAGAGTGTGCAGGGGCTAGCATATTTATGCTTCACTCTATGCTTTTCCAAATAATCTTCAAATTCACTGCATGTATATTCTGTCCCATTATCTATCTCGAGCCTTTTAATTTTTCCTCCCAACTAGTTTTTAACCAACCTCTTGTAGCTCTTGAAATTATTAAGAGTCTTTGATTTATGTTTCAAGAACATAATGCAAACCATTTTTGTAAAATCATCAATGAAGGAAATGAAGTACCTATCACCCTTGATTGATTTTTGTCTCATTGACCTACAAATGTCCAAGTGGATGAGCTTTAATGGCTTCTTCGTTTGAATCTCCACATTTTTTTTGGGAGCATTCACCATCTTCCTCTTTTGACACGTGCTACAAATTCTCTCTCTCTCTCTCTTCTCAGCTTAGATACATCTCTCACAACTTCATTTTTGGATAACTTGTTCAGCCCCTTTTGTCCAAAATGTCCCAATCTTCTATGTCACAATAAGTTCATCTTTGGTACTCATGTAACATGTGTTTATGCTTTTAGAAACTTGGTACAGGTTTTCGTGTGTTCTTTCACCTTTAATGGGAACGACACCATCCTTTAGTCTTTTTACTATGCAACCACTTTTATTGAAAGTAACTTTATATCCATCATTTCAAAGTTAGCTAAGACTGATAAGATTGTGTTTTAGCCCTTAAACATAAACCATTATCTTCGATTTCAGCTTTTTTGCACTAATTTTAATAGTACCAATACCTTAAATCTTTTAAGGCACCATCATTTCCAAAATTGACTGACCCTGCATCATATTTGCCTACTCCTTTTAACATCTTAGAGTCTTTTGTCATGTGTGAAGAGTAGCCACTGTCTAAGATCCATGTCTTTTCTTTCTTGGAAGCTTTTAAGGCTACCTCTATAACCATAAACATTTCTCTTCCTCTTTTTCTTCTTTGTCCGAATGAAGAAGCTTATGTTGGTGTTCTCCTTTGCATTCCTTGACCGGGCAGCAATGTCCAATAGTCCTCAATAGTGTGTCCAACCCTTCCACATCTTTCACAGATCTCTCATAACAAATCAAAGTTGTTTTCCAATGAAATATGACTTCTGTCTACTTAAGACTATCTCCTTTCTTGATAGAGTCTCCCCCTAGACTCTTGCCTCAGATTTCTCTTTATTTTGGTCATATTACTCTAGCACACATTGGCCTTGTGCCCATACTTACCACAGCTCTAGTAAAAACCTTTGAACCTGGATTTACTTCTCTTACCAAGTCCATGTCTCCTTTTTTTAGCAATTGGTGTGACAGTCTTCTCTCCATTTTTGACAGTCTCTCTCTTTTGGATGGGCGTCTCCACGATGTTTTTCCTAACTCATTTTAACTTGGGTTGGTCTCTCTTCTCCATCACATCATTGTGCTTGCTTTTAGGTATAAACACAATTTTTTTCTATACTTGATAAGAACCGTAGAGATGAAGGGTAAAAGGCTTCAATGGATGCAAGAGGTCCATTGCACATTTCAGAAGGCTCAATAACACAAGCTAGAGCTTCAATGGATACAAAAGGTCTATTACACATTCCATAAGGCCTAATAACATGAGTTAGAGCAAAAAAGATTAAAGAAGCACTAAATGGAATGATTGAGGACATTTAGGCCAACCAAGCTTCAAATGATGCGAATTCAAGTTTGATAAAGAGTAAAGGCCTAATTAATATAATTGGAGTACTTGATGGCTCATACTAAGTAATATCATTCATTCCTAAATAAGAGTTTATTGTTTGTATTGGAATTTGTCCATTGTTAGGAATTTCTTCAAATAAGGATTTGTCCTAAGTAGGAATTTGTCCCTCTTTAGGATTGTTATCTTAGCCTATAAATAGGCACCCCTTGTAAGATCTAAAAAATTAGACAACTTTGAGTGAAATAAAAAGTAAGGGTTTATCTCCCTCGGTTCTTTTGAGGACTAAAGAACTTATCAAGAGGTATTTCTTCTTGTGGCATTCCAATCGATTTATCACTCCTAATTCTTTTCTTTTATGGAGTGTGACATCCATATCCTTCTTAAATACCCTAGGTTTGTGTTCCTTCAAATGTTGGGTATAGGTTTTGTGTTATTTAACTCTGGTTTATCTTTCTTGGTTGTTCTTTGACTCCTTGTGTGCGTTGGGTCCCTAAACCACGTCTTTTTGGGGTTTTTCGCATCAGTTAGTATCAGAGGCTAGTTCTATATCAGGTTGAATCCAATCACTCTTTAATTTTCTACCTTGTGATTTATTTACTTCTGTTTGGTTTGTCTATTATGTGCATTACCATTCAAATGCACAAATATGTTTGTTTGTAATCCTTCACTCTTTGTTTGTTTGTTTAATATCTTAAACGTGTCAATTTCAATTCCAATTATTGTATCTAAGTATTCTTCTATTGTTTTGTGTTAAGCAAAAGAAAAAAAAAAGAAGGATCAACAAAAAAAAGGGGGAAATAAAGGAATAAGAACAAAAGAAAGAGAACATCAATTCAAGTTTTTGATAAGGTTAACAATTTGGTCATATTGGCCATAATAATAATAATAAATTTTTCTTGCTCAACTCCAATTCTACCATATATTTTCTTATTTTGCTACCCAAGTTTGTCTTCTAGGTTTAACTACCCCTATCTTGACTTTTGTGAGCTTAGTTCATTAAATTCATTTGCTTTGATATCCTTTTCGTTTTTAATTGCTTATTCTCTAAATTGTTAAATTCTACGCCATTTATCTTATTTTGTTCAAAATCAATACTTTTGATTTACGTTGTTTAGTTTTTTATAGAGCTGAAAGGGGAAATCTAAGTGGTAAAAGGAAAGAGTGAAAGCTCATATAAAGAAAAACCCATCAAGGGTGTAAACATGAGGGAGTGTGACACCATCTTTTGAGTGAAACACATGAGGGAGTGTTCTATGAGGTATCTTAATTATTTTGTGTAAAAGTAATATTATGACATCCAAAGAAAAAGGTGCAGCTCATGATGGAGCTGGTGATATGTCCTTTATGATCAAAGCTATGCAATAACAATTTGAGTGCATGAATATTAGATTTGATGATATAAGGAAGAGGATGGAGGAGCGAGCTAATACAATAACAAAGTTGCAAAGGAGGCATGGGGAATATGAGGCTCCTAAAGCAAGAAGGAGATGTATGCATTGGTACGGGTTTTGGAGACATGGCAACATTACCTTTGACCCAAGGAGTTTGTCATCCATACTGACCATGAATCTTTAAATTACTTGAAGGGACAAGGAAAGTTGAACAAAAGACATGCCAAGTGGATTGAATTCATTAAGACCTTTCCCTACATCATCAACTATAAAAAAGGTAAGGAAAATGCGGTAGCTGATGCATTATCTCGCAGGTATGCCCTTATCTCTACACTTATTGCAAACTTATTAGGATTTGAACATATTAAGGATTTATTTGTGAATGATCTTGACTTTGCTAATGTGTATGGAGCATATGAGATGTCAGTCTTTAAAAATTTTTATAGGTATAAGGGTTTCTTATTTAGGGAGAATCTTTTATGCATGCCTATGAGTTCTTTGAGGGAGTTGGTTGTAAGAGAAACTCATAAGGGTGGTCTAATGGGTCATTTCAGTGTTAGAAAAACCCTATATGTCCTCAATGAACATTTCTTTTGGCCACACATGAGACGAGATGTTGAGAGGATATGTGAGAAATGTATAACATGTAAACAGACAAAATCTAGAGTTTTGCCCCATGGCTTGTATACCCCTTTGCCCATACCTAGCCATCCCTGGGTTGATTTATCTGTGGACTTTGTATTAAGATTGTCACGAACAAAAAGGGATAGAGATTCTGTATTTGTTGTTGTTGATAGATTTTCAAAGATGACACACTTCATCCCATGTCATAAAACTGATGATGCAAATAATGTGGCTGACTTATTATTTAGAGAAATAGTACATTTGTATGACATGCTATGAAGTATTGCTTCAAATTGGGATACAAAGTTCTTAAGCTAGTTCTGGAAGACTTTATAGCGTAAGTTAGGTACTAAACTATTATTTTCAACTACTTGTCATCCATAAATTGATGGATAAGCTAAGGTGGTTAATCAAACTCTTTCTACTCTTTTGTGTGCTATTATTTAAATAAATTTGAAAACATAGGAAGATTATTTACCATATGTCGAGTTTGTGTATAATAGTTCATTCTACTACTAGTTACTCTCCATTTAAAATTGTATATGGTTTTAATCCATTGACTCCTTTGGATTTGGTACTTATACCTGTTAATGAGTATGCTAACTTAGATGGTGAACGCAAGGGTAACATGATAAAAAAATTGCATGAAAAGGTGTGACAACATATTGAAAAACGAACTAAGCAATACGCATCCCATGTTAACAAGGGACGGAAAAGGGTGGTGTTTGAACTTAGTAATTGGGTTTGGTGCATCTGTGGAAGGAACAGTTCCCAACTCAGAGGTGTTCAAAGTTACAACCTAGAGGAGATGGTCCCTTTCAGGAATTATAACAGGAATTAATGAAAATGCTTATAAGTCGGACCTTCCCGATGAGTATAATGTGAGTGCAACATTTAACGTTTTTTATCTTTCCCCTTTTGATGTAGGTGATGATTTGAGGACAAATCCTTTTGAGGAGAGGGGGAATGATAAGAACTGTAGAGATGATAGGTGGAAGGCTTTAATGGATGCAAGAGGTCCATTGCACATTTCAGAAGGCTCAATAACACAAAATAGAGCTTTAATGGATACAAGAGGTCCATTTCACATTCTAAAAGACCCAATAACATGAGCTAAAGTTAAAAAGATTAAAAAAGCACTAAATGGGCTAATTAAGGACATTTAGGCCAACCAATCTTCAAATAGTGCAAATTCAAGTTTGAAAAAGAGTATAAACCTAATTAATATAATTGGAGTACTTGATGGCTCATACTAAGTAATGACATTCACTCCTAAATAAGAGTTTATTGTTTGTGTTGGAATTTGTCTATTTTTAGGAATTTCTCCAAATAAGGATTTGTCTTAAGTAAAAATTTGTGTCTCATTAGGATTGCTATCTTAGTCTATAAATGGGCACTCCTTGTAAGTTTTGAAAAATCAAACAACTTAGAGTGAAATAGAAAGTAAGGGTTTTTCTCCTTCAGTTCTTTTGAGGACTAAAGAACTTATCAAGAGGTATTTCTTCTTGTGGCATTCTAATTAACTTATTACTCCCAATTCCTTTCTTTTTTGGAGTGTGGCGTCCATATCTTTCTTAAATATCCTATGTTTGTGTTCCTTCGAATGTTGGGTGTAGGGTTTGTGTTATTTAACTTTGGTTTAACTTTTCTGGTTATTCTTTGATTCCTTGTGTGTGTTGGGTCCCTAAGCCACGTCTTTTTGAACTTCCCTTTTTTCCTTTGCTTAAGTTCTTGGTGAGGCATCATAACTTCATGCTAACTTAATATCACCATCTTTTTCTTCAAAGTTGTTGTTGGACTCCTCTTCTTGGTCTTTAATCTTTAATTTCCTCATTGCCTTGAAAGCCAGCTCCTTCTCCACCTTAGACTTCTTTGCTTTCTGAATTGGGGTTATTCTCATTTTATTAACCACTAATATATTGTGCAGGTCATCTAAGGGTAGTCTATAGCCTTTGGCATTGTAAGATTCTGGTAAGGTTCTAAGTATTTTCCTTACCACAGTAGCATCAAGCACCTCATCTCCATAGCCTTTGAAGAAGCACACAATTTTATTAACTCTTGTTAAGAACGCATCCACAATCTCATCATTCTGCATCTTTATTTCTTTAAATATACTCCTCCATATTTGTAACTTGGCTTCCTTTTCAACCTTGTCTCCTTTATAGATATTTTTTAATTTGTCTCATATTTGTTTAGCTGTGTTGCACCCTATCACCTTGGTGAATTCTTTATCGAACAGGGAGGCATATAAGGCATTTCTTGCCTTTCCATCACACTCCATGTTTTTCTTATCAACTAGCGTTATAGGATCACCTTCACCAACAAGGATGAAGCCACTAACAGTAGACTCAAACACATCAAGACCAAGGGACATCGAATATGAAAGCATTTTATTCTTTCATAACTAATAATTCTGTCCATTAAACATAAGGATGCCCTTACTGTTGACATTGTTTATGCTATCTATGATCTCAAGTAGTAGTAGAAATAAAAACTCATGCAGTAATGCACAATTTCACTTCAAAGTAGAAAAATTAGATCAATAGGGCAACCTAACTCTGATACCATTTGATGAGTACTGTTTTATGTCTCACACTGAGAGGGGGGTGAATCAGTGTGAGATATTCCCCTTTTACAAATTGATTTGAATTTTACCTCTATGACTTGTTAGAACTGATGATCCAATTTTTTTTATCTCTTATTTATGTGAGAGTGGTTGTATGGTTATCAATCATATGTAAGTACCAAAAAACACACGATAATGTTTATGTGGTTCACCCACAATGTATGAGTTACATCCACGGTGTAATAGGATCACTCTTAAATCACACAATCCACTCTTGTTATCAAAGAATACAATCTAATTATGGAAGGATCACTCCTTAATCACTTATGGAAGGACTACTCTGACCACTTACAATGATCTCTCAATCACTCCAAGGGTATCCCACCTTATTTTTCAATAAATTTATCAAGAATTTATGGTAAAAACTTTCTTGGAGAACGATCACTCATTATGTACAGATTGTTAGAGTAGAATATGGATCTTGTTTTCCCTTCACTGTCGGTGTTATTTCACCCATAATTAGTGTTGCCTACACATGATGCTAATGCTATTTGTACTCATTGTCGTTGCTATTCGCGTGCGCTGCTAATGATGTTTGCATGCACTGTTGCTAATGTTGTCTATTACTATTTGCACGCATTATTAATGTTGTTCATACGCGTTAATGTTCGTATGCGCTGCCACGTCTATCTGTTACTGTCTGCGTGCACTATTAATGTTGTCTGCATGCGGTGTCATTGCTACCTGCTATACGCACGCATTATACCTACTGTCTGCACATGTTATACCTGCTGTCCACACCCACTGTCTGGCTCAAGTTGTGCCTTCTGTCTGCACATGTTATGACTGCTGTTCACACACCTTGTTCCTGCTATTCGAGTGTACTACTGCTGTCTGCTCACATTGCTACTGCTATTTGCCCACAGTGCTGCTGTTTACTCATGTCATTGCTACTATCCCTGCACATTGCCACCGTCTGCTAGTGCAACCCCTGCTGCTATGTGTTTGTTGTTGGTGCAGGACCCTTGTGCTGCTGCTCCACCTCCTTCTGGTTTGTCTTGGCTGCTTTGTTGGCTAGTTGGTGTGATTGCAATCTTGTTGATGTTTGCTAGTGTGGCTACTACCTTAGTGGTGTTTATTGGTGCAGGTATATCATCTTAGATGTGCTGCAGCTGCAAGGAAGCCTCCTGGACATGCTGTTGGTGCTAGCATAGCCTCCTAGACTTGCAGGGACATTTGCTGCTGCTGGTATACCCTCCTGGATGTCCTAGGACATGATGATGGTCTGCTAGAAAGCCTCTTAGATGTGTTGGTGTGGTGGTCGGCTGCTACTGTAACTTTTGTGAGGGTTTGTTGGTGCGGTGGTTGTCTTGGTAAGGGTTTGCTGGTGTGGGTGGACAGCTACCTTGCTCTCTTTCTTTCCTCCTTGGCTGGTTGCACCTTGCTGCTTCTCCTTGCTAACTGCTACACTCTCATTGCCCAGCTTCCTTGCTACCTCTACTTATTGGTTGCTGCACTCTCCTTGGCTAGTTGCCTTACTGCCTCTCCTTAGTGGCTGCTGCACTCTCCTTGCCTAGTTGCCTTGCCTTCTTTCTTTCTCTCCTTGACTGGCTGTACCTTGTTGCTTCTCCTTGGTGATTGCTGCAATCTCCTTGGCTAGCTGCCTTATTGTCTCTCCTTGGTGGCTGCTGCACTCTCCTTAGCCAGCTACCTTGCCCTCTTTGTTTCTCTCCTTGATCGGCTGCCTTGCCTTTTTCATTTACTCAATTTTCTGCAGCTCACCTTCTTCTTGCAAGATGCATAGAGTATTTATAAAGCCTTGAGATTAGGGCTACATGATCGTCAATGGTCATCATTGATTCCTAAAGGTTGCCCTATAATCAATGACTAGATTTGAGTTCTAAAATTCAAGGTTAATGGTCAATATTGACTCCTCAACATCAGGGTTGACTTGTCATCATCAGTTTTTCCCAATGACCTCTCTGCATCTCAATGACATTCATAACATTAAATCATCACATATAATAGTGTGAGATGGTGCTGACAACAAATCTAACATTAGCTATTGAAGATGGGCTTAACACTTTTTAACTCGGACATTGAATTATGGTATCTTATTCATCACCTTTAAGTGGAGACAAGCTTAAAGATTGCATCTTAATTGGCCATTCAGAAGGACAATCCATTGAAAGATTTAGATGGATATACATGAAACCAACCTTATACTCCATCATCTTGTTCGAAAGACCCTATCGTAGCTTCTCCTGACCAACTATGCTAACATGAGCTATAATTTATGTGAAGCCCCAAACAAATTTCTTCTTTTGATGAGTTATATGTTGCTCATCAATTCGAGTCCAACCATCTTACATAAAAACATTGTGCCCATTAATCACCATCAACTATTTGGTATAATCTATACCTAAGAGCAAGCCTATGATGATATAGGACATTATACTTTTAGGTCATCACCTATTTTATATCATTGTTAAAATTAAGAATAATATGCGTAATATATTGTTTGGCATCACGTTTTCATTTTCACAAGGAGAAATGGGTTGATGATAGACCATTTGTTTCATCTTGGCCATACAAGGTAGCAAAGTGCAAGAAGAACAAGAAAGGATAAAAAAATAGCAGAGTAGTGATTTTATCTAATAAGTATAAAGTGAAGAAGAAAACAACAAGACTCAACCCACTTTAAATCAATAAATAAACCCAAATAGGGATCTTAAGGCGTATACACTAATGTCTTTTCAAAATTCAAATCCTATTATCATATGAAGACTTGAAATGTCTATTCTAATAAAGAGGGCAAGTGATAAGGATTAAACCCATCCATACTAGGCCCTTATTGAGTCATTGCTTTATTCCTTAAACCATCTTTAATTACAGTGTCAAAGTGGACCTTAACTTAACCTCAAGCCAAAGTTAGAGGTCAAAGCCCGAATCCATAACTAGGTTCAATCTCAAGCTTGAATGCAAACCTTAAGCCAAGAAAAGCCTACTCCCTCATGAGGCCATGTTTAAACAACATAACCTAAACTAGTTCAAGACTCCCAGATAACCCATGAAGCCTTACCATTATTGCATAGATCCAATCACCCATCATTTCAACATTTAAAACATATGTAACTCACTAAGACCTTTTAGGACCTATATAACCCATTAGACTAATTAAAAGGGAAGCCACCATTCTACATGGCCTCAAGCCTTACTCTAGAAAACCTTAAGCTTTTAATTGACTCTAGCGTCAAAGTACTCATAACAGGATGACTTTTGACCCTATTTTATTTCCATCTCACATGTTCTCCTTGGCAACTCACATTCCATCTTAACCTTTAGTCTAGCACTCATTAGTAAATGATTACACTAGACATTGAAATAGTTATAGTGTCTTGAAAATTAAAAATTGTGGATATGCTAGTTGATATATAAGGCCAACAAACTTATTGGTAAATGTATTGAATATGGCAAATTATGCACACATCAAATAAAATTTCAAAATTTGAAAAAAAAAATAGTGACTATAATAAAATTTTATGTAGTATATCGTGGTTTTATGAAAAGAAATTCTTAGAACTTAGAGAATAAAAGAAATTTTACGTAGTTAAAATTTGAAATCTAAAGCAAAGAATTGAGTTAGATATAAATATCTTGAAAAAAATGCACAGAAGAGATAGAATTGAAGACTACTAAATTACTAAATTATGATGCACTAATATGTCAAATTAAATGGAAAATCAATGTTGCCATAAAATTTTAAACCCTATGTAGCACTATAGTGAATGTAAGGCAATAATGCTTAGCAAACTTAATAATTATAAAGGTTAATCTAGTAAAAAGAAAAAAAAATAGCACTTGGACTTAAATAATGATTTAAGCGTTATAGTTATCTATAAAATAAGTATATATGGCAATAATATGAAGGTAAGTTATCACTTCTTTTGGTTTTTTCTCCTTTTTCTTTGTTACCAAATTGGTTTGGAATTTTTGAGAGTTGTCTATCCCATTCAATTGTGCATGTGGATAGATGTGGGACACTTGAGTAGTAGTAGTTTGCAACAAGCCCCAAGAAAGTCTAGAGAATAATACAAAATTATTTTTTAATAAAAATATGGCATTTTAGGTTATATTCAGCCATATTTGACAAACTTTGAGATCTATTCTAAAAACATTAATTTTGCTGCACATTTATTTAATAAACATATAATTTATTTCTAACACATACTATGTTCCTAAGAAACATAAGAGATGGTGTAATGCCAACATACTTGTTTGTGTAATATCCAAAATCACATAGCTTCTCTTAAAGTAACAAAACCAAAGTAGCCAAGTACATGAAAGATTATGTAAATTTGCATCTTTTTGAATTAAGTTGGACATGATTAAACCATGTGAATACCTAAAACCCAAAGAAAATAAATGGTTGTAGTCTATAATTCAAGTAAACAAACTTGCCAAGTGTCAATCAAATGTTGAGCAAATTACTATATAAACTAATTACAAATCTAATCAAATTGTTCCAAATGAAATGAAATTTCAAAGCCCACATAATTAGCAAGAAAATTGGTATAAAAATCAATCCAAAATTTCAATTAAATTTGTGGAATTTGAGATTCTAAATCAAACAAATTAATTCAAATTAGAAATATTATGACTTTACTTAGTAATGAAATATTGGTAGCTTAATGTTCTGACCTTGGAGTGGATCATGCAACACTTAACCAAACTAAATAATTCAGTCTTTTACCAAACTAAAGGCTTTTTGAGAATGCAAGAGACAAGCTATGCAGGAGAGTTTAGGAAAGAATGTTTTTAGGTTGCACTAAAGAACTATTTATAAGTGTTGGATCCTTTGGTTGATTCTTGGATCACTGTGGATGCTTTACAAGGAAGGATGTGGTATATATCTACCTCCTTAACAAACAATTAAGATTGTTTTGATCTAACAACCTATATTCTTCTAGAACTCTCTAAAGTACTCCACCAAGGCTTAAAGTCATTTCTTACATTCTAGTTCCTATAAGAACATTTTAAAGGATTTTGCACCTTTCAAAAGTGTTTAGGAACTTTTAGGACCTTCCAAGATCTACAAGAGTTTTCTTAAATCTTACAAAGTCTTTTACAACATTCTAGAGGCTTCCAAAGTATTCCAAAACCTTATGGAGTATCCTAGACTCTTGTAAAATATTTTAGAACATTCCATGACTCTTGTTGCTATTGGAATTGACTCATTCCTTTGCTCCTCTTGCTTCATAACTATCTCACATAGGCAAGTGCAACTCTCCCCCACTTGATCGGTTAATAACTTCATCAGGCCTTTTTTATTGAACCTTCAAATGAAGTCTTTGAATTGCCACAAAGTATCTTTATATTGCTAGCTAACAGCTCTTAGGACTTTATTTCCACTTGACCAAGTATTTCATGACTTTGAGGTACTTTATGTTTCTACACCAATCTTTTAACAAGGTTCTCTTGAAATTCCTTGTCACACAAGGTAATAATTGTAATTGGAGCTTGTGAAGATTCCCCATGACTTTGGCCTTCTTGCCTTTGTGATATTTCTTTAACATGCTAACATGAAAGATCAAATGTGTCTCCAGGTTGGCTAAAAGCTCTATCTTATATGAAACCTTTCAAACTTTTTACAAGATAAAAAAGGCTCATTCATATTTTTGTAATAATCCCTTGTGTAAGGGCCTAAAACTCTTGAATTGTTGGGGTAGAAGCTTCGCCATTACCAAATCTCCCACTTGAAACTTCATTGCCTGCCTCTTCTTATTTGCCCAGTTCTTCATCTCTCCTCCTACCTAATGAAGATAATAATGTGCCATATTAGCTTATTCCTTCCAATCCTTAGGGACATTAAATTCTTGTGTGTTGCTTGCCATGTAATTTGACTCCAAAATGAAAGGGGTAAGTGGTTGTTAGCATATGGTAATCTCTAAGGGACTTTTTCCTATATAATCACTTCTTTAAAGGTTGTACAAGAATTGAACAACATCCATCAATCTTGGCCAATTCTTTTGATTTTTATTTATGAAATGTCATAAGTACATCTCTAGCAAGGCTTTCACCCATTTGTTTGAGAGTAAATTTGTGTAAAGTAGTGCAAATTTGATCTCAGCATTAAGAAAATTTATCCAAAGCTTTGTTATGAAGCAAGGGTCACAATCAAAGATGATAATACAAGGTCCATCCTAATACATAACCACATTCTTGAAAAGCAACCTCATAGCTTGCATAGTAGTGCAATCTCTAATGAAGATCAAGGTGTTGATTAAATGAACAAAGCTTCCATGAAATGAGAATAAGGTGTTGATCAAGTGTAATAAAGCAAGTATTCTCAAGATCCTTTGTAAGGAATTAATGGTCCAATGACTAAAGCAAAGACAAAGAGGATGAAACAAGCTTTATAAGGCTTAATCATGGAGATACATGAAAAGATATTGCTCTAAAAGATCTTAAGGCTATTTTAGAAGTTTCCAATGTTATATTAAGTTTAACCACTTATCTTTATGTGTAATATGATGGATAAGACTTAAAACTTGAAGAACAAAGCTTAAATCCCATTATATAAGTCCAAGCCACATGGCCAAGCTAAGAAAAGGCCTAACTTCTTGGGTTTATTTAGGCTTGTAGGTTCGGCTAAGTCTTGATACATTAGTTAGGGCTTTTACCTTGACTTTAATGATAAGAAACACTTTTTCCTTATAGGATTATGATGTTTATATGTCTATATAAAAGTTATATCTATGTAAAACAATGATGAATAATATTGAGGTTTTTTTTTCCAGCAAAGTTTTCTTTGCTTTCTTATGTTTTAGGAAGAATACATTATCTTGACTTATCAAATGAGTGATCAACCTTTGTGGTGTCTTAAGATTGGGGTTTTTAGGACTTAATTTTCTTAAGGTTTTAATATGATCAATCCAACTTGTTTCTTAGCTTTTTAGGGTGGGTATAACAATTTGATTCAAAGGTTGCTAGGGTGGGTAGCCTAATGGGTTCCTTATTAATGTTATAGGGCTAGAATAAAGGTTGCATACTTAAAGAACTTATCTAGTACCATTATAAAAAAGCCAAACCCTTATGAGTTAGGGAAAGCCAAACCTTTATGAGTTAGGCGAAGCCAACATGAAGTCAATGTTAATGGTCACCTAAGGTCTTTTGACTATGGGTAACTGCTTGAGCAATATGACTAAAACCCTTTCTTCCAACTTATTTTGTTGGCAAAAAAAAAAATGTCAGCATATATGTCATCCCATAGTTGTGGCCAAAAATAAGTGCTCTCCAATAATGCTCAACTATGTTGTTGTCTTAGATGTCTAATTCATTAACTATCATGGCATTCTTTCATGAGATCCTAGCAAAGGTTAACCCATTTTGGCACATATTAGTACCTCCCACTAGTGTAGAGCAATCTCTCCTCTACTTAAAGGCTTTACATCTTGCCCTCCTTGGTATGATTAATTAGATTTTTAGCCTATGAATCATGTGTCAATCTCTCTTTGAGATGATCAAGTAGTCTCTCCATAAGCTTGCTTATGTGATCAAGTTTAACTTGCCTTGACTTATACACTAGGAGTAGTCAAACTCAACAAAGATGTCTTGCCATTTGGCTTGCTTTAGGCTAAGCTTTTTTCGAGTTTGGAAGTAACTTGTCACAACTTTGCTCGTTATAATGATAAACTTAGACCTTAATAAATAGTGGCTCCATACTTGAAGGCAAGGATGATAATGGTCATTTCCTTCTTTTATACAAGGTATCTCCGCTATGGGTCATTAAGTTTCCTACTCTCATAACCAATAAGATAACTTTCTTACATCACAATTACACTAGTATCAAATTTTGAAGCATCAACGTGCATTTTGAATGGCTTGGTCATGTCCATCAAGAACAAAACAAGTTCCCCCTTAATAGCCTTCTTTAACTCTTCAAATGTGTTACGATACTTGTCAAATAATTCCTATGAATTATGTTTCTTAGGGAGGTTCGTGAGTGAGACTGCCATTATTGAATAGCCCTTGACGAAGCATCAATAATAGTTAACCAACCCAAGAAATGATTGTAGATTAAGAACTTTAATAAGTGGTTCATAATTCTTAATGGTTTGCACCTTGCTTTTGTACATCATAATCTTCCTATCCTTGATTTTGTGTCCAAGAAAGAGTACTTCTTGTTTTGCCAAAAAGCATTTCTCCTTCTTGCCCAAAGAAACACCTTGAACATAAGTCGAACATGTTCAATGTGCTCCTCCAAGGTGTTGGAGTATATCATGATATCATCAAGATACACTACCATGAACTTCTCAAGATAAGGATGGAATCAATTATTTATCAATGCACAAAACATTATAGGTGCATTAGTTAGGACAAAGGGAATAATAAGGAACTTGTAGGAATTGTACCTTGTCATGCATGGTCTTTGGTTCATTTCCTAAGGTTATCTGCACTTCGTAGTATCTTAACCTTAGGTCTTGCTTGGTGAAATGTCTTGCTTTCCCTAGCTAGTTGAACAAGTCTACAATAAGGGGGATAAGGTATTTGTTCTTAATGGTCACCTTGTTAAGAGCTCAAGATTCAGTACATAATTGAAATGAACCATCATGCTTTTATTGAAAAGGCATAAGTGCTTCGTAAGGTGCTTTAAATGGTTGAATGAAGCCTCTAAGTAAATCTTTGAGTTGTTTCTTCAATTCCTCCAATTCAAGTGGCACTATACAATAAAGTGCTTGGTAAGGGCTATGGCATTCTTAATCTTTTGATCCACCTCTTGTCTTTGTAGGAGCTTTTTGGGTCATTTAAAAGGTATGACATCTTTAAATTCCTTGCACATATTAGCAATTCTTATAAGCAATTCCTCCTTTATGATGAGGACTTCCTCTTTTAAAGCTACAAGGTATATGGTTTCTCAATTCTTGGTTCCCTTCTTCATTTGTATGGCTAATAGTTGGTAGTTGCCTTCCTTTACCTTGGTGATTATAGGCACCATGCAAGTGGCTTTTTCTTGAAGAATTACCATGGAACATAATTAAGGGATAGGAATGGCTTTGACAAAGTTTAAGAAATTCATAGCTAGTGCCATTTGGAAGTTGTCTATGGGTACTACTAACAAAAATTTGATCATTTCCTTGAACAATCCTAGACCATCCCTCGAGCTATGCCTTCCAATAGCTTGGTAATGCCATTAATGACTTTCAACCAACCTAATTCTTTGAAAAAATTTCTATCCTAATCTCCTTGCTTTATCGCTCAAGATGAAGTTATGTGTCACCCCTACATCCACCATGGCCTTTGTGTGCTTCTTGGTGAGCATCACCTTCACATACAAAAGCCCTTTCTTAGGTTGTGATAGGTGTGTGGTCTTCAGGGAATTAAGGAGTTGCAACATGCTAACTTGTGCATGGAAATCCCTTTGTTCCTTTTCCTTGATCATGACACTCAAGGCACTCCTTTTAAGGCAATCTCTCATGCATTGATTTTTTTTCAAAAAGGAAGCAATTTGTTTTAGGATTGAAGTTGCTCTACTTATTGGACTTTTTACCTTTGTGTGAAGTCTTACTTATGGAAGGATTATCACTTCGTTTATGATAGCCTTGTCTCTTCCTTTGGAATGGTGTTGAGAGGCCTTATCTCCCTTACCTTTTCTATTTTATTCCTTGGACTTCATCTTATTGGTATTTTAAAAGTCTTTAGGCTTGGTGTAGTCCACCAGGGACTCAACAGTAGCAATTGCAAAGGCAAGGTCTTGTACATTATGATGTATAAACTCTTATTGAGCCCATAGTTGCAATCCATCCATAAAGTTGAAGAGTAGTCCATTATTGGCCATATCAAGAAATCTTAAGTCATAAGGATGAGGATTTGCATATGCACTCCTAAATCATGTCATACTGCTTCAAATTGTTAAGCTTCTTTCTAGCCATAGAGATATTATCCTTAGGATAAAATTGCTTTTTAAGCTCCTTCCTGAACTCATCCTAAGTTGAAATGTTATCAACCCCTTAGGCAGAATTGTTGTGCCATGATAAGATGGCATATCAGCAAGGTAAAGGGTTGCAACATTTATCTTAATGTTGTTTTTAACATAAGGTATTGAAGTACTACTCCATACCCTATAAGGAATTGTTAATTTCCTTAACATCTTGATTGCCACCATAAGACTTTGTCTTGAGTATTTCTTATTTTGAAGGTGCCCTAGTTTTTTATCATCCCACTAATGAGTGCCTCCCTACATATGACCAAGTCCTTATAAATCTCAACTAAACAAGTTTAGATCCCAACAAACATACCAAATACCATAGTTTTGTACACTTGAGACTCTATCTAGTCAAAAGTTAAAGATATGACATCCTTGATTTCTTGGAATTTTGTGGTTCTTTCCTACAATTCTTGCTCAAGGATATCAAGACACTCCCTTATGTTTCCCATTGACATTTCCACCTTCACGTGCCTTGGCTTAAAGGATCTCGTCACATTTTAAGGCTTCTCTTTACCTTTTCCTCCCACAAATGTTTTGGTCCCTTTCCTTTTGGGGTACTTGCTCCTCCTGGACATCACCAATAATGATGGTTGTAGTGTTTTCACCATCCGACATCTTGCCCTAGTGCAAAACCACAAGAAGCCAAACTTGATCAACCAAACTAGCACAAGTTTTATGACTAAGACTTTGATACTTTGATAGCATTTCTTACAACATTGGAGTGGATTGTGCAGCATTTAGCCAAACCAACCTAGTTGGCCTTTTTCCTAACTAAAGGCCTTTTGAGAATACAAACGACAAGCTAGGCAAGAGAGTTTAGCAAAGAATGCTTTAGATTACATTAAATAATCCTTTACAAGTGTTGTATGCTTTATAAGAAGGATAGGGGTATCTATAGGTCTCCACCTTCTTAACCAATAGTTAGGATCATTTTGATCCAATAACCTATATTCATTTTCTAAAATTCTCTAAAGTACTCTACCAAGGCTTTAACTTATCTACTACATTCTAGCTCTTATAAGAACATCCTAGAGGAGTCTACATATTTTCAGAGCGTCTAAAAATTTCCAAAACCTTATAGGGCTTTCAAAAAGTTTTTTCATACTTTTCATTGTTTGTTAGAGTCATTTCATACTTTCTAGTCTTCCATAACATTCCATACACTTTCAAAGCATATTCTAAACTTTTTTCAAAATCTTCTAAAATATTTCATAATTTTCCTTATTATTAGAATTGATTTAGTTTATGTTTCTTTTTTATGTAAAATTAGACATTACTTCTAAATGTAGCCAAAATTAAAATAAAAAAATGTTTTCTCATCTAAAATAAATGAGTGCAATTAGTATTCTTTATTACAATCAAAGTGCATTTTTTTATAATAAAAAAATAATTAAAATATATCACTTTGAATGGGTTGTACAATGGAATCAAATAAAATTGAGTTTAATAATTTATTCTCTTTTATCTAAATAATAGTTAAATAAGGATAAAATAAATAAAGTGAATAAATTATTTAATAAGAGATCAGTTATTGAATTCATTAGTATACCTTTGGGTTTTAAAAAAATTGGGTTCTTTCTATCACTTTTTTTTAAATAGCCTAATTACTAGTTTTTAGTGATATCACTTAGTCATTTTAAATGGATTCAGGTCATATTATTTTAGATTCAAATTATTTTTTAATTGTATTATAAACAAGTTTGATCATTTGAGTTATCTTATTTGTATAAAAAATATATAAAATATATAACTACTAAATGTTTCTAGTCTAAAACATTATAAATGTTTAAATTATGTATAACATGTAAAATAAATGTTTACTTAATGTATAAAATATTATAAATATTAAAAAATAAAAATTAAATATTAATATAAAATAAAAAATTTAAAATTTGAAATTAATACATATTTTATATATTATGTTAAAAATATAATGTGCATGTTTGTATATGTGACATGCATATATAGAGTAATTAGTAAAAATAAAAAAGTAAAAATTATACACGAAACTCTCACATTTATGGAATCTGGAGAAGAGTTAATGCATGTAAGAAAATTACTTACAATTATGTTTTTACAAAAAATGTTTATACATAAAACTCATAGTTCAAAAATACAATATTACAATTCATTTATTTTATTTTATTATCTTCAAAAAAAAAAAATCCCCAAATCAACCTAACTATAAAAATTTTGTATTGATATTCCATAGCATTTTCAAGTTGAATTTAAAAAAAGATTAATATAAAAAAACAGACTTTAATTTTTTAGATAAATTTAGGTAAAATTAACTGATAAATTTATATTTTAATATCTCTATTAATTATGTAGAAATTTGTGTATATAAATTATATTAGAAGTTTCTTAGTCCATTTTTAACTATTTCTTAATATATTAATTAAAATAAAATTATATACCAAATTTGCCCTTCCCTGTCATAACAATTCATTCGAGGAAAAACCATAGAAGTGGCCCAAATTAGAATTCGAGGTTCATGTGATGTCTTACCTGAACTTTTTTCAACATCCAGGTGATCAACAAAGTGTTCTAAAAATGATTGAGTTGCAAGCAAGCAACTGAAATTCAGAATTACCCACAAAACAGATGTCCCCCAAGTTCTAATAATAGCAGCCGCAGTAAACATCCATAACGTTCTCCTTATTTGCTAGTAAAACAAGAAAACGAATTAGGTCTTCCAGGAAAAGTGGATCGCCTTTTAATTATGCACGTGGCCTCAGTACCTGTGAGCCAACTTCTCCTTTTCCTTATAGTGCTGTACATACCTGCATGATAACATGTGAAAGCGATAAAACATGATTAGGTCAAACTGATGGTTCCTAACCACAAAGAAAATCAATGATACCAAACTTGGAGGCTTTGATGGATGGGCAGGGGTAAGCAAAATAGCATAGTTATAGCTTTGATATCAAGCCAAATTCAAAAAGAAAAAAAAAATGCAAGCATATTCCCTTAATCCGAGTCTTATGAACTCTTTTGCTTGGTCAGGGAAGGGAATTCATCAATATCTGCAAGGGCAGTGTACACTGAAAAGTGTTTGCCTGCTTTGAGCTGATTTCTAAATGGCAGTATTACATATTGGGGTACCTTTCGTATCTCCAAAAACACAAAAATAACATGCTAAAGTAGAAAGAAACACTCCAAGGACAAAGATAAAAGCATTTAAAAGAGGGTGTAATGGAATTGGGAACAGAGAAATACCGAAAGATGATTTTCACTTATAACTGTATGCCACAAAGCACTACAAAATGGAATCTGTGACATGCTATAATAGAAATGCACTGAAGAACCTCTTACATACAAGGAAATGAATTTCAACAAAAATAGGATGAATAAGCAATAATTTTAAGCTGCTTAAATGTTTCCTGAAAGTAAAAGGGCATATTTCCTCAAAGTAGTGAACTGGAAAAAGACCTATGATCTTATAGCATGTTACACAAAATTTACATTCCAACAAATCTTGAAGCTGCTTTTACTTAGCAGAAAGATGAGATCTAATTTGCTAGTATGCAAAGCATTTCAAAACATGAAATATGGATCGTACTGCTAGAGAATATCAAAAAGAGTGCCTACAGTTGGGTATACCCATTTGCCCACAGAAAGATGTTTTATGATTCCAATCCAAATGGTAACAGCTTCTGGGTCACAAATTGAGAAATACAGTAACTTGAATAGGTTCTGTCTTGTTACATAAAGGTTTCAGGGTATGAGTAGAAAGGCAGTCCTACTGTTAAGGCTCAGAGTCTAAGAAGAATCTAGGAGATCAAGGAGAAGAAAATAGCATTTGAGAAGAGGGAAATTGCTAGAGAGAAAATAAGAAAAGAGACATTTGGAAAGGTTTCTGTTATTTCTTAACATGTTTCCAGTACAAGTGTGCTGTTTATAAAGCTAGTAATCACACAACAATCAGAACAGTAACAAGATATGAACCACAAAGGTGAAAATGATCTTCGGTTCTAGATTAGTCAATCTCATTCTTTGATGCT
The DNA here is from genome assembly GCA_021464305.1 of Kandelia obovata. Taxonomy (NCBI): domain Eukaryota; kingdom Viridiplantae; phylum Streptophyta; class Magnoliopsida; order Malpighiales; family Rhizophoraceae; genus Kandelia; species Kandelia obovata. The sequence goes on from CM038488.1 coordinate 3,428,197, forward strand.
AACTAACAACTACAAACAATAAGAGTGACAGCAACAAACCATAACATGTTTCCCTCCATTCAATTAGCCTTATCCCAGTGTTTTCAAAGGTGCTAGGCACCTTGAAGAGATCAAGACTCTTAGGGCCTTAGCCACAAGGTCTAGGAGTAAGCTTGAATGGAGTGAGATGCACAACTAAAAATAATGCTAAATTTTCAAAACAGATAAATAAGAGCTCACTATAACAAAAAAGGTGTTTAGCTGAATGAAACAAGAAAACAAAATAAAAAGGTGAAACCAGGACTGAAAATCCTTGTGTCAGTGGTTTGAATCCACTTCTAAGCAGGCGAAGGGTCCAAAGGACGCATAGCCGGGAGCAAGACGGATTTGGAAATGAAAGTGAAAGAGGAAGCCAAAAAATGGAGCGTTCCTGCACTATACGGCTTTTTGGTGTTGCCCTGTCTTGCTGGAGGCAGATTTTTTTAAAAAAGCGGTTGATTACAGAGTTGTGAGAGTGATAAACAGGGAAAATTGAATAAAATGAGAGCATAGATGAGCTAAAAAAAGAAAAAAAAAGAGGAACAGAGAATGTAGAGATATCAGTGGACAGAAATTTGAGATTTTAATTGAATAAGATAAGAAAGCACAAAAAACATAACAGAGGAGACACAAGCATAGCTGAAAACGCTATCTTGTTGGCTTTTATCCTAAAATTAAGGGTTTAGCCTAATCTTTATCCTGAAATAAAGGGATTAATGCTCTAAGGTATATGAGTCGTACAAGAACATCTATGTTTCTAAAAGATGCCAGCTTTTCAAGTGCCCACCTTGCCCAGGAGCCAGAATGTGATGGAGTCTTGGCACTCTAAGCCTTAGGGGCGCCTCTAACAAAATTGCCTTTAGTGCCTTCTCTTCAAGATGGAGAAATGAAGCAAACAATAACAAAGCAATTCTCAGCAGCTCTGGAAATCAGAAAATTTCACTGACAGAAAACTGCCACTTCAATGTTTTTTTTTTCTTTCATCACTAAGGGAACTGGCATCTCTGAAACAGTCTGTTGTATTTTTGCACTCTGATAATGGGGATATCTGTATAGATGGTTGTGATTTCAACGAGGTTGCTTCAACAAATGCACCTGAAAAATGATCTAAGGCTGGTAGAAGTAGCCATAATGAAAAAATGATTGTAAGACCAAATTCCTTCTTCTCAAGTTAGTTCTGTAATTTGTGCCCTAAACTTAACTTAAGAGTTTCTGTTTAAGGGATTAGCAAAAATTCCACAGGTTCACCATCTTTCACAAAAGACAATTTCAATTAACAAATGAAAAAAAAGAAAGTAAAATGAAGTTTCAACCAATCTAACCCCATTTAGCCAGAATTATCAAATCAGCTATAAATCTATGCATTTCCATCCTCCCCTCGTGTCTGGCACACTTCTTTTTACTAACTAGTTTCTGCCTATTGGCCAGTGTCACCTGAGACAGGTTCACTATGACCAAACTTATTCTCCCTATTTGTCCTCCAAACTTCATTGTGTTTTGCCCCAGCGTTCCAATAATTGCATTCACGGATATTTTCATTCGAGGATAATTTAAGTCAACCACTTTGAGTTCTGATCATCCTCCTTTTCTTCTAGAAGGTCACACTCATGAGTTTTGTGCCCCCTTCCATGACATTCAGGGACCATTCATTAGCATATTGGTTGAAGCCCTGGCCGCCGCGGCCACACCACTATGAGACGGGGCGGATCAGAAAGTATTATCACTAGATCTAAGGGACTCATGTTATTATTCCATACCCATACAAAAGAAAGGAAAAACGTCAAAAACAATAACAAAAACAAAGAAACAAAAACGAAAAAGAAAGAGTGAAGCAAAAGAAAATAAAAGAAGAGGGGGGAGGAGAGAAGAATGGAAAAGAGATACATACGAGTAGGTGCCAACGAGAGGGCCTAGAAAGAAGATAGTGCTGATCCAGTTCTCAGAGACCTTGTGATGAATCTTGTTTGGAAGGTCATTCCAGAGTCCCTTCATCACCTTCTGCTGGAACGGAGACAGAGCGTACACCACCGCCTTCATTCTCACCGGTGGTTTCCCCATCTATATCGTTTCGATTCTACTTCGACTGATTCCTTCCTACTCTCTCCTTCGCCGCACTACCCCCCACGCACCCTTCCCAGCAAACGCAAAAAGTCTTTCCGTGTTTTTCTCCCTGGCGTGCACACAACAACAAAACCCCAATTATAATTTATAAATTCTAATTGATATTATAAATTCTAAATTCTAACTAATATTTACAGAACTGTTTTTTTTTTTTTTGAAAAAAAAATCATATATCTAAAATATATAATAGAACACCCATGCACCAATTAAACTAAGTAACCAATTTATTGGGCTCGTTTTTCTTATGCCTCATATGTTATCCTTGTTTTTATTCATCATATTATATTATCAACAATAATGAAAATTATATTATAGTATTAATATATTACATAAAATACTTTGCAAGTAATTATTAATAGATATTTCAATTAATAACAAAAATACCACCATAATAATCTGAAGAAATCAAAATACCCTTATAACTTATGAATGACACTTTTTTTTTTTTTTTTAACAGGACTATTGGTTCCACCAACAACTTGACAGCTACATCAAGTAATGAGCAATTAGTCTATTGTACAAAATGCATTTATGCCTAAAACCTTGTATAAAAGAGGGGAAATGCGATAAAGGAAGATAAAATTGGTGAAATGGATTAATCATATAGTTGATGAATTGGAGATTTGGCACGCCTAGCCTAATACTGAAAGATGACAATTAAATTAATAACAATACGATGAAACTAAATTGAAAATAGGATAACTAATAAAGATAATAAAATAGATAAATTAGATAGATTGATTGATTGGAAAAAATAAGTGGCTAAAGATAGAGAATCAACCATAGTACGTGGAATTTATGCAAGGGTTACATATTTACAAGTGCATTAGCTATTGTAAGAACGAGTCTAAAATTCTCATAAAAGCAAAGTTTTTAATCCATTTCAATATGTTAAATTGTATAATTAAGAAATTTTAAATTGTAAATGAGTAAATAACATATAAGTTGAAAAAATTCATGAACTCAATGGTTTAAAATTTTGAGTTGAAATATGATGTTAAACTCACAAATTTATTCTTTCTTAGAACTTTACATTGATTTCTCCTTAATTTCTATGATTGTTGCCCCTATTAAAAAAAAAAACAGAGAGAGATGGATTATACTTACTAAAAGTGACTACCGGGTGGAATTCATTATGCTATAGAGCCTATTTGGTGTTTAAGGAGAGTAAGCCTTAATGTCAGAAAGATTCACAATTCAGGTGAAATTTGTTAGGATTTCAAGTGTAAGTTAGGTGATGGAGATCAAGGTGTTGGTTGAATGAAAAAAGTTTCCATGAAAGGAGGAGCACAAGGTGTTGATCAAGTGCAACAAAGTAAGTATTCCCAAGATCATTTAGAAGGAATTTGTGGTCTAATGATTAGGGAAAGGAAAAAGAGGTTGAAAAAAGTTTTACAAGGCTTAATCATGAGGATGCATGACAAAGAGGATGTTTTAAAAGATTTTAAGGCTATTATAAAAGTTTTCAATGTTACACTAAGGATAATCACTTATCTTTATGTGTGAAATAATGAACAAGGCTTAGAACTTGAATAACAAAGCTTGGAGCTCGTGACATAAGTCCAAGCTACATGAAGAAGCTAAAAAAAGGCTAAACTTCTTAGGTTTATATGGGCCTGTAGGTTTGGTTAAGTCTTGATACATTAGGTAGGGTTTTTACCTTGAATTTTATGCCTAGTTGTCATCATTTTTAGTTTTTTAAGATTTCTACATTAAGGTAGATTTGTATTCCTTAATTAAAAATGATCCCTGTAATTAAGGTCTTTTCTATAAAGATAGGATGAGAAACACCTTTTCCTTATAGGATTATGATGTTTACATGCATATATAAAGGTTACAGCTAAGTAAAATGAGAATGATGAATAATATCGAGGTATCTTTTATGAATACATTATCTTGACTTATGAAAGGAGTGATTAACCTTTTTAGCATTTGAAGATTAAGGTTTTTAGGACTTAGTTTCCTTAAAGTTCTATAATAATTTGATTCAAGGGTTCTTAGTGAAATCGCCTAGTAAGCTCTTTATCATTTGTGATCAAACACTTGATTTTAAAAACAAGTTATATATCCTTTATCTATCTGTGTCTAGTACTTTTCTTTTTTGCTTTATTCATTCCTTGTATTTCTTTGTTTATTTTTCTTGTTTGTTTGGAATATTTTCTTACTCTTGAAGTCATGTTCACCATATTGGTGTTTAATTTAAAAAAATAAAAAAAATAAAAAAATGTAACAAAAAAATAGAAGACGAAGAAGTTGTATTTGAGCTGAGTAGTGCATCGTGATTCTTGCAACTTGTTGTGAACATTTATAAGGTTGCAAATCTGATTTTAACTTTTCTAAGCCTAAAAATTGATATATTGAATTTTTTTCTTTCAAAAGTTTTGATTTTGAGACTTGTCACCATCTAACGGATTGCTTTTTGTGATTGTTGAGCTTGAGTATTTTAAGAACATAAAAGGGGATGGCTTAAGTGGAAAAAAGGCAAGAGAGGTGAGATTATCATCGACAAAAGTCAAAATAGAGTGAAACACAAGTGATAACAAATCTGATTTAAGGGTAAACACATGAAACAATGTGTGTGGAAAATTTTTTTTTTAATTACTAACATATTTTTGCAGGTTGTAAACATAAGTAATGAAGGAGAACAACATGATATAGACATGAAGTTTTGGATGAGGCTATTACCAAGCAATTTAAAAGGATAAATGTTAGGCTAGATGATTTATAGTCACCTAGCAAATCCAAGTCTTCTAGGAGGTGTGTGATTGAGGAAGAATCAAATTATAAAGAATCAAGCTTAAGAAAAGGCAAAAAGGTTGTTTCCAAAAGAGATAGTAATTTGGACAACATAAAGATGAAGATTTCAGCATTTCAAGGGAAAATTGATCTCGAGCATTATTTGGAGTGGGAAAGAGAGGTTGGGCATGTATTTTATTGTCATAATTATTCTAAGGGAAAAAAAAAAAGTAAAGTTGGCAGTCATGGAATTTACTGATTATGCAAGCATTTGGTGGAACCAATTAGTAATAAATAGGAGGATGGATAGTAAGAGGCCAATTCAATTATGAGAAAAGATAAAATTGGTAATGCACAAAAGATTTATAGCAAGCCACTACTACATAGACTGCATAAAAAGTTGCAAGGGCTATTTCAAGGGGTTATGAGTATAAAGGACGATTACAAAGAAATGGAGATAGCGATGACTAAAAGCTAATGTAGAGGAAGATTGAGAGGTTACCATGACAAGGTTTATTGGTGATTTGAACAAGGAGATTACTAATGTAGTGGATTTGCAACACTATTTGGAGATGGAGTTATTGCATAAGTTTATCAAGGTGGAGAAACAAATTAAGTCTAAAGGAACCAAATCTAGTGTAGCTTCTAGTTGTACATGAAAGGCAACTTGGAAAGACACCTAATTAGCCTCAAAGTCAAAAGAAAATACAAAGCCAAAGGATTAGGTTGTTATTTCTAAAGGTAAAATTGAAACAAAATCTTCTTCTAAATTTTGTGACATTAAGTGCTTTAAGTGTTAAGGGCATGGACATATTGCTTCTCAATGTCCAAATACATGAACTATGATCATATTGGAGAATGGTGACTTAGAAAGTAGTTCAAGTTCAAGTGATAATGGCATGCCACTACCGAAGGATTGTTTTGATGTTGAGGTTAAAGAAACATTAATGGAGATATGTTAATTACAAGGCGTGCACTAAGTATACAACTCAAAGATGATAGTGATGGAGAGCAACATGAGTACATTTTTTATAAAAATGTCATGTTAGAGATAAGGTATGTAGCATGATTATTAATAATGGAAGTTGTACTAATATAGCTAATACTTTGTTGGTAGACAAGCTAAATCAGCATACCTTCAAGCATTTTGAGCTGCATAAGCTACAAGAGTTGTAGGATTAGGGAGAAATTAGAGTAACCAAGCAAGTTTTAGTTGCTTTTTCTATTGGAAATTATAAGGGTGAAGTTTTTTATGTTATGACATAATGCATGTTGGTCATATGCTTTTTGGCTGACCATGACAAAAATAAACAATTCATGATTGAATTGTTATTTTAACTTCTTTCAAACCTTATAAAGCATATGAAGATCAAATTAAGATAGTAAGAGAGTGCAAAATAAGAGAAAAATAGATGAGAAAATAAGAGGAAAAGAAAAAGAAAGGGAGTGAGAGGTTGAAGGAAAAGAGAGAAAGCAAGGTCGAGGGGAAAAATTCAAGTGAAAAAGGTGAGGTTGAAAGGGAAGCTAGAGAGAAAAGTGTGCAAAAAGGAGAGAATCATAAGAGGATAAGTATGTTTGTTGGGAAAAGTGAGGTTAAGAGTGTTGTGATCATAAGACAACAACTACTCGTACTTATGTATAAGAATTTTTTTTTGTTTGTCTAATGACCTAAATCTCTTTTTGCCTATTGTGGTTGTTCCGTCATTACAAGAGTTTAAAGATTTATTTCCTGAAGAGATTCCCCATGGATTACCTCTTTTAAGAGGAATTAATCATCAGATAGACTTTATACCTAGTACTACCATACCAAACCAACATACCTATAGAGCTAATCCTAAGGAAACCAAAGAGATATAAAGGCAAGTGGATAAGTTTGTAAAAAAGGTATTTGTAAAGGAGAGTCTTATGTCACGGGGTCATTACCTTCTCTCCAAAAGGTACCCGTTGAGGGTGTGCAGTATCATCGCTTATATAACCCAAGATCCCCCTCTTTCTTAAGGATGTAGGAGTTGGGTAGTGTGCACCCATCACATTCTCCCACACCGAGCTCATCGACATCCTCATCAATGTTTGGGCACACGCCGAATATTCTGTGCCAAGTCAAGGTTCCCACAATGGGATAGGGGTAGGCTCTAATACCACTTGTCATAAGGTCATTACCTTCTCCCCAAAAGGTACCTATTGGGGTGTGCAGTACCACTATTTATATAACCCAAGATCCCCTTCTTTCTTAAGGATGTGGGAGTTGGCTAGTGTGCACCCGTCACACTTAGCCTATGCTCGGTTCTTGTGATTTTAGTCCCAAAGAAAGATGAAACATGACATATGTGTATGAATTGTTGAGCCATCAATAAGATCGCTATAAAGTATAAACATCTTATCCTTAGATTAGATGATATGCTTGATAAGTTGAACGGTTTGTGTGTGTTTTCAAAAATTGATTTAAAGAATGACCATTATCAAATTCACATGAAAGAGGGAGATGAATGAAAAACAACATTTAAAATTAAATATGGATTGTTTGAGTGGTTAGTAATGCCTTTTAGATTAACTAACACACCTAGTACATTCATGAGGTTAATGAATTATGTCTTGCATGCTGTCATACAGAAATTTATGGTAGTTTACTTTGATGATATTTTAGTTTATAACAAGAATTTGTGAAACACTTGCATGTTGTGTTCGATGCATTAAGAGAGAACTGATTGTATGCTAATTTTTTTTTTTTAAAAAAAACATAGATTTTGCATGCAATCCGTTGTATTTCTTGGCTATGTTGTTAGTTTAAAGGTATTAGTGTGGAAGGGGAGAAGGTAAAGGCGATAAGGGATTGGGCTACACCTAAGAATGCGAACAAGGTATGAAGTTTTCACGGTTTACTAAGTTTTTATTGAAGGTTTGCAAAGAATTTTAGTTCAAGAATATTGATTTTAAGTGGAATGTTATGCATGATCATGCTTTCAGTACCTTAAAAAAAAACTTACTAATGTACCTTTGTTATACTTGCCTATCTTTGATAAAACTTTTGGGATATGATGTGATGCATTTGGAATAGGAATAAAGGCTATTTTAATGTAAGATTCTAAGCTCATTGCTTATTTTAGTGAAAAGCTAAGTGTTGCAGTCTTGAATTATCCTACTTATGACAAGGAATTTTATGCATTAGTACGAACTCTTCAATCATGGAAATATTATTTATGGTCAAGGGAATTCACCATTCATTCTAATTATGAGAGATTAAAGTTCTTGAAATTCTAAGGTAAGCTTAATAAAACCCATGCTAAATGGATGAAGTTTATAGAAACGTTTCCTTATGTGATCAAGTACAAATATGGAAAGGAAATCGTTGTTTTTGGTGCATTGTCTACGAGGCATGCATTACTTTTTTCTTTGAAAACTAAGTTACTTGGTCTTAAGTTTCCTAAGGGCTTGTTTGCTAATGATTTTGATTTTGGCCAAGTATGGAATGCATGTGAGAAGTGTGTGTTTGGTAATTTTTATAGGCATAAAGGATTTCTATTTAAGAGAAATAAATTATGTGTGTCTATATGTTCTAGTCATTAGTTGCTTGTTAGGGAAACTCACTGAGGTGGTTTGATGGACACTTTATTATGCAGAAGACTCTAGATATATTACATGAGCATTTTTATTGGTTGCATATGAAGCATGATGTATGATATATTTGTAATAAGTTCATTACATGTAGGTAAGTAAAGGACAAAGTTAAATTGCATGGCATGTGTATACCTTTACCTGTGCCTAGTCAACCTTAGATTGATATTTCTATGGTTTTTGTCTTAGGATTACCAAAATCTTAAAGTGGTAAAGACAACATATTTGTTGTGGTTGATAGGTTTAGCAAACTAACTCATTTTGTGGCAAGTGCTAAAACCAATTATGCAACAAATGTTGCTAATTTGTTCCTTAAGGAAGTGGTTCGTTTGCATGGTTTACCAAGAACCATTATTAATGACAGGGACATTAAGTTCTTAAGTCATTTTTGGTGCACTTTATGGAATAAATGGGGAACTAAACTCTTATTTTCTACTATTGCACATCCTTAAATGGATCAAAAAACTCAAGTAATTAATAGGATACCTATTACTTTGTTACATGTTATTATTCAAAAGAACTTAAGGCAATGAGAAAAGTGTTTGCTACATGTTGAGTTTTCTTATAACAGATTTGTTCATTCTATTACTTCCTTATCACCCTTTTAAGCTATTTATTGTTTTAATCTTTTAACTTTTCTAGGTATTTTATCTTTGTATACTAATGAATGTGCTAATATTGATGGTAAGACAAAGACATAATTTGTTACATGCCAAGGTTCGGGGTAACATTGTAAGGAAGAATAAGCAGTATGCTAAGCAAGCTAATAAGGGGTGTGTAAAGGTTGTCTTTGAACTTGATGATTGGATGTGAGTGCATATAAGGACGAAATGGTTTCCCTCACAAAGAAAGTCCAAATTGCAGCCTCAAGGAGATAAACCTTTTCAATTATTGGAGAGGATTAACGATAATGCCTACAAACTAGATTTACCAAGTTGTTATGGCAATGTTAATGTTTTTCATTTATCTTTATTTGATGTAAGCAATTCAATGATGAATCCTTTTAAGGAGAGGGGAATAATGGAGATCAAGGTGTTGGTTGAATGAACAAAGTTTCTATGAAAGGAGCACAAGTTGCTAATCAAGTGCAATAAAGCAAGTGTTCCTTTGTGAGGAATCGGTGGTCCAATGACTAGGGCATGGACAAAGAGGATGAAAGAAGCTTTAGAAGGCTTAATCATGAAGATGCCTCACAAATAAGCTATTTTAAAAATTCTAAGGCTGTTATAAAAGTTTCCAATGTTACACCAAGGATAATTACTTATCTTTATATGCAAGATGATGAACAAGATTTAGAACTTGAAGAACAAAGTTTGGAGTCAGTGATATAAGTCTAAGCTACATGGTCAAGCTAAGCAAAGACCTAACTTCTTGGGTTCATTTAGGCTTGTAGGTTCAGTTGAGCGTCAAAACATTAGTTAAGGTTTTTATCTTGACTTTTATGCCTAGTTTTTATTAATTGTAATCTTTTAAGGATGTATACATCAAGACAAATTTGTATTTCTTAATTAAAAGGATTTCCTATAATTAGGATTTTTCCTATATACGTATGATGAGAAACACTTTTTTCTTATAAAATTATGATATTGACATTTCTATGTAAAGCCTACAACTATGTAAAACAAGACTAATGAATAATATTAAGCTGTATTTTATTCAGCAAGTTTTGTTTTGCTTTCTTGTATTCTTGGAAGAATACATTATCTTAACTTATAAAAGGAGTGAGAAACTTTTATGGCATCTTAAGATTAGGGTTTTTAGGACTTAGTTTTCTTATGGTTCTAATTTGATCAATCCAAATTGTTTTCTAACTTTTTGGGGTGGGCATAACAATTGGATTCAAGGGTTCTTAGGGCAAATCACCTAAAGGGTTCTTTATCATTGGGTGGTTAGAAATCCTACATTAGAAATGACAAGGAAGAGTATGTAGCATTAGAAGTGAAAAGGAAAAGTATGTAGCATATAAAGAAGAATACTCATAAACTTAATGCTTTAAAATTTTGAGTTAAGATGTGATATTAAATACAAACGTTTTTTGTTTACTTAGGCCTTTTTATTTTTATTCCTTGAACAAACCCAAAGTAAAAGACCATGAAAATTCATTGTTAAACAACCATAAATAGCACATAATCAACCAAGCCCTAAATGTGCAAACTTCAAGGTAGGTCAAAAGGGCTTGGCATTTAAGAGAACAATGAAGTATTTAAAGGATGATAGGAATGAGCATATATATGGTAGTCTTGTGTTGACAAAGATAAAGGTGGTGAGAAGAATGGTTGGTAAAAAAAGAAGAAGAAAGTGATGTATGATTGTGATATGTAGGTGTGTGGGTGTATGGGTAAGATGAGTTTTAGACAAGTATTTGTGGTTATGAAGGAGTAGAGAGGTTAGAGAGCATGAGTAAAGGGAGATGATGGTGAATAGAAAATTGATAAAGGAAACTAAGACACAAGCCAACAATAATAGCAAAATAATCATATTTACTTATGATTATGTTAGACCAAAAATAAAACTATATTTAAGAAATTTGTGTATTATTTAAAATTATTCTACTAGAAATAACAGTAAGGTGTGTGATAAATGGAACAATCACTATCTCATAATATTAAGAGATGATGTGACGAAAACTTCCTTATTTCTAACTTCCCACAATATGACATGAGCAATCTTCTTTAGTCTCTATCCCTAATCAATCAAGGTTTCAAACTCCTACTTGTTACATTTTTAAGAAATGGCAGGTTATTAATTTGCCAAACTTTTAGTTGCTTTCTTCATGTTACCCTTTTTTTTTATTTTTCTTTTCATTTCATTTTTTTCTCTCCTTTATGTGGATTTCTTTTCTTATTAAAATTTCACTATTCCTTATAATATAAATTGAGTTGAGTCCACCTAGTGGTTCCCTTTAGGGATGACAATAATTCTTGTTCTTGTGGAGCCTTGTTTAGCCTTGCTTTAACAAGGACAAGTTAAGATAAGTCAACCAAGGATCAAGGGAGTGATCCTTGATCCTTTATCTTTTTAGCAGGCATGGGGATGGGGATGGTATTAATAGTCCCTATCTTTATACTTAACTTGTCCCCTATGCTATTATTTATTTAGCATTTTATCCATAAATTATTAATATATAAAATTTTATGAGAACACTACCATAATTTTGGTTTTAATATAATTCTACTTAAGACTAAAATACATATAACCATTTGATTCCTCTTTACATTTCACTCTCTCATTTTTTTTATGCGTATCAAATCTTCTTGAGAATTTTGTGTCCTTTCTACATCTTTTCTGTTTCATTAGCCCATTTATAGATCCTTGTGATAGACTTGTTTTCTTTTCACTACTTCTTTTGCTTTTATTGACAAGCTTTTTGAGTTTTGAGTTTTGCCCTCAAAAGGTAGTTGCTTTTTCACACCTAGTTTAGTTGCTAGTTATTTATTAGTAAGGACCTGTTGCTAATTAAGGACAAGGATCAGGATGGTTGTCTTTAAGCCTACCCTATTCTTGTATAGCAACCTAATTTTTGGCAAAAATTCAAGTGAGAGCCACTAATTATATGATCTAATGATAAAGTAGTTTGACTCAAAAAATCAAAGAAAGAAAGTCAAGTGAGTCTTTAGTCATACATTAAAGGCACCAATTTTCAAGAAAGTAAAAATGCAATCTTAAATTATTAAACAAACAAAAAGGGAAAGATATGTCACTAGCTCAAAATATAAATTAAAATGGAGCTAAAACTTGCTCTTAGTGATATTTTTATAACTATAATTCTACAACTCAATAGATACATAGATTTCATTACATGGTATAATAGAATATGTTAATATATGGGAGATTTAATCATGTTGAAGATGTTATAGTCAAACATTATAATTTGAAGGAATAAGTAAATTTTACTACGCAGTATAGGTAAAAGGAACCTCTTACCTATGCAACTAATATAGATCCAAAAGGACATGACGATAATCTTACACTTCACCTTTGTAACCACACCCTCCGTCCTACTTTTTGAAACTTTTTTTCCTTTCTTGAAAAGGATTAATGATGGAGATCAATGTGTTGGTTGAATGAACAAAACTTTTATGAAAGGAGCATAGGGTGCTGATTAAGTGTAACAAATCAAGTATTCCTAAGATTCTTTGCAAGGAATTGGTGGTCCAATGACTAAGGCAAGGACAAAGAGGATGAAAGAATCTTTGTAAGGATTAATCACGAAGATGCATGACATAGATTCTAAGGCTATTCTAGAAGTTTCCAATGTGACACTAAGGATAATCACTTATCTTTATGTGCAAAATGATGGACAAGGTTTAGAACTTGAAGAAAAAAGCTTAGAGCTTGTGATATAAGTCTAAGCCACATATGCAAGCTAAGAAAAGGCCCAACTTCTTGGGTTTATTTAGGCTTATAGGTTTGGCCAAGTCTTGATATATTAACTAGGGTTTTTACCTTGACTTTTATACCTAATTGTCATTAGTTGTAATTTTTTAAGGATTCCTACATGAAGACAAATTTGTATTCTTTAATTAAAAACTTGATGTTTACATGCCTATATAAAGGTTACAACTATGTAAAACAAGAATGATGAATAATATTGAGGTATTTTTTTTTTTCAGCAAGCTTTGCTTTACTTTCTTGTGTTCTTGGAAGAATACATTATCTTGACTTATCAAAGGAGGAGTGGTCAACCTTTGTGGCATCTTAAGATTGGGGTTTGTAGGACTTAGTTTCCATAAGGCTCTGATATGATTTTCCTAGCTTTCTAGGGTGACATAACAATTTGATTCAAGGGTTCCTAAGGCTAATCTTAAGTGCATTCTTAAAACAAACATATATGGAACATAGTTTTTTTTTTTTTTTTGCATAGTTATTTAGGAGGTAGACAAAATAAGGATCCAAAAAAAATCATTGTTTGTCTCTTTATCCTAAAACAAATCACTAAGAGTGGAAATTGTTGTAACCTTATTTTGTCTATCCTAAGGACCCCACATTTGTTCACTCTTATGCAAGGTTAAATTTGTAGGCAATTGCATTGGGGATTGTTCATTTAGGTGCAAAAAAATAAAACAACAAAAAAATTAATAATTAAATTACTATAAATAAATATACAACCAATGTATAAGATACAAAATATGTCTTGCTCCAAGTGTCAATCCTGTAAGTCAAAGGCTTATAAAATATTAAAACAATCTCATCTATTGAGTAAAAAGGTAAGTCAATTTGAACTAATCAGCAAAAAGCAACTGAGCATCAATGGTCAAAATTAGATCTACATCACTATAAAAGGAAGGTAGTATTAAATAGAGGAAAAAAAAGACGAGGGCTAAAATACAACTCAAAAGAGAGCATAAAATGGACATTAATTGAGAAATGAAAGAGAGAATCATAGGCATTTTGGTGTAAAAGAAAAAAAAAGCAATAAGAGCATTTAAGGAAACCAAAAGCCTCACCAAACATCTAAAATGTACAGACAGTAATTTAGGAAAAGAACTTATACCCTTTAGCCAACAATGTTAAGAACAAAAGTACCCGTAATAGGACTATAAGACCCTTTTTATCTTTCGTCCCATTTTTATTGCACTTTTTAAGTTTTCAATCACATAAAAAAGGATCCAAATTAAGCTTAAAACTATGATTAGGTGAGACAATAAAATTAAAACCAAGTGTTAATAGTTACACATCCAATGAACCACATTGTTTTACCTACCAAAAATTCTTTGGTGGAGTGAGTATCTTCTATTAATTTAGCACAAAAAAAAGTCAGTAATCACTCAACAAAAGGTTAATCATCCATGAAAAAGAGTGTTATAATAGCACATATCCACAAAATCACTCAAGTTGGTCAAGAAAACACTTCTTTAGAGTTGTGGTGTTTTTCCTTTTCCCTAATCTACCTCTTGCACCAAAAATATATAAATTTAACTAATTTCACTTTAATTTTTTCCTCCTTTTATGCAAAAAAATGCACTAAGAAATTGAAAAAAAGAAAAGAAAATATCAACCTAAACACATAAATAGTTAGAAAGGTGGATAAAGTATCCAACATCAAGTATTTTATGCTCAGGAAGCTTGACACTAGCGCCAATCACCAAAATATGTCACTAACACCACCAACAAAGTTCTCTTGTGTCAATCTACCTGTTACCAAAGGTTACTAGTAAAAAAGAGGCAAGAAATACATAAATCGATGAAACTAGGCACATTTGGGCTCGACGTTAGGACCTTCCAAAGTGTTAGAGACCAATTTGTTTAATAAGGCCTTCCACTCACTAAACAAATCAAGAAGTGGCAACTACATTCACCTCAAAGCTTAACACCACTACCAATTCTAGTTATTGCATGTGCCATTTTCAACCATCATTGTCACATATGATCAGCATTGGTGGACTTAACAGGTGACAATACACTCAGCACTACCCTCCATGCACTAATCGGAGACTAAAAGCTCTTTGTTGTGAATAGCTTGCTCTCTTTAGAATACCCAATCCAAAAAGTAGGAAAAACACCACATTGGAGGTCGAATCTTGACCATTCATACCATAAATCATGCCTAAAAGCTATGATTGGGCTACTTATAAGCCTAAAAAAACATGAAAAATGGCCATTGAAATGGTCCATGTAAATAAGGGATCAGTTTTGAATTTTTTTGGATAGAGAAACTAAAAAGGAGTTATAGATCTAACAAGGAAATGAACGATAAGGAAAAAGGAAAGGAAAAAAAAAGGAAAAAAGAAAAAAAAAAGAGGAAAAAGGAACACAAGGTTCTTGGTAATGGTATTATTTTAGAATAGCTAGGTGAGTTTGTAAACACTAAACAATGTTTTCTTTGGTGTTTAATATTGTTGAAAAAATTCTTCGAAATATTAAAAAAATAACAATTCTATACATGTAGAGTTATTAAAAACCCATGATTTTTTTTTTACTTTTTTTCATATGTTTCCTTCAAACATACTTTTATAATTCAAATTAAGAATGTGAAGCATATGTCAAATGTGATATTATTGTTTTACTTAAATAAAGGAAAAAAAAGGTTTGAAAATCACAATGTTAGACTAGAATTTAACTAAAAAGATGACGATAAAATAAGAATAAATAAAACAAGAGAAAAAGAATTATCTTAGTGACACAACAAAATTGTTGAACATTGTGCATAACAAATTTGTAGTTGTTTTCTCTCCATTCAAGTTAGGAAAGGGATATTTCGTATGAGCATGATAAGTGTCAAGTTCATTCTTCACTTAAGTAAATGATTTATTGACTATGAAGTTATGTTGAGTGATTATAATATTTTAAATTGTTAAAAATTATATATTTTTATATATTATCCTACCAAATATGTGTCTTATGAATTTTTGTCTAAAGTGATGCCTAGATAGACAAAATAAAGTTTGTATACATTATACACAAATGTTAAAATAATGCTTACATGCCAAAATTGGACTCAAATAATGCTTTTCACCCTTTTTACATTCAAAAGATTGTATTTTAAGGAAAAAAAACTTTCATAATTGGTTTCTAAGTTTGACTTGTATGTACATATAATACTTATAATAATATTATTTCTAGTGTTAAAATTTTCAATAATTTCATTGTAGACCTATTATCTCAATTTACCTTAGCCAGCATTTAAATTTAATTAAATTGCACCAATTTTGCCTACATTATATTATTTCATTTATTTTCTTCATAGAAAACAAAAGGTTTAGTAAGAATTATATATATAAAAAAAGTCATGGATTTTTGTTTTATTTTGTCATTTAAATTAAAAGATTAGATACCATACAAAAAATTGGATCAATATACTAATATATTTCAATTTTTGTATGCTTTTACAAATTTTTCACAAATTTTAAAAACAAGAAAAATAATTCCCTTATAAATTTTTAATTGCAAATTTGGTACAAGTTCAAATCAGTCAAATGAAATCCATTACATTCTATTATGAGTCATATTTACATTGAATTAAAGTATTTCTACACTTAAAAGGAAGTTGTTGATACATGAATATGGATACACATGGACATAACAACGCCTTAATGTTGAAAAAATTAAGACACAAACCTACTATGGATGGCTATATACATTTGTGTATATATATTTACACACACACACAAGTTTATGTTTTACATACGTATTAAATATATTATGTGATTTTTATCTATATTATTGTTTAATGATTATAATAAAAATTGTTAATATCTGTCCAAGCAAATATTATTGTTTTAAAATTATATTATTTTTTAATATGTATTATTATGTTATTTACAAAAATAAATACACAAAATAGACCTTTACATATGATTCTAATATTAATTTTTTTGTTAGGTTTAACTTTTGTCATTAAAATTACAAACAAAACATTCTAAACATGTCCTCAACATGTTTATGGTGTGTTAAAGTCATGTTTGATTTTTTAAAATTTCTTTTCTTTAGACATTTGTTTGACATATGTCTGTGTAGACATGTGTTGGATGCAAAATTGGGCTCTTCCCTGCCATTTCCATATATCTCAAACTAAGACCAATGAGGTTAAATCCTTTGGGCATAATGATTTAAAGGACTCCTTATGGTCAACCATATGCAGGTGTTAGCTACCATTCTCCTTTTTCCATCATCTCTTTTCTCTCTCATACTCTTTCTTTCGTAAATTAGTTTAGGGATTTTGAGAATTATCTTTGCTATCCCTTGTATAATCTTCCAAAATTTAGATCTTTAATCATTGTTGCTTTGCAATGACATGTTGAGATTATGTTAACAAAAGAGAAAAGGATACTTCTTCTGTCAAGAGTAATCATGTATTCTAAGTTAGATTTTAGTTATGTTTACCAAACTACCTAATTTATTCTTAGGAATAAAAAATTTTAAACATCTATTTTATTACCAGTTTATTCTATAACCATCCAATTGATTCCTAATAATAGAAAAATTGCATGGCTATCGAAATGGTTGCTCTACGTAATAGGACCAAGGTATAAATGGAATTGTGTGGTGCCTCTAAGATACTTGAGTATTCATAGATAAAAGTGGTCTTTACATCATATTGTTCAATTTTCAAATATAGCTTTACAGCTAAGTTAAATACAACCTAGATCAAAGACATCATGACCATTAAGATAATATCCTTTAAAATCAATGCCTTTCTTCTTGCTCAAACCCTTTCATAATTAATCTTTCCTTATAACTTTGTTGTGAGTTGTTTCGACCAAGTCTAATGTATGGCTCTCATGTAAAGAACTTATCTCTTCTTGCATAGTTTTAACCACTTTATTTTCTACTCATTAAAGGTGGCCTCTTGGTAACTATCAGGCTTTCCTCCATCAATAATCTATAGGAACTCACTAGGCAAATGCCTCTTTGAAGGTATATGTGGCCTACATGATCTCCTCACTTCCTAAGTTGCTGCTATTAGTATTGGTGAAGACTATTCATGTTGGTCTTATTCTTCATCATGATCATCAAGTGTGGATTCATTAGTTGGAACATTATTTTCCTCCTGAACATCTCCCTTAGGTATAAAACAAGTCATGAAGGGCTATTCCAAGGTAAAATCAATAATGCCTTTAACTAAGCCTCTTCAATATCGTATGAAATTTCATCTTCAACAAATATCACATCTTTGATTCTAATAACTTTCCTATCAACTAGATTTGGTGTTGGAGTTCTTTTGTTTTTGCTTTGTTATAATTTCCAACACTTGTGCCATCAAACATTAAAAATATAACCTTATTAATCATGCACCACTTTAATGATTTAACCATCTTTTCCAAATACAAAATATCTCACATCTATATGACAATGTTTTGCATAGAATTGTGGGGCACTTTAATGGTCTAACTCTATATGTAATATAGAAAGTCATAATCAAACTTGTGGTTCTACTACTAATTAATTTTCTTAGTAATTTGTGAACCATATTTAAATAAATTAGAAAATACTAATTCAACTAGTATTGACACTTTCATTAGCTAGAATAGCTTATTTTAATATACTTTGTATCATTACAAAGTTTCGTTAAATAAATTGTAATCAGTATAAGTTATCTAGAAAATCAAATTCATTGTTCTTTAGTTATGCAAACATAATAATAATGCATAATGGAATTGTCACTAGTAGAGTTGATGGGTTTTTAGCACTAGTAATAATGAATTATATCTCAAATTGAAAAAAAAATTCCAAAAGAAAATAGTGTAATGAAAGTGGTAACTACTTCATCACCTTGTTAATTATTAACAAATTGGTAATCATTCATTTCATGATGTTGGCAGTGCAAAAACTTCGCCAAATCCAATAAACGAGAAATGGCTAGAGCATAAACAAAAATCACTAGCTTAAATATAAAAACACATGAAATTGGTTAAACATACACTCTTTTAATTACCAATGAACTTGATAGTTCTAAAATGCCAAAAGAGATTCACTATCTATCTCCATTACTCTCTTTTTCTACATATTTTCTCCCTAATCCCATTTTAAGAAAACTCTTTTGAAGTTTTTCTAGCATAAGCGCAATGTTTTTCTAGTTAATGTGAAGGATAAGTGTTGCTAAAAGGCATATTTTTATTAACGATATTTTGCTTGGTTGGTGAGCTTCTTAGGAAAATATCATGAGGAAGGCATTCTTTATTTGGTTTTGTGAATGTGAACATTAAGAGTTTCTAATCTTGCGAGCATTCCTTAAATGGTTTTGGATAGGGATATCCTTTGGCAGCTTTGATAAATAGGAAATTTGGAGGCATATTCTACAAGGATGACTTTAAATTTCACCTTCCCAATTTGACTCACATTCATGTGCAATAAATTTAGAAGGTTTAAAAAGACTAAATATGTTTACCTCAGCTTCATTGTTGAAGAGGGTTTGCATCACATTTAACCAGAGGAGAAAGAATTTAAGTAACTAATTTAGACATCCATTAACAAGTAGCTTGGAATCTTGGGAAAATAATTGTAAGTGGAATATGTACTAATAAAATGGAAATTAGATGAATCATACAAATTTCAAGGGTAATATCACTCATACATTAGAATTCCAACACTCATGTTTTTCTTTTTAAAAAATGTTAGCATATGCCTTAAGTAAGTGAATATTGTGTGTATGAGTTTCTTCTTCATTATTATTATTTGAAAAAAATGTTATAATATGTGAGTTGATAAAATTGTGTTTTGCTAGAAACAAATAAGACTCAAAAAAAAAATTTAATTAAAGGAAATTTAAAAACGTTCCAGTTCTTGAAAACTAGTTGATTATTTTTTTCCTTTGAAGGTAGTCAAAAATTGAAGAAATGTTGATTGTCCTAAACATTGTTGAGAATTAGGTTCATTGAATCCCAAAATAAACAAACCACACAACTATCTTATTTGATTGGCCATTCTTATCCTTATGGGCTACAAGCTGGCAACTGCTTTGTGGTCCAAAAAGTGCTTATTATACACCGCAAAAAAAAAATGTGTTTCATTAAAAGGAAGACTGGGTGGCATTATAAAGAAAGGGTCTCTATGGAAACATAGGACATGGCAAATGAAGATTTAATAAGTCACTTGACTTTAAAATAAAGGTTGTGTTATATTTGAAAATTAACACAAAAATTAAATAATGGGAAAAAAAGAAAATTTGCATCAAAAGGAGGTAAAATTGAAATGGGAAATTGTACTATTGGTAGGGTGAGAGAACATCAATTCATAAAATTGTAATATTGGTATAAGATCTCTCTTGCTCACTCTCTATCTCAAACCTACTTCAGTCTCTTTGATTCTAACATGTGTTGTATTCAAGCTATTTGATTGATTATCATAATATAAATTTCATCACTTGCTCTTGTATATGAATTTGTTTTACTTATAGAATATCTAGGAACAAGAAGATTTAATAGGAAATATTGACAAATTTTTTTGGACTACAATAATAAAAAATAAATATAAGAATGAACTGAAAAGTGAATCTACTGTTTGAATTTGAATATTAGAATAGTGGATATAGTAATGACTCAATGGGTTAGGCCCATGAGTTAACTTTCTTTTTTTTAGGAGCTCTTCTTAATTTGCCTTTTGGTGATCATTTATGAAATTATAATTGGTATTTTTCCTTTTTTTTGTCTTTTTCTTTTCCTCCTTATAATTTAAGTATTCATGTGGCCTTTTGGATGTAAAAATATATCACATATAAAGGTTGTAACAAATTTTGAGTCACTGTTGAATGTGGACATGGTTATGTATCCTTTGGGTCATAATATTTCCTGTTTTGTTCTTTGTTTAATAAGAAAAAAAAAACTTGAGGATACACATGCCATACATTAAATATTGATTTTGAAATTACTAGGCAATAGAATGTCCAAACCCACATAATCAATTATCTTTTCCATTTGTCTATATTTAGTTTAGTTTTCTTGAAGATAAAATAAAGGCTAATGTGTCATAACTAAAATATTTGTCCCATTGCAAGACTTGTGAATGAAATTAACTAATTATTTTTCTAGTTATGATCTTTAATAACACATTTTATACACTCGATCTCTCTTTTAAATAAGCTTTGTTCCTCAAGGAACATTTTTGTATGGTAAAAATGATGGATTGGGTTTCTACTTTTCTATAACTAAGGAATAATGCTTTTATCCCTACCATAAAATGACTAATTGGTTTGAAAATAATCAATAGATGTAGAATTTGAACCTAATTGTTGATATAAGCTTCTTCACTTGGTTAATGGTTACTATTTTTATCTAATTACAAAAATGATATTTATGTCTCTTGGTGTGACCAATACATTGTGCTTAAGCATCCATTAAAAATGAAGTTTTCTTATGTATTTCATAATGATGTTGATGAGCATAAGGAAGCCAAATCCATAAGTTTTCTTGATATCATCATCCTTGTATATTTTGTTACTTTTTTTTGTGGTTGTATTTTTTTTTATGTTTTTATATGATATGAATTTTTTTTTCATTTTTTATGGATATTTACGATATGCTAATCATGAGTATCAAGGATTTAGAATGCAAGATGTTTAACATATACCAAATAGTAGCATAAATGTGAATGCTAGATGCATGTAAAATAGGAGTCAAATTTAAATGCTATTCAAATAATTTAACACTATGTGAGATGTCCATGTTGAAAAAATATATGCATGTTCTTTGGATTCAAAGTTCTTATTTGTTCCTTTATTCAAAATTCTCAACATATGATTTTGTTTAACAACTTTTAGCAATTTACTTCAATAATAGTAAATATCCTAACCGTTTGTGCATTTGCAAAATGCATGTGAATCTATAATGCTAATAATACTTAATTTTTGTTAGCCTTTAAATACCATACACAACACTTCATTTTGGTTATTTTATTTTATTTTTGTTAAATCACGATGAACTTGCTCCTAATTATTTTTCTTGTTATGTCCAATTAGCACAATTTCTTTTTTTGGGTATGCATTTATAGATTATTTTCTGAAGTTCGTGTTTTTTGTTTTTGCATATCCATGCCTCTTTCTATGTTAATGGGTTATCCCATTTAAGAAATTCAACAATAAGAGAAACAATAGTTAAAAAGCTATAAGTTTCTCTAAATAATTATCCCCTCGCTAATTCTTGTTGTCCAAAATGGTAAATTTGTTCCCTTTTTGGATTGCTATCAAATTTGTTTAATTTTAACTTAGTTTAAGTTTTTGAAATTCTTTCTTAGGCTATTGCTTTGAAGAATCCTAATCACTATTATGCAATAAATGTGAGTGTATGGCTAAAAAGTTAACAAAAGAAGTTAAACCTTCCAATTCTACCCACCACCATAATTGGATCTTTCCCTCAAACCTTAAATCCAAGAAGTGTACATAGAAATAATAGCCTAAGAAGTGGGCACTTTTACTATTCAAATTGTAGTGATTAGTTCAGCAGTTATGGCTCTACTTTATCTTGCCTTATGTGAATATAGTATCTTAGGATGATTATAACAAGGCCATCAAAGAAGAAATTAGCAAAGTCAATTAGTTCCAAGAACATCTAGACATTGATGTTTTGGTGCATGTTAAACCTAAAGTGACATGTTGTCCTAAAAGATTTTATTTATTTATTTATGTGATTATATATTTCTTCAAACTATATTTTTATTGATTGACAATCTTTTTTCAATGATCTGGACTTCTTTTTTTATCCATTTTTTTTGTTATAAGATTAGATTTTCATATAAATGATATGTATATTATACAATTTTAATGCTATGATTTAGAGAAAGTATATGCACCTTAAGAAAACAAAGAAAAGGGTTAAGAAAAACATGTGCTTACGATTTATGCACAATTTTATGAATGGATAAACATTTAAAATAGATTTCTATTGTGTTTGAAAATGGATGATTGATTTTTTTAGAAGCTGGAAAGGTTGGATAATATGATCTTGGAAAGCCAATTTATTGCATCAGAGGTAATTAAGGACTATGATGGGAGCAAAGTGCTTGGACCAAAAGGGTTCAACTTTAATTTCATCAAATACCATTATAAGGTGGTGGAGCAAAATGTGATGGAGTTCATGTCGGATTTTCATGTGAACAGTAGATTATGCAAATCTCTTATATCAACTTTCTTGGTACTCTTATCGAAGGTCAATAAAAGGGAGTCTCTAAGTCAATTTCACCCAATCTCCTTGGTGGGTTTTGGTTACAAAATATTGGCCAAGGTACTATCTAAAAGGCCCAAGTTGATGATTGGGAAGGTGGTGAGGAAGTCTCAATTTGCCTTTTTAAAGGGCCATAACATTTTGGACAACATTATTATTGCTAACGAAATGATTGGAGAAATGAATAAACAAAACAAAGGAGAGGTCATGATAAAGATTGACTTTGAAAAGACATATAACTAAGTGAAATAGAGTTATTTAATAGTTGTATTCAAACTCATAAGTTCAAATGATAAGTGGAGGCAATGAATGTTAGAGTTCATATCGACTCTACAAGTTTCAATTTTAGTTAATGGTAATTTCATGCAACAGTTCAAAATGGTGAAGGGACTATAACAAAGGGATTCTCTTTTTCCATTCTTGTTCATATTAACAACAAAAGGTCTAAACTATGTATATTGGAAGGGGTGGAATAGGGTCTTATAAAATGTATACCCATCAGAGATGTTATTAGGTTAATACATTTGCAGTTTATCGATGACACTGTTATCTCAAATGAAGCTGATGATGAATTTATGAATAATTGTAAAAGAATCCTCAGATGCTTCTAGTATTATGTTAGACTAAAGGTGAACTTAACAAAGATAGTTTTGTATAGGATTAAGGGGTGTGACACCAAGCTTTATAGTTGGAATTGCAAGCTTGGTTCTCTCCCTATGAAATACCTTGGGCTTCTATTAGGGGTGAATCCATGGATGAAAGTTTTAAGGGATCTTATCGTTTGAAAGATAGAGGTTAGATTGGTGAAGTGGAAAATAAGATTTTTGTCTAAGGTTGAGAGGTTAGTCCTTTTGAAATCTTGTTTGCAATCTCTTCTAGTGTATTATATGTCCATGTTAAGTAATTCAAAATAATTGGAATGATGGCTAGAAAAGATACAATGATCCTTTTTATGGAGGGAAAAGAATGATCACTGACGTATGCACCATGTTGGTTGGGGTTTAGGTGTATAAGGTAGTGTCACAATAGGTGAGGGATTAGGAAATTGAGAGATAGTAATTTAGGGCTATGTCAAAATGGTTATAGAGGGTAGGAAATAGGGGGCACATTATGGGTGAAGGTCCTTAAGGCAAGATATGGCAACTAGCAAGCATGACCATGAAAGTGGTTGATGAGATGTTCATAGATGTTACCGATATAGAGAAGGGTGTGTTTGGTGTGGCAGAAGAGGGTGGGGAATACAAGGTTGATGAAATCCAACTTTGGTTATTTAATAAGGGATGGTAGGGAGTTAATTTTTAAGGTCAAGTATGGATAGGTGACACTTCCTTAGTGCCAAGATATTCATATATCTTTTCCTTAGTAGTTTAGAAAACTAGCCCAATTAATGGCTTTGGTCAATGGATGGAGGGTAGGTATATATGAAAAATTTCATGGCATTGGAGGTTTTTTGACTAAGAAAGAGATGTGCACATTAAATTTATGGGCTTGTTGAACACTTAAAATCTCTCAAAAAGAGAGGAAGATATGTTAATTTGGTGAGTAGAGAGGGATAGTTCATTTATTGTAAGGTCATTTTTTCATTTATAAGATAATTTTTGCACTAGGTATAATATAATGCTATCTCAAGTGTGGCAGAGGCTAGCTCCTCTAAAGGTAGAGATTTTTAGGTGATAATTAATCATGGGGCAATTACTAGTAAAAGAGCATTTATGGTTGATTAACAAGGATAGAGATCAAGAAAGAAACTACACAATTTGCAGTAAGATTCTAGAATCTATCTCTCACTTATTTCTTCATTGTAACCTTATTTAAGTAGTATAGTATAGGTGTTTAAGGTGGTGAGGCATTTTGTGGGTGGTTCCAATGACAACAAAACAGACATAAGAGTTATGGCATGAATTAAGACAAGGATATAAGTCGAGGGAGATCTAGTTAATGAAATTCTACAAGATTATTTAGTTTGTGTAGTTGGCAAAGAATGGGGAAACCTTTTTTAGCAAACCTTTCTTAATAGAGAAAGTGTGTTACTTGATTTGCATTAGGATATGGTGGTGGTTGAAAGCTAAATGACCTTAAAATAATTTTATGATTGATGATTTTCTATTCAATCTTAGTGATATTGGACCTATCAGGAGCAATAGGCCACATCATAGTTATTTGGCATGGTGGCATTGCCAAAAGGTATAGTTAAATTTAATATGAATGCAGTTATGATCAGTTCATTAAGGGTAATAGGAACAGGTGGAGTATTGCGGGTAGAGGATGGGAAGGTGCTATGCCTCTTTTCTAAGGCAGTGGTTGCATTAAGCATTAATAAGGCAAAACTATGGTCGATTAGGGAAGCAATGGTACTATGGAGTTAATGGGTAGAATCAAGTATATTTTCCTTCACCATTAAAATCAATTATAGTTCTACAATTACATAGTTAAATGATGACGTTAGAAGACCCTGAAACCTTGCATTGGTGTTTAGGGACATTAGTGATAAAACCAAGGATCAAGTTCCCTTTGTCTTCTGATCATGCAAATGTAATTCTTTCGCAGATGCTATGACAAAGTAAGGAAGGATCAAATGGATAGATTTTGTCATGTGAGTTTGACAAGTGATTATAAGGTGAGATTTCATGGGTTTTCCATATGCAATGGAAGCCTTTTTTTTTTTTTTTTTTTGAGGGGGCTCTAATTCACCTAAAGACAATTATATTTGCTTAGAATGCCTAAGGCCATCAATTTTTTGTATAGGGCCAATGCACATTGTTTTACAACTTTCTATTTAAATCTTAAGCTTATTGTAAAAAGAAAAAACACTTTAGAAAATTAGGGTCCACCATTTCTTTATGCTTTGTACTAATAGTAACTAACAATCTTTAGTTGACCTTTATGTTATGGTGTCCAACCAATTCAACACGCTTACCAAGGCCTTGCATGTAAAACATAGGTTGACCACTTTTCTAATAATTTTAGCAATTTTAGGAGGAAGTCAGGGGTTACGAGTTTCTATTAACCTTAGTTTAACCTCTATGATAAGAGTTCTACCAAGATCCATCAACTCACTCATAGGTATTTGCTATCAAACTTTACTTTCTTGCGTAACTTAATAGAGCACTAGAAATGCACTTTTGAAACCACATGTTAAATTCTCTGTGAGGAAATACTCACAAACATAAAAGTGATATCAAGAGGTTACACAATTCATTTTCTTAACATCAAAATTTTCCAAAGCTACTTATAAATATTCAAAAATGGAATACAAATAAATGGTAATATTCAAAAATGGAATACAAATAAATGGTTCTAGTATAATATATTTGCAATTGTGGTAACTTATTTGGGTCACCCTAATATATTGAAGAGTTTGTTAATGCTTAATTTCCTACACTTTACCTGTGTATAGTTGAGCCTAAGCATTTAAGCACCCCAAGGCCACTTGGGACATTACCATTTGATGGAATTCTACGTGGCAAATTTGTGCCTAAAAATCAATTTGATGAGTATAAATTTTATCCCAAGGCCTATCCCATTCACAATGGCCTTAGAGGTCTACATAAGCATAACCATAGTCATCATATTAGTGATTTTCATTATGATATCCATGTTAAGTATGGTCAAGTTCATGATAAAGTTTATAGGCCACATCATTTGCATGCGTGTCCAAATCAAATTGATATCTCTAGGAAAATAAAGTCAAATGCTTATGAATTGGCTTGATAGCCTATAACATTATTTTAATTCATATGGTATTAATGACCTTGAGCTTGTTCACTTTGTTAAAATGAAATTGGTTAGTCCAACACAAAGACATTGGGAAAATGAGATTTGCATGTCAAAGCATCTAGCTGAGCCCTTTGTAACTCAATGGGAAGTCATAAAAATGAAATTAAAGACCAAATACATTCTTACTTAACTTAAGAGTTAGCATTTTAATTAAATCTTAAATCATAAACAACTAAATTCATAATGTTAGAGGCTATTGTCTAAATTCAAAGAGCTTCTTCTTGAAAGTGAGTTGTATGAAGAGCTTTTTTGTCACTATTTATCTTTTAGTTAATTGTATTAGGTTTGATATCAATATAAAGGTCTTTTTAATCACTCCTAATTCCTTAAAAGAGACCTACAACAAGGCTTTAGACCATGAAAAGTACAATAATACCTCTTCATTCATGTGTGTGTACATCTTTGCTGTAGCAACAAGTTTATCGAAACCTATATAATTTGATGGTTTTACTTCATAATCCAAGCTTGATGACCTTTTAGAGAATTAAGATCAGGTAGTTTATCCTATAAAGTACTTTAGAGAAAATGATGAGAATTCTAATCAGAATAATAAGGATGAGAATAATAATCCAATTTTCCTGTAAGTTGTTCTCTAAATGATGAATTTACATAATTTGATGACTTTCTAGAGAATTAAAATCAAGTAGTTAATCTTTAAAGTACTCTAGGAAAAAGGATGAGAATGGAGAGTATTTTGAGGAAGATGACCAACATTGTGTGATGGATAGTTAAACATTTAAGTCTCTCTCTCTCTATCCTTGGTATCGTGTCTACCTCATCCTCACTATTTTCCTTCTCATTTTTTTTTCTAATTTAACCCACTCCATTATCTTTTTATTAAGCCTTAGAGCTCTAATCTCTTATAGTCCATATGTTAGCACTTATAATTAATGGGTATAAAGAAAATAAAGTAATAAGTATGACAAAGACACCCAAAATAGGTAAGTCAATCAAAGGAAATTCTATAGCCATGTACAAATGAATAAAAATATAATAAATATTATGAAGGTCACAAATAAATTCAGCTACTATAGAGAGAGCAGTTAAAACGTTCTTTTGGTTTTTTTTTTATTTTGAAAATTTTTATAAACAAAATAGATATATATATATATATATA
Source organism: Kandelia obovata (assembly GCA_021464305.1). Classification (NCBI taxonomy): domain Eukaryota; kingdom Viridiplantae; phylum Streptophyta; class Magnoliopsida; order Malpighiales; family Rhizophoraceae; genus Kandelia; species Kandelia obovata. Next base: position 3,456,172 of record CM038488.1, read on the forward strand.
AGAGTAAATGAAAATTGAGAAGTATAATTTTAGAAAGTATATATTCAATTTTAATATTTTTTATAAATATTACTAAGTCATCAATTAATTTGTTGTCAAAATGTGGATGATTTTGTAGAACTCCAATCAACATAAGTTGCACAAAAAGCAATCTTGATGTCCAAGTATTCTATTGGTTGACACAATATTTGGATGGTTGATAGAATAATTACCAACATTAGTAACATGGAGTGATGATGAGCTCATCCATAAAATTAAACCTTAAGAGTAAATTGAGCAAGAATAATGGACCTATTAATTAGGGATAAATAAATTGCAGTCATATTGAATAAAAAAGGACAAGTGAGATATATGGGGTTTAATTATTATTTTAAGTGGTCTTGTTAGCATACATGCCAATATATCAATTGTTACTCAAAGCGTTGTGCACAAAAATGACTAAACTTATGTCTTTATATACACCAACTATAATGCTATAGGGATAGGTTTTGTCATTTTCAAAGTGTGTAAGTTAGGTTTGATTGAAATATTAAATTTTTTATATTTATAATTTTATTAAAGTGTCATATATAATGTTGATAAGATTATATAACATCTTAGAGATTTTCTACAACACTTTATAAAATTATACAAAACCTTAGAAGTTATATATATAACTTTAATAAAATTGCATCACAACTTAAATATTATATATGATATTTTGATAAAATTATATGATACTTTAAGTATTATGTACAATACTTGGATATATAATATCTTAGAGCTTATATACATCACTTTATTAAAATTATACAATACCTTATAAATTATGTGTGATGCATTGTAAAATTATATGACACTTTAATAAGATTATACAAAATCCAAGATATTATATAGGGTTATCCCATAAATCCATGTCAGACAATTCTCTTTGTTCCACAGGAGAACTAAGTAATAGTTTTGTCCAACTAAACTTTTTATGTCAATTTTCAAATGTATGTTGTATGCCAAATGTGCCTACTATTGAAGAAATATGATCATTAATTATATGGAATCAAAATAATAATCAAGTTAAAAATCTTGTAAACTTTTCTTAAAATTTCATTCTAATAACCTGTGTTTAAATACATATTCCATTTTCGTCAATATTTTGTCAATTTTATTTTTAATTTGAAACTATATATCGATACTATTTTAAAGATATGTTAATTGGGTTAATTAAATGAAAAATTAATCATAAGTTCATCGACACATAACTTCAATGTTTAAGTGTGGTTGACCAATGAGATTTTAATTCCATTACAAAAAAGAGTCCCTCAACCTTAAAAATCTTTTTCCTCGCGTGGTTGACTTCATAGACCAGGTATTTACTATAATCATACTTTATCGTTTATCAACTATTTCAATTGCAAGTCACTTGTTAATAACTTAAGATTTATTACAAGAAAATAATTTATTTTCCCATACTCCCTCTCTCATTCAATAATGTTTTTTTTCCCAAAATTTGGATACTTTTTTCAGTAGCCATATTTTGGGTTAAAATCATACAAATTTTGAAAATTTTCAATTTTGAGTTGGATCTCACTATATAAATAGATTTGAGATAAGTCCAAGAATAAAAGGTTAGGTAAAGAGACAATTGCATCTAGCTTCTGATAAGAAAAGACATTTTTTATAGGTTAAAATTGTTGAGGAACATCCATGATATTATCTTAGAAGTTGATTTTAAAGTTGATTGCCATCAAGTAAAAGATTATTGAGGCTAGAAAAAGCTATCACTTCACTAGAATCTAACAAGATACTAGTAGATTTGACCTCCCAATGAAATTTTATAGAAGTTTAATGAGTTTGGTCTCTCAAACAAAAATATATTTAACAATATTTGCAAGACTCAAAATCTATTAGGATTTAAAAGCCCTTGAATCTAATTTCAACAAATAAAATCAAAGCATAAAGGTACCATTAAAAATGTTCTAAACGTGTCATATAATTTTGAACAATTTTCATATATAATCAACAAAGTACAATATAATTTTACTATATTGTAATATATATTTCTGAAGTGTTATATATTTTTTTTCAAAGTATCGAATAATTTTAGCAGAGTGGTTTATATCTTCACTAAGGTATAACATAATTTTGTCAAATCTCTTATATATTCTATACGATGTTGTATAATTTTATCACTGATGATCCTTCTTTCCTTGTACATGTTTTTTAGTTGTTGTCTATCATATTGGCAAAATAAAATCCAAATTGCTTGATACTCCCTTGATTTGTTCCTTTAAGTAGTCAAAATCTTTTTTTTTTCTCCTTTGCCCTCTCTCTTACTCTTATTCATAAAGATTATATACATCACACAAATCACATTAAATAAATGAGAATAAAGAAAAGATAAAGTCATATTATAGGAAATGTTATTCCACTATGTATAAGAAGCTATAATGAGGATTTCTAACTTAATAGGAAAGACTACTATTTCTTTCTCCTTTTGTTTTGCAATAAATATACTAAAATATATAATCACTACCATATCGTCAAATTTTATCAAAGTGACAAGTCTAATCATGAATGTGCCATATGATTTTATCATATCTAATCTATACATTTTCATATGATTTTTTTTGCAAAGCATTGTATAATTTTGTCAAATTATTATATATTTTCCAATTAGTAGGACCATAAGGATGAAAACAAACATGGTAAAGACATTCTCGATGGATGTCAATTATTTATGTTGGGCTTATCATTGTAAAATTGATTCTTGTTATAGTTATGTTGAGGAATGATAGAAACCACTTACATAGTTGGCAAGTTTTACATCATTAATCATGATATGTTGAATTTTGAAAACTATGAACCATAAAAATTGTTAGTTTAGGAATTTAATAAGCCTGAATATTTAGTAAGCATTAAATGCAATTGGATTTTCATTTATATTCTCAAGATTCCATTATTGGTTAAGTTAAATTTCATATATAAGAGCATCATTATTAAACATCAATTTTGAACTTTGAAATTAAATATTTTCATGTAAATAATATTAGAAAAAACATACTTAAGATCACAAAAGTTGAAGCTATTAATGTGATTTAAGAGCTTGACTTAGCCTAGTAATTGATTTCTCTTTTTTGACCTTTGTTTTAGTCACAAAATTTAGATGGAGTGTTTTATATGTGTTAAGAATAGGGAGTAGTGATTATATATATACATAGCTTGCTAGTTTAAATTATACATGTACATTAATGTCCAAATTATGTTCAAGATTACAATTATTAAATTTTGCAATAATGTATAAATTATTTCCTTATTAATGAGGTCATATCATGATTGATCAAATTTAATCCATAATATGTCATATTGTTTGAGAATATTCTACCATTCTTTTACTTGACCCAATTAAAAAATCTATTACATTAATCCTTATGCATATATATTGATGACAAGCAATTTTTTATGATTCCATCATAATTTTTTATTTAGAATTTATTAACAATAATACCCTTTATACAAATAATACTAAATATATAAAAAATCATTTATTAATTAATTGTATGTGAAAAATACCTAAAATGTACAAAATTTTTATCAATAGTTTGATTATTGACATATACTAATAGTCTTTCACTTGTAATATAACTATTTTCTTATGTATCTAACCCCATAACATCTTATGTGATGATCATTTTTCTATTGGACATAATAGCCAGGCGAAAGGATCTATTTGATTCTCTTCAATGTCTTTCACTCTATCCATCACTTTAATGAGATAGAATTACAAAAGGGCATGTTTAGATAATTAATAATATACCTTTGCTAGTTTCTTATCCAATGGCTCGTTTGTCATTGTAGTATGAAACTATTAACATAACAATGCTACAAAATATATCAAGTTCAATGACAAACTTTTTGATTTAGGCTATTTTTATCGCTACCTCTAATTCAACTATGTACATAAATTTGGTTGCAAAATTGACTACAGTCTCTTATTTAAAACTATTTCAACAAACATTATCACTATTAAGAGTAATGATATTTCTAAATTGCAACTTACTAACATTCAATCAAAATTAAGCTCTTATATCAAGAAACATAACTATTGAATTCATTTGTTTATGTTGCAGAAAAATTTTTAGTCCTTCAAAAGTGTCTATGTCATGCATGATTGTAATCTAGTGACATTCACTTGGAATGGTTCAGTATTTATTTGTTATGCTTAAAGCATAAAAGCCATTTGGCCTTATCCTTAATATCATATATGTGATGGAACCTACTTAAGATGCATAGAGGATGTTATCCATCTTATCTCTCTCTTTCAGAGTGCTTAGAGAAAAATGTGTCATGAAATATAGGTAAGAATTCCTTCTTAAATTCCTTTTGTTGTATCCCATTAACATTTTATTGTAAACATTCATAAGGATAATCAAAGCAATGTCTTATATTTATCTTTATAAAGCCTTTTTGTTAGAATATAAGCTACTTTTAACATGTTTTTCATAAAGAAATTCTTAAAGAAATAAATTTTGACAAATTAGAGAAATAACTTGATGTTCCAACTTCTTCAAGTCTATTTAAGTTCATATATGAACCTTTCTAGCTTATATATCTCATTGGTATTCTTTTTGAATATAAAATCCTTGATTTGTGTTATGTATATATTTTTAAATATATTTTTAATATGGAATGTTGTTTTTGCATCCATTTGTATCCCAGTAATAGTCTGCAGCGATGACTGAAGGTATCCTGATGGATTGAAACATGAATATAAGTGAAAAGGATTCATAAAATTCAATATCTTTTCTTTGGAACCTCTAGCAATTAGCCTAGTTTTGTGAATTTATATGTTTTCATTTATTTTAGGCTTAATCTTAAATAGCCACTTGCACCTTATATGTTTAATAGCTTAATGGATTAATTAATGTTCATACTTCGTTAATATATATCGAATTCATTTTAGACTTCATAACTTCTAGCCATTTAGTTAAAGTGAAATCTAATTAGTCAACATGCTTAACTTATATATATATATATATATATATATATAAATAGCTTTAATAGCTTTCAAAATAAAAATAATCAATAATATTTATTGGTACATTTGAAGTGTTTGCTAAAGTTCTTTAATATAGTAAGATGGAAGATGGAAGATGGAAAAGGGACAAGATAATACATTTAAACAACCCCAAAGCCATGACTTTAGATTAAGTTGTTGTAGAAAATTTAATCCAAAATTATAGCATATGCTTGATTGTAGCACCATATGTTACATTTCCATTTATTTTGGTTTTTCTTTTAGCTTATACAAGGCCTTTAGCAACTGCTTTAACAAAAGTAGATTGATGGGTGTTGCAATAACACTATGGGGGTTGGGACTCACAAGTTGCACAATAATGGTCACAAAGTACTCAATCATAGTTGGCAATTTTTTTGAATCTAAGTCCAACAATTTGATCTCTTCCTTCAGTTCCATTTGCAAACATGCAACCCATTTTCTTTTAGAATCAATTTCATCACAATAGAATCATCTTAGTACCTCTTATGCATATTAATAATGTAATCATACATCGATTGGTGATAACATTATGTTTATTCTAGTGTAAAATATTTACAAGTTATGTAACTTTACAAATCTATCAACATCACTTTTTCAAGAAATGTTATTATTTACCAAATATCAAAAAATACATCTAGAATATGTTTCATCCCTCACTTGTGAACTTGTGGCACAACTGATATTATCTATATATATATATTGACACACCCACACATACATAAAGCCATGAAAGATAGACACAAAGAGAGAGAGAGAGCTGTCTCTTATACACATCTAGATGTGTATAAGAGACAGCCTCACTTGTGAACTTGTGGCACAACTGATATTATCTATCTATATATATTGACACACCCACACATACACAAAGCCATGAAAGATAGACACAAAGAGAGAGAGAGAGAGAGAGACTTTCAAGTTCCATTTTTAGCCGACCATGAGGATGAAAAAAAACTTCAATGAAGACGTTCTCAGTGGATATTAATTCTATATGTTAGGCTTATGGGTGTAAAATTGATATTTGTTATAGTTATGTAGAGGAATGATAGTAACCACTTATATAGTTAGTAAGTTCTACATAACTAATCATGATATTTTAAATTTCAACAATTAATCAAATTTAGGCAAGAAATGTGAACCATAAAAATTGTTAGTTTACGAATTTAAAGGGCCTAAATGTTTGATATGCATTAAATGCCCATGGATTTCAATTTAATTTCTCAAGATCTCATTATTTGTTATAATAGATTTTTTATACAAGAGCATTATTATGAAACATTAGTTTTGGATTTTGAAATTGAATATTTTAATGTAAATAATATTAAAAATAATATATTTAAGATCATAAAAGTTGAACCTATTGATGTGACTTAAGAGCTTGCTTTAACCTAAGGTGTTAATTTCTCTTTCTTAACCTTTGTTAGAGTCACAAAATTTAGATGAAGTGTTTAATATGTGTCAAGAAAGGAGAGTACTAATTATACATATAAAGAACTTACTAATTTAATTAGGCATGTGCATCAATGCCCAAATTATGTTCGAGATTACAATTATAAAAATTTGCAATAATATATAGGTTATTTTCTTATTAGTCAAGTCACATTGTGACTTATTATATTTAATCCTTAATATATTATATTATTTGAGAATATTCTAACTTCCTCCTACTTAACCAAATTAAAAAATCTATTGCATTAATCCTTATGTACTTATGATGATAATAAGCAATCTCAATAAATGCCAAATCATTTTTGGGACATTATATAAGACTAACCTTTGAAATCTTCTAGTATAAATGCCATCCTATTTCTTTGAGATTTTCATAATACTATCCTTCATAATTCATTTACATTAGTCAATTGAGAGTTAGTTTTTTCAACCAATTTCTCTTCATCAAAACATTTTTTAATTTTTGAAATAACATTAGATGTAGTTGTAGACAAATGGAATTTCACAAGGAAAGTAATTTTTACCCTAATTTATTTTATGTCTATATTTTGACGTTCATTACATCCACTAACTTCACATCTTTAATGAATCTTAGATTACCAATTTCCATGAGTTTTAGAGTATAGTTTGGGCAATAAAATATGTGTTCTTTAGACTTCTTTAAGTAACCAATGAGAATACTTTAAACTACCTTACTAGGAATACCTTGAACTACCTTAATAATAATTTTATTAAGACTTCTCTTGCGTATTGCTTGAATATAATAGCAGTAGACTAATTCACTAATAGTATAGGTCAAAATCCATAACACCTAAATGGAAATTAAGTTGTTCATGTCATTCTAAGAAGTTCAATCACTTAAATAAAATAATAAATGAAACATGCAAGTGAATTAAGCTAGTTACATAATTGTAAATGCTCACAATTAATAACAAGTTAAATAAAACAATCTAAGTATATTATAAATCACATTTGGGAGATCCTACAATACACTATTATTACCATGTACCCTAAAAAGGGAAATATGGATGACATGGAAAAGATATGCTTGCCTAGACCTTAGGCTTCAAATGTGGCCCAAGTCTTCTTGCTAATTTACTTGGAGTTGCCACTAACTATTTAAGTTATGATTTGAATATTGTAAATGATTAATTTAGAAGATTGCCCTATCTTTTAAATTCATAGGACTAGGTATGATTTGTAATTACACATATTAATATGGAAATTTCCTTCCTTACTGAAGATCTTAAAGAGGAAATTTATATTAAATCAAATTAAACATTTTTTTTATTTAAGGTAATGATCAAATCGTAACCAACCACTAGTAGTTAACCATACATACTTTGTGAGCTTATTCCCTAATCTTAAGTGCACTCTTAAAATAGACATATATGGAACATAAGTTTATTTGCACAATTATTTAGGAGGTAGACAAAATAAGGATCCAAGAAGATCTTTGTTTGTTCCTTAACCCAAAAGCAACTCACTGAGAGAGGAAATTGCTATAACCTTATTTTGTCTATCTTGAGGACCCCACATTCGCTCATTCTTATGCAAGGTTAAATTTGCAGGCAATTGCATTATGGGTTGTCCATTTAGGTGCAGAAAAATAAAACAACGAAAACAAAAAAGTAATAATTGAATTACTCTAAATAAATATACAACCAAGGTATAAGATACAAAACATATCTTGCTCCAAGTGCCAATCCTGTAAGTCAAAGGCTTATAAAATATTAAAACAATCTCATCTATTCAGTAAATAAGTAAGTCAATTTGAACTATTCAGCAAAAAGAAACTAAGCATCAATGGTCAAAATTAAACCTACATCACTATAAAAGGAAGCTAGTATAAAATAGAGAAAAAAAAAGACAATCGCTAAAATGCATCTCATAAGAAAGCATAAAAAGGGCATTAATTCAGAAATGAAAGAGAGAATCAGAGGCATTTTGGTGTGCAAAAAAAAAAAAAAAGCAATGAGAGCATTTAAGGAAACCAAAAGCCTCACCAAACATCTAAAATGTATAGGCAATAACCTATGTTGTTCCCATAGCCTTGTATGGGTTGTAATTGTTGTCAACTAGGTTTAAGTGTGCAAGAAAGTAAAGCCACATGGAAGGGCAAGAAGGTAAAAGCCACATGGAAGGGTAAGACAGTAAATTCGCCGCAAGTAAGCCCTATCAGGGTGTCATGAAGGAGTATATAAAGGCCATTGAAAGACAACAAAAAGTGTTGGGAAATTGAAAAAAAGAAATCTAGACAACCAACTGACCAAAGAGAGAAGCCATTGAAGAGAAAAAAAAAATTATATAAGACAGAACAGGGGTTGGATGGAAAAACTGACACCATCGATAAGAGAGAGAAACTGGTGAGGAACAGCACACCATCGACAAGAGAGAGAAACTAGTGAGGAATAGCACACCACCGGCAAGAGAGAGAAACTAGTGACGAACAACACACCACCAGTAAGAGAGAGAAACTGGTGAGGAACAGCACACCACCGGCAAGAGAGAGAGAAACCCGTGAGAAACAGACACCACTAGCACACCACTGGATGGCGAGGAGACCTGAACATGCGACGGCTTGATCTAGCTACAGGGTGAGAGAGACCAGAACATGCGTTGGCGTGAGACCAGAAACGTGTGTGAGGCTTGAGACCAACAAAGGGTGCAAACCAGAAACGTGCGTGAGACATGGAACAGAAAACTGGAAATGTGAGGCGGGCCGTGAGACAAGGAGATGGGTGAGATCATGAGACAGTGAAAGCAAAAGCTGTGTGAGACAACTTAGAGAAGGAATTCGGTGAAGCATTGGAAAGAACTCAACGTATTTTTAAATTTCTTCAAGAGAGGTTAGAGAGCATTGTGGTGAACTTCTAAGTGGTAGTGGAGCAGCCTTTCAATTCAACAGAGGCAAGACAAGCTAAAAGAAGGGTAGACACAGTAAGTGACACTCTTTGTATTGTGATTTCTTAGTATTTTCAATAGTAAAAAGAGCAGAAGATTGAAACATCCATTGTAACTGGAATTCTCAAGTATAGTGGATAGTCTCGGTAAGGGAGAGTCCCTACCACTGTGGATGTACATCACATTGACGGAACCACGTATATCCCGTGTGTCCTTAATTTGCTTTACGTTCTGAGTTTTGAATTAAGTTGTGAATGTAGCTAAAGTATCAGCCAACACATAACCTAACAAAGGCGTAAACAAGAACATCCGAATTGTCTATTAGGAAAGGTGTCTGAAAGGTGACTTTGGGGACTATAGTGATTAGTAAGTAGCAATAAATCTACCTTAGTCGAGTCTAAGAAAGAATTCGCTTTTAAGAAGAGGTTGAAGTTGTTCACTTATGCGAATTGTGGTGATATTGATTCACCTCCCCTCTTAGTATCACAAACTAGTAGATCCTAGGGAGAAGTCGAGAACTTCAACCTAGGAGAAGAACTTATACCCTCTAGCCAATAATGTTAAGAACAAAAATACCTATAACAGGACTATAAGACCCTTTTCATCTTTTGTCCCATTTTTATTGCACTTTTTAAGTTCGTAATCACTTAAAAAAAGGATCCAAATTAAGCTTAAAACTATGATAAGGTGAGAGAATAAAATTAAAACCAAGTATTAATAGTTACACATCTAATCAACTACATTGTTTTACACACTAAAAAATCATTTATGGAGTGAATATCGTCTATTGATTTAGCACAAAAAGGCTAGTAATCACTCAACAAAAGTCAAATCATCCATGAATAAGAGTTTTCTAGCACACAACCACAAAATCACTAAGGTTGGTCAAGAAAGCACTTTTCTAGCGTTGTGTTGTTTCTCCTTTTCCCTAATCTACCTCTTGCACCAAAAAGGTATAAATTTAACTAATTTCACTTTAATTTTTTGTTCCTTTTTCACCTTTCATGCATAAAAATGTATTAAGAAGTTTTTTTTTTTAAAAAAAAGAAAATATTAACCTAAACATATAAATAGTTAGAGAGGTGGATAAAGTATCCAAAATCAAGTATTTTATGCTCAGGAAGCTCATTGAACCCTTGTTGACACCAGCACCAATCACCAAAAAATGTCACTATCACCACCAACAAAATTCTCTTATGTCAATCTACCTATTACCCAAGGTTACTAGTCAAAAAGAGGCCAAGAAATGCACAAATTGATGAAATTGGGCACATTTCGACTCAAAGTTAGCACCTTCCACTATGTTGGACACCAATTTGTTTATGAAGGCCCTTCATTCACTAAACAAATCAGCAAATGGCAACAATAGTTGCCTTAAATCTTAACTCCACTACCAATTCTAGTTATTGCATGTGCCATTTTCAACCATTGTTGTCACATATGACCAACATTAGTGGACTTAACAAGCGACAATATACTCAACAATACCCTCCATGCATTAATCGAAGGCCAGTAGCTCTTTTTCACCAATAGCTTACTCTCTTTACAATACCCAATCCAAAAATCAAGAAAAACACCATATTGGAGGTCAAATCTTGGCCATTCATAAGAAAATATTATTGTTTAAAAAATATATTAGTTTCACAAAATAGGCCTTTGCATATAATTCTAACATTATTTTTTTGTTAAGTTTAATTTTTGTCATTAAAATTACAAACAAAACATTCCAAACATGTCCTTAACATGTTTATGGTGTGTCAAAGTCATGTTTAATTTTTTAAAATTTCTTTTGTTAAGACATTTGTTTGACATATGTCTGTGCACGCATGTGTTTCATACAATATGGGGCTCTTCCCTATCATTTATGTGCATCTCAAACTAGGCCCAATGAGGTTAAATCCTTTGTGCACAATGATCCAAAAGACTCCTTATGATCAACCATATACATATGTTAGCTACCATTCTCCTTTTTCCATTCTCTCTCTTCTCTCTCTCTCACTCTTTCTATTTCATAAAGTAGTTTAGGGATTTTGAGAGTTATCTTTGCTATATCTTGCATATATACTTCCAAAAGTTGGATATTTAATCATTGATACTTTACAATGACATGCTGAGATTAAGTTAAGAGAAAAGAAAAGGATACTTTTTCTATCAAGAGTAATCCTATATTCTAAGTTAGATTTTACTTATGTTTACCAAATTACCTAATTTATTCTTTGGAACAAAAAAATTTAAACATCTATTTTATTACCTGTTTGTTCTATCACCATCCAATTGATTCCTAATAATAGGAACAATACTATCTAAATGGTTGCTCTGTGTAATAGGACCAAGACATAAATAAAATTGTGAGGTGCCTTTAAGATACTTGAGTGTCCATTGACAAAGGTGGTCTTTACATCATATTGTTCAATTTTCAAATTTATCTTTACAGCTAAGTTAAATACAACCTGGATCAAAGACATCGTGACCATCGAAGAGAATATCTCTTCAAAATCAATGCCTTTCTTCTGCTCAAAGCCTTATTTGTCTCCCATGCAAATAACTCATCTCTTCTTGCATAGTTTTAACCACTCTATTTTCTACTCATTAAAGATGGCCTTTTGGTAACTATCAGGCTTTCCTCCATTAGTAATCTATAGGAACTCACTAGTCAAATACCTCTTTGAAGGTATATATGGCCTACATGTTCTCTTAACTTCCTAAGTTGCTACTATTGGTATTGGTGAAGACTTTTCATGTTGATCCTATTCTTCATCATGATCATCAAGTGTGGATTCATTAGTTGGAACATTATTTTCGTCCTGAACATCCCCCTTAGGTATAAAACAAATCATGGAGGTTTATTCCAATGTAAAATCAAGAATGCCTCTAACTGCTAGTGATGACTATTGAGCCTTTTCAAGATCCTATGAAATTTCATCTTTAACAAATGCCACATCTCTGATTCTAATAACTTTCCTATTAGCTGGATTTGGTGTTGTAGTTCTTTTCTTTTTGCTATGTTATAATTTCCAACACTTGTGTCATCAAACATTAAAAATATAACCTTATTAATTATGTGCCACTTCAATGATTTAACTGTCTTTTCCAAATACAAAATATCTTGCATCTAGATGATGATGTTTTGTATAGAATTTTGGGGCACTTTGATGGTTTAACTCTATACGTAATATAGAAAGTCATAACCAAACTTATGGTCTTACTATTATTCAATTTTTTTCTTGGTGTGTGTAATTAATTGCCTTAGTAATTTATAAACCATATTTAAATAAATTAGAAAAGAATAATTCAATTAGTATTAACACTTTTATTAACTAGAATAGCTTATCTTTATATACCTTATGACAAAGTTTCATTAAATAAATTGTAATTAGTATAAGTTATCTAGAAAATAAAATTCATCGTTCTCTAGTTATGCATACATAATAATAATGCATAATGGAATGTAATAATAATAACCAAACATGTTTTGTTGCATGTTGAACCTAAAGTGACATGTTGGCCTAAAAACTTTTGTTTTATTTTATTTATGTGATTATATATTTCTTCAAACTATATTTTTATTGATTGGTGATCTTTTTTCAATGATTTAGACTTCTTTTATTATCCTTATTTTTTCTTTTTTCTTTTTTCTTTTTGGTTATAAGATTATATTTTCATATGAATGACATGTATTTTATACAAGTTAAATGTTATGATTTAGAGGAAGTATATGCACCATTTATACATTTTTTTATGAATTGCTACACATTTAAAATAGATAATTTCTATTGTGTTTGAAAATGAATGATTGATTTTTTTATAAGCTCAAGGGGTTGGATAATATGATCTTGGAAAGCCTATTTATTACATCAAAGGTAATCAAGGATTGTGATGGGAACAAAGTGCCTAGACTAGAAGGGTTTAACATTAATTTCATCAAATACTACTATAAAGTGGTAGAGCAAAATGTGATGGAGTTCATGTGGGATTTTCATGTTAACATCATATTATGTAGATCTCTTACCTTAACTTTCTTGGTACTCTTGTCCAAGGTTAATGAAAGAGTCTTTAAGTCAATTTCACCTAATCTTCTCAGTGGGTTTTGTTTACAAAATAGTGGCCAAGGAACTATAACTAATTTCTTATGTATCTAACCCCATAACATCTCATGTGATGATCATATTTCTAGTTAATTTTAAAATAGTAATGTAAACATAATTATAAGATAACAAGAAATATATTAATGAGTTCAAAGTGTCATTACATTGCATATCATTAATTATCACTAGTATAACTAGGGCCTATTTTGAAAATATATTCACTACATAATGTTGATTATAAAATTTCATATTGATTTGTTATCATAAAATCAATTCTGTTGTACTTAATAAATACTATTTGTTTATGAACCTTCTCTCTAATGACAAATACTTTAATTTTCAATAAGTTTGGTACTCTTAAGTATTTGTCATTCTTGAAGTAAAATTTGCTCTAAAATTATCATAATAAATTTTTAATAGCTTGGTAATGGTATCAACAACTCCAAATCCAAAAATAAAGTTCCACGACCATACTTTATGAACTGTAACTTTAGATCTTGTCACAAAATTTTCTGTCATAATGGATGAAATAATAAGAAACAAATTTTCTATTATTACATGATAGTACTCCTTTTGCTATTAGGAACATAAAACAAAAGTGGACTCCAAGTTGTCATTGCATCTAGTAAAGTCTAAATTTGAATATTCAACTACTTTTAAAAGATTGCATATTTTGTACATAAGTTCTTTGTAAATGCCTCAATACTTTATTTGTAATTTTCTTATGATCTATTATAGGATTAAATTCATACCTGCCTAACATTCTAACTGCAAAACTGATATTCTAGTTTAGGTCAAGATTGTAAATGCATTGAGCTACTAATAACATATATATATGGAATTTATTAATTTTCTTTGATTCCAAAAACTTTGAAATATTTTAGTATAGATGATATCCTATTTCTTTAAGATTTCCGTAATACTACCATGTGTAATTTATCTACATTAGTCAATTGTAAATTAGTTTTTTTCAAACAATGTCTCTTTATCTAGACATTCTTTAATTTTTAAAATAACATTAGACGTAGTTGTAGACAAATGGAATGTTATGGGTAAAGGAATTTTTACCCTAATTTCTTTTATGTCTATATTTTGACATTCATTACATCCATTAACTTCACATATTTAATGAATCTTACATTACTAGTTTTCATGATTTTTGGAGTATAGTTTAGGCAATAAAATATACATCCATCAAACTTATCTAAGTAACCAATAAGAATACTTTAAACTACCTTATTAAGAATACATTCAAAAATTTTGGGTAGGAAAGATTTGCTCATCATGCTTGTGACTATGCCCATTAATGTTTGATTATGCCTTTCTTCCTCACCATTTTGTTAAGGTATGCTTGACATAGTATAGTGTATGAATAAGTCATGACTTTTATGTAATCTTACAAATGAATCTATACACTACCCTAATTTATTATATTTTCTATAATATTCGCAACCTTTATTAAATTTTGTGATTTTCACCTTTCTTGTCCAATTTCCTTTTAACATCTTTTGTTTATTCCTCAAAGCTATCTAATTATTGAGACTTTTTAGGAATCAAATAGACATAACCACAATATGAAAGTTATCTATAAATGAAATAAAATATTTTTCTCCATTAAGGGTTGAGTGTTGAAAAGTTCATAAATATTAGTGCATCTAATTTCAATAAATTGGGAGCTTTTTGCGGCTACGTTATTGTTGTGCTTGGTTCACTTACCCTTATTGTAATCAACATACATTTTGACAATAGTAAAATCCATATTTAGAAAAATCTTATTATTTACCAATCTCACTAATGTTTCTATAAATACATGACCCAAATGTTTATGTCACAAGTAAACAAAATTTTCATTCATCATACTAAACCTAATTCTAATATTTTGATGCACACTAAGTATAAATTAATAAGCTATTATCAACTTTTAGTTTATATAAGCCATCAATAAGAATAAATTAACCAATAATGTTTTTATTGTTATATAAACCTATATAATTGGATTTTAATAAATGTCTTGCATCATATTAGATACATACAACAAAATCAAGCCACCAACTCTTATAAGGAATATCAATTAAATACTAAGGTATTCAATTTATAATTTTTTTTAATCTAAATCTTACATTTTGGGTAATTTTTCTCATAGTATTCAACCTTCTTTATAGAAGTAACACTTATTGCTATTTTATTCCTTTTTTCTAGTGTAAGGAGTATATGTAGACTCTTTCCTTTTCTTGAACTACTTGGCTCTCACTTTCATTTCTCTCTTAGCCCTTTTGTCCCAGAAGAATAATAAAGTGACTCACTTAATTTCTCAATCTTGTTTCATCCTTAATCAATCTTGTTTCGTCCTTAATGAACATACTGTTCAATTTATCAGCTTTTTGCTTATACTTTATAATGTCGTAATTGATAAAAAATGGCTTCAAAAGGTAATGAGTTAAAATTGAATTACACCAAAAAAAAGTCTTTTACCATTAATCCCAAGATCTTAAGCTTTGATGTAATATTAGCCATCTCAATAATGTGTTTTTGCATAGTTAACAACCCAATAAACTTTATGATCATTAGTTTTGTCATAAGATCCATAAATTGCAAATACTTTGTTGCACTTTATTTGTGAAATAGTTTTCTTAACAGATTTGGCAACAATCATTATTATAAACATAAGATTCAACTTGTTATTTTATTTCTATGTTTTTTATGTAACTTCTCTTGCTTATTGCTTAAATCTATAGTAGTAGTAGACTAGTTCACTAATAGTATAGGTCAAAATCCATAACATCTAAATGGAAATTAAGTTGTTCATGTCATTCTAAGAAGTTTAATCATTGAACAAAATAATAAATGAAACATACATAACTGTAAATGCTCATAATTAATAATAAGTTAAATAAAACAATCAAAGTATATTGCATCATTTGAGAAATCCTATGATACACTATTATCACCATACACCTTCAAGAGGGAAACACGACTGATGTCAAAACAATGTGCTTGCCTTGACCTTAGGCTTCAAATGTTCCCAAGTTTTCTTGCTAATTACTTAAAGTTGCCACTAACTATTCAAGGTGTGATTGGAATACTGTAAATGATTAATTTGGAAGATTGCCCTATCTTTTAAATTGATAAGACCCAATATGATTTGGAATTACAAATATAGATGGGGAAATTGCCTTTCTTAGTGAAGATCTTAAAGAGGAAATTTATACTAGATCAAATTGAACTTTCTTTTCATTTAAGGTAATGAACAAATGACAATCAACCACTAAAAGTCAACCAGGCATACTTTGTGAACTTATTCCCAAATCTTAGGTGCACACTTAAAATAGACATAAATTTAACATAGGTGTCTTTGCATAGTTATTTAAGAGGTATGCAAAATAAAGACTAGAAAGACCTATGTTTGTTCCTTTATCCCAAAATAACTTATTAAGAGAGGCAATTGTTATACATACCCCTATTTTTTCTACCCTGAGGACCCCACATTTGCTCACTCTTATGCAAGGTTAAATTTCTAGGCAAATGGATTATGGATTGTTCATTTAGGTATGGAAAAATAAAACAACAACAAAAAGTAATAATTGACAACAAATAAATATATAATCAATGTATAAGATACAAAACATGTCTTCACCCAAGTGTTAATCCTATATGTCAAAGGCCTATAAAATATTAAAACAATCTCATCTATTTAGTAAAATGGTAAGTCAATTTGAACTATTCAACAAAAAGCAACTAAGGATCAACAATCAAAATTATACCTACTTCACTATAAAAGGAAGCTAGTATTAAATAAAGAAAAAAAAAAAGACAAATGAGGCTAAAATACAACTCATAAGAAAGCGTAAAATAGAAATTAATTGAAAAATGAAAAAGGGATTCAAAGGCATTTTGGAGTAACAACAAAAAAAAAAACTAAGAGCATTTAAGGAAACCAAGAGCCTCACTAAACATCCAAAATGTACTAGCAATAACCTAGGAAGAGAACTTATACCCTTTATCATGCAATGTTAAGAGAAAAAAAGTACCCATAACAGGACTATAAGACCCTTTTCATCTTTTGTCCCATTTTTATTGCACTTTTTAAGTTCATAATTACATAAAAATTGATCCAAATAAAACTTTAAACCATGATAAGGTGAAAGAATAAAATTAAAACCAAGTATTAATAGTTACACATCTAATCAACTACATTATTTCACCCACCAAAAAATCATTGGTGGAGTGAATATCTTCTATTAATTTAGTACAAAAAGGGAAATAATCACTCGACAAAAGATAGATCATCCATGAATAAGAGTGTTCTAGCACACAACCACACAATCATTAAATTGAGTTAAGAAAAAGCATATCTAGAGTTATGGTGTTTCTCTTTTTCCTTAATATACCTTTTACACCAAAAAAGTATAAAGTTAACTAATTTCACTTTATTTATTTTTCTTTTTTTCCCTTTTTATACATAAAAATGTATTGAAAAATTGGAAAAAAAGAAAGAAAATAACAAAAAAAACAAAAAAATTAATTAAATAGGTGAATAAAGTATCCAAAATCAAGTATTTTGTACTTAGGTAGCTCATCAAACCCTCATTGCACCAATGCCAATCACCCAAAAATGTCAATAATGCCACCAATTGACTTCTCTTGTGTTAATCTACTTGTTACTGAAGGTTACTAGTCAAAAAGAGGCTAAGAAATGTAGGAACATTTCAGCTCGAAGTTATCACCCTCCAAAGCATTAGACACCAATGTGTTTAATAAGGCCCTTCACTTCTTGAACAAATCAACAAGTGGCAATAATTATTGCCTCAAAACTTAATGCCACTACCAATTCCACCTATTGTATATGCCATATTCAACCATCGTTGTCACATGTGACCAACATTGCTAGATTAAATAGGTGAAAATCAACTCAACAATACCCTTCATGCACTAATTGAATAACTCACTCTCTTTCAAATACCCAAAAATCAGCAAAATCACCGCATTAAAGGTCAAACCTTGGGTATTCCCACTAGAAATCATGCCTAAAAGCTATGATTAGGGTGTTTATAAGTCTTAAAAACATGAAAAATGGCCATTGAAATGGTTCGTGTATAGAAGGGATGAGTTTTGAATTTTTTTTTGGATATAGAAACTAAATAAGGGGTTCTATATTTGAGAAAGAAATGAAAGAAAAAGGAAAAAGGAAAAGAAGAGGAAAAAGGAACACAAAGTTTTTTGCAATGTACAATTTTTTGTAAACACAAAATAATATTTCTTTTGGTGTTTAAGATTGTTCTAAAAATATTTGAAACAATAAAAAAATCTTATATATGTAAAGTATTAAAAAAAACTTGATTTTGTTACTTTTTTTTCATATGTTTCCTTAAAACATACTTTTATAATTCAAATTCAAAGCATAAAGCATATGTCAAATGTGCTTTTGTTGTTTTACTCAAAGAAAGGAAAAAAAAAGGTTTGAAAATCACAATGGTAGACTAGAATTTATCTAATAGGATAATGATAAAAAAATAATAAATAAAACAAGAGAAAAAGAATTAGATTAGTGACACAACAAAATTGTTTAATTGAAACCCCAAAGGACCCAACACACACAAGGAATCAAAGATGAACCAGGAAAGCTAAATCAGAGTTAAATAACACAAACCCTAGACCCAACCTGTCTCTTATACACATCTAGATGTGTATAAGAGACAGACACAAACCCTAGACCCAACATGTGAAGGAACATGAACCTAGGGTATTTAAGAAGGATATGTACGCCACACTCTAGAATAGAAAGGAATTAGGAGTGATAAGTCGATTGGAACGCCATAAGAAGAAAGTACCTCTTGATAAGTTCTTTAGTTCTTAAAAGAACCGAGGGAGAAAACCCTTACTTTCTATTTCACTCAAAGTTGTATATCCTTCAAAGCTTACAAGGGGTGCCTATTTATAAGCAAAGATAGCAATCCTAAAGAGGCACAAATTCCTACTTAGGACAAATCCTTATTTTGAGAAATTTCTAACAATGTAAAAATTCCACAACAGAGAATACACTCATATTTAGAAGTGAGTGCTATGGCTTATTATGGGCCATCAATTACTCCAATGATATTAATTAGGCCTCTACTCTTTGTCAAACTTGAATTCGCACCATTTGAAGCCTGGTTGGCCTAAATGTCCTTAATCAGCCCATTTAGTGCTTCTTTAATTGTTTTGGCTCTAGCTCGTGTTATTGGGCCTTCGGGAATGTGAAATGGACCTTTTGCATCCATTAGAGCCTTCCAGCCATCATCTCTACGGTTCACATCATTAGCTTGTGTTATTGGACCTCTTGTATCCATTGAAGCTTTACAGTCATCATCATTATGGTTCTCATCATTCCCCCTCTCCTCAAAAGGATTCGACCTCGAATCATCACCTACATTAAAATGGGAAAGATCAGAAATGTTAAATGTTGCACTCACATTATACTCACCAGGAAGGTCCAACTTATAAGCATTGTCATTAATTCGTGCTACAACTTGAAAGGGACCATCTCCTCTAGGTTGTAGTTTTGAACGCCTTTGAGCTGGAAACCGTTCCTTGCGCATATGCACCCAAACCCAATCACCAGGTTCAAACACAACTCTCTTTCATCCTTTGTTGACATGGGATGCGTATTGCTCAGTTCATTTTCCAATTTGTTGCCGCACCTTTTCATGCAATTTTTTAACCATGTCAGCCTTGCGTTCACCATCTAAGCTGGCATACTCATTGACAGGTATAGGTACTAGATCAAAAGGAGTCAACGGATTAAAACCATATACAATTTCAAATGGAGAATAACTAGTAGCAGAATGAACACTCCTATTATACGCAAACTCGACATGTGGTAAACAATCTTCCCATGTTTTCAAATTCGTTCGAATAATAACACGCAAAAGAGTAGAAAGAGTTCGATTAACCACCTCAGTTTGCCCATCAGTTTGTGGATGACAAGTTGTTGAAAACAATAGCTTAGTACCTAACTTACCCCATAAAGTCTTCTAGAAGTAGCTTAAGAACTTTGTATCTCGATCTGAAACAATGCTTCGTGGCATGCCATGCAAACGTACTACTTCTCTAAAGAATAAGTCAGCCACATTGTTTGCGTCATCAGTTTTATGGCATGGGATAAAGTGTGCCATTTTTGAAAATCTATCAACAACAACAAATACAGAATCTCTACCCCTTTTTGTTCATGGCAATCCTAGTACAAAGTCCATAGATAAATCAACCCAAGGATGGCTAGGTATGGGCAAGGGGGTATACAAGCCATGGGGAAAAACTCTAGATTTTGCCTGTTTGCATGTTATGCATTTCTCACATATCTTCTCAACATCTCGTTTCGTGCGTGGCCAAAAGAAATGTTCATTGAGGACATCTAAGGTTTTCCTAACACCGAAATGACCCATTAGACCTCCCTCATGAGCTTCTCTTACAACTAACTCCCTCAAATAACTCATAGGCATGCATAAACGATTTTCGCTAAATAAGAAATCCTTATGGCTATAAAACTTCTCAAAGCTTGACGTCTCACATGCTCCATACACGTTAGCAAAGTCAGGATCATTCACATACAAATCCTTAATATGTTCAAATCCTAATAAGTTTGCAGTAAGTGTAGAGATAAGGGCATACCTGCGAGATAATGCATCAGCTACCACATTTTCCTTACCTTGTTTATATTTGATGATGTAGGGGAAGGTCTCAATGAATTCAATCCACCTGGCATGTCTTTTGTTCAACTTTCCTTGTCCCTTCAAGTGCTTCAAAGATTCATGGTCAGTATAGATGACAAACTCCTTGGGCCAAAGGTAATGTTGCCATGTCTCCAAAGCTC